>JAPNXP010000001.1:15262314-16462314 GCA_028753945.1 Hexactinellida sp. DTS-2022
TAATCTACGGGAGGTTTTCACTCCTTTGAGGAAAGCAAACTTGTCGCTGAGAGGAATAAGAAGTTTGGCCAGCTCTAGTGTTATATATTTGGTGTATGTCTTTACTTCCGATTGTGTTACCAGATCTTTCTAAGGTAGAATAAATCACAGCAATTCTGAGGCCAGAGATAAGCCTGGTTATCCAAACCGACGTCTGCTAACAGGCTGGGGAGCCTCTTGTCAGGAGAAACGAGCCTCGGGAGCATGGTCCTCCCTAGAGAAAACGCTTCACTTCAACCTCTTAGAATTGAAAGCGATTTTCTTTGGAGATATTTGCCACTCCCAGAACGCACGTCTTGGTGTATCCGGACAATATCATTACGCGACTTTCTGATCCTTTAGCGGGACTGCTTCAATATACGTATGTACATACTACATAGTGAATACGTCTACCATGCATAAGAATATAAGTTATCTCTCGTCTGCCTACGGGAGAGTACTGATATCCATGGCTACGAGGTCTCCTCGCCCAATCCCTGTTATGTCGAATCGTCAGTGGTTGTAGGAGTGCATTGGAGGGTTTCGCACGTAGACAAGTGATCAGGGATGGAAACAACCAAGCTGTTAACAGCAAATGAAAATCGAAGCTGTTAACAGCTAGATGCTGAACAATGCAATAATATAATATTATTATATAATCATTTAGTTTCAAATTTCACTGTTATGTAAATACGATCTATACAATTCGAATAAAAACATTTTTGAGTCTCTGCTTGTCCCTTTTCCTTAATTTTTACTGATACAATTATTTTTAATTTGAACAGCTTGAATTGAGCTGTTAACAGTTCACATTGGCTGTTAACAGCTAGAATTGGCTGTTAACAGCTTAAAATTGGCTGTTAACAGCTTAAAATTGGGCTGTTAATAGCTTAAATTGGCGTTAATTAACAACTTAAAGGCGACTTAAATGCGTTAAGGTTTAATTTCAATTGGGGACGAATTCTTAGCTGTTAACAGCAAATAGTTAGCTGTTAACAGCAAACAGCCAAAATGGCCGTTAACAGCAGATTCACCACCCCTGCAAGTGATACATGTTCTGCACATTTCTTTCCGTCGTAGCCACGCCAGAAATTACCGCCTCAGTGATTGTAGCGTCCTGGCCTGACCAAAGTGTCCCCCCGCAAGCACCTCTCTTTTAATGCCTTCTCCTGCTCACTCTTTGGAACCACTATCTGTGTGTCTAAAAACAATACGTCTCCAGTGTGCATTGCAATTCGCTACGTCATCAGATTTGGAGGCACTCCCTCCCTCCCTCCCTCTGTGCCAGCTGGCAACTCAGCTTCTGACATACGATCCAGCTTCAAATTACTCTGACTGCGGAGTATATCACGGGAAGGAGAATATAACTGCCGAGGCTCTATCTGCCAATTGAAATCACACCAACACGAATGGCGTCTCTCTTCTCGGAACAATCCTCTACCACCCAGGTATACCCTCACGTGGTCTTTCGCCTCACGCCTGAACAACAAGTTGGCGAAACTTATGTAATAAGTTATCCGTATTCTGGCCGAGCAGGCCCTGGTGGCTACTTCCAACTATTAATTACCCCCCTCCAGCCACCAACACATGAGGCTACTGGCCTGTGTCACATCCGGTAACTCCTCAAAGACAGAGGAATTCCGATCATGGGTCACCAATGTTGACCCATGGTCCACACTGATTGCCAGGCGGAGGGCAGGTAGCACCACTATTTCCTATTAACATCTGGAATCACCACCATGATGTTCCTCAGGGCATCCCTCGTACAAATAATGCTGTAGAGGCATGGCACAGATTGTAACAGCCACAATTGGTTGCCATCATCCAAATATTTGGAAGTTTATTAGTGCGCTTAAAAAAGAACAAGGATTAGTAGAAATAAAACAAGCAAAATTTTTATCAGGGGAAAGCCAACGAAACGTACTAAAAATTCCTCCAATGAAGAAGCATTATCTACTCTTGTTTTATGATATTTCCATCGATCCCCTATGGAATTTTTGAAAGGAGTTGCTCATAGATTTACACTTAGTTAACTTTCTAAGTTATTCTTTTTCATACATTTTCTCCATTTATACGTATCTATTATGCAATTATGTTACTTCATACTAGTGTAATCAATTATAAAATCACTGAGTTAAAACGTTATCAACAGACTGATACTGTGACTTATCTACTATTAGTGTACCTATTTGTCCATGTACCCAATTGTCCTGTAGCCATTTGTCCATGTACCCAATTGTCCTGTAGCCATTTGTCCTGTAGCCATTTGTCCTGTAGCCATTTGTCCATGTACCCAATTGTCCTGTAGCCATTTGTCCTGTAGCCATTTGTCCTGTAGCCATTTGTCCATGTACCCAATTGTCCTGTAGCCATTTGTCCTGTAGCTATTTGTCCTGTACCCAATTGTCCTGTAGCCATTTGTCCTGTAGCCAATTGTCCTGTAGCTATTTGTCCTGTAGCCATTTGTCCTGTAGCCATTTGTCCATGTACCCATTTGTCCTGTAGCCATTTGTCCTGTACCCAATTGTCCTGTAGCCATTTGTCCTGTAGCCATTTGTCCATGTACCCAATTGTCCTGTAGCCATTTGTCCTGTAGCCATTTGTCCTGTAGCCATTTGTCCTGTAGCCATTTGTCCATGTAGCCATTTGTCCATGTAGCCATTTGTCCTGTAGCCATTTGTCCTGTAGCCATTTGTCCTGTAGCCATTTGTCTGTAGCCATTTGTCCTGTAGCCATTTGTCCATGTAGCCATTTGTCCATGTAGCCATTTGTCCATGTAGCCATTTGTCCTGTAGCCATTTGTCCATGTACCCATTTGTCCTGTAGCCATTTGTCCTGTAGCCATTTGTCTGTAGCCATTTGTCTGTAGCCATTTGTCCATGTACCCATTTGTCCTGTAGCCATTTGTCCTGTAGCCATTTGTCCATGTACCCATTTGTCTGTAGCCATTTGTCCATGTACCCATTTGTCTGTAGCCATTTGTCTTGTACCCAATTGTCCATGTACCCAATTGTCCTGTAGCCATTTGTCCTGTAGCCATTTGTCCTGTAGCCATTTGTCCTGTAGCCATTTGTCCATGTAGCCATTTGTCCTGTAGCCATTTGTCCTGTAGCCATTTGTCCTGTAGCTATTTGTCCTGTAGCCAATTGTCCTGTAGCCATTTGTCCTGTAGCCATTTGTCCTGTAGCCATTTGTCCATGTACCCATTTGTTTGTAGCCATTTGTCTTGTACCCAATTGTCCATGTACCCAATTGTCCTGTAGCCATTTGTCCTGTAGCCATTTGTCCTGTAGCCATTTGTCCTGTAGCCATTTGTCCTGTAGCCATTTGTCCTGTAGCTATTTGTCCTGTAGCTATTTGTCCTGTAGCCAATTGTCCTGTAGCTATTTGTCCTGTAGCCATTTGTCCTGTAGCCATTTGTCCTGTAGCCATTTGTCTGTAGCCATTTGTCCTGTAGCCATTTGTCCATGTAGCCATTTGTCCTGTAGCCATTTGTCCATGTAGCCATTTGTCCTGTAGCCATTTGTCCTGTAGCTATTTGTCCTGTAGCCAATTGTCCTGTAGTCATTTGTCCTGTAGCCATTTGTCCTGTAGCCATTTGTCCATGTACCCATTTGTCTGTAGCCATTTGTCTTGTACCCAATTGTCCATGTACCCAATTGTCCTGTAGCCATTTGTCCTGTAGCCATTTGTCCTGTAGCCATTTGTCCTGTAGCCATTTGTCCTGTAGCTATTTGTCCTGTAGCCATTTGTCCATGTAGCCATTTGTCCATGTAGCCATTTGTCCTGTAGCCATTTGTCCTGTAGCCATTTGTCCTGTAGCCATTTGTCTGTAGCCATTTGTCCTGTAGCCATTTGTCCATGTAGCCATTTGTCCATGTAGCCATTTGTCCATGTAGCCATTTGTCCTGTAGCCATTTGTCCATGTACCCATTTGTCCTGTAGCCATTTGTCCTGTAGCCATTTGTCTGTAGCCATTTGTCTGTAGCCATTTGTCCATTTACCCATTTGTCCTGTAGCCATTTGTCCTGTAGCCATTTGTCCATGTACCCATTTGTCTGTAGCCATTTGTCCATGTACCCATTTGTCTGTAGCCATTTGTCCGTAGTCATTTGTCCATGTAGTCATGTCCGTATCCCCTGTGACCCATGAGCCATTTGAAATTTCGATGTTCGTCCAATTATAGTACGAATCAAATTAACCTAGAAACATTACAGGGTATTTCTTTGGTATTAGAAGTCTACCAAATTAATTGATTGACAAGCATCATACATTTATTTTAAGTCGGATTGTGTTACATAATGTTTAGATATTAAAAATTTGATATTTAAAAAGGTCAATGGAATCACGATGGGTCAAAGCGTTAGTTGATGGGTCAATGGGTCACTCGATGGGTCATGGGTCAATGGGTCATGGGTCACAAAGGCGATGGGTCAGATGGGTCATGGGTCATGGGTCACAAAGGCGATGGGTCAGATGGGTCATGGGTCACAAAGGCGATGGGTCAGATGGGTCATGGGTCACCAATGTTGACCCATGGTCCACACTGTTTCGGGCCACTCGTGTGGTTCAGCCTTCGGGCCACGCAAGGGTAAATCCAGCCCTGCCTGTAGATAATCCTGTAGGTAAGATAAACATTTCTTCTCCCCTTCCTCCGATGTGCATTGAGAATTCCTGCTTGTATCTCGTTAGAACCTCCATCGCTAATGATTATATTCTCCTGTGAGTCCAAACAGAACAAAGCGGCATTAGCCTGTACTGTAGCTGGTCCCTCGTGTGCTGAGAGAGCGTAGCGCATCTCCTGTGTAGGATAACACACGGATACAGGGAGAATGTTACATAGCACATACACTGGATCAGCTGTTAGCTTGATATCCCAAGGTTGTTGAATTGATCGGTGAATCATTTAGAGTCCGTAATAGTGTAGGGAGCTATCTAGGATTTGTATAGTGTTGTTGACTTGTTGTAAAAATCTGTTATGAAAACCTCCTTATTAGTAGAGACGGTGAGGTTTGTAGGAATTTGAACTCTCCTTTCTCAGTTCCCCATTTCCCTATTTAGCTACTAATCGTATGTCAGATTCTATTTTAAACTGAAACAAAGGATGTACTCTGTATCCGTAAAGTACAGTTGTCTGTGTGCATAGCAATACTGCTACTGCGGTAAACGGAACTTGCGTCTCTGGAATTTTTGTCCCGGAAAACTCTTCCCCAGAATTTTCTCTTAACAGAACTTAATTTAGGAAGCTTTGCTATAGTTGAGGAGCTCATTGTCGCAATCCCACTAGACAATATGATATCACCCGGGTACTTTCTTCCGAGTTTAATGAGTGTTGTATGAGAGCATTGTACCCTTTAAGCATATCGATGCGTGCAGGATCTGAGCCATGGTTATGACTAGAGTGAATCTCGTCGATAAATGTCGGGATAATTACTTGATTATCTCTAGTATACAATCGTGCTTTACACACCCCTCTCTTTTCCCAAACCATTGCTCTACATTTTGTGAAAACTTGGTCAATGTATAAACAAACCCTTCGATAGAGGCTTTATCTTTTCCTCTAGTAACTCCTGATTAGTTCTATTGTGAGTGACGTTGACATTGCAGAATTGTAAAGTGATACGTATAACGAATAATAGTATTTTAGGTTTTGAAGACCATTCTTATATACAGTGCCGGGAATTTTGTATACTTTCGTCAAGATTGTGTGGCTATTGAAGACTATATACACACATTATTTATGTTATGAAACAACAAGATAGGTAATGAGTTTCTGGGCTTCTTAATAATTAGAAAGACAGTGAAGAAAATAGACGAGTTTTCCGTTGACGAAATTCTGGGGACGAAAATTCCAGGAACGAATTTTCTGGGGGACGAATATTCCGGGGACAAAAGTTCCAGGGACGAAACTTCCGCCATTCTGCTCCTCCGTATACGTTCCATGTATTCGTGCGTGTAACTGTTTAGGAACTCTGATAATATGGAGATAGGCGATAAGTTAGGAACATGCCATCCTTCTGCAACCATATAATTCAGTATTTGTTGTTGTAGTATTTATTTTAATTCTGTAGATGCATTTTTGAATCCCTTCGAATTATGAGTTTAAGTTCCCTCAATAGACCATGGTTATGGGTCAGAGTGAATGGTGGAATTTCTGAATTTTTCGTCGAAATGACTGAATGGTGGAAAGTGGTGGAATTTCTAAAAATTGACTTAATGGTGGGAGTCAAATAGTCCACAATTCATGGTAGATTAGTTAAGCCATCAAAGGTAAATTTGGTGGCTTAAATAAGATCTTTGTTGGCTAAGGCCACCAAACCACCTAATTTGTCGAGCACACACGAGCATGCTCTATGTACCTTATGAGCATGCTCTGTGTACTTTTTGTTATATTAATTTTCCATCATTCAGCTATTTTCCACCATTTTCCACCTTTCAGTCAGACCATGAACACTCAAAGGAAGTCATTTCCTACGACTAGAAAATTGACTGAAATACTAATTTTGAGCCCCTTATATGTGGAATACAGACTTTTCGTGACACGACTTTTCATGACAGGGACTTTTCGTGACAGGGACTTTTCGTGACAAGACTTTTCGTGACAAGATGGGTACTCTTTACACATGGATACATGTAATAATTTTATAATCGTGGGGTTACTGAATCAAGCTTACAATTTTCTATAAGTAGGGAGTTCAAATATTTATGGTGTATATCGTTAAATATATTATTTATTCGTTAACGTAAGAGTATTCGTTATGAGTTATACTAAATGCCCGCCTACTGGTAACAATTCGCCGCCAGAGAACGACCCTGTACATTACAATCCAATGCACTCAACATTAACAGACTATGGTTCTAGTGACACATATGATTTACCTCCAGGTCCATTGTCAGTGTTTTCAGTTTCCCCTGAAGATGACGAAATCGTCAATTTATCGGATCCATTTTCGCCAGATCACTCTACACCTACTGTTTCACTTTCATGCGAATTTGTGGACGACGAAGATTACGATGAGTTGGATAGTTACATAGGTAATCCTACACTTACTGAACTAGCGTTCTGTGAAACATCTAAGGGTGGATTGATGATGTTAGAAGGCGATTTTTCTTATTCTAAACACCGTGTTACCGGAGATGTTACACAATGGCAGTGTGTTCAGAGAGATTACTGCAAAGCAAGGTTGCACACAAGGGGAAATGAAGTAATAGCCAGAAAGAATATACATTCTCATGAGTGTAATCCTCATATATTTTTCAACAGTCAGGCTAAAGCTGGAATGAAACGCAAAGCTTCTGAAGTCAGGAAGCAACGCATTCAATCATGACAGCTTCTATTAGCGAATTGAATGATCAATCTGCTGTTCATCTACCCAAAATCAATAGCCTGAAGAGAACTATAGTGAAAAGCAGAAGAAAAGCCGAGAATGTTCCGCCTGAACCATTATATAATTATCACTACTTCATCTCTCTATACCACAAAGCTATACTAAAACAAAAAAGGACCAACAATTTTTGCTCTACGATTCTGGTGCGGAAAGTGGAAATCAGAGGATTGTAATCTTCGGAACTCAGGCTAATGTGGAGTTACTCTCATCTGCAACTGTTTGGCTAGCTGATGGCACCTTTAAAACAGTGCCTAGCTTGTTTTATCAACTCTACGTGATACATGCTTTGAAAGGAGGTCCTGATTTGATTTTCACCGGTCATATTTTTCCAAGTTTATACATATTGCTACCGAACAAGACCCAGCAAACATATTCAAACATGTGGAATAAAGTACTTGATTTATGTCCAACCGCTTGCCCGACACATCTAATTGTGGATTTTGAAATTGCCTCGATTAATGCATTTTCACAATACTTCCCAACTACAAAGGTTCAGGGCTGTTTTTTTCACCTATGCCAAAATGTCTGGCGTAAAGTTCAACATTTTGGACTAGCAGCAAGATATAAGCAAGATGTCGAATTTGCAATAAAAGTGCGAATGCTACCTGCACTCGCGTTTGCAACTCCTACTGACATACCCGAACTTTTCAACAACCTTTTCTTGCAACTACCTGTGGAAGCTTACGATCTGGCACTATACTTTGAAGCAACTTATATTGGTAGACATATCGCTAATTCCCCCCTTTTGTCATCACCATTATTTCCAATGGAAATGTGGAACAACCACTTCATGGTTCAGCATGGGTTACCAAGGACAAATAATGCAGTTGAGGCATGGCACCGCTCATTTGCTTGTCACATGTCTTGTCACCATCCTTCTGTATGGCGTTTTCTAACCATACTTAAGAGAGAACAGGGGTTGGTTGAAGTAAACAGGCGTTTTATATAAGTGGGCGCAATCCATCGAAACGCAGAAATTTTGAAGATAGAGAAAAAGCGTTAGAAAATTTAGTTGAGAGCTATTTACTGCGGCCAAAGTTTGAGTTCTTAAGGGGAGTTTCCTATCATTTTTCCTGTTCCTTACGTAGGGATAATTATTTATATTTCTTTTAGCAAGGGTTAGAAATATTTACAAATAATATCACTTATATTTTATGTTCACAATAAAATCACCATGACTTTGTCTTACATCTCTTGTTATATAAGCTTTATTCATTAACCACAACAATTATAGAACAGGGCCGTAGCAAGAGATCTGCGGTCCGGAAATTGCCGGAACAGTTATATATTAAACAATGTTAATTATATTGTTGAAGGGCAGCTATACTGATGATGGCCGGAAGTGTTTTCATGAACTTGATACGGCCATGTAGAATATTAAATTATTACATGTATCCATGTGTAAAGAGTACCCATCTTGTCACGAAAAGTCTTGTCACGAAAAGTCCCTGTCACGAAAAGTCGTGTCACGAAAAGTCTGTATCCCCTTATGGATATGATAGTTATACTAAGTAGTTATTACGATTCACTTGCATTAATTAAGTAATTATTCCACTTCTTATATTACGAGCCCTTCGGTCTCGGTCGCTTTGCGACAGATCGGTGCTGCGCACCTCAAATTAACGGCCGCTATGCGGCCTTACTCCTCACACTTTCTACCATGGAAATGGTAGAAAGGGACGTTATGATTTTGAATTTTCATTAATTTGTTTACCTATTTGTGTAAACAACAACAACAACAACAACAAATACTCATATTAGAATTTTATAAATGCGAATTTCGTGTTCAGCACACTTGTTTACTTATAATACCCGTTGAAAGCTAACTTCTAGGTTGATTTTGAATTTTCATTAATTTATTTACCTATTTTTGTAAACAACAACAATAAATATTCACATTATAAAATTGTAAATGCGAAATTCGTGATCAACATACTTGTTTACATATTATAACATTTGGAAGTTAGTTTCTATCAAAATTATAAATGCGTTTTCTTATCCCCCATCACTTTAATACAATCCGGACAAACAAACACACACACACACCACACACACACAAACAACAATCGAGATTTAATAATATAGATATAATAGGAATACTATTATAGGGATATATCTCATTCTCCAAAGGCTACTAAATCACAAAAAGGCGACATTCTAAAAAAATTAAAAATTATAAAGCAACTACATGCTAAATACAAAGTAGTATCCGAATTAAAACTTACTATTTTCGTACATAAAACGTATATACCGTATTTCTTCGAATAAGCGCCGGGGGCTTGAATAACACCGGGTCAATAAAATTACATTGGTATGATAAAATTTATACACGTTAGTTGATCACTGTAATGTAATTCCGTTGATTTTGGTAACTTCGGCAGGTATACTGTTGGTGGAAACCATTATATCCGACCTAAATAATATATTCTGGATTTTTCACAAAAATTTCAGGATAATTTTGGCCGACGAAAACAATTAACGCCGGGGCGCTTATTTGGGGAAATACGGTAATTGCTGGTTTATATATATATTCGTTCTCATTATATATTCGGAAATGTATTCTAAGTATATTAGCAAATTATTTTCATTCTCTCGCAGTTCTTTAGACTCGAATTTATATTTAGTATATTTGTGGTGTCATCATTAAATTGCGCCTAAATAGCTTAACCACAAATCTGAGATTCTCAAAAGTGATTCTAATGGACTCGCAATGGTTGATAACCCCATATACAACCCAAATAACAACAATAGGAGGCATAGTTTATCCTAGAATGAAAATTAGAAACTGGCCTTCTCGTTTTATGGCCTTCTCGGTGACATATCTAGCCGTATATTAAGTAGGCCATGGTTGCATGCAACAGTTTGCTTGCAACGTTGTTGCACCGTGTATGGTGGGCTTAAGGGTTTAATTATTTCTTCTGATGTTTCTTTTATTATTCTTATTATTTTGAATCTCGTTTATTTATCAGTTAAGTAGTATTGTTCTACTTTCGACCTCAAATTTATAAATGTGTTGAAATATAATCTTGCTATATGCTATGTACTTTTTATTGTATTTTGTAATATCAATATCTCTACATCAGTTCCACAGATGGCTAGTGCTAATGTGCCAGCAGAGAATCCATTCCTGACACAGATAGAGAGGGTGCGAGTAGAGCTACGGGAGAGAGTAGCCAGAGCTCATCAGGTGCTGCGAGAGAGAGAGACAGCACTGCTGTCAGAGCTGCAGCAGCTAGAGGATGTCTACAGGGGAGAGGGAGTTGGTAAACAGATTGATCAGCTGAGAATAGCGAAAGAACACAACATTGCTACTCTTACGAATAATGAAAATCAGGAATTCCTCGAACAGAGTGTGGCTCTACTGGATGCCCGCATGAGAGAGCTAGAAGCTAGTCTGGAGACAGCTAGAGACAGGATGAGACGAGTGGAGCTGGAGTGGGATACAAACCTAGAAGGAATACTGAGTGGGACAGGATCGATTCGAGTGAGAGGAGTAGCGAACTACAAGGAGAAAGGAAATCCTATAAAGGTAGCTGGGAAACACAGGAATAATACCTCTTGCACAGCTGGAGAGTTCAAATGGCCTCATTCAATCGCTATTGACTCTGATACGAATAATATTTATATTTGTGATGGAGGGAATAACAGAGTACAAGTCTTTAATGAATCTTTAGAATTCTTATTCACTTTCAGTGACAATATGAATGACCCACTTGGTATCTGTATCCATCTTAACAAAGTCTACTTCACACAGTATGATGCTCATTCCCTCACTATACACTCTACTGAAGGTAGATACATACAGTCAGTTGGGAGAAGAGGCAAGAAAGAACTGGAATTTCAACATCCAAGAGGTATAGCTATATCAACAGTAACTAATCGTATTTACATTTGTGACTATAACAACAATTGCATTCAATGTTTGAATTTGGATTTAACTTTCAATTCATTTATTCCTAATGTTAACAGCCCAAGAGATATCAAGCCAACTCCACAGAATATTATTGTATTGACAATTGGAAATCCATGCATTCGATTCTATAACTACTCTCATCAGCTGATTAAAGAGATAATACCACGAGGAGAAGGCAATCCAGTGATTAACCCTAGTTACTTTTGTCTCGACAGAGAATTCAATATTCTATTGACTGACTGCTCAGCTAATTATGTTCTCATATTCTCTAGCAGAGGAGAACTGCTACACAAGTTTGGGAAGAGAGGAGAGGGAAGAGGAGACTTTATCTATCCTACTGGGATAGCTACGGGTAGAGAAGGTAGAATCATAGTTGTGTCTCGAAACCCTGAACATTGTATTCAGCTATTCTGATTCCAATTTAGACCTTTCAAAATATATTTTTGTATTAATTATCTATTTATAGTCCCCTCGTATACTTAGTTATCCCATAGCATTCTATGGTTATCCCTATCAATCTAATCCATTATAACTAGATATTTTCAGATCGTTTGCTAATAACTTTTGTGTGTCTTTTATTTGCTATTATATTAAATTAATCGGAACCGAATGGCTCTTTTAAGTAACTCCGTGAACATTAATTAAATTATACCACGTGGCTCGGCCAGACAATCACGTTGTTTGGATAGTGCTTGCCTACCGCAATTTTATCACTCTATATTTTAAATACTTTCCATGCAAACTAAAACACACATCGGTTAACAAATCGTATATAGAGTAGGTATACTGTAATGAACCAGAGCGCCTACGCACTCCTGTCCATAGGAGTTTACTTATAATGGTTTCGTCCTATTACAAGGACTCATCAGGAGGGTAACCCTCGACCACCTTGTCCTTAGCCCGTCCGTCCGTCCCTAGTTACTGCCTCACTGCTCTCCCCTACTGCCGCTATGCGAGGCTCCCACTAGCATACTCCTGCCAGGACATTCGTCACAATACTACCCTTATCCAGCTTCTAGCGCAATTACACTAGTCGAATTATGAATGAATCCTACGACCCAGGTCCCCTATCTCAGCCTATTCTGAGAGCGGAGATCACTTCTCTTATCGCGACGAAGACGCTTACGACGACCTCTTCTCTCCACTAGGCCTCATACCCAGAGCCGGACTACGGTATGCTGAGGCCCCTAAGCTAAATGATTGTCGGAGGCCCTACCCAATGAGTTTTATAGGGGTTTAATAAAATCCCGGTTAGAGGAAGCAATGATAGTAATGTCGCTTAAAAAATGAGGCGAATACAATAGAAAATGAAGGCTAAGTACTGAAAAGAGAGGATTAACACCTCTTCCTAAATACAAGTTTGTAACGCCCAGTCGCCCCTACTTATGAAAGCAATAATATGTACAGGCTACACAGTATCAATTAAGGGTAATCTGTATTGATATTCGGGCGTTCACGGTGAATCTCAGAATTGCATAATTTACTACTAGGAATACTCTAGATGAGATAGAGATTGACTTCTATGATTTTTTTTTTCTTAATTTTCAATCAAGATGGTGTTTTTTAATAAAATAAGACATCGACTTCCTTATATGGGCATGACATTTTTTCAAAATTGTTGAATCTTTTTGAATTTTTGAACATATTATTATGAGACTATTTCCTCTCAGTAATAATTTTTATTTTATTTATTTTTGCAGAAGAAACGATGCTAAAGGGCATTTTTTCAAAATAATCATAAAACGCAGTCGTGCACTAAACTATCGTTATAAAATGTTAGAAGAAAATTTTTTCAATTCTAGTTCAAGGGTCTGAGGATGCATCATGTGTTACCCCAGAGAAATTTTTTGACTTTCTGATTATTATTTTTGGTTTTATAAGCATTCTAAGGCTGCGGCCCACGAATTTTTCCGAATTTCAACATCAAAAGAGGTGATAAAATTCTACACTGCCATATATTGTTCCCAGAATTAAAAATTTCGGAATCTACAGGTCAAAATATACAGGTTCACGTCAAAAAGTTCAGGAATATGTCAAAAATTAGGAAATTAGGGGCATAAAAGAATATGAAGGGTATGCAAGTACCCGGTGATCATATATTACTGTGGGAAATTGGACAGCAGAATAATTCTGTTATTCTTCATAAAAATGCGCCAGCTTCTTATCTATGCGTAGCATTTGTTTTCAACACTTTTACAATAATATATCATGAGTTATGACCAATTTATGACTATGGTTTTGTCTGTTTTGTCATATTTTCACACCTCAAGGCCCTCAAATATACAATAAAGTATTATATAAAACACCAATTTGGTAATACAAATATGGAAATAGCATTTGCGCACAAAATGAGACGTTACACAACACGATCCAATCATTATTCGATAAGTTATGGACTTTTGGGCCACAGAAGGGGGCAAAAAATCTGACATTTCACACCTGTTGATATTTCAGAAACGCTTTGAGATAAAATGATCATAGGCATTAGAAAATACTGTAAATACCTGACTTTCTATACGTTTATAATACATTTTAGGACTCTAGGTGTCACACTTTTTAACATGACCATATATGGTAATTTGATGTGCCCAATTTTGATGACGAAGCAAATTTTGTAACTCTTGATCTCTGGACAGCAGAGACTAGCTCTAAAATTCTAGTCACATCATGATACTATTTCTTACTCATTGGATAAACTTTTGAGATTATATTATAATTCGAATGATGTGTTCTGATTTCAAATGCCCAAATATGGTGGTGTCAAAGTGGCAATATGTTAAAAAGCTGACAAAAATCCAACTTCTGATCCAAATGAGATAGAGCTTAGCTCTAAATTTCTAAAAATAGTCTAATTCAATTTCAAATGACATTATCTATTTTATGCAGTTTAGGAACTCCTTTTCCTCGCACTTTCATATTCTGGACTCAGCCACTTCGACACAAATTAATTAAATGCTAATTATGAAGGTGTAAAAAAAGACCATTTGGGCATATGGATGTAAAAAAGAGAATTTTTATTCTAGAAAGTCAAACTTTTTTTTAAAATGCTCAGTATATGTAGGCGCATGTTTTAAAAGCGGGCAGTTTTGGCAATATAATACAAAAAAATTGAATTAGTATACTTTTAATGAAAAATAGTGGTTTTTTTTTGACCAATTTCACAAAAATGACAATAACATAGAGTAGATTAAAGAAAAAGCATATTTCGGTTCGATTTAAAACATTGAGTATTGACTCAGGTATATTTTATAATTGACATGTTTCGCGCTAAAAACTAACATAAAAATTTTTTGTAAATATTTGGCTAGTATGGATTAGGCCTATATTGACATTGTCTAGTTCATAACTAAGGATATATACATAGTAGAACTCTAATATTTTCAGGGATATCTTAGATATATTAGTACTATCCAAAAACGCAATAAAAACATTAGGTCGTCGGGTGTCAAAATATCAGTACAGAGCACCCTTAAGTGGGCTCGGGCAGCAATACAGTTACTTAAAACCTTGCATGTTGATGCAAGGTTTCTTTTTACGAACCTTTTGGCGAGTAGATTCTTCTATGATGTCATTGAAAGTTAATTGCCGCAATTTGTCACTTTCAATCATAGACTCCTGGAACGTCGCGATCTCGGTATTTAAACTTGAGTCTGAGAGGCTCCAATTTAAAATTGAGAAAAGCATTAGGTTTCCGGTTTCCAGATGTGATTTTTGGCATATAGGGGTAACTTTTGGCACCCGTCAACAATTTTAGGTTTTCACTCAAAATTTCTTACACCTCGACAAGTTATGACGTCATTGTCACATTTCGAGAACCCTGAAAAGTCACTTAATTAATCGCACATAATTCGCGAACTCTAAGAGATAAAATCTGAAAATTTAATTAATAGAACATGGACATTAATGATGCGGACACGTTGGTCACACCAGATTGCCAATATGCTATCTCATTATCGCATGATGACGTAATCACTAAAATTTCACATTGTTAAATTTGACTATTTAGGCCTATTTCCGCTGTATAATCAATGTTAGAAGTATATAAACCACACACCAACCGCGAAGCGGTTGGTGTGTGGTTGGGTTCTGCCGCAAAGCGGCCTAGCAAGCGAGCCGCGCTAGTATGTATAGATATACTGACATACTGTAGCATCAATCTGTTACTTTACAAGTACATATTAAGTAATAAATTATCTTATAAACACAAGTGGATATAATTAGCCACTCTACTATGCGGTCTGGACCGTCCAGAAAAAGTCAGTGACGGTCTGGACCTGTCCATTACATTGCCGGACCGCTGCATCTGAATTAGATTTGTCGGACACAGACCGCAAGGACTCTCCTCCAGCCAGTATCCGCGAGGGAGATTTGGACCCAAAGTGCGTCAACTCCGGTAACCCAGTCTTCACGTGTCGGCCCCCCCCTCCCGCCTCCCCGGCACTCGCGCCCACCGAAGACCCCTCCCAGAAGCCCCGCCCCTTCTACCAGACTAGCTCCAGCAGGTACGGCGTCTCGGGCCCCAGCGACGAGATGCTCCCTCTCACCTACCACGGGAAATCCAACAAGTTCTCGGAGCACCTCATGAATGCAGGCATGTATCGGAACAACTCTCTCAACACGGCCACTGACAAGAGTCCCTTCTAGCCACACACTGCAGTACTGTATGCACCGACTAACCACTTATTCTCCCTGCTATTGGTACTGCATTAACGTATCCATAGTATTTGTATTGTATATACGGCAGGATTGTCGTGGGAAGGGTACTTTATTCCCACAGGATATCTGTGGGAATTCCCAGTAGTAAACCATTTCCAATATATTTATATATTGAATCCCACGGCAACGCGATGCATGCATTTATCAGAATTTTGATATATTTGAAGTTTTGCGTTTTGCCCGAATAAATTTTTTAGGTTCCTTAATTGTTCCATTGAATGTTTATGCAATGCCGGTATACAAACTTTTTGCTAATTGCAGCCAGCGGGCAACTAACATCCCATATGTAGTAAGATAAATAAAGTATTTATTAATTAACTAATTTACTCTACCTAGCTGCTCCCCAGTATGTAACATGTTTGTCCAGCATTGGATAAGGCCGCCTAAAGCATTTCCGTATGAACTTTGTACCTCTAAAGCCTGAGTTTTCAATTCTTCTCGCAGAGGCAGATATCTCCATTACGTATCCTTATTTACTCAAATAATAGTCCATACGGGCAGTGGCGTGGCCAGGGTGCGCACTTGGGAAACAGGCCTCATCCAAAAAAATTGTCCCGCCAAATTGTCCACTAGTATATTACTATAGTGCGGAAATGCCGCACCCATAATTTACAGTGCAGCTAAAATTCATTATATCCTAGGCTATTATTCGAGTGAAAATACGGTACGTATATATTCCAATACATAATACGTCTCTAGACAAGTGCATCGTGCTGTATAAACCATGGCTTGTATTTGTGTGACAGTCTACTCCAGTTATAACGAAGTCGAATGTATCAAAATATCGCTTTAATATAACGAGTTATTTATGTTCTCCCAATCTAGTGTTTTAGCGAACTAAATGAAACGGTCCCTTTGACTTCGTTATAGCGAGCAGTTCATTTTGTTTACAAACTGACACATTACAATGTCCCAAATAAATATTTTTATGTGAATATTTGTCAATTCTGAGATCATAATAATTAACGAGTGTTATCTTAGCAGCGGATTCAGCAGCGGATTCGCAAACCTCACTTTTAGGCTAATAACTCAAAAAGTATAAGTTGCACATGAAAAGTGATCACATTATCGGGAAGAGAAAAGTTGGGACAACCCATATATAATCCCAAAATGTCAAAATTCCTGAAGATGACTTAGCAATTTTCGCTCAAATTTAGACCTCGGTTTTTCCATAATAACTCAAAAATTATTCATTTTATAAAATTTTCCTTTTAACCACATATATATCTCACTTGGGACATCGTGTCATCTAAATTTCAAAACAAAATATTCATTTTTGAAAAAATATTTTTAACATAAATTTCACTAAAATAAATTTCATGATCTTATCGGCGGATTCGCAGACCTCACGTTTATGCTAATAATTCAAAAAGTTTACGCTGTACGTGAAAAAATTTCACATCAGCGGAAAGATGAGAGTTGGGACAACCCATATATAATCCAAAAATGTCAAAATTCCTTAAGATGACTCAGCAATTTTCGCTCAAATTTAGACCTCGGTTTTTCCATAAAAACTCAAAAACTATTCATTTTATCAAATTTTCCTTTTAACCACATATATATCTCACTTGGGACATCGTGTCATCTAAATTTCAAAACAAAATATTTATTTTTGAAAAAATATTTTTAACATAAATTTCACTAAAATCGGCTTACAATGATGATTTCCAATATCCATAATGTTGGATATGTTGTCAGAGCATCCTTATATGTAGACCGTCTAGAAATTGACGGTCTATAAAAGCCCATACAAATAAGCCAAAAATTTGTAGACCGTCTATAAATTCTGTAGACCACTTGCCCTGCTTTTTATGGGTAATACTAATGTATAGGGAATAAAACCTGGTCTATTTCTAGACGGTCTACATATAAGATATCTCATGTTGTCAACTCTAATAATACTATTGATAAGAATGTATTTGATATGCGTCACAGTGTTCACAGGAATTAAAGTTTTTGGTACCTCTGTAGAATAATTAATGACTGCATTCCTAATTATATCAAGGATTAGTGATTACTTTCTGTGAACACGATTGCAATACCTTACATAATACAAACACTTCATATACAAATATATTTGGAATGCAATACTCATTAAGAGAATAGAATCAGACATATAAACAATATTATGGTTAATTAATACAACAATGTTAGGTATTTTAAGCATCTCCAGGTTTTTCCAATTCCATAATCTGCGTAACTTCTATCTGAATGATTTTACTTGTGGCCATGTTCCTTCTCTCCAAATATACGTATTTGCCTTTAAAGAGGGTGAATCTCATATAAATATAAAGCAACATATTATCTCAGAATATGACTTGCCAAAACGAGTGCATGATATTAAAATGGTGACAAATATTAGTAATGTTTATATGAGATAAGAAAGATCGAGATAACCAAAGTTATTCTAAAAAAAACCCCTCACAGACGGGATGGGAGTGTGCTCCTTCTGATTACACTTCCCCAATGTTTAATTTAACTAGAATTTCAATATTCAAATTACATTTCATCTTAGTGTAATACAATTTAATTAATGTTTGAATTGTGAAGACTTCAAATGTTTAATTAAATTAATTAAAGATTAATTATTACAAATAGAAATTAGGAATACGTGCTAGTATTTACGTTACTATCTTGAATAATAAAATGACATCATCATCATCAACTTGTAAAATATTCCAACTTCCAAGTGTTTTCATTGCACTTGTATGAAACACATATTCACTTACAAACTAATTAATAACAGTCATTATCTAGCAGATAGTAGGCTTATGTAATACTATGTTCTATAATCTATAGTATTCAGTATACTATAGAGTAATTACAATATGGAGAAGATGGCTGATTTATGTAAATACTCGTTAATAAAACCTAGAGTTGGTTAGCGACCTATTCATTTTAATTGATAAATAGAAAGAACATCCTTAGGAGAATACAACCTCTATAATTTCAATTGATAATTCGAATTATTAAAGAGTCACTGGACCAGAATACAAATTTCGATATAACTGACGAACAAAAGCGAAATTGAGAATTCGGGCTTCGAGGTGATCATCTTCAGGAAATTCTATATCTCCTGTCCAAATTTTAAATCTCTATCCCTTATGGTTTAGTCAGACCATCGCGTACGGCCGGCCGGCCGGCCGGAAGTCCGACAGAGGTAAATTCAATAGTGTGCACTTATAGTATAAAACTATAGTAGGACCGTACGTTTTTTACTAGAAGAAGCACACTAAAAATAATTAACTATTATTTTCGAATTTAACAGAAATAATTGGTTCATAATGATTCCCAATATTTCGTATATATATCCCATTTGGGGTTGGCGCCTTCATTAACTCTTCAAAAGTTGATCCATTCCATTCCATTCCACTTAGCAAAAATTCACCACAGATTTCCTCACTAAACATGGATTGTTCAACTATGACTTCATTACGGTACCAGAGTACTGTCATCTTCTGATGGCACTAGCAATTTGGACTCAGGGATATTAGAGGTAATAACAATTTCAGGTTGCGGGTCATCGGTAGATGACAATACCGGGACTTGTTGATTTGAAGAAGAAGAGGTATGATGCAATTTTAGACACAGAGATTCATGAAATGAGCTTAAAGTATCTGATCTTTCTCGACACGATATAATAAAGCTAGTGAATAAATCTAGTTGTTGGACTGTGATAGCTATATATGAATTCCCGAATAGCTCTAATATCCTACAACTAATGTTTTCAACTAAAATCCATGCTTCCACTAAGTTACAATTTCGCCTAATTAGTCGAATCCATTGCATTGACTCCATTAGACAGCAACTAAACTTTTTCGACTGGTCGTGGAGTTTGTCATCCACTAGCATGAACTCACCACTAACAAGCGGACACTCTAAGCTGAAAAATTTCATTGCATCTAACCATAGACTATTATTACAGTTAATGAATGACCAAAAATGGCTATCAGTCCTCCCTGTTTGGAGAGGAGGAGAAGCTATCTTAGACATGAGACCGTAAAGCTGGCAGTCATCGCAACCAGATGCCAATAAACCTAACAAACTGTTATTCGTTACGTCTCGCTGTAAACTAGGAAAACTGAAATCGATTTCATCCAAACTCCTCTTACTGAGTTCTATAGTGTCAGGATATGAGCTAGCAGATACTAACTGAGTACTGATATGCTCTACTGCCAATTGGGATACATCATTGGTAATGATAGACTTACGAGAACTGATCATTTGCTTAACGAGATGCTGAAAGTTTCCTCTATTCAATCTCCATTTGGAGCTGAGAGAATCGCGCTTAGTAGCCTTGTTTTTTCCAAAAAGAATAATTGATAATTTTCCCCAGACAGTTTTGGCTTATGTTTGTCTCCTTTGTTCAAAGCATCTCTTACGCTATCGAAGCTTTCATAGCCGAGTTTCTGGAGAGCTTCCACGAATTGCTCTATTGAAGTCATTACTAGATGAAATTATTATTATTATTTTAATTAATCAATACATACAGTACCCGGACAAAAGTATTCGACCACCCAACATTTTCCCATTGAAAATAGTACTATAGTAGGCCTAATAATGATGTTCAATGTATGAAAACTTTATGAGATATTGTTATTTTGAATTCAGATTCGTATTCTACGCAATCGAATTACCCATTGTAGATGCTCCCAATTGATCACATATTAATTCGGTTGAAAATTATCATCAAATGGCAACATGTGCCACCAGTTCCCATCTCTCCCATAGTGGCAATTTGCAAAAAGTGGTGCATAGTGGCACAGGAAGATAATTTTTACCCAAATCAAAAAGGGATTGAATTGAAAGCGCCTACAATTGTTAATTCGAATGTGCAGAATACGAATATGTAATCGAAATAGCAATATCTCATGTAATTTTAAAACACCATCTTCCATTGTTAACCCCACTATAGTACTATTTTCAATGGGAAAATGTTGGGTGGTCGAATACTTTTGTCTGGGTAGTGTACATATATACTACTACAGTAGAACCTCGTTAGTACGAACACGTTTAATTAATACGAATTTTCGGATAAGAAGAACAGTTCCACAAAATCAGGTCCCAACAATGGCGATTGAATGGGTATTACTCCGGTTAATACGAACTCCGGATAAAGCGAACAAATTTTTATCGTCCGTTGGTATCGACTGCATATAGTAATTATATTAGTATTCGAGGCCAGCGGTATTTCCTTCCGCCGGCCTTGGGCATCAAAACCTTGAAGGCCACGTTATTGTAAATTAAATTTTAGATCTGATCATTCAAAATGTAGTGGTAAAAATATCGGTCCGGCCATGGCCTGCCCTGGTATTATTAAAATAAATAAAAAAGTAGCTAAAAGGCAAATAAAATAAATAACTCACTTGAATTGGAAGAATCGACTTAGAGGAATAAAGAAGAGAGCAGAAATTGAAATGAGAAGAAAATGGAAATGAGAAATATGCTGTAAAGTCAAAAAGATCTTTGAAAAAAAAGTGAAAAGTGTTTTGAAAAAATGAAAAAAAATGAGGAAAATCAAGTAGAAGAAAGGCAGTGTACCATTTATAGTGAGAAATAATTGAATTATAAACAAAGGATATAATAAATTCTGATCAATAGTTATTAGACAACATATTCTGCATTGTGAATACAGGATAGGTATACTAATCATCATTGTAAGCCGATTTTAGTGAAATTTATGTTAAAAATATTTTTTCAAAAATGAATATTTTGTTTTGAAATTTAGATGACACGAAGTCCCAAGTGAGATATATATGTGGTTAAAAGGAAAATTTTATAAAATGAATAATTTTTGAGT
Source organism: Hexactinellida sp. DTS-2022 (assembly GCA_028753945.1). Lineage (NCBI taxonomy): Eukaryota > Metazoa > Porifera > Hexactinellida > Hexactinellida sp. DTS-2022. The sequence continues at coordinate 15,284,150 of JAPNXP010000001.1, forward strand.
TATTATGGAAAAACCGAGGTCTAAATTTGAGCGAAAATTGCTAAGTCATCTTCAGGAATTTGACATTTTGGGATTATATATGGGTTGTCCCAACTTTTCTCTTCCCGATAATGTGATCACTTTTCATGTGCAACTTATACTTTTTGAGTTATTAGCCTAAAAGTGAGGTTTGCGAATCCGCTGCTGAATCCGCTGCTAAGATAACACTCGTTAATAATTACTGAAACTAACGAGTGTAGAATGGCAACTGAGTTTGTAGCGGACATGCGAGAAGAGACAGCCAGAGAGCTGAAACGAATTCGAGGGGAAGTGGTGATAGCGAAAGAGGAGTTGCGAGTCCGATTCGAGTATTATTTCCAAGTGCTACGTGGCAGACACCTCGAACTGGTGGCACAGCTGGATGAAGTGGTCCGTGTGGCAGAGACACAAGTGGAGGATAGACAGGTTAAGCTGAATCAATTGAAAGTGACCAAAGCTGATGCGTCACACAATCTCCAACACAATGAGCTCAATGAGACTCTAGTAAATGTGTCCCGAGAGTTGGACGAGAAGATACGGGGACTAGAGGCGACGGTGGATCGGATTCCATCTGTGTGGCTCGAGTGGCATGACGGGTGGTTGGAAGGTGGCATGGCTGGATTGTGTCGCTTGTGTGAGGGTGTATCCTACGTGAATAGACACATCCCAGTGTGGTCTGGTGTCAATAGAGGAGAGGGACAGAAGAAAATAAAACATCCTTCTGGTCTGTCAATAGACAGAGACAATGGAGATATTTATGTGTGTGATACATGGGCTCACAGGATTCAGGTGTTTAGCAAAGAAGGGAATTATTCGAGAACGATTACACAAACTGGTTTGACTGGTTCTAATTCCATAGCTGTCTCACTCCATCATCTGTTTGTCAGCTGTGTTAGTCCATTTAATATCTGCAAGCTGGATAAAGTGTCTGGGGACATTCTGTGTCGTGTTGAAACAGAGGATGCCATGCGTGGTCTGTCAGTTCACACAGACACACTGTATGTAGGAATGTGGGAAACTAATAGCATATTTAATTTCAGTGTTGAGGATTTGCGGTCTGTCGATAAGACTCCACTTAACTCTCCACATATAACAGAGACAACTAGGCTATGGGACCTAAAATTAACTCCCTCTCAATTTATAGTCCTGTTCGATTGGTGTCCCTATCCTGTCCAATCATTTTCCAGAGATGGAAACCTAATGCATTTGATCGTGTCACAGGAACAGCTGATTGAACCTTATTATTTCTGTCTGGACAGACACAGGAATATTATAGTTAGTCACTATGGAGCTCATAATATTAAAGTGTTCAACAGAGAGGGACAGCTTGTCAGTACCATGGGACACGAAGGGACAGGACCTGGAGAGTTCCAATATCCTCAAGGCATAGACATCAACAAGGAGGGACTTGTTGTTGTTGTTGATCGGAAAGATTCTCACAAACTGCAATTTTTTTAGATATTATTATTCACAAACTTTTTATTTTTATTCCATTATTTTCTTCAATATTTTAGTGTAGATGCATGTTTTCGATACTTCTAATATTGTTTGTTTGTAGAACACCAACATCAACTTGTATTTTTTTGAATACCTGAAATATACTTCGTATTAACCGTGTCCGTACTAACGAGGTTCTACTGTATTGTACCAGTATAGTTTGAATCCAAAATTAATTTCCAAGAGGGTGACGACTTGTGGGAAATAGCGCAGTCCATTACAGATCAACTCCTAAAATTATTCTAGACAGAATTGAAATTCTTCATAGATTTAAAGCAGTATTCTGTAATTATCTTGTATATGGGGTATTGTGGGTGGTAAATTCAAGTAATGCGTCTTAAAGGTAAACTACCAACCACCAAAATATAGTGCCTTCCAAGAAACATGCTGTCGGCACAGCTGTAATTTTAGATTTTTTAGCTCCTAGTTGATTTCTATAATTCTATTTGTTGTAATACTCACCTCCGAAAAGCAACAATGCAGTACAATATGATAATTGGGTGACTACAAACTATTTGTGATTATAACAGAGTAATTATTAAACTAGTTACGAATTTAGATTGCTGGATTGTAAGAAATATCACATTTCAATTGTGGCTGACATTTGAAACCATTGGTTGTAATATTTTGATTACAAAAGTGTCGAATATTTGGTGGCGCACTTGTCGCTAAGTAAATTGAGAATGCAGAAGTTCGTTATAAATAAGAATTGTGTGTCAATAATTAGAATTAGAACACATTACACAAATTGATCTTCGTTTCTTATTGATAATGGCTGAAGCTGAAAACTCGCAATATCGCGAAAAGGATCTCCCTCGGTTGATAATTCCTGAGGAGCTAGTTAACCAGAGTTCTTCTGATTCCGAACTTGAAACGGAATTACCGACGACTCTCAGTACTCCTGCATCTCAGTTAGGCCCCGGGTTTAGTGCCTTCGACTTTTCCGACACTGATGAACCGCCCTCCTCACCGACCGCTATCCCGAAAACGAGGAAGAAGATTTATCCGCAGCGATTTCCCAGTAAGCACTTTGGACTGTTTCGTACTCCATGTAAAGTCAAGCCGAAACGTCCACGTGTCTCTACTGGAGGGTCGAAGATTCTAGAAGGATGTCATTTCCCCACACCGCCTATGGCCTATGATGTCCTCCTAAACGATGGTGGCAACGTTTCAACGAGGTCCTTCTTTGTTCCCTATGGGTCACAAATCATGAATATGGACATTCTGTCTAATGTGTTCAGCTTGATTCGATGCCAAAAACCTAATTGCCATCGTGGATCACTAAAGCTGCACAAATATCCACTAACCAGAGGGCTCCAATCCTACCTAATATTGCATTGTTCCCGCTGTCACTCAATTGTAGCACGTGTCCCTACTTCTCTGCATATTGGCGAATCTCCCTCAGAGGCGGTGAACAATCCTAAAATGATGTCTCATCGCGCCAGCTAAATCAACATACTTGTCACTGTCGCCCTTCACACAACATCTTTCGCCTGGCAGGATTTCCGGCTTGCCTGCGCGCTACTGGATCTCCCGGTGCCGCAGAAGAACCTCGACAAGCGTTCAATGGAACGGTTTTGTGAAGTCACCTCGAAAGTAGCCGCCATTGCGATGGATCTAGCTGCTGAAGAGGTGCGCTGTAGGTTGGATTCTGAGCCGTCAGTCATCGCTGGAGTTACTCGCTGTCACGTGAGTTCACTGAGTTACGACGCTTCGTGGCATAGGAGGGGGCATTACTCAAATCAGGGATTCGGGGCCGCTATCGATTCTCACAGCGGTAGGGTCCTCGATTATGGAGTTATGCAGCGAATCTGCAAGAAGTGTTCCAGTTGGTCCGAGGAGAGAAAAGCATCCTTTCCCGAGGAATATGAATCTTTCAGAGAGCACCACACCAACTGCACCATCAACTTTACAGGCACCAGCCAGGCCATGGAGGGGGCGATAGCGGTCGACCTGTGGAAGTGATCTGTCCAACGCAATCGGTTGGTCTACAGTATCTATATTGGGGACGGCGACTCATCTTCATTCAAGAGAGTTGTTGAATCTGACCCGTATGAAGGCCTCGAACCGATTCGGAAGGAGGAGTGCCTTGGTCACCTGCAGAAACGGCTCAAGAAGCATTTGACCAAAAAGTCAGCAACAACAGCGTCCATTCCGAAGGCGAAAGCTGACAGAATAGGCCAACTGTACTTCCGAGTTGTCGTTCAGAATAAGGGCAAACCAGCTGAAGAGATAAAACAAGCCCTTTGGACTTTAGTAGGCCACTTGGGAGAAGACCATACGCACTGTCCCTTGAATTGTGAATCCTGGTGTTATTTCGCGAGAGCCCAAGCGGAGTTTGCACTGGATTCTTCTGTGCCTCTTCCCAAATGCCGTATCCCTTACTGCACTGACGCAGAAATAGTTCGGCTCAAACTAGTTTTCCACACATTTGCATCCCTTGAAATTTGCGGTGCTCTAACTATGGGCAAACCAAAAATGCAAACGAATCCCTCCACTCTGTAGTCTGGCATAACTCGCCCAAGGGTAAATACGTCGTTCAGAAGTCCCTTGAATGCAGCACCGCACTGGCAGTGACGAGTTTCAACGAGGCTCTCTCTCGTTCGCTGCTATTCTACGAGAATACGGTGTTTCCGTTTCAGCATCCACTGTACAGCACCTGGCTTCTAGAGACAAAGCAAGAATGTATAATCGCGAGAGGGCGATCAGTGAGACCCAGAGGCGACGCAGACGCCAGCATAGCGCCCGTAGCCAAGCGGCCGAAGCCTCGCGTCAGAGGAGAGAGGAGACGGCTTCTAAATACATCCCTGGTGCTTTTGGTACAGAACTCCTGCCTACACAATCTGTAGCAGATCCTGAAAGCGTAGTAGAACTTGTGAATCACGCATCTGCCCGATTGATCGGAGGAGAAAGGTCGAAGAGTGGATCGGATGTGACCTTTGTGATCGCTGGTACCATGGAAAATGTGTGGGAGTGAATAAGGTCTCAGCTTTCACCGATTCGCCCTTCTTTTGCCCAGACTGTGAAGACTCTTCTTAATATCACTCTTCATTATGCATTGTGTTAGTATTTCTGTTTTATTTGTTTAGAAAATTGAGCAAATAAGAGTCATTGAGCTTTGAATGAGTTTATCTCAGAATAATAATATTTAGTACCATACTATCTAAAAGCTTAGTTCTGGGATATTTTCTGAAGATAGAATACTGAGACTTGGAACATAGCATTACAATACGTAAACTAAGACCTATTACTTTTCCGATAATCCGATTGTCAAAATTTGTCTTTAATTACAAAATGGAGCCCTCTGTCTGAAAAAGTGGCTCAATCTGAGAAAATCGCTGGTTTCGGCGAAGATTGCCCTGTACTGATAAAATATTTCCCTATCCCCTTGCTGAGTTCTCAACCTGCGGTATTTTAACTGTGCCGAGTGCCGACTATACTATGTAGTGGACCAGTATTGAAATCACAGCCTTTATTTATATTATTATAATTACTGTGCCGACGATATTTATAGTGTAATAGTCCAGTTCTAATCAGGTTCTTTTATTATGAACATTCAAGGGACTAAAAATTGTGTTTTCACAATAGAGAGACTTCATAATTAGCGAACTCACCTTAAATATATACAGTGGAACCTCGTTAATACGAACACCAACGGACCGTAAAAAATTTGTTCGCTTTATCCGGAGTTCGTATTAACGGAGTAATACCCATTCAATAGCCATTGTAGGGACTTGATTTTGTAGATCAGTTTGTTCGGTTTATCCGGAAATTCGTACTAAAGAGGTTTATACTGTATTTGTATGAGTTGTTACTTTGTCATTTATGGTATTCCTTTGTTAGTACGTATTATAAATTATCTTATATTCTACATGGTCAAGACACCCAATTGATTTAATCTGATGTCGAAAAGGATAGGAATTATAGGAGCAGGGCCATCCGGACTCTCGGCTATGAGAGCGTTCCGAATGGCAGAATTAAAAGGCGAAATTTTCCCGGAAATAGTTTGCTTTGAAAAGCAAGAGGATTGGGGTGGTGTATGGAATTACACATGGCGAACAGGCACTGATGAATATGGTGATACAGTGCATAGCAGTATGTATAGAAATATGTGGTCGAATAATCCGAAGGAGATTGTAGAACTCCCTGATTACACGTTTGCGGAGCATTTTTGTAAGCCAATTCCTTCATTCTTGCCACGAGCGGTACTTTTTGATTACATTTTAGGGAGAGCAAAGAAATCGGATATAAGACAGTTTATCAAATTCAACATGCGAGTTGTAAGTGTTGTGTACATGAATGATAAATTCATAATTCGTGTATGGAATAAAAGAGAAAATTGTGTGTTCTCAGAAGAATTTGATTATGTAATTGTCGCAAGTGGCAACTTTTCAGTCCCGCATATTCCAGAATACAAAGGAGTTGATTCATTTCCGGGTCGTATTATCCACTCACACGATTTCCGAAATGCAGAACAATTCAAAGGTCAGGATGTAATAATAATTGGTGGTGGACTTTCTGCAGAAGATATTGCTATCCAATGTTGGAAGTATGGTTCTAAATCTGTTACAATTGCTTATCGAAAAAGACCTAGGAAATTTAATTGGCCTGAAGGGATTATAGAGAGACATCTTTTAGATCACATGGAAGGGAAAACAGCAGTGTTCCACGATGGTTTTCGTCAGAATGCAGATGCGCTAATCTATTGCACTGGTTATTTATTCCATTATCCTTTTATGGAAGATAAGCTGAAACTGAAGAATGATGCACAACTGAAATATTGCCCGGGACTCTACAAGGGAGTAGTTTGTCAAAATAATCACAGACTATTTTATATGGGAATGACCTGTCTACTGTACCCTTTGATTAACATCGACATTCAAGCTTGGTTCTTGCGTGATGTAATTTTAGAGAGAATCATTTTACCTTCGAATGAAGATATTCGAAAGATATTTGCTTTTGGATGAAAAGAGAGGAAACTTGTAGGAAGTTTATTGAGAAATTATACTTTCAGACTGATTATCTCAGAGATCTTTTGACACACCTGAGTGATTATGCTAAACCTAATTTTGACCTACTTTCACAGTATTATTTAATTCGACAAGAGCATAAAAAGAAGGATGTTCTCACATATAGGGACCATTCTTACACTTCGGCTGCAACTGGAATAGTCTCTCCTAATCGTGCTGTCAAATGGATTGATGCAAAATCTTTGGAGACGTTAGACACATTTTTAGAATCAGAATTTATCTAGTTTTATATGTTTCCATAAATTTTCAATATTTATATATTTGGAAAAATTTAGTAGGTAAGGTTGATTTTAAATTTTCATTAATTTGTTTACCTATTTTGTGTAAACAACAACAACAACAACAACATGTATTTATATTATAAATTTATAAATGCGAAATTCGTGTTCAGCATACTTGTTTACCTATGATACCCGTTGAAAGCTAACTTGTAGGTTGATTTTGAATTTTAACATTTGAAATAACATTTGAAAGTTAGTTTATATCCCAATATTCATTGCGGTTTCTATTCCCCCATCACTTTAATACAATCCGGACAAACACACAAACAAACAACAATCGAGATTTATTAATATAGATTAAACTGGTTATCTGGTTGTTTGTCATTCCCTGTGGTAAAATATTTATGGTTACCCTTTCCCACTGTTCTACCAATGACCTCAGCTTACCAAATTATTTAAACACTTCTTTTCATTTCTCTAAACACTTCTTTTCATTTCTCTAAACACTTCTTTTCATTTATCTAAACAGCCAATAGTGACACTGTCAGGTCTGTACGAAAGACAGAATGTGGGCATGATTTATGAGATCAAGCGTAGCATTGTAATTAAGATCTAGTGAAGACCATTGTGGAAAAACCCGGAAAATGTTTTTCTAGGGCTGAAACGAGTATAACGAATATTCGTTCGTTTAGAAAAAAGTTCGTTCATTACATTTCGAATATTTGTTTAAGCCCTAGTTTTTTTCCACCCAAAGGCAGTTTTATTAGCGTGGAGTCGTCAAATTTACAGTTTCAAATTCTATAATGTCGAGTTCTATAATCTGAGATTTTCGGGTATTATTAATTTCAAGAGCGAATTGGATTGTAATTGTCAACTTAGATGTGAGATTTAAATTTCTTGGCTTTTAAGCTTTATTCAAAGTATGCAATTTCGGAATTATTGTAGTTGAAGATTAAATCGCCAAACCTCAACCACTTTATAAAGAGATACTATCATACAAAGTAATATTTAGGCAATATTCTATTTGTTATCAGCTAATCATGATAATTTAATTAATATCGTTAGCATACACGTTTACATTAGACAAAATCCACATTTGATTGTGCATCCAAATGTGAGCTTACATCAAGGCATTATAGCAAGTAATATAATTTGAGCAATTATTGAAGACAAGTTAAGCATACGTGAGATTACAAAAATGTAATGATAGTTAATTAAGGAAATAATTTCAAGATACAAGTATAAATAGGAAATAACATGCTCTTACATATCAACAGAAAGTTTCATCAAGGATCTACAAAATCTCAAAATGAATTTCCCTACAAAAATTGCCATACAGATGGCTTTTCTTCTATTTCTCCAACAAATGAATCTCTCACATTGCGCTAACACAGCAGTAACAGTGATCACATGTAATTTAAGATGTATTGGTGGCATTGTAACAGTAATTAGTGCATTCGTTACTTTAACTTGCATCACTCTGGGTTGTGTGGGATATTTCTGTAAGAAGCGAGCACTGCAAAACGCTATCCGAGCAAGAGCCAATAACCAGGGACGCATTGTTAGAGTTCGCGTTGTAGCCAATCGTAATGCACCCAATCCCACCACAAATACAGTTAGCACTGTGGTCGCCAATGCAGTTGTAGCTCCTCAGAGCAATCAGCCTACAGTCAGCAATAATAGCATAGCTAACCCCGACACACTCCCTCCTGTCATTCCTGGATACACATACACTATTCCCAATCAGGTTGCTGCTGCTAATAACACAGTCTTACACACTCCAACTGATAATGATCCTAAATAGAATAATTATGAGCTAACCCCATTAATATAAGTTTGTAATATATAATCTGAATGTTGTTCTCTCTTCCTATCCTATGTATCTGTTTTTTTCATGTTAATGCTGGTAATGATCTAATGTTTTATGGGCTTACTTACATACTGGTCAGCAACATTTCAATTGTTAATCCTGTTTAGTATAATTGATTTTTATCCTAAAAAATATTACCCTGTCAGTACCAGAAAAATATAGTATTATCAACTTCTTGAAATTATGATACTACTTAGCCATTCAAGGGAATTAAGACGGGCTTGTTAAATGATGATGTTAACCAATAAATCTACCTGAAACTTTTTGAATGATTTACAGTGTTGAATCTGAGAATGCTTGGCATAGCCCAAAGCTATCAATAGGAGTTTAGATACTAGATGATTATTGATCTAATTTTGGTTGCTGCCTATCAATCTTGAAACTTATAAAAATGGATTAGTTTGCAAGAATTAATAGAAAAAATGGTAAACAAATTAAAGAAAATTCAAAATCTGTCTAGAAGTTAGCTTTCAACGAGTATCAGAGGTAAACAAGTTAAAAGTTTGCAAAATGGTAGTTAAAGGTGTGTGTATATAACAACAACAACTATTTACTAGCTATATAATCAATGGTTTAGTGCAGGGGCGTAGGAATGGGGGGGGCCGTGGCCCCCCCAACTTCCAACATTGCGGGGACTGCCCCCCCCAATACTTAGTCAATTCCCCTTATACCCAAGTCGGATATAACTAAGTGCCTGCTTATAACGAAGTCGTTCAATGTTTCGGAAATCCTTCTACTTATAACATTATTAAAACTTCGTTTACAACGAAATTGATCTAGGACGCCGGCGGCACGGGTGCCCCGGGTGCTCGGTGCACCTGTTGCTCCCGTCAATTTTTTGAAGGGGGGTGCAGGGGCTTTGCCCCCCCCCCCCGGTTTTGGTTTATCATTTCTACTTGTGCACCCGTTGCTCCGGCGTGTCGCCGGCGCCCCAGTTGATATAACGAAATTCCGCTTATACCGAATACCCTATAAGTTATTGACTTTACTCCGAAAATAACTAATTCTGCTTGTAACGAACTACGGTTATAACGAAATCCGTTTATAACAGACTCCGCATACAACGAAATTAAACTACGGTCCCGAGCACTTCGTAATATCGAGAGTTAACAGTATATAGTATTTTTTATCGGTAAGTCCATGTCAGACGATGATTTTGAATACGTACCTCTAATCACTCATCCAATTATAATTGAAGCCGAAAGGTTGGCACAGTTAATCAAAATTGTAACTTTGTTAATCGTTAATCCGTTAACTAAAAAATACAATTGTATACCAGTATAAGAAACAACATTAAACTCGATGGTTTTTCGATGGTTCGATGGTTTTCACTTCAGCATTGAGGAGCCTTGCCCAATATAGAGGGGCTTTACCGGACATGTAATGGAAGTTAATTAGTCAATAATGATGTTTAAAGTTAACTTAAAAGTTAAATTGTGTTAATGAAAATTTAACTTCGTTAATTAACGATTTAGTGCCCAGCTTTGTTTAAGCCAATGACTTGTTAATTAATTGTTAAATATACAAAATGTGTTGAACCCATAATAAATATTTGGGGATATTGCTTGCTTTGGAATTGCCAATCAATTTGTGATGGCAAATGAAAGAAGCAGGGGCGTACCGGGGGGGGGGGGGGCAGGGGGGGGCAGAGTTGGAATCGGGTTCGGGTTTCTCGGGTCGGGTCGGGTTCGGGTTCAGATTCGGATTTAGAATCGGGTTCGGGTCGGGTTCGGGTTCGAAGTTGATCAGTTCGAACTTTGTGCGTAATTTTTTTAAATTCAATGATTTAATTCTATTTTTTGAAAGATTATATTTACAATAGAAACAATATATGGAACTTTAATGAAATTGCCTCATAAGGACATTTATGGGATAAATATTATTAACCCATACTTGTTTGACTAATATTAGTTGAAATGTCAACATAACATATATTTTAGAGGAATTTCAGTTAATATCCACACTTATATACACTTCGGGTTCGGGTTCGGGTTCGGGTCGGGTTCGGGTTGAAGATCGTCGGGTTCGGGTCGGGTCGGGTTCTGAAAAGTGGACCCGATTCCAACTCTGGGGGGGGCAGATTTATGATTTACTCACTTAAGTTTAACAGAGATCCCTTGGGACCGGATTTGTCGGGTACTACTAACTCTACAAGAAATTAGCGAAACTATATTTCTGAAATTAGTATGTAGCCAGCTTCGCTGGTAGCTAATTTTTAAGACCTATTTCGGTCGCCCGAGAATATAAAATACAGCGTATACAGATTTATACTACTATAAAATACATATTTTACATCAGGTTTATACCAGGGGCGGCGCGGCCATTCAACAGATCGGGTGTAGCCAGAATTTTTTAGGGTGGCGCCCAGGGCCGGATTAACAGAGGTGGAGGCCCTGGGGCAACCAGTGTAGTGGAGGCTCCTAACTCCTTCCACCAGAGTGGACAATGGGTCATGGGCAGGATCGGCGGAAGAGGGGCGGTTGGGGCGGCCTGGGCCGCCCCACTTTTTCTGTGATTTTTTTGGTACTCTGAAATTTCGTGGGGGTGTTTTTTGACTCTGCAATCCTCACAATTATCATCATAATACAAGGCCGCCCCACCTCTCACGAGCTTCCGCCGGCCCTGGTCATGGGTCACGGCTCTGCGACCCATGACCCATGATCCATTTATAGTACGAATCAAATTTACCCAGAAACATTACAGGGTATGTCTTTGGTATTAGAAATCATCCAAAATTAATTGATTGACAAGCATCATATATTATACATATATTGTGTTACATAATGTTTGGATATTAAAAATAGATATTTAAAAAGGTCAATGGATAACACGTTGGGTCAATGGGTCACTCAATGGGTCATGGGTTTCTACCTTAAATTTTTTATGAGTGTAACTTGAAATATTCTCTTGTTGTTATATGATATTTACTTTTTATTGTACTTTGTAATATCATAACTCTACATCAGTTCCACAGATGGCTAGTGCTAATGTGCCAGCAGGGAATCCATTCCTGACACAGTTAGAGAGGGTGCGAGTAGAGCTACGGGAGAGAGTAGCCAGAGCTCATCAGGTGCTGCGAGAGAGAGAGACAGCACTGCTGTCAAAGCTGCAGCAGCTAGAGGATGTCTACAGGGGAGAGGGAGTTGGTAAACAGATTGATCAGCTGAGAATAACGAAAGAACACAACATTGCTACTCTCACGGATAATGAGAATCAAGACATTCTCGAACAGAGTGTGTCTCTACTGGATGCCCGCATGAGAGAGCTAGAAGCTAGTCTGGAGACAGCTAGAGACAGGATGAGACGAGTGGAGCTGGAGTGGGATACAAACCTAGAAGGAATACTGAGTGGGACAGGATCGATTCGAGTGAGAGCAGTGGGGGACTACAAGGAGAAAGAAAATCCTATAAAGGTAGCTGGGAAACACAGGAATAATACCTCTTCCACAGATGGAGAGTTCAAATGGCCTCATTCAATCGCTATTGACTCTGAAACGAATAACATTTATATTTGTGATGGGTTGAATAACAGAGTACAAGTCTTTAACGAATCTTTAGAATTCTTGTTCACTTTCGGTGACAAGATGAATGACCCAGTTGGTATCTGTATCCATCTTAACACAGTATATGTCACACAGTATAGAGCTAATTCCCTCACTGTACACTCTACTGAAGGTAGATACATACAGTCAGTTGGGAGAAGAGGCAAGAAAGAACTGGAATTTCAGTCTCCAAGAGGAGTAACTGTATCAACAGTTACTAATCTTATTTACATTTGTGACTATAACAACAATTGCATTCAATGTTTGAATTTGGATTTAACTTTCAATTCATTCATTTTTAATGTTGACACCCCAAGAGATATCAAGCTAACTCCACAGAATATTATTGTATTGACAGCTGGAAATCCATGCATTCGATTCTATAACTACTCTCATCAGCTGATTAGAGAGATAATAACTCGAGGAGAAGGTAATCAAGTGATTAGTCCTCTCTACTTCTGTCTCGACAGAGATTTCAATATTCTGTTGACTGACTTCTCAGCTAATTCTGTTCTCATATTCTCTAGCAGAGGAGAACTGCTGCACAAGTTTGGGAAGAGAGGAGAGGGAAGAGGAGACCTTATCTCTCCTACTGGGATAGCTACGGGTAGAGAAGGTAGAATCATAGTTGTGTCTCGAAACCCTGAACATTGTATTCAGCTATTCTGAATACATTTTAGACCTTTCAAAATATATTTTTGTATTATTTATCTATTTATAGTCCCCTCGTATACTTAGTTATCCCATAGCATTCTATGGTTATCCCTATCAATCTAATCCATTATAACTAGATATTTTCAGATCGTTTGATAATAACTTTGTGTGTCTTTTATTTGCTATTATATTAAATTAATCGGAATCGAATGGCTCTTTTTATAAGTAACTCCGTAAACATTAATTAAATTCTACCACGTGGCTCGGCCAGACAGTCACGTAGGTTTGGATAGTTCTTTGATTTATACCGCAATTTTATCACTCTATATTTTAAATACTTTCCATGCGAGTGTAAACTAAAACACACTTCGGTTAACTGGACATTAGCCCGTCCGTCCGTCCCTAGTTACTGCCTCACTGCTCTCCCCTACTGCCGCTATGCGAGGCTCCCACTAGCATACTCCTGCCCGGACATTCGTCACAATACTACCCTTATCCAGCTTCTAGGCAATTACACTAGTCGAATCATGAATGAACTCTACGACCCGATCCCCGATCTCAGCCTATTCTGAGAGCGGAGATCACTTCTCTTATCGCGACGACGACCTCTTCTCTCCACTAGGCCTCATACCCAGACTTTGTCTACCCAGGTAGAAACGCTAAAGTCGGTTAGGCCTACAGCAGCTTAAAGGGATGTATATCAGAGATGGAACCGGTCGAGATTTTCATGACCCTACCTGACCGGTGCAGTTGGTAATTTGACCCGACCCGACCGGTCAATCATAGCTTACAATAATTTATAAATAATATAATAAGAATATACTGTCGTGCCATGTCATATAATTTAGGAATAAATATTATGGCTTAGACCACTTAAGGAAGCTTTCTTTAAAAGACTACTAAGCTCTCAAGGGCTATTGAAGCCAGATTCAAACAAAACAAATTATGTTATTATGATATCGAATAGATCATATAGAGATCTCGACCGGCCGGTCAAGGTTCCGACCGGTACCCGACCCGACCGGTTCCGTCTCTGGCCTACAGCACAGACTGATCCGGTATGACGCAGCAAGTCCGCTTGCCTTTGAAGCGTCTCGCACATCTCTCCGGAGCAACAAGGTGCAATAGTACCTCCGGGTACTCCTGGCCAAGTGCCTGTTCCTATACTAACTGCACGCTAACCAAATCACTCCTGCCTGAGACCCTATCTGAATTCCGTTACCTGATACCACAGAGCGCCAGTTAGGAAATTCCTGCTGCAATGAATGCTCTAAAATCCCGAATCGGGACACGGTCTCTCTGACCCGTCCAATTTAGTGGAGCGAAAGTTTTTCGCTGGGTCCTCGAAAGAGATCTGCTCGTACCTGGTAAGACTTCACATCCGGCCTGGAGCCGGAACAGAGGCTGGAGTGATCAAGCGTTACCACGCCCGGATATCCCCTCTGTGAGGGTACAAAAGCTGGACAACCTATTCCATTGGCCATACCTCTATGCATTATTAAAAACTAGAGGTGAAACGTATAGAGATATACAACGGTCTATTCTCCCACGTAAGGCATAAGCACAATCCGCATCTGCAGGAAGCAAGCAACACGAGGAATCAATCTCTACATCAATCTCCCTCAATCTCCCTCTCTACAGAGCTCAACAACTTCTGTCCTGACCCACCTTCCTTTTCGGAGCCCCAGCCTCAAAAGGCTAAGAGAACTTGATAGCGAGCAATCCCAACTGGATAAACTATTCAAACCTCCTGATGCCAAATGCCAAACCATCTGGCTACGGTAATACCTCCCAAAACTCAAACCAGTTTTTTCGGAATGGTCGTCCAACAAGTATCCCAAGCCTAGCCCACACAAGGGAAACGACAGGAGGGGAATGCTCCTCTGGAAGCAATAACTCCTCACGACTTCTTCAAGAGATTCATGCGCCCACTTACCCAGCCCGACTATCCTTTTTCTGAACAATTGACTGCTAATTCGTCCAGGACCCAAATTTGGCACTACGTAAAAGGTGTCCAGTTGGACACCCCCAGAGTTTATACTGCCTCACAATTGCATATCTACCTCAGAGCAACATCTGACATCAAGTCAGGAGATCGACTGCCTATTGTTCATGGGAGCCATGGAGACAGTGGAAAAACCATATTTCCTAAACCCAGTGGCGGTCGCAGGATCTGATGAGCCCGTGGCAGGGGCGGGGCTACGATTAAGCCCCCGGGTCATGTTTTGCTTTATGTTCTAAGGAACAGTGCTTCTACATCACAAACGTCCAACTGGATGGAAACCACCCTTAACACCATGGATCACCCTAAAGTACTTTACGTAATCCCCACTCAAATTATATCTACTAGTACAGGGGTTCCCAACCTTTTCTCAGGCGCGTACCCCTTATATACAAATGTAGTGATACGCGTACCCCCTCCCATTAACAGTAATGTAGCCTTTTTAGCTTCCACGTATCCTAGGTTGGGAACCACTGCACTGTATTAGTAGTTGGAATACGATTATCATATTATAATCATTCCTTTCAATAATGTTAATTGCATAGGCGTCGGATCCACCCGGCTACCCGGCACATTCCCAAAGTCCTAGAACCGTGTAGATCGATGAAGCGTCCGGCTAACCCGGCCACCCGCCCGCATGCACTGATGCACATAAACCCTTTCATGAACTCGCAGGAGACGCATGCCGTGAACGTAGCGGCCCCTGAATCGATTGGGCCGGCCCTGGAGACTTCGGGCCGGGCTGCCCGAAGTCTAGCGGGCCCATTTCCGACGCCTATGGTTAATTGATATAAGTTTGGTAAATATAAAAACATCTAAGAACAGATTTTTGATAGTCGCTTTTGTTCGATGAATTGAATTTACGGGGTTCAAGTTCAAAAGAATCAATCAATTAGAATATTCCATCACAGGAATATTCTAATTGATTAATGTAACAATAGTAAATTCTACAAAAAGATTAAGATGGCAATTCAACCCGATGTCTACCCGGGGCGAAAAGCAACTCTTGACCCGTGGCAGAGTCTACTAGATCCGGGGAATTTGCCCCAATGCCCCCCCCCCCCCCCCCCCTGGGGCCGCCACTGCCTAAACCCCTTCTTTCTCCGGCTCAAGAGATCTGGGCAATGGAGATTAATACTAAATCTCAAAGCGCTGTACAAACATCTCAACTCTCCCCACTTCAAAATGGAGAGCCTCCATAGTATAAAGGAAAAACCTTCCAATATCGGGCAATGCTATTCGGCCTGAGCATGGCACCATACGTGTTCACGCTGGTTCCGACTTTAAATCGTCCACAATTAGAAATGTCGAAATTTTTTCAATATTTTTACACACACTGCGGAAGGATGTTATCTTTCGATAGAACTTTGGTTTTCATCGATTCGACGATTATTTCCAGAGATATGAACGTTTTAAATGGGCGGCCTTTCATTTTCTAACTAGGTTTTATAATACCAAGGGTCTTAAACACCGTAAATTAACTAGTAATTGTGATAACAGTATTTCAATACTCAAACATATGATAGTCCGAGGAAATTTTTGCAAAACTCAACAAAAATTTCATGCAAAAAGTGGATGTTGCAAAAGTTATAGCCCTTCGGCGATCTATAGGGTACAGATTCTTAACTAATTTGTAACTCAGAGAGGAAAAGAGATAAATTCAAGTTATACAAGTGAAAAATGATCAGCACACATGGTTTCCCATATGTAAATAATACATTTTGTGAGCCTAGGACGCACCGTTTTCGACATTGCCCTATATGGTAGTGTGAATGTGACCAATTTTGATGACACATGCAAATTTGTATCTCCTAAACGGGAGACTCTAGAGCTTAGCTCTAAATTACTAATCACATTGATATATCATTACTAAATCATTGCAAAGTCAAAAATCACTCAAAACCAAATGGTTACCTAGCTATAAATTCGAATGCCCATATATGGAGGTGTCATGAGAACATCAAAAGAGAGAAAATTCAAATTCAAAAGTGAACTGGAGCTTAGTTCTAACTTTCAGACACTATCAGTGATTGAATTCCAGCTGGATGGCCGATTTTAATTCCTTCCCGGATCAATATTCTTCGCTGTAGACGTGTTGAAAATCCTCTCTGCCACCTGAAAACCACCATATCTAATTATAGACTGCCACAAACTTTAAAGCTTAATTTTGGGGAACTTTATGAACATATTACCCCGGAATTTGGAATATAGCACTATAATAAGTAAACTAAGACCAGTACCAGTTCGGTTTGTTCGAATTCGTCTTTAATATACAAACTGGGCCCTTTGGGAGCAAAAAAGTGGCTCAAATGTGGGAAAACCGTCCGTTTTTTCTATAATCGAGCAATTCCGAAGAAAAATTTGACTTTTTGATGTTAGCCCCTCGTCGAGTAACTCCAGGGGTCATGGTAGAATGGATTAGACCGATTTTTAGATTTGTACTCTTTTTAAATTCTCCAGAAATAAGCTTTTACAGTGGAACCTCCACAAACGGGGCCTGTGGAAACGGGGATCTTCTGAAAATTGGGTTAAAAAAAATGAAGCAAATTCCTAGTCCCACATAAATGAACCTCTACAAACGGGGAATCGGGATGGCTAAACCTTGCGTCCCTGGCACCCCGTTTGTGGAGGTTCCACTGTAGTACCATATTAATCTCTATGGGAGCTTAAATATAGAATTTTAAAAAAATCAGTGCTTAGAAGCCTTATATTAGAGCGCTAGCAGTCTTAAAATAGCCTATACACTATGTCCTTATAGTTTTGGAAGTATTAGCTTACTAGGATAAACGAGTAGTGAGTTAATTAAAGATACTCACAAATGCATTTATAGTCGGAACCAGCGTTCACAACACTGCTGAAGAGACCCTCTCCTATCTCCGATCCCAAGGGATCAGGATAGTAGCATACCTGGCGGCTGGCGACATGCTGATAACGAACCCAGCAAGGGAATGCTGACGACTCATATCAATGTTACCATCTCCCTGTTACAGAGCTGGTGTTAATTGTGAATTGGGAGAAGTAAATTTTCACTTTCAACAAACCATAGAATTCCTAGGAATTATAGTGGACATACGCCGGATGCTCCTACGAGTACCCCAACGAACTCTCACGAAATATAATATCTAATATCTAATACTAATATCAGTGTCGGAGAATAGCACACAGGGGCGGCTGCTCTGCCAGAGAACTGGCATCACTGCTAAGATTGCTGAGCTTTACCAAAATAGCTATTCCAGTAGCGCCTTTATTCTATCGAGCACTTCAGTTCGACCTAATAGCAACGCTCCAGTTGTCGAACAACTACAATCATTATGTCCATCTCACCCAATTATCCCAGGCGAACATCACCTGATAGATTAATGGATTAAGGCTACTGCCTGTGTCATATACGGGGATCCATCAAAGACAAAGGAATTCCGGACAGGAGGAAAGCCTGCTATGCAAGCACTCCAAACTTACGTCATTGTCTGGCTAGGCCACTTGTAGAATTCCAATGCCACGTCGCCCTTCGGGCTCTGTCGAATTCCACATTAGTTCTTAGTTCGATACAGAGAGTTCCGTTATTGGTACAAGATTGAGATAGTGTGTGAGTTTATGTTGTGGTCAAATTTTAATACCAGGGGAATAAATAAATAATTGTTGGAATTTGGATGAGACATGAAGACCATAGTTCTCCTTCAAACACACAACTACTATCCTGTTCCTTTATTCATAGTTATTGCTTTAAACTTTGCATCTCCCCTTCCTCCTATAGTGCATATGAGAATTCCTGCTTGTATCTCGTTAGAACCTCCATCGCTAATGATTATATTCTCCTGTGAGTCCAACAGGACAAAGCGGCATTAGCCTGTAGCTGGTCCCCCGTGTGCTGAGAGCGTAGCGCATCTCCTGTGTAGGCTAACACACGGATACAGGGAGAATGTTACATAGCACATACACTGAATCAGCTGTTAGCTTGATATCCCAAGGCTGTTGAATTGATCGGTGGTCAGTTGGAGTCCGTAATAATGTAGGGAGCTATCTAGGATTTGTAGTGTGTTGTTGTCAAAATCTGTTATGAAAACATCTCTATTGGTAGAGAAGTGAGATTAATAGGATTTTTAAATCTCCTTTCTCAGTTCCCCATTTCCCTATTTACCTACTAATCGTTTGTCAGATTCTATTTCAAACTGAAACACAGCATGTACTTCTGTATCCGTAAAGTTCAGTTGTCTGTGTGTATAGCTATACCGCGTATACGTTCCATGTGATCGTGCGTGTAACTGTTTAGGAACTCACCTCATCTGAAAAATATGGAGATACGCGATAAGTTAGGAACATGCCACCCTCTGCAACCATATAATTCAGTATTTGTTTGTGTCTTAGCCAACTAACTCATTTTAGATATTATCTATCCGCTTCAATTTATATATCCATAGTAGTAATTATTTTAATTCTGTAGTATGCATTTTGTTCCCTTCGAGTTATGCCTCATGAGTTAAGTTCCCTCAATTGATGAACACTAACACTCAAAGGAAGTCGTTTCCTACACTACCTGACTAGAAAATAGACTGAAATACTAATTTTTGAGCCTTGTATGATAGTTATTTATACTAAGTAGTTACTACAGTCGAAATCGGTTTTTTGTGCCTCTCCGGGTTATTTTGCCTCCTTGCTTCTCCTTGTTTCTTCATAACCTCATAGAACTGTATATTGTTAAATACGGGTTTTTTTGCGTATCGGGTATTTTTGCCTCTTTTTCCATGCATTTTGGGTGGCAAATCCCGATTTCGACTGTACCATTCAATTGCATTAAGTAAATTATTCCACGTATTTTATTATTTGTTCTACTTACTACCTCTAATTTATAAATGTAGCTTGAAATATTCTCTTGTTGTTATATGGTATTTACTTTTCATGTATTTTATAATACTGTATTTATAACTCTACATCAGTTCCACAGATGGCTAGTGCTAATGTGCCAGCAGAAAATCCATTCCTGACACATATAGAGAGGGTGCGAGTAGAGCTACGGGAGAGAGTAGCCAGAGCTCATCAGGTGCTGCGAGAGAGAGAGACAGCACTGCTGTCAGAGCTGCAGCAGCTAGAGGATGTCTGCAGGGGAGAGGGAGTTGGTAAACAGATTGATCAGCTGAGAATAATGAAAGAACACAACATTGCTACTCTTACGGATAATGAAAATAAAGAATTTCTCGAACAGAGTGTGGCTCTACTGGATGCCCGCATGAGAGAGCTAGAAGCTAGTCTGGAGACAGCTAGAGACAGGATGAGACGAATGGAGCTGGAGTGGAATACAAACCTAGAAGGAATACTGAGTGGGACAGGATCGATTCGAGTGAGAGGAGTAGCAGACTACAAGGAGAAAGGAAATCCTGTAAAGGTAGCTGGGAAATACAGGAATAATACCTCTTGCACAGCTGGAGAGTTTTCTTCTCCTCGTTCAATCGCAATTGACTCTGATACGAATAATATTTGTATTTGTGATGGGAGTAATAACAGAGTACAAGTCTTTAATGAATCCTTAGAATTTTTATTCACTTTCAGTAAGAAGATGAATGAACCAACTGGTATTTGTATCCATCTTAACAAAGTCTACGTCACACAGTGTATAGGTAATTTCCTCACTGTACACTCTACTGAAGGTAGATACATACAGTCAGTTGGGAGAAGAGGCGAGAAAGAACTGGAATTTCAGTCTCCAAGAGGAGTAGCTGTATCAACAGTGAGTCATCTTATTTACATTTGTGACTATAACAACAATCGCATTCAATGTTTGAATTTGAATCTAACTTTCAATTCATTCATTCTTAATGTTGACAGCCCAATAGATATCAAGCTAACTCCACTGAATATTATTGTATTGACAGGTGCGAATCCATGCATTCGATTCTATAACTACTCTCATCAGCTGATTAGAGAGATAATAACTCGAGGAGAAGGTAATCAAGTGATTAGTCCTCTCTACTTCTGTCTCGACAGAGATTTTAATATTCTATTGACTGACTACTCAGCTCATTCTGTCCTGATATTTTCCAGCAGAGGAGAACTGCTGCACAAGTTTGGGAAGGGAGGAGAGGGAAGAGGAGACTTTATCTATCCTACTGGGATAGCTACGGATAGAGAAGGTAGAATCATAGTTGTCTCTCGAAACCCTGAACATTGTATTCAGCTATTCTGATTCCATCTTAGACCTTTCAAAACTTTATATACTTTCTAGTGTTAAGTCCCCCGTATACTTCACTATTCCGATCAATATAATCCATTGTAAATTAGACTGTTTTCAAATCGTTTGTAGATACCTTTTGTGTCTCTTTTCTGCTATTATACCTATTATTTAATATTAATTTATAATAACCGGAATTTTATATTAACATATTAACGAGGCAGGTTTACTGTAATGAGATATAAAGTATTGTATATAATTAGATGCAGGGGACCGGACCGGACCGATCGGTTTCAGTCGCTGGTCTGGACCGGTGTAAGCCTGCTTTGGGGGGCCCAGCGCGGCGTTTTAGGGCCCCTGTCCCTAAAGCCCTAGCGTTTAGGGATCCCGTTCCCATATCGCTAGTGTTTTAAAGCACAGGGAGCCCAAAACGCTAGCGATATAGGGATCAATTCAGAGATATAGGGACCCCACCCAAGGCCACCCATATCGAATCTACAGGCTCAAGGCATACCCTAGGCCAGGGCCAACCATATACAACCTATACGCTCAAGGCATAGTCTTCTACATACAGGTGCAACCTCGATTATCCGGACTTTTTGGGAACACTCAAATGAGTCCGGATAATTTATAGTCTGGATAATCGAGTCCGGATAAAATAATTACATAACAGTTGGGACCAACATAGAGTGTCCGGATAATCGAGGTTGCATTGTATTGCCCAAATCCTTCACCATCTTTAGTTTTTGAGTGAAAAATAGTGAAAAATAGAAAGAGGATCAATATATTTTGTAAATGCCGTACTCAGGAAGGATGCAAAATGATACAATGTACAGATTGTCAAGAATGGTTTCACGAAGAATGTATGCATGCGGATCGCCGGATCCCGATCTGGCGTGGACAGACCCAAACTATAAGTGGGCGTGTGGAATTTGCAAAGAAATGTAGTGTTAGTTAGGCCTACCGTAGGTATTATAATACGGTAAATTACCTATCTATATATTATATCATCAAGTAGTCACATAATCATAGGTACTTTAGACCTTTAATTTAGGATTATAGGATATAATCACTTTATGTAAACTTAGGCCCCTAAATCTCTAGTAATTTAGGGCACAGAAAGAGGATACCCAAAACACTGGCGTACCTGTATCACTAGCGATTTAGGGACCCCACGATCACAAAACGCTATCGATTTAGGGATCCCCGTCCCTAAATCGCTAGCGTTTTAGGGACGGGGATCCCTAAATCGCTGGATACCCAAAACGCGCTTACACCGGTGTAAACGCGTTTTGGGGACCCCAGCGTTTCAGGAACCACGTCCCTAAATCGCTAGCGTTTTGGCTCCCCTGGGCTTTAAAATACTAGCGATTGGATATAGGGACGGGGGTCCCTAAAACGCTGGGCGCCCCAAAACGCGCTTACACCGGTATACAAACTTTTCTGCTAATTGCAGCCAGCGGGCAACAAACAACCCATTTGCTGTAGTAAGATAGATAAAGTATTTATTTATTAACTAATTTACTCAACCTAGCTGCTTCCCAGTATGTAACATGTTTATCCAGCATTGGATAAGGCTCGCCTAAAGCCTTTCCGTATGAACTTTGTACCTCTAAAGCCTGAGTTTCAATTCTTCTCGCAGAGGCAGATATTTCCATTCGTATCCTTATTTACTCAAATAATAGTCCATACGGGCAGTGGCGTAGCCAGGGTGCGCACTTGGGAACAGGCCACATCCAAAAAAAATTGCCCACCAAGATGTCCACTAGTATAATACCATAGTGCGGAAATGCCGCACCCATAATTTACAGTGCAGCTAAAATTCATTATATCCTAGGCTATTATTCGAGTGAAAATACGGTACGTATATGTTGTAGGCGAAATTGAGTACCAGGCGAGATTGAGTCTCAATCTCGCCTGAAACTCAATTTCGCCTGGTACTCAATTTCGCCTGCGACATATATATTCCAATACATAATACGTCTCTAGACAAGTGCATCGTGCTGTATAAACCATGGATTGTATTCGTGTAACAGTCTACTCCAGTTATTACGAAGTCGAATGTATCAAAATATCGCTTTAATATAACGAGTTATTTATGTTCTCCCAATCTAGTGTTTTAGCGAACTAAATGAAACGGTCCCTTTGACTTCGTTATAGCGAGCAGTTCATTTTGTTTACAAACTGACACATTACAATGTCCCAAATAAATATTTTTATGTGAATATTTGTCAATTCTGAGATCATAATAATTACTGAAACTAACGAGTGTAGAATGGCAACTGAGTTTGTAGCGGACATGCGAGAAGAGACAGCCAGAGAGCTGGAACGAATTCGAGGGGAAGTGGTGATAGCGAAAGAGGAGTTGCGAGTCCGATTCGAGTATTATATCCAAGTGCTACGTGGCAGACACCTCGAACTGGTGGCACAGCTGGATGAAGTGGTCCGTGTGGCAGAGACACAAGTGGAGGATAGACAGGTGAAGCTGAATCAATTGAAAGTGACCAAAGCTGATGCGTCTCACAATCTCCAACACAATGAGCTCAATGAGACTCTAGTAAATGTGTCCCGAGAGTTGGACGAGAAGATACGGGGGCTAGAGGCGACTGTGGATCGGATTCCATCTGTGTGGCTCGAGTGGCATGACGGGTGGTTGGAAGGTGGCATGGCTGGATTGTGTCGCTTGTGTGAGGGTGTATCCTACGTGAACAGACACAACCCAGTGTGGTCTGGTGTCAATAGAGGAGAGGGACAGATGGAAATAAAATATCCTTCTGGTCTGTCAATAGACAGAGACAATGGAGATATTTATGTGTGTGATACATGGGCTCACAGGATTCAGGTGTTTAGCAAAGAAGGGAAATATTCGAGAACAATTACACAAACTGGTATGATTGGTTCTAATTCCATAGCTGTCTCACTCCATCATCTGTTTGTCAGCTGTGTTAGTCCATTTAATATATGCAAGCTAGATAAAGTGTCTGGGGACATTCTGTGTCGTTTTGAAATTGAGGATGCCATGCGTGGTCTGTCAGTTGACACAAACACACTGTATGTAGGAATGTATGGAACTAATAGCATATCTCATTTCAGTGTTGAGGATTTGCGGTCTGTCGATAAGACTCCACTTAACTCTCCACATATAACAGAGACAACTAGGCTATGGGACCTAAAATTAGCTCCCTCTCTGTTTATAGTCCTGTTCGATGGGTGTCCCTATCCTGTCCAATCATTTTCCAGAGATGGAAACCTAATGCATTCGATTGTGTCACAGGAACAGCTTATTGAACCTTATTATTTCTGTCTGGACAGACACAGGAATATTATAATTAGTCACTATGGAGCTCATAATATTAAAGTGTTCAACAGAGAGGGACAGCTTGTCAGTACCATGGGACACGAAGGGACAGGACCTGGAGAGTTCCAATATCCTCAAGGCATAGGCATCAACAAGGAGGGACTTGTTGTTGTTGTTGATCGGAAAGATTCTCACAAACTGCAATTTTTTTAGATATTATTATTCACAAACTTTTTATTTTTATTTCCATTATTTTCTTCAATATTTTATTGTAGATGCATGTTTTCGATATTTCTAATATCGTTTGTTTGTAGAACACCAACATCAACTTGTATTTTTTTGATTACCTGAAATATACTTCGTATTAACCGTGTCCGTACTAACGAGGTTCTACTGTATTGTACCAGTATAGCTTGAATCCAAAATTAATTTCCAAGAGGGTAACGACTTGTGGGAAATAGCGCAGTCCATTACAGATCAACTCCTAAAATTATTCTAGACAGAATTGAAATTCTTCATAGATTTAAAGCAGTATTCTGTAATTATCTTGTATATGGGGTATTGTGGGTGGTAAATTCAAGTAATGCGTCTTAACGTAAACTACCAACCACCAAAATATAGTGCCTTCAAAGAAACATGCTGTCGGTATTCTTCTGTGACTCTTCCCAAACGCCACATCCCTTACTGCACTGACTCAGAAATAGTTCGGCTCAAACAAGTTTTCCACACATTTGCATCCCTTGAAGTTTGCGGTGCTCTAACTATGGGCAAAACCAAAAATGCAAACGAATCCCTCCACTCTGTAGTCTGGCATAACTCGCCCAAGGGTAAATACGTCGTTCAGAAGTCCCTTGAATGCAGCACCGCTCTGGCAGTGACGAGTTTCAATGAGGGCTCTCTCTCGTTCGCTGCTATTCTACGAGAATACGGTGTTTCCGTTTCTGCATCCACTGTACAGCACCTGGCTTCTAGAGACAAGACAAGAACGTATAATCGCGAGAGGGCGATCAGTGAGACCCAGAAGCGACGTAGACGCCAGCATAGCGTCCGTAGCCAAGCGGCCGAAGCCTCGCGTCAGAGGAGGGATAAAACGGCTTCTAAATACATCCCTGGTGCCTTTGGTACAGAACTCCTGTCTACACAATCTGTAGCAGATCCTGATAGCGTAGAAGAATCGGACACAGCGTGTGCCACCTGTGAATCACGCATCTGCCCAATTGGTCGGAGGAGAAAGGTCGAAGAATGGATCGGATGTGACCTTTGTGATCGCTGGTATCATGGAAAATGTGTGGGAGTGAATAAGGTCTCAGCTTTCACCGATTCGCCCTTCTTTTGCCCAGACTGTGAAGACTCTTCTTAATATCACTCTTCATTATTCATTGTGTTAGTCTGTCTGTTTGTATTGTTTAGAAAATAGAGCAAATAAAAGTCATTGAGCTTTGAAAGTGTTTTGAATGATCTCAGAATTATATTATTTAGTTTTTCCTAGGAGGGGGGGACTTGAATGCGCATGGGGAGGGGGGGAAATGCCCCCCTACAACCCCCTGTATGAAACCCTGATTATTCCTTTGTTAGTATTTTTTTAATTATCTTGTATTCTAGAATCTACATGGTCAAGACACCCAATTGAATTTTGTCTGATGTCGAAAAGGATAGCAATTATAGGAGCAGGTCCATCTGGACTCTCAGCTATGAGAGCGTTTCGAATGGCAGAGTTGAAAGGCGAAAATATCCCGGAAATAGTTTGCTTTGAAAAGCAAGAGGATTGGGGTGGTGTATGGAATTACACATGGCGAACTGGCACTGATGAATATGGTGATACAGTGCATAGCAGTATGTATAGAAATATGTGGTCGAATAATCCGAAGGAGATCGTAGAACTCCCTGATTACACGTTTTCGGAGCATTTTTGTAAGCCTATTCCTTCATTCTTGCCACGAGCGGTACTTCTTGATTACATATTAGGGAGAGCAAAGAAATCGGATATAAGGCAGTTTATCAAATTCAACATGCGAGTTGAAAGTGTTGTGTACATGAATGATAAATTCATAATTCGTGTATGGAATAAAAGAGAAAATTGTGTGTTCTCAGAAGAATTTGATTATGTGATTGTCGCAAGTGGCAACTTTTCAGTCCCGCATATTCCAGAATACAAAGGAGTTGATTCATTTCCGGGTCGTATTATCCACTCACATGATTTCCGAAATGCAGAACAATTCAAAGGTCAGGATGTGATAATAATTGGTAGTGCACTTTCTGCAGAAGATATTGCTATCCAATGTTGGAAGTATGGTTCTAAATCTGTTACAATTGCTTATCGAAAAAGACCTAGGAAATTTAATTGGCCTGAAGGGATTATAGAGAGACATCTTTTAGATCACATGGAAGGGAAAACAGCAGTGTTCCACGATGGTTTTCGTCAGAATGCAGATGCGCTAATCTATTGCACTGGTTATTTATTCCATTATCCTTTTATGGAAGATAAGCTGAAACTGAAGAATGATGCACAACTGAAATATTGCCCGGGACTCTACAAGGGAGTAGTTTGTCAAAATAATCACAGACTATTTTATATGGGAATGACCTGTCTATTGTACCCTTTGATTAACATCGACATTCAAGCTTGGTTCTTGCGTGATGTAATTTTAGAGAGAATCATTTTGCCTTCGAATGAAGATATTCAGAAAGATATTTGCTTTTGGATGAAAAGAGAGGAAACTTGTAGGATGTCTATTGAGAAATTCTACTTTCAGACTGATTATCTCAGAGATCTTTTGACACACCTGGGTGATTATTCTAAACCTAATTTTGACCTACTTTCACAGTATTATTTAATTCGACAAGAGCATAAGAAGAAGGATGTTCTCACATATAGGGACCATTCTTACACTTCGGCTACAACTGGAATAGTCTCTCCTAATCGTGCTGTCAAATGGATTGATGCAAAGGCTTTGGAGACGTTGGACACATTTTTAGAATCCGAATTTATATAGTTTTATATGTTTCCATAAATATTCAACATTTATATATTTGGACAAATTTTGTATGTAGGAATAGGATTGTCCCATAATTCATAGGATTAACTTTCATGATTCACGAGCCCTTCGGTCTCTGTCGCTTTGCGACAGATCGGTGCTACACACCTCAAGTTAACGGCCGCTTCGCGGCTTTACTCCTCACTAAACAATACAGGGGCGGCACGTCCTTTCGAAAAGTTAGTATCACGGAGAATTTTACAGTATCTGAATGTGGTCCGGCGACGCGGCACCCGGCATTTGAATGTGATTCGGCAATTATTAAACCTTAAATTATTAAATTATCAATTAATTGTTAATTTAGAACAGATAGATGGCACAGCAAAGCTGGCCATCCTGAAAAGTGGTACGGCGTAGGCCGCACCAGCCGTACCGGGTAGGCCGCCCCTGCAATAGATTAGTTTACATAGTAATATTTTCATAGTTATATACGTACTTATAATATCTGTTTATTATCATATGCGTTGAAAGCAAACTTATAGTTTGATTTCGAATTTTCATTAATTTGTTTACCTATTGGTGTAAACAACAACAACAAATATGCATATTGTGAAATTTGTAAATGCGAAATTCGTGTTCAGCATACTTGTTTACCTATAATACCCGTTGAAAGCTAACTTCTAGGTTGATTTTAAATTTTCATTAATTTGTTTACCTATTTTGTGTAAACAACAGCAACCAATATTCTTGTTTACCTATTATAACATTCCCCCATCACTTTAATACAATCCGGACAAACAAACACACACACAAACAAACAACAATCGAGATTTATTAATATTGATTAAACTGGTTATCTGGTTGTTTGTCATTCCCTGTGGCAAAATATTTATGGGTTGCCCTTTCCCACTGTTCTACCACTGACCTCAGGGTACCAAATTCTGCAAACATTTCTTTTCATTTCTCTAAACATTTCTTTTCATTTCTCTAAACAGCCAACAGTGACACTGTCAGGTCTGTACGAAAGTTAAATTTTAGTTAAACTAGAAAGTTAAACTGTACGAAAGTTAAATTGCAGAATGTGGGCATGTTCTACGAGATGGAGATAAGCTCAAGCGGAGCATTGTAATGATTAATGAAGACCATCCCAATATAAGGTTCTGTCGCACAGGATGCAATACAGTCTTTCCAGAAAAGACAATGGTGGAAAAACACCAAAATATAGTTTTTCCACCCAAAAGGCAGTTTTTGAAAATTAAATCGCCAAACCTCAACTACTTTATAAAAGAGATACCTTAATACAAAGTAATATTTATTCAAAAATCAAAATGTTATCAGCTAATCATGATAATTTTTCTTATCGTTAGCATACACGTTTACATTAGACAAAAATCCACATTTGATGGCGCATTCAAATGTGAGCTTACATCAAGGTATTATTAGAAAGTAATAGAATTTAAACAATTATTGAAGACAAGTTAAGCATACGTGAGATTACAAAAATGTAATGAAAGTTAATGAAGGAAATAATTTCAAGATACAAGTATAAATAAGAAATAACATGCTCTCACATATCAACAGAAAGTTTCATCAAGGATCTACAAAATCTTAAAATGAATTTCCCTACAAAAATTGCCATACAGATGGCTTTTCTTCTATTCCTCCAACAAATGAATCTCTCACATTGCGCTAACACAGCAGTAACAGTCATCACATGTAATTTAAGATGTATTGGTGGCATTGTAACAGTAATTAGTGCATTCGTTACTTTAACTTGCATCACTCTGGGTTGTGTGGGATATTTCTGTAAGAAGCGAGCACTGCAAAACGCTATCCGAGTAAGAGCCAATAACCAGGGACGCATTGTTAGAGTTCGCGTTGTAGCCAATCGTAATGCACCCAATCCCACCACGAATACAGTTAGCACTGTGGTCGCCAATGCAGTTGTAGCTCCTCAGAGCAATCAGCCTACAGTCAGCAATAATAGCATAGCTAACCCCGACACACTCCCTCCTGTCATTCCTGGATACACATACACTATTCCCAATCAGGTTGCTGCTGCTAATAACACAGTCTTACACACTCCAACTGATAATGATCCTAAATAGAATAATTATGAGCTAACCCCATTAATATAAGTTTGTAATATATAATCTGAATGTTGTTCTCTCTTCCTATCCTATGTATCTGTTTTTTTCATGTTAATGCTGGTAATGATCTAATGTTTTATGGGCTTACTTACACACTGGCCATAACATTTCAATTGTTAATCCTGTTTAGTATAATTGATTTTTATCCTAAAAATATTACCCTGTCAGTACCAGAAAAATATAGTATTATCAACTTCTTGAAATTATGATACTTAGGCTAACTTAGCCATTCAAGGGAATTAAGACGGGCTTGTTTAATCATGATGTTAACCAATAAATCTTCCTGAAACTTAATCAATTATTTACAGAGTTGAATCTGAGATGTTTAATTTAGGAGCACCTTTGAGTTATGTAATGCTTGGCATAGCCCAAGGCTATCAACAGGAGTTTAGATACTAGATGATTATTGATCTAATTTTGGTTGCTGCCTATCAATCTTGAAACTTATAAAAATGGATTAGTTTGCAAGAATTAATAGAAAAATATGGTAAACAAATTAAAGAAAATTCAAAATCTGTCTAGAAGTTAACTTTCAACGGGTATCAGAGGTAAACAAGTTAAAAGTATGCAAAATGGTAGTTAAAGGTGTGTATATATAACAACAACAACTATTTACTAGCTATATAATCAATGGTTCAGTAAATTCAGTGAGGAGTAAGGCCGCGTAGCCGCCGACAACTTGAGGTGCATTGCACCGATCTATCGCAAAGCGACCGAGACCGAAGGGCTCGTAGATAGATTAGATCACATTTATTTGGTGTTTTTTTAGTGTGTTTCTTCTAGTAAAAAAAACGTCATAGTAGAGTACTATAGTTTTATACTATAAGTGCACACTTGAAATCGTTCTGATGGAGTTAACATCAATGGCCTGACCAGACCATTGGTGGTAGAGATTTGAAATTTAGACAGGGGATAGATAATTTCCGGGAGATGATCATCTCGAAGCCCAAATTCTCAATTTTGTCTTTGTTCCTCAGTTATATCGAACCGTGGACTACGAAATATTAAGGACGGAGTACTGAAATGAAAAAAAACGGACCATGGATATGTTAGAAGTGCCATATTGAAATTCATGATTTCCTCAATGAATCAATCATCTTGTTATATAAAAAATGGTATTTAAGTTCTATCATAATTCCAGTCCTAATTGGAATTTATTATCAACAATATCAATCAAAAGCTTTGATGATTGCAATTGTAGACACCATACATAATAAGGTAATAAAACTGAGGAGAAGTACATAATGTTTGTAAAAATTGAGTTATTAATTCATTAATCTTTAAACTTTTTGAGTTTCCGATAGTGGATATTTTTTGTTG
This sequence comes from Hexactinellida sp. DTS-2022, assembly GCA_028753945.1. Lineage (NCBI taxonomy): Eukaryota > Metazoa > Porifera > Hexactinellida > Hexactinellida sp. DTS-2022. The sequence continues at coordinate 15,314,889 of JAPNXP010000001.1, forward strand.
TTCTCGTAGAGCGGAATTGACATTGCGTACTTTATTTGCCAAAATAACGTTCGCTGTGATTGTAGTTATCTTTCGGAGGATAGTCCACCCTTGCACATTGCAAAAACAACATGTATTTCTCCAGTTTATGCTCTGGCTTTCTTCGATTAAAATAATTGTCAGCTGAATTAGGATTTGTTTAGAGGGCCCTGTTAAAAATCGTCGCATCAAGTTTCGTCATTTTCGAGTGTAATAAAGATCATGAGATGGCCATTTGAGAGCGCCTCGGTCAATAAGTTGAATTAGTTTATAAGTATCTTCCTTACCAACGATTTCGAGTTGTTTATCCTGTGTAATCAATGACATACAAGTATCACACTTGACAGATTGCTTCAAATATGAGTGTACAGCATATCCACCGACAAAGGCAACTGATTGAAGAAGTGAGCTATCAAAAGTAATGGTCGAAAAGGATTGCAATGCTATGAGGTATATATCTAGGTTTAAAGCATAATTGGAAGCAGAGTGGACCATGGGTCGATGGGTCATGGGTCACCTAAATCGATGGGTCAGGTGGGTCATGGGTCACGGCTCCCCATGACCTATTTGGAATTTCGATGTTCGTCCAGTTATACTAGTACGAATCCAATTAACCCAGAAACATTACAGGGTATTTCTTTGGTATTAGAAGTCTACCAAAATTAATTGATTGACAAGCATCATATGTTTATTATAAGTCGGATTGTATACATAAAAGTTTAGATATTTAAAAAGGTCAATGGAATCACGATGGGTCAATGGGTCATGGGTCACAAAGGCGATGGGTCAGATGGGTCATGGGTCACCAATGTTGACCCATGGTCCACTCTGATTGGAAGGTTCGTTAGATGAGGAGGAACAGGAATCGATCATATCCTTTATACTGACGTAATCTGATTGTTATTTTTTCGAGAATATATTGAGGATGCTTGATAGCTTGATCCGTCGTTCACTTTCAATTATTTGAAAATAACTAACATGATAATGTGCACCAGACATCATACGATACAAATCAAAATGATGTTCGATTGGGTCATTTTGTAATCTTGATGTGAGCACTTAATTAAATCCACAATTTTGAGTGAGATGTTTACTATTTCAATCAGGGCAAGGCACGTGTGAGAGAAGCTTGTGAAGGTTTTGGGACTCAATTTACCGTGTTTATTTTCACGAGATCGCCATCGTGCAAGCCAATTAACAATGAGCCGTAGAAAAATAAAACGATAATCATCACACGTAAGAGGTTTGAAAAAATCATCATTAAGTCTGATATGCTTATGTGTTGTATTGACATTGAAGATTTTCCAAACTTTTATAATAATGTCAAGAAACTCGTTTGTTTGGGTTTCGGAATTTGTTCGTGCGGAGTTGTAAATAGATAATGTAGCGAGTGTTGATGTGTCGAAAATCTTTAAAGCTAGGCTGACATTTTGCCGCTCTAAACTTGTGGGCCAGCAAGTTTTAGCTGTTAAACGATGACCCTGTTTGATGATTAAACTCTGCTCGTTTTTGTAAAGCATTCGAATATCTTGAAATTTCGCAATACGTATATGTTGGATATTTTGATAGTTCGGAAAAATAAGTGTGTTTGGATAAGAAAATGTATGTTCCCAAGGTTGTTGAATTGATCGGTGGATCATTTAGAGTCCGTAATAGTGTAGGGAGCTATCTAGGATTTGTATAGTGTTGTTGACTTGTTGTCAAAATCTGTTATGAAAACCTCCTTATTAGTAGAGACGGTGAGGTTTGTAGGAATTTGAACTCTCCTTTCTCAGTTCCCCATTTCCCTTTTTAGCTACTAATCGTATGTCAGATTCTATTTAAAACTGAAACAAAGGATGTACTCTGTATCCGTAAAGTACAGTTGTCTGTGTGCATAGCAATACTGCTACTGCGGTAAACGGAACTTGCGTCTCTGGAAAACTCGTCCCCAGAATTTTCTCTTAACAGAACTTATTTAGGAAGCTTTGCTATAGTTGAGGAGCTCATTGTCGCAATCCCACTAGACAATATGATATCACCCGGGTACTTTCTTCCGAGTTTAATGAGTGTTGTATGAGAGCATTGTACCCTTTAAGCATATCGATGCGTGCAGGATTTGAGCCATGGTTATGACTAGAGTGAATCTCGTCGATAAATGTCGGGATAATTACTTGATTATCTCTAGTATACAATCGTGCTTTACACACCCCTCTCTTTTCCCAAACCATTGCTCTACATTTTGTGAAAACTTGGTCAATGTATAAACAAACCCTTCGATAGAGGCTTTATCTTTTCCTCTAGTAACTCCTGATTAATTCCATTGTGAGTGACGTTGACATTGCAGAATTGTAAAGTGATACGTATAACGAATAATAGTATTTTAGGTTTTGAAGGCCATTCTTATATACAGTGCCGGGAATTTTGTATACTTTCGTCAAGATTGTGTGGCTATTGAAGATTATAAACACACATTATTTATGTTATGAAACAACAAGATAGGTAATGAGTTTTGGGCTTCTTAATAATTAGAAAGACAGTGAAGAAAATAGACGAGTTTTCCGGAGGACGAATTTTCCGTTGGCAGGGGGACGAAAATTCCAGGAACGAATTTTCTGGGGGACGAATATTCCGGGGACAAAAGTTCCAGGGACGAAACTTCCGCCATTCTGCTCCTCCGTATACGTTCCATGTATTCGTGCGTGTAACTGTTTAGGAACTCTGATAATATGGAGATAGACGATAAGTTAGGAACATGCCACCCTTCTGCAACCATATAATTCAGTAATTGTTGATGTAGTATTTATTTTAATTCTGTAGATGCATTTTTGAATCCCTTCGAATTATGAGTTTAAGTTCCCTCAATAGACCATGGTTATGGGTCAGAGTGAATGGTGGAATTTCTGAATTTTCGTCGAAATGACTGAATGTTGGAAAGTGGTGGAATTTCAAAAAAATCGACTTAATGGTGGGAGTCAAATAGTCCACAATTCATGGTAGATTAGTTAAGCACCAAAAGGAAATTTGGTGGCTTAAATAAGATCTTTGGAGGCTAAGGTCACCAAACCACCTAATTTGTCGAGCACACACGAGCATGCTCTATGTACCTTATGAGCATGCTCTGTGTACTTTTTGTTATATGAATTTTCCATCATTCAGCTATTTTCCACCATTTTCCACCTTTCAGTCAGACCATGAACACTCAAAGGAAGTCATTTCCTACGACTAAAAAATTGACTGAAATACTAATTTTGAGCCTTATATGTATGATAGTTATACTAAGTAGTTATTACGATTCATTTGCATTAATTAAGTAATTATTCCACTTCTTATATTATTTGTTCTACTTTCGACCTCAAATTTAATATAAATGTAGGTTGAAATATAATCTTGCTATATGCTATGTACTTTTTATTGTATTTGTAATATCATATCTCTACATCAGTTCCACAGATGGTCAGTGCTATTGTGCCAGCAGAGAATCCATTCCTGGCACAGATAGAGAGTGTGCGAGTAGAGCTACGGGAGAGAGTAGCCAGAGCTCATCAGGTGCTGCGAGAGAGAGAGACAGCACTGCTGTCAGAGCGGCAGCAGCTAGAGGATGTCTGCAGGGGAGAGGGAGTTGGTAAACAGATTGATCAGCTGAGAATAGCGAAAGAACAAAACATTGCTACTCTTACGAATAATGAAAATCAGGAATTCCTCGAACAGAGTGTGGCTCTACTGGATGCCCGCATGAGAGAGCTAGAAGCTAGTCTGGAGACAGCTAGAGACAGGATGAGACAAGTGGAGCTGGAGTGGGATACAAACCTAGAAGGAATACTGAGTAGGACAGGATCGATTCGAGTGAGAGCAGTGGGGGACTACAAGGAGAAAGAAAATCCTATAAAGGTAGCTGGGAAACACAGGAATAATACCTCTTGCACAGCTGGAGAGTTCAAATGGCCTCATTCAATCGCAATTGACTCTGATACGAATTATATTTATATTTGTGATGGAGGGAATAACAGAGTACAAGTCTTTAACGAATCTTTAGAATTCTTATTCACATTCAGTGACAATATGAATGACCCACTTGGTATCTGTATCCATCTTAACAAAGTCTACTTCACACAGTATGATGCTCATTCCCTCACTGTACACTCTACTGAAGGTAGATACATACAGTCAGTTGGGAGAAGAGGCAAGAAAGAACTGGAATTTCATTCTCCACTAGGAGTAGCTGCATCTACAGTAACTAAGCTAATTTACATTTGTGAATTCTACAACAATCGTATTCAATGTTTGAATTTGGATTTAACTTTTAATTCACTCATTCCTAATGTTGTCAGGCCAAGAGATATCAAGCTAACTCCACAGAATATTATTGTATTGACAGCTGGAAATCCATGCATTCGATTCTATAACTACTCTCATCAGCTGATTAGAGAAATAATAACTCGAGGAGAAGGCAAGCAGGTGATTAATCCTCTCTACTTCTGTCTGGACAGAGATTTCAATATTCTGTTGACCGACTTCTCATCTAATTCTGTCCTGATATTCTCTAGCAGAGGAGAAGTGCTACACAAGTTTGGGAAGAGAGGAGAGGGAAGAGGAGACTTTATCTATCCTACTGGGATAGCTACGGATAGAGAAGGTAGAATTATAGTTGTGTCTCGAAACCCTGAACATTGTATTCAGTTATTCTGAATCCATTTTAGACCTTTCAAAACTTTATATATTTTTTATTTAGTGTTAAGTCTCCCGTATACTTAACTATTCCTATCAATATAATCAATTGTAATTAGGTTGTTTTCAGATCTTTTCTAGATACCTTTTGTGTCTCTATTAATTAATTAATTAATTGTCCCCACGTATACTTAATTATTCGGATCAATATAATCTATTGTTGTGGGTTACAAAATTTTGGCATTATGGTCCCCATGGTGCTTATTCTCTCCAAATATTGTTAGCTCCCCAAATGTTATACTGTACACCAGTGATGTGCTCCGTTACTAAATCTTCCGTTACTCCGTTACAGTTACTTTATATCTCCCGTTACCGTTACCGTTTACTTTATTTGTTCCGTTACCGTTACTCCATTACCGTTACTTTATTTCTTCCGTTACCGTTACTTCTTTACTTTTGTTAAGTTTATCCGTTTTCCTATATTCAGTACAGTTTACCTTAATGTAACGGTAACTGATTTTAAAAAATCCAAAATTACAGCTGTACCGACGCATGTTCACTATATTTTGGTGGTGGTTTATTGATAGTGCCTCCAAAGGAACATGCTGTCGGCACAGCTGCAATTTTGGATTTTTTTGCCACGTACTCCTCACTATGAAGGTGTTAAATTATTTCAGAAGGGTGTTTCAAAAGGCAACGACCCTTAGAGTGGTGGAAGTTTCGTTTTAGCTCACTTCATTTTAGAGATATTCAAGTTTCAGTAGAATTTAATAGGTGATGAGTCAGCATTTTTAGGTGCGTGTTGGGTATTCACCCAAATCCAACCAACCCATGGGAATTATTTAATTCACAAAATTGTAAAATAAATTTTTTTGACGATGTCATAATCACCTCAAGGTGTCAAGTAAGTTATTAATTATTTAACACCATATATATTATATACAGCAAAACAAATTAAGTTCAATTATTTGCAATTATTATTAATTTAAATTGAATTTCACTATAATATTTGAATTCCACGCACTCGATAACCCCAAAATCCAAAATTGCAACTTTGCCGACGCATGTTCCTTTGGTGGCACTATATTTTGGTAGTGGTTTTTTGATAGTGCCTCCAAAGGAACATGCTGTCTGCACAGCTGCAATTTTGGATTTTTTTTTAGCCATGTTATCATCACTATGAAGGTGTTAAATTATTTCAGAAAGATTTTTCAAAAGGCAACGACCCTTAGTGAGTTGGAAGTTTCGTTTTAGCTCACTTCATTTCAAAGATATTCTAGTTTCAGTAGAATATAATTAGTGATGAGTCAGCATTTTTTGCGTGTTAGGTGATCACCCAACACCAACCAACCCATTCGCAAAAAGCAATTATCAAAATTGTAAAAACACATTTTTTTGACAATGTGATCATCACCTCAAGGTGTCAGGACCCATTTGTAGAGGTGTTAGTGGCATAAGGATCCATTGATAAATTGGAAGTTTGTTTCTATCTTGTATCATTTCTGAGATTTATGATATTTAATTAATTAGTATAAATAATTATAAATATTATTTATGATATGACACCAATTTCAATGTCAACTTACAATTATTAAGTTAAATTATTTTGTCATAAATAATTAATTAATTATTTTGGCTATCAAATTTCAATTCCGCACACTCGATAACCCCTAATAAACAAATTGGAAGCATCTATATAAGTCATATACTGACGGAATTAATTATAATTAATTACGTCAGTATATTAACAGTGCAAGAGTATTCTTGCAGAAGGAAATATAATCACATAATCTGTCGTTGTTATGGAATGTAGAATCTTAGTTTTCAATTGGAAAATAGAAGCCTACTCGATCTCACAAGTTGAATCAATATAATAATAACGAGTTGAAACAATAGAATTAGATTTAACACTTTTAATTGAACTGAAGTGTTAGTAAACAAATAAATTTAAACCCCCACTTGTGGCATGAATTAAACCCATTATAAAAATTTGTCTTCTCCCATAAGACGCGGAATTTTATGGTGAATCCAAATATGAAATAAAGTTTGGGGGTTTAGTATAACATTTTTTTAGTCATGGACCAGAAATTCGTTAAAAGTTGTTAAAAATGTGTCAAAGATTTGTAAATTAAAAATCGTTACCCTAGATGCAAATTAGACGGTCCATACGCACCTACATGCCAAGTATCAGCCCTCAATGTATTCTGGTGTGGCCAGGGCACCTGCTACGGAGAAATAAAAAATCCAAAATTGCAGCCTGTGCCGACGCATGTTCCTTTGGTGGCACTGTTGCAGGCCATATGCGTTTCCAGGCGAAACGCGTTTCGCCTAGGCCAAACGCGTTTCGCCTGAGAAAAGACGCCAAACGCGTTTCGCCTAGGCCAATCGCGTTTCCATTTTAATATAATCCTCATGGGTGTCTATTATTAGATATTGAAATCACTATATGCTATTTATCGTTGATGTGGTAATTAGAGGCTATTATTAAGCAGTTAATTAAGATCATCCAAGCTCTTCCTTTTCATTCATACACGTATTTAATTATTATTCATTTATACGAATTAACCTAACCTTAGTTATAGTATAGTATTTTATTATTATTATTCATTATTAATTAAGGATCAATACAATTTACACAAATTCTAATACTGAGTACTGTGAGTAGCGAATTTTTATATCTAAGTGGCCGATTTTGTGATTAGTATCTTATGTGACTTATTAACTTATTAATTTTCCAAGTTTGGTTGATTGCTTGTTATGCTAAGTAAATGTTTGGGGCAATTGGGGCTGTCGACATTTCAAAAGTGGCCTGCATATTCCTACCATGTTCCACTTGTGGCACAGGTGGCACAAATTTAAAGTGACTAAGTTAAAAACTAATTGTAGGAATATTTATTGTAAGGTGTCTCCTCAAGTAATTTCTTTGTCAACAGTATGACATTTAATGTGTGTACAACAGTGGCGTAGCCAGGGAGGGGCCAGACGGGGCCAGGCCCCGGTTAGCGCGGCTGAGGCTTGGGGCCCGACCGGCTCAGGATTTCAACCCAGGGACCCTGCTGAAATACATAGTCAGGGCCTGCTGCAAAGGCGCATCTAGGACAAGGATGGGGAGCAAACATATTCTTCGTCGATACCGTTACTTTACTGTCCTATTATTGTTCAAACCAAATACTCTCGTTCAAAATCTAATTACTCTCATACTTTCTCGAGCTTTTCTTTTCAAAAGTGTGCAACCTCTATTATCCGAACTATGTACAGTGCCCTACCAAAAGTATTCGTACGCCGCCGATAAATTCTGAATTTTAATTATAGATTTGCTGTCGAATTAAATCATACAATTAGCTAAAGGCTCGCACAAGGGTGGGGTTGGTTAACCGATGAGGCTACGGTTACAATTCGATTTCTCGCCACGGTTAACTGGTTAACCGCCCATCCTACTCAATACTATAAATCCTTTATAAATTTTGATTATACTACAGAATAAGACTCAGCTCAGGCTCAGCTGTATATAGTACAACCGCATAAGTATAATAACTGATACATTTCGTGCTTTAGGTAAATTTAAATCAATGTTTTCTAAGAAAATTTATAAGTGGTGATGAGAAATAGATTTTGGACTACATATTCTGATAAAATTCAAAAAGATTTAATACTTTATACATTAATTTTCCAATAACTCTGCTGATATTCAACAGACCGGCTAACTGGTTAATAAAATCTCTAACCGTTAACCGAATCCAGCCTTGCCTGCAGGAGCAGGTGCGGCAGGTGTGGCCTTGACCGCAACAATATTTTAGAAAGCCGCATCAATATTCGGGTACCATTTTGAGTCAAACTGAGATCAATAACTCGACGTCACTTCGCCGCACCAATAATAATTTCCTTGCTATGAGCCTGTATGAGATTGTGCTTAATAATGGAAGGAAATTAATGTATCTAGAACAATGCACACTATCTACGAGAATTGTTGAGATTAGTACCACAGAACAACCGTGAAGCGGTTGTTCTGTGGAAATTAGAGGTGTCGAAGCGACCGAGCAAGCGTTGTACGCTAGTATTATATAATATTATAGTTAAAAATACTTTGTTGTATGGGATGCCGTATCCCCTATTATTATTATTATTATTATTATTATTATTATTATTATTATTATTATTAATGATTGTGTGACTAGTAGCAGCAAGAACAATAATGCCCTGGTTTTTCACATAAACTCTGTGAAAGATTTTACGGGGCAAGCCCACTCTAGATCGCTCGCTACGCTCGCTGGGATAAAATTTTGACCCCCTAGATTTTCTTCTGGATTCGCATGGGTGAGTGCCCCATGTGTGTGCCCAGGTTGACCTCAAGGTCTGGCTACGCCACTGGTGTACTATGAGACCTATCTAATAGTTGTGTTCTGGATACACAACTAACGCAACCATGATTCAAAGCGGATCATCGCCCTGTGTAGCAGCCCAGATTATACCCCCCACCAGAATATACCCGGTGTATAACTAGCCTAGCGGCGGTCCTAGCCTAGTTTGTACCCCGGGGGTTAAACTGGGCTAGCCCAGAATATTCCTCCTGTCTTCGTTTATAATAGCATGTGCAAAATATAGATTGATTGGTGTAATCTATGATAGCATTATGTTGTATAAGTTACGGACTGTCTCATAAATAGGAAACCGCCTCAGAGTTCGTTTCAGTCGACAATATATATTTGATTTAAGTCTTAAGATCGATATTAAGTCTTAAGGTCGATCTTAGTTAAGATCGATCTTAAGACCGAACTTAGAGCTATTCACTAAGAATTAAGTTCGGTCTTAAGATCGATCTTAAGACCGAACTTAAAAATAACGTTAAGGTAAATATGATTAGAATACAGCATTATCCTAATTAAATACAAAACTAATGTATAATTTAGTTATTGTTTATTTATTATTGATCTAGTAAAAATATATAATTCTATATTTTTATTTTTGAGCGCAATTAATGTCAAATTATTAGGAACAAAGAAGAAATATTTTAAGTTTATTTGAAGTCTAATATCAATCAAGGTAGATTAAATGTTCGATAGATCATAGAAGTACGTTTGAACAACGTTTATGAAGTAATTAGTTAAAATCGAATCAAATACAATACTTAAGACACCTCTCTAAGTTGCTTAAGTTCGGTCTTAAGTTCGAACTTAAATCTTAGTGAATACCGATCTTAGTGAATACTGCCGCTGACTGTACTTGTTTACCTTATTTAACTTTTGGAAGTTAGTTATATCTCCAATATAAATTCGGTTTCTATTCTCCTAACGTTTTAATACAATGCGAATAACAAACACAGATGTCCTCCCGACAGCAATTATCCCATATCCTAACAGCTGACACATTATAAGGGTGTTATCCAGGCGTGCTGGGCGCGCCTAAAAGAGCGTAATTTGGCAGGATTTTTATCTAGGCGTACAAAATCGATTCTAGGCCTACAATATCGAGAGTTATGCCATCTCTCTAAGTCCATTTTCCGTGGCATTTTTGATGGAGGAAAAACATAGTTACTAAACTAAGACTAAAGTGATAGAAATGTATAATATTGGGATGATATGCAACACTTAAAATTAGTTGTCAGTATGTAATAGTAATGCTACATAAGTCAAACAAGTCACATCGGCCACTTAGATATAAAAATTCGCTACTCACAGTACTCAGTATTAGAATTTGTGTAAATTGTATTGATCCTTAATTAATAATGAATAATAAAAATCCAAAATTGCAGCCTGTGCCGACGCATGTTCCTTTGGTGGCACTATATTTTGTTGGTTGTTTATTGATAGTGCCTCCAAAAGAACATGCTGTCGGCGCAGGCTGCAATTTTGGATTTTTTTTCCGCCATGTCATCATCACTATGAAGGTGTTAAATTATTTCAAAAAGGTGTTACAGAAGGCAACGACCCTTAGAGTGGTGGAAGTTTCCATTTAGCTCACTTCATTTGAGAGATATTCAGGTTTCAGTAGAATATAATCTGTGATGACTCAGCATTTTTAAAGTGCGTATTGGGTATTCACCCAACTCCAACCAACCCATGCGAATTATTTAATTCACAAAATTGTAAAAATACATTTTTTTGACGATGTCATCATCACCTCAAGGTGTCAAGACCCACTTGTATAGGTGGTACGTGGCATAAGGACCAATTGATAAATTGAAAGTTTGTTTCTATCTTGTATCATCTCTGAGATTAATGAAATTTAGCTAATTAGTATAAATATTTAATTAATAAATTAATAATTTAACACCATTATTATGTACAGCAAAATAAATAAAGTTCAATTATTTGCACTTATTATTAATTTAAATCGAATTTCACTATCATATTTGAATTCAGCGCACTCGATAACCCCAATAATCCAATTGGAACCGTCTATAAGTTAAATACAAAAGGAATTAATTATAATAAATTACGTCAGTACATTAATTGTGCAAGAATATTCTCGCGAAATAAATATAATCACTTTATCTGTCGTTGTTGTGGAATGTAAAATGTTAACGGTTCTATCATAAACCATCTTTAGTTTAATGCCATTCATTACTTATTGATAATAAATTAAATTATTAGTTATTTATTTTAGCAATGTTATCCACGGTTAAGTTGAATTAAGTCAATAAATTCCTTATATTATAATATTTTATTTAATCCATTGTAAAGTAATGCTACAATTAAATAGAAGCCAGCTGGAATTTATAAGTTGAATCAATTTAATTATCTCAAGTTGAATCAATAGAGTAAGATTTAACAAGTTAAATCAATATAATTATTACAAGTTGAAACAATGGAATTAGATTTCACAGTTTTACTGAAATTGAAGTGTGAGTAAACAAAGAAGTTTAAAGCCCCATTTATGGCAGAAATTAAACCCTTTATGCGAAACTTTCTTGTCCCATCAGACGCAGAATTTTATGGCGAGTCCAAATGTGAAATAAAGTTTGGGGGTTTAGTAAAACAACTTTTGAGTTATGGACCAGACAAAATTTGAAAGGTGTTAAAGATGTGTCAAAAATTTGTTAATAAAAAATCGTAACCCCAGGTGCAAATTAGACGTCGACTCCGAACCTACATGCCAAGTTTCAGCCCATCAACCATAAAGCTCTGGCCAGGGCACCGTCTACGGAGAAAAAATAATAATAATATAAATAAAAAATCCAAAATTGCAGCTGTGCCGACGCATGTTCCTTTGGTGGCACTATATTTTGTTGGTGGGTTATTGATAGTGCCTCCAAAAGAACATGCTGTCAGCACATCTGCAATTTTGGATTTTTTTTCGCCAAGTCATCAACGCCTCAAGGTGTCATGATCCATTTGTTAATTGATCCGAGCCACAAGGACGGGAGATAAATTTGAAGTTTGTTTCTATCATAAACCATCTTGAGTTTAATGCCATTCATTCATTATGTATTGATAATAAATTATATTATTAGTTATTTATTTTAGCAATGTTATCCATGGTTGGTTGAGTTGAGTCAACAAATTCCTTATATTATATTATTTAATTTAATCAATTGTATAGTAATACAAAAATTAAATAGAAGCCAGCTGGAATTTATAAGTTAAATCAATATAATTATCGCAAGTTGAATCACTAGAGTAGGATTTAACAAGTTAAATCAATATAATTATTACAAGTTGAAACAATAGAATTAGATTTAACACTTTACTGAAATTGAAGTGTCAGTAAACAAAGAAATTTCAACCCCCATTTATGGCAGAAATTGACCCCTTTATTGAAAAATTTCTTCTCCCATCAGACGCAGAATTTTATGGCGAATCCAAATGTGAAATAAAATTTTGGGGTTTAGTAAAACATTTTTTGAGTTATGGACCAGACAAATTTTGAAAGGTGTTAAAGATGTGTCAAGAATTTGTTAATACAAAATCGTAACCCCAGGTGCAAATTAGACGTCGACTCCGAATCTACATGCCAAGTTTCAGCCCTCTATGTATACAGGTGTGGCCAGGGCACCTGCTACGGAGAAATAATAATAATAATAAAAATAATAATAAAGGCAGTGATTCTAATACTGGGCCACTATACTATAGTATAGTCGGCACAGTAATAATAAAGGCAGTGATTCTAATACTGGGCCACTATACTATAGTATAGTCGGCACAGTAATAATAAAATACTATACTATAACTAAGGTTAGGTTAATTCGTATAAATGAATAATAATTAAATACGTGTATGAATGAAAAGGAAGAGCTTGGATGATCTTAATTAACTGCTTAATAATAGCCTCTAATTACCACATCAACGATAAATAGCATATAGTGATTTCAATATCTAATAATAGACACCCATGAGGATTATATTAAAATGGAAACGCGATTGGCCTAGGCGAAACGCGTTTGGCGTCTTTTCTCAGGCGAAACGCGTTTGGCCTAGGCGAAACGCGTTTCGCCTGGAAACGCATTTGGCCTGCAACATTACTATACAATTGATTAAATTAAATGATATAATATAAGGAATTTGTGGACTTAATTCAACTCAACCGTGGATAAGAATGCTAAGATAAATAACTAATAATATAATTTATTATCAATACATAATGAATGAATGGCATCAAACTCAAGATGGTTTAAGATAGAAACAAACTTCAAATTTATCTACCGTTCCTTGTGACTCGGACCAATTAACAAATGCTTCTTCACACCTTGGGCGTTGATGACTTGGCGAAAAAAAATCCAAAATTGCAGCCTGCGCCGACAGCATGTTCCTTTGGAGGCACTATCAATAAACAACCAACAAAATATAGTGCCACCAAAGGAACATGCGTCGGCACAGGGTGCAATTTTGGATTGTTTTTTCTTATTTTTATTTCTCCGTAGCAGGTGCCCTGGCCACACCTGTATACATTGAGGGCAGAAACTTGGCATGTAGTTGCGGAGGGACCGTCTAATTTGCACCTGGGGTTACGATTTTTGATTACCCAATTTTTGACAAATCTTTGACACCTTTCAAAATTTGTCTGGCCCATAGCTCAAAATATGTTTTAATAAACCCCAAAATTTTATTTCACATTTGGATTCACCATAAAATTCTGCGTCTGATGGGAGAAGAAAATTTGTTAAAATTGGTTTAATTTCTGCCATAAATGGGGGTTGAAATTCCTTTGTTTACTCAACACTTCAATTTCAATAAAACTGTGAAATCTAATTCCATTGTTTCAACTTGTAATAATTATATTGATTTAACTTGTTAAATCTTTCACTATTGTTTCAACTTGCGATAATTAAATTGATTCAACTTATAAATTCCAGCTGGCTTCTATATAATTCTAGTATTACTATACAATGGATTAAATATAATATAATAACATAAGGAAATTGTTGACTAAACTCAAATCACCGTGGATAACATTGCTAAAATATATAACTAATAATATAATTTATTATCAATACATAATGAATGAATGGCATTAAACTCTAGATGGTTTATGATAGAAACAAACTTCAAATTCAACAATCGTTCCTTGTGACTCCGACCACTTAACAAATGGTTCTTCACACCTTGGGCGTTGATGACTTGGCGAAAAAAATCCAAAATTGCAGCCTGCGCCCGACAGCATGTTCCTTTGGAGGCACTATCAATAAACCACCAGCAAAATATAGTGCCACCGAAGGAACATGCGTCGGCACAGCTGCAATTTTGGATTTTATTTTTATTTTTATTTTTATTATTTCTCCGTAGCAGGTGCCCTGGCCACACCTGTATACATTGAGGGCTGAAACTTGGCATGTAGTTGCGGAGTGACCGTCTAATCTGCACCTGGGGTTACGATTTTTTATCAAATGATTTAAACACCTATTTAAACTAATTATAGCTCATGACATGAAATAATTAATATTGAGCTTGATAAAATTTACATGTACGGATAGAGAATTAAATTCTACACCTTTTCACAGTGCACGAATTTTTAAATTGGGTTTCGTTAGTGCTACAATAGAGTTGCAAGTTTCCTTTCTTTACTAACACTTCAGTTCCATTGAAAGTGTTAAATCTAATTCTATTGTTTCAACTTGTAATAATTATATTGATTTGACTTGTTAAATCTTATTCTATTGTTTCAACTTGCGATAAATATATTGATTTAACTTATAAATTCCAGCTGGCTTCTATTTAATTGTAGTATTACTAGACAATGGATTAAATAAAATAATATATTATAAGGAATTTGTTGACTTAATTCAACCAACCGTGGATAACATTGCTAAAAAAATTAACTAATAATATAATTTATTATCAATACATAATGAATGAATGGCATTAAACTCAAGATGGTTTATGATAGAAACAAACTTCAAATTTATCTACCGTTCATTGTGCCTCGGACCAATTAACAAATGGTTCTTGACACCTTGAGGCGTTGATGACTGGGATAAAAAAAAATCCAAAATTGCATCCTGTGCCGACAGCATGTTCCTTTGGAGGCACTATCAATAAACAACCAACAAAATATAGTGCCACCAAAGGAACATGCGTCGGCACAGGCTGCAATTTTGGATTTTTTTTTTCTCCGTAGACGGTACCCTGGCCACACCTTTATACATTGAGGGCTGAAACTTGCCATGTAGATGCGAAATGCCCTTCTAATTTGCACCTGGGGTTACGATTTTTTATTAGCAAATTTTGGACACATTTTTAACACCTTTCAAAATTTGTCTGGTCCATAACTAAAAAAATGGTTTACTAACCCACAATTTTTATTTCATATTTGGATTCACCATAAAATTCTGCGTCTATGGGAGAAGAAAACTTTCAATAAAGGGTTAAATTTCAGCCATAAATGGGGGTTGAAATTTCTTTGTTTAGTCACACTTCAATTTCAGTAAAACTGTGAAATCTAATTCCATTGTTTCAACTTGGAATAAATATATTGATTTAACTTGTTAAATCCTACTCAATTGATTCAACTTGCTATAATTATATTGATTTAACTTATAAATTCCAGCTGGCTTCTATTTAATTGTAGTACAGGTAAACCTCTCAAAGCGGCACCCATCGGGAGAATGATTTTGTGCCGCTTCTCGGAGGTTGCCGCTTTGGGAGGTTGCTCGTAAGGTAAACCTCCCAAAGCGGTACCCATCGGGAGAATGATATTGTGCCGCTTCTCGGAGGTTGCCGCTACTCGGAGGTGCCGCTTTGGGAGGTTTTACTGTATTACTATACAATGAATTAAAACAATTTAAATTAAATAAGGAATTTGTGACTAAACTCAAATCACCGTGGATAACATTGCTAAAATAAATAACTAATAATATAATTTATTATAAATACATAACGAATGAATGGCATTAAACTAAAGATGGTTTATGATAGAACAGTTAAGAATTACATTCCACAACAACGACAGATTAAGTGAAAATATTTATTTCGGCGAGAATATTCTTGCACAATGAATGTACTGACGTAATTACGTAATTATAATTAATTCCTTTTGTATTTACACGTAACTTATATACGGTTCCAAATGGTTATTGGGGTTATCGAGTGCGCTGAATTCAAATATGATAGTGAAATTCGATTTAAATTAATAATAAGTGCAAATAATTGAACTTTATTTATTTTGCTGTACATAATAATGGTGTTAAATTATTAATTTATTAATTAATTATTTATACTAATTAGCTAAATTTCATTAATCTCAGAGATGATACAAGATAGAAACAAACTTTCAATTTATCAATTGGTCCTTATGCCACGTACCACCTATACAAGTGGGTCTTGACACCATGAGGTGATGATGACATCGTCAAAAAAATGTATTTTTACAATTTTGAGAATTAAATAATTCGCAAGGGTTGGTTGGAGTTGGGTGAATACCCAACACGCACTTTAAATATGCTGAGTCATCATAGATTATATTCTACTGAAACTTGAATATCTCTCAAATGAAGTGAGCTAAATGGAAACTTCCACCACTCTAAGGGTCGTTGCCTACTGAAACACCTTTCTGTAATAATTTAACACCTTCATAGTAATGATGACTAGGCGAAAAAAAATCCAAAATTGCAGCTTGTGCCGACAGCATGTTCCTTTGGAGGCACTATCAATAAACCACCACCAAAATATAGTGCCACCTAAGGACATGCGTCGGCACTGGGTGCAATTTTGGATTTTTTATTTTATTTTTATTTTTTTCTCCGTAGACGGTGCCCTGGCCAGAGCTTTATAGTTGATGGGCTGAAACTTGGCATGTAGGTGCGATGGGACCGTCTAATTTGCACCTGGGGTTACAATTTTTGATTAAGAAATTTTGGACACATCTTTAACACCTTTCAAAATTTCTCTGGTCCATAACTCAAAATATGTTTTACTAAACCCCCAAATTTTATTTCATATTTGGATTCATCTTAAAATTCTGCGTCTGTTAGGAGAAGAAAACTTTCAATAAAGAGTTTTATTTCTGCCATAATGGGAGTTGAAATTTCTTTGTTTACTAACACTTCAGTTCAATTGAAAGTGTTAAATCTAATTCTATTGTTTCAACTCGTTATTATTATATTGATTCAACTTGTGAGATCGAGTAGGCTTCTATTTTCCAATTGAAAACCGAGATTTTACATTCCATAACAACGACAGATTATGTGATTATATTTCCTTCTGCAAGAATACTCTTGCACTGTTAATATACTGACGTAATTAATTATAATTAATTCAGTCAGTATATTACTTATATAGATGCTCCCAATTTGTTTATTAGGGGTTATCGAGTGTGCGGAATTGAAATTTGATACAAAATAATTAAACTTAATAAATATAAGTTGACATTGAAATTGGTGTTAAATTATTAATTTATTAATTAAATATTTATACTAATTAGCTAAATTTCATTAATCTCAGAGATGATACAAGATAGAAACAAACTTTAAATATATCAATTGGTCCTTATGGCACGTACCACCTATACAAGTGGGTCTTGACACCTTGAGGTGATGATGACATTGTTTAAAAAATGTGTTTTTACAATTTTGTTAATTCGATATTTAAAATGGGTTAGTTCATGTTGGGTGATGACCCAACACTCACATAAAAAATGCTGAGTCATCAGCTGTTATATACTACTCAAACTTGAATATCTCTAAATTGAAGTGAACTAAATGGAAACTTCCACCACTCTAAGGGTCGATGCCTTCTGAAACACCTTTTTGAAATAATTTAACACCTTCATAGTGATGATGACATGGCAAAAAAAATCCTAAATTGCAGCCTGTGCCGACAGCATGTTCCTTTGGAGGCACTATCAATAAACCACCACCAAAATATAGTGTCACCAAGGGAACATGCGTCGGCACAGGCTGCAATTTAGGATTTTATTATTATTATTATTATTATTATTTATCCGTAGCCACTCCACAAAACAGAGTTTTATCAACTAAGAGCCCAAATTTTTAGGATGGGTGTCTCATGGGTTACAGACGTGCACCTGGGGTTACGATTTTTGATTAACAAATTTTGGACACATGTTTAACACCTTTCAAAATTTGTCTGGACCATAACTCAAGAAATGTTTTACTAACCCCCAAATTTTATTTCATATTTGGATTCATCTTAAAATTCTGCGTCTGTTGGGAGAAGAAAACTTTTTAAAATGGGTTTAATTTTTGCAATAAATGGGGGTTGAAATTTCTTTGTTTACTCACACTTCAATTTCTGTAAAAGTGTTAAATCTAATTCCATTGTTTAACTTGTAATAATTATATTGACGAGCCCTTCGGTCTCCGTCGCTTCGCGACGGATCACTCTCTCACAAAAGTCGCTTCGCGACTTTTGTTCGTTCGTGTTAGGCACTACGCGATACAATTAACGGCCGCTTCGCGGCCTTTCCCTTTCCAAAAAGCTATAATATTACTAATGAGTTCACCTGTGGCTAGTGAATTACACACTGTGACTTATTAAATTTTGGGTTGTGATTACTGTAATTTGTTTGGGGAATTATGTTGAGTAAGTTATTCTCATTGCTCAATAGTTATTAATTATTAGTTAATTAATAGCTCAATAATTCTTAAGGGTAGCTCGTTCAGCTATATTAAAGGTTAGCTTGTTAGCTCAATTAAATTGAGACATGTGGTTGGTAAATTATACGCAATTAATTATTTCAGTAAATTGTATTGCAAAGTAATTTACTAACTCTGGGTGTAATCTCTCCATAATAATGGTTTAAAGAGGAGTTGCAAAATATTTGATTTAATAGTAATAAACATTTATAGATCTCACCATAAACAATTCATTTTGCAGGAGCTGGGTTAGTGAATTATTTAATTTAATTGATAGCAATAATTAACATAATAAATCCCATCGTTAGGCAGAACCAAAATCTTAGATTACTTAACTTAATTCATTTCTAGTAGAAATCCTAGGTTCCATTGATAGTCTTATTATAGAAGCCAATATAGGTGTAATAAATAAATAATGCATTCGAGACTCTTAGCGCATTCTTTGTTAACAAACAAATCAGATTGATAGTAATATTATGCATACTTATGTCATTGACATAAGCTAAATACATCACGAATAGAAATAAACTGATGGAAGCCAAACTGGATTAATCAAGTATGTAATTTCGGAAATAATGTAGGTGAAGATTAAATCATCAAACCTCAATATATGCAATGATGCAGCAATAGGAGGTTACATTTTTGTTATTGCCTGGCGCAGATTAAGTGCGAGAATTATAAAAATTTCTAGAGACATGCAATACATTCTGTTTTATAATGTGACAAAATTATTTGTCGATTGAACCAAAAATGTAAGAGCTGAATCCAAATTAGTTCCTACGTGACGTCACATTCCCATAAATTGGTATACGTGTGTCTCATTGCATGTTGTGTTATTATCGAAAATTGTGGGCGCGAATCGAATAAAAACTGAATGAGTTATCCCCAAATATGTGCGTTTATGACGTCATAATCCCGTTATTTCGCTTAGAAAACCAATAGATCGTTGTCAGCGTGTAAAATTACCCCTGTATGCCAATTTTCAGCTTTCTAGGACTCGTAGTCTTTCCTATTAATTCTGGACAAACACACACACACAAACACACACTTGCACTTTGCTATACCTGTGTTGGTACGATACACTATTTATGGTTGATTAATGCAGGGACTAATTAATTAACTGTGTCACAATCAGAAGTAAATGGGAATTCGTGAACTGCTATCAGGTGTAGAAATTCAGTGTACGTCCAATGATTTGAATTTTCTACAGATCGGAGCAAAATTGGAAAGCTAGTACAAAATATCTGTTTTTTGCAACCGTGACGTCATAATCCCGTTATTTCGCTTAGAAAACCAATAGATCGTTGTCGCAGTACAAAGTTACCCCTGCATGCCAATTTTCAGCTTTCTAGGACTCGTAGTCTTTCCTATTAATTCTGGACAAACACACACACACACAAACAAACAAACAAACAAACACACAACAATTCCGCTTTTAATATACAGATTTAACTTGTTAAATCCTACTCTATTGATTCAACTTGCGATAATTAAATTGATTCAACTTATAAATTCCAGCTGGCTTCTATTTAATTGTAGCATTACTATACAATGGATTAAATTAAATTTATTTATATAAGGAATTTGTTGACTTTACTCAACTCACCGTGGATAACATTGCTAAAATAAATAACTAATAATTTAATTTATTATCAATAAGTAATGAATGAATGGCATTAAACTAAAGATGGTTTATGATAGAACCGTTAAGATTTTACATTCCACAACAACGACAAATTAAGTGATTATATTTATTTCGGCGAGAATATTCTTGCACAATTAATGTACTGACGTGAATTAATTATAATTCATTCCTTTTGTATTTAACTTATAGACGGTTCCAATTGGATTATTGGGGTTATCGAGTGCGCTGAATTCAAATATGATAGTGAAATTCGATTTAAATTAATAATAAGTGCAAATAATTGAACTTTATTTATTTTGCTGTACATAATAATGGTGTTAAATTATTGATTTATGAATTAAATATTTATACTAATTAGTTAAATTTCATTAATCTCAGAGATGATACAAGATATAAACAAACTTCAATTTATCAATTGGTCCTTATGCCACGTACCACCAATACAAGTGGGCCTTGACACCTTGAGGTGATGATGACATCGTCAAAAAAATGTATTTTTACAATTTTGAGAATTAAATAATTCGCAAGGGTTGGTTGGAGTTGGGTGAATACCCAACACGCACTTTAAATATGCTGAGTCATCATAGATTATATTCTACTGAAACTTGAATATCTCTCTAATGAAGTGAGCTAAATGGAAACTTCCACCACTCTAAGGGTCGTTGCCTACTGAAACACCTTTCTGTAATAATTTAACACCTTCATAGTGATGATGACTAGGTGAAAAAAAATCCAAAATTGCAGCTTGTGCCGACAGCATGTTCCTTTGGAGGCACTCAATAAACCACCACCAAAATATAGTGCCACCAAAGGAGCATGCGTCGGCACAGGCTGCAATTTTGGATTTTTTATTATTTATTTTATTATTATTTTTTCTCCGTAGACGGTACCCTGGCCAGAGCTTTATAGTTAATGGGCTTAAACTTGGCATGTAGGTGCGATGGGACCGTCTAATTTGCACCTGGGGTTACGATTTTTGATTAACAAATTTTGGACACATCTTTAACACCTTTAAAAAAATTTCTGGTCCATAAGTCAAAACATGTTTTACTAAACCCCAAAATTTTATTTCATATTTGGATTCACCATAAAATTCTGCGTCTGTTGGGAGAAGAAAATTTTCAATAAAGGGTTTGATTTCTGCCATAAATAGGGGTTGAAATTTCTTTGTTTACTCACACTTCAATTACTGTAAAACTGTGAAATCTAATTCCATTGTTTCAACTTGTAATAATTATATTGATTTGACTTGTTAAATCTTATTCTATTGTTTCAACTTGCGATAAATATATTGATTTAACTTATAAATTCCAGCTGGCTTCTATTTAATTCTAGTATTACTATACAATGGATTAAATTAATTAATATAATATAAGGAATTTGATTAATATAATAGAAGGAACTTGCGATAAATATATTGATTTAACTTATGAATTCCAGCTGGCTTCTATTTAATTCTAGTATTACTATACAATGGATTAATCGTTCCTTGTGACTCCGACCAATTAACAAATGGTTCTTCACACCTTGGGCGTTGATGACTTGGCGGAAAAAATCCAAAATTGCAGCCTGCGCCGACAGCATGTTCCTTTGGAGGCACTATCAAAAACCACCAACAAAATATAGTGCCACCAAAGGAACATGTGTCGGCACAGGCTGCAATTTTGGATTTTTACTGTGCCGACTATACTATAGTATAGTGGCCCAGTATTGGAATTTGGAATCACTGCCTTTATTTTTATTTTTATTATTTTTTCTCCGTAGACGGTGCCCTGGCCACACCTTTATACATAAAGAGCTGAAACTTGGCATGTAGGTGCGATGGGAGCGTCTAATTTGCACCTGGGGTTACGATTTTTTATTAACAAATTTTTGACACGTCTTTAACACCTTTCAAATTTTGTCTGGTCCATAACTCAAAAATTGTTTTACTAAACCCCAAAATTTTATTTCATATTTGGATTCACCATAAAATTCTGCGTCTGTTGGGAGAAGAAAATTTTCAATAAAGGGTTTGATTTCTGCCATAAATAGGGGTTGAAATTTCTTTGTTTACTCACACTTCAATTACTGTAAAACTGTGAAATCTAATTCCATTGTTTCAACTTGTAATAATTATATTGATTTGACTTGTTAAATCTTATTCTATTGTTTCAACTTGCGATAAATATATTGATTTAACTTATAAATTCCAGCTGGCTTCTATTTAATTCTAGTATTACTATACAATGGATTAAATTAATTAATATAATATAAGGAATTTGATTAATATAATAGAAGGAACTTGCGATAAATATATTGATTTAACTTATGAATTCCAGCTGGCTTCTATTTAATTCTAGTATTACTATACAATGGATTAATCGTTCCTTGTGACTCCGACCAATTAACAAATGGTTCTTCACACCTTGGGCGTTGATGACTTGGCGGAAAAAATCCAAAATTGCAGCCTGCGCCGACAGCATGTTCCTTTGGAGGCACTATCAAAAACCACCAACAAAATATAGTGCCACCAAAGGAACATGTGTCGGCACAGGCTGCAATTTTGGATTTTTACTGTGCCGACTATACTATAGTATAGTGGCCCAGTATTGGAATTTGGAATCACTGCCTTTATTTTTATTTTTATTATTTTTTCTCCGTAGACGGTGCCCTGGCCACACCTTTATACATAAAGAGCTGAAACTTGGCATGTAGGTGCGATGGGAGCGTCTAATTTGCACCTGGGGTTACGATTTTTTATTAACAAATTTTTGACACGTCTTTAACACCTTTCAAATTTTGTCTGGTCCATAACTCAAAAATTGTTTTACTAAACCCCCAAATTTTATTTCACATTTGGATTCGCCATAAAATTCTGCGTCTGATGGGAGAAGAAATTTTTCAATAAAGGGATCAATTTCTGCCATAAATGGGGGTTGAAATTTCTTTGTTTACTCACACTTCAATTTCAGTAAAACTGTGAAATCTAATTCCATTGTTTCAACTTGTAATAATTATATTGATTTAACTTGTTAAATCCTACTCTAGTGATTCAACTTGCGATAATTATATTGATTTAACTTATAAATTCCAGCTGGCTTCTATTTAATTGTAGTATTACTATACAATGGATTAAATAAAATATTATAATATAAGGAATTATTGACTTAATTCAACTTAACCGTGGATAACATTGCTAAAATAAATAACTAATAATATAATTTATTATCAATACATAATGAATGAATGGCTTTAACTCAAGATGGTTTATGATAGAACCGTAAGATTTACATTCCACAACAACGACAGATTAAGTGAATATATTTATTTCGGCGAGAATATTCTTGCACAATTAATGTACTGACGTAATTAATTATAATTAATTCCTTTTGTATTTAACTTATAGACGGTTCCAATTGGATTATTGGGGTTATCGAGTGCGTGGAATTCAAACATTATAGTGAAATTCAATTTAAATTAATAATTATTGCAAATAATTGAACTTAATTTATTTTGCTGTATATAATAATGGTGTTAAATAATTAATACATTAATTGAATTTTTATGCTAATTAGCTAAATTTCATTAATCTCAGAGATGATACAAGATATAAACAAACTTTCAATTTATCAATTGGTCCTTATGCCAGGTACCACCTATACAAGTGGGTCTTGACACCTTGAGGTGATGATGACATCGTTAAAAAAATGTATTTTTACAATATTTTTAATTCGACATTTAAAATGGGTTAGTTGGTGTTGGGTGATGACCCAACACTCACATAAAAAATGCTGACTCATCACTTATTATATTCTACTGAAACTTGAATATCTTAAAAACGAAGTGAGCAAAATGGAAACTTCCACGACTCTAACGGTCGTTGCCTTCTGAAACAACTTTCTGAAATAATTTAACACCTTCATAGTGATGATGACATGGCGGGAAAAAAAATCCAAAATTGCAGCCTGTGCCGAGAGCATGTTCCTATGGAGGCACTATCAATAAACCACCACCAAAATATAGTGCCACCAAAGGAACATGCGTCGGCACAGGCTGCAATTCTTTTTTTCTCCGTAGACGGTGCCCTGGCCAGAGCTTTATAGTTGTTAGGCTGAAATTTGGCATGAAGAATCAGTGTTACCGTCTAATTTGCACCTGGGGTTACGATTTTTGATCAAATAATTTTAACACCTAATTAAGCTTATTAAGGCTCATAACATTAAATTAATAATGATTAGATTGATCAAATTTAAATGTTTGGAAAGACAATTTAATTTTACACCTTTTAGAAGGATACGAATTTTAAATTTGTCCGTAGTTTCAGCCATAATTTGGGTGCCAATCTCCACTATTTCCTCACACTTGAGATTCAGTAAAACTGTTAAATATAATTCTATTGTTTCAATTTGTAATAATTATATTGATCTCAACTTGTTAAATCTTACTCTATTGTTTTTTCTTGTGATGATTATATTGATTCAACTTGTGAGATCGAGTAGGCTTCTAATTTCCAATTGAAAACTAAGATTATATATTTTCATAACAACGACAGATTATGTGATTATTATACTTCTGCGAGAATATTATTGCACTGTTAATATACTGACGTAATTAATTATAATTAATTCAGTCAGTATATGACTTATATAGATGCTTCCAATTTGTTTATTAGGGGTTATCGAGTGTGCGGAATTGAAATTTGATAACCAAATTAATTAATTAATTATTTATGAAAAATTAATCTAACTGGATAATTGTAAGTTAACATTGAAATTGGTGTTAAATTATAAATAATATTAATAATTATTTATACTAATTAATTAAATATCATAAATCTCAGAGATCATAGAAGATAGAAACAAACTTTCAATTTATCAATTGGTCCTTATGGCACGTGCCACCTATACAAGTGGATCTTGACAACTTGAGGTGATGATGACATCGTTAAAAAAGTGTGTTTTGACAATTTTGTTAATTCGATATTTAAAATGGGTTAGTTGATGTTGGGTGATGACCCAACACTCACATAAAAAATGCTGAGTCATTAGCTATTATATTCTACTCAAACTTAAATATCTCTAAAATGAAGTGAACTAAATGGAAACTTCCACCACTCTAAGGGTCGATGCCTTCTGAAACACCTTTCTGAAATAATTTAACACCTTCATAGTGATGATGACATGGCGAAAAAAATAATCCAAAATTGCAGCCTGTGCCGACAGCATGTTCCTTTGGAGGCACTATCAATAAACCACCACCAAAATATAGTGCCACCAAAGGAACATGCGTCGGCACAGCTGCAATTTTGGATTTTTTTATTATTTTCATTATTTCTCCGTAGCAGGTGCCCTGGCCACACCTATATACTTAGAGGGCTGAAACTTGGCATGTAGGTTCGGAGTCGACGTCTAATTTGCACCTGGGGTTACGATTTTTGATCAAATAATTTTAACACCTACTTAAACTAATTATGGCTCATAGCATTAAATAATTAATAGTGAGCTTGATAAAATTTACATGTACGGATAGAGAATTAAATTCTACACCTTTTAGCAAATCAAAAATGTTCAATTTGGCCTAGATTTGTGCCTTAATTGGGGTGCCAATCTCCTGTGTTTCTTCACACTTGAGATTCAGTAAAACTGTTAAATCTAATTCTATTGTTTCAACTTGTAATAATTATATTTAATCTAATTCTATTGTTTCAACTTGTAATAATTATATTGATTTAACTTGTTAAAGCTTTCACTATTGTTTCAACTTGCGATAATTAAATTGATTCAACTTATAAATTCCAGCTGGCTTCTATTTAATTATAGTATTACTATACAATGGATTAAATATAATAATATAATAAAAGGAATTTGTTGACTTAACTCACTCACCGTGGATAACATTGCAAAAATAAATAACTAATAATATAACTTATTATCAATACATAATGAATGAACGGCATTAAACTCAAGATGGTTCATGATAGAAACAAACTTCAAATTTATCTACCGTTCCTTGTGCCTCGGACCAATTAACAAATGGTTCTTGACACCTTGAGGCGTTGATGACTGGGCGAAAAAAAATCCGAAATTGCATCCTGTGCCGACAGCATGTTCCTTTGGAGGCACTATCAATAAACAACCAACAAAATATAGTGCCACCAAAGGAACATGCGTCGGCACAGGCTGCAATTTTGGATTTTTTTTTTCTCCGTAGACGGTACCCTGGCCACACCTTTATACATTGAGGGCTGAAACTTGCCATGTAGATGCGAAATGCCCTTCTAATTTGCACCTGGGGTTACGATCTTTGATTAACAAATTTTAGACACATCTTTAACACCTTTTAAAATTTGTCTGGTCCATAACTCACAAAATGTTTTACAAAACCCCCAAATTTTATTTCACCAAAGGAATCGCCATAAAATTCTGCGTCAGATGGGAAAAGACAAATTTTGCTAATGGGTTTAATTCATGCCATAAATAGAGGTTGAAATTTCTTTGTTTACTCACACTTCAATTTCAGTAAACTGTGAAATCTAATTCCATTGTTTCAACTTGTAATAATTATATTGATTTAACTAGTTAAATCTTTCACTATTGTTTCAACTTGCGATAATTAAATTGATTCAACTTATAAATTCCAGCTGGCTTCTATTTAATTCTAGTATTACTATACAATGGATTAAATATAATATAATAATATAAGGAAATTGTTGACTAAACTCAAATCACCGTGGATAACATTGCTAAAATATATAACTAATAATATAATTTATTATCAATACATAATGAATGAATGGCATTAAACTCTAGATGGTTTATGATAGAAACAAACTTCAAATTCAACAATCGTTCCTTGTGACTCCGACCACTTAACAAATGGTTCTTCACACCTTGGGCGTTGATGACTTGGCGAAAAAAAATCCAAAATTGCAGATGTGCTGACAGCATGTTCTTTTGGAGGCACTATCAATAACCCACCAACAAAATATAGTGCCACCAAAGGAACATGCGTCGGCACAGCTGCAATTTTGGATTTTTTATTATTTCTCCATAGCAGGTGCCCTGGCCACACCTGTATACATTGAGGGCTGAAACTTGGCATGTAGTTACGGAGGGACCGTCTAATTTGCACCTGGGGTTACGAATTTTTATTAAGAAATTTTTGACACATCTTTAACACCTTTCAAAATTTGTCTGGTCCATAACTCAAAATATTTTTAAATAAACCCCAAAATTCTATTTCATATTTAGAATCATCTTAAAATTCTGCGTCTGATGGGAGAAGAAAATTTGTTAAAATTGGTTTAATTTCTGCCATAAATGGGAGTTGAAATTCCTTTGTTTACTCAACACTTCAATTTCAATAAAACTGTGAAATCCAATTCCATTGTTTCAACTTGTAATAATTATAATGATTTAACTTGTTAAATCTTTCACTATTGTTTCAACTTGCGATAATTAAATTGATTCAACTTATAAATTCCAGCTGGCTTCTATTTAATTCTAGTATTACTATACAATGGATTAAATATAATATAATAATATAAGGAAATTGTTTACTAAACTCAACTCACCGTGGATAACATTGCTAAAATAAATAACTAATAATATAATTTATTATCAATATACAAAATAAATGAATGGCAGTAAACTCTAGATGGTTTATGATAGAAACAAACTTCAAATACAACAATCGTTCCTTGTGACACCGACCAATTAACAAATGGTTCTTCACACCTTGGGCGTTGATGACTTGGCGAAAAAAAATACAAAATTGCAGTCTGCGCCGACAGCATGTTCCTTTGGAGGCACTATCAATAAACAACCAACAAAATATAGTGCCACCAAAGGAACATGCGTCGGCACAGGCTGCAATTTTGGATTTTTATTATTCATTATTAATTAAGGATCAATACAATTTACACAAATTCTAATACTGAGTACTGTGAGTAGCGAATTTTTATATCTAAGTGGCCGATGTGACTTGTTTGACTTATGTAGCATTACTATTACATACTGACAACTAATTTTAAGTGTTGCATATCATCCCAATATTATACATTTCTATCACTTTAGTCTTAGTTTAGTAACTATGTTTTTCCTCCATCAAAAATGCCACGGAAAATGGACTTAGAGAGATGGCATAACTCTCGATATTGTAGGCCTAGAATCGATTTTGTACGCCTAGATAAAAATCCTGCCAAATTACGCTCTTTTAGGCGCGCCCAGCACGCCTGGATAACACCCTTATAATGTGTCAGCTGTTAGGATATGGGATAATTGCTGTCGGGAGGACATCTGTGTTTGTTATTCGCATTGTATTAAAACGTTAGGAGAATAGAAACCGAATTTATATTGGAGATATAACTAACTTCCAAAAGTTAAATAAGGTAAACAAGTACAGTCAGCGGCAGTATTCACTAAGATCGGTATTCACTAAGATTTAAGTTCGAACTTAAGACCGAACTTAAGCAACTTAGAGAGGTGTCTTAAGTATTGTATTTGATTCGATTTTAACTAATTACTTCATAAACGTTGTTCAAACGTACTTCTATGATCTATCGAACATTTAATCTACCTTGATTGATATTAGACTTCAAATAAACTTAAAATATTTCTTCTTTGTTCCTAATAATTTGACATTAATTGCGCTCAAAAATAAAAATATAGAATTATATATTTTTACTAGATCAATAATAAATAAACAATAACTAAATTATACATTAGTTTTGTATTTAATTAGGATAATGCTGTATTCTAATCATATTTACCTTAACGTTATTTTTAAGTTCGGTCTTAAGATCGATCTTAAGACCGAACTTAATTCTTAGTGAATAGCTCTAAGTTCGGTCTTAAGATCGATCTTAACTAAGATCGACCTTAAGACTTAATATCGATCTTAAGACTTAAATCAAATATATATTGTCGACTGAAACGAACTCTGAGGCGGTTTCCTATTTATGAGACAGTCCGTAACTTATACAACATAATGCTATCATAGATTACACCAATCAATCTATATTTTGCACATGCTATTATAAACGAAGACAGGAGGAATATTCTGGGCTAGCCCAGTTTAACCCCCGGGGTACAAACTAGGCTAGGACCGCCGCTAGGCTAGTTATACACCGGGTATATTCTGGTGGGGGGTATAATCTGGGCTGCTACACAGGGCGATGATCCGCTTTGAATCATGGTTGCGTTAGTTGTGTATCCAGAACACAACTATTAGATAGGTCTCATAGTACACCAGTGGCGTAGCCAGACCTTGAGGTCAACCTGGGCACACACATGGGGCACTCACCCATGCGAATCCAGAAGAAAATCTAGGGGGTCAAAATTTTATCCCAGCGAGCGTAGCGAGCGATCTAGAGTGGGCTTGCCCCGTAAAATCTTTCACAGAGTTTATGTGAAAAACCAGGGCATTATTGTTCTTGCTGCTACTAGTCACACAATCATTAATAATAATAATAATAATAATAATAATAATAATAATAATAATAATAATAGGGGATACGGCATCCCATACAACAAAGTATTTTTAACTATAATATTATATAATACTAGCGTACAACGCTTGCTCGGTCGCTTCGACACCTCTAATTTCCACAGAACAACCGCTTCACGGTTGTTCTGTGGTACTAATCTCAACAATTCTCGTAGATAGTGTGCATTGTTCTAGATACATTAATTTCCTTCCATTATTAAGCACAATCTCATACAGGCTCATAGCAAGGAAATTATTATTGGTGCGGCGAAGTGACGTCGAGTTATTGATCTCAGTTTGACTCAAAATGGTACCCGAATATTGATGCGGCTTTCTAAAATATTGTTGCGGTCAAGGCCACACCTGCCGCACCTGCTCCTGCAGGCAAGGCTGGATTCGGTTAACGGTTAGAGATTTTATTAACCAGTTAGCCGGTCTGTTGAATATCAGCAGAGTTATTGGAAAATTAATGTATAAAGTATTAAATCTTTTTGAATTTTATCAGAATATGTAGTCCAAAATCTATTTCTCATCACCACTTATAAATTTTCTTAGAAAACATTGATTTAAATTTACCTAAAGCACGAAATGTATCAGTTATTATACTTATGCGGTTGTACTATATACAGCTGAGCCTGAGCTGAGTCTTATTCTGTAGTATAATCAAAATTTATAAAGGATTTATAGTATTGAGTAGGATGGGCGGTTAACCAGTTAACCGTGGCGAGAAATCGAATTGTAACCGTAGCCTCATCGGTTAACCAACCCCACCCTTGTGCGAGCCTTTAGCTAATTGTATGATTTAATTCGACAGCAAATCTATAATTAAAATTCAGAATTTATCGGCGGCGTACGAATACTTTTGGTAGGGCACTGTACATAGTTCGGATAATAGAGGTTGCACACTTTTGAAAAGAAAAGCTCGAGAAAGTATGAGAGTAATTAGATTTTGAACGAGAGTATTTGGTTTGAACAATAATAGGACAGTAAAGTAACGGTATCGACGAAGAATATGTTTGCTCCCCATCCTTGTCCTAGATGCGCCTTTGCAGCAGGCCCTGACTATGTATTTCAGCAGGGTCCCTGGGTTGAAATCCTGAGCCGGTCGGGCCCCAAGCCTCAGCCGCGCTAACCGGGGCCTGGCCCCGTCTGGCCCCTCCCTGGCTACGCCACTGTTGTACACACATTAAATGTCATACTGTTGACAAAGAAATTACTTGAGGAGACACCTTACAATAAATATTCCTACAATTAGTTTTTAACTTAGTCACTTTAAATTTGTGCCACCTGTGCCACAAGTGGAACATGGTAGGAATATGCAGGCCACTTTTGAAATGTCGACAGCCCCAATTGCCCCAAACATTTACTTAGCATAACAAGCAATCAACCAAACTTGGAAAATTAATAAGTTAATAAGTCACATAAGATACTAATCACAAAATCGGCCACTTAGATATAAAAATTCGCTACTCACAGTACTCAGTATTAGAATTTGTGTAAATTGTATTGATCCTTAATTAATAATGAATAATAATAATAAAATACTATACTATAACTAAGGTTAGGTTAATTCGTATAAATGAATAATAATTAAATACGTGTATGAATGAAAAGGAAGAGCTTGGATGATCTTAATTAACTGCTTAATAATAGCCTCTAATTACCACATCAACGATAAATAGCATATAGTGATTTCAATATCTAATAATAGACACCCATGAGGATTATATTAAAATGGAAACGCGATTGGCCTAGGCGAAACGCGTTTGGCGTCTTTTCTCAGGCGAAACGCGTTTGGCCTAGGCGAAACGCGTTTCGCCTGGAAACGCATATGGCCTGCAACAGGATTTAACAAGTTAAATCAATATAATTATTACAAGTTGAAACAATGGAATTAGATTTAACACTTTTACTGAAATGAAGTGTGAGTAAACAAAGAAATTTCAACCCCCATTTATGGCTGAAATTAAACCATTTATTAAAAAGTTTCTTCACCCATCAGACGCAGAATTTTATGGTGAATCCAAATATGAAATAAAAATTGGGGGTTTTGTAAAACATTTTTTAAGTTATGGACCAGACAAATTTTGAAAGGTGTTAAAGATGTGTCCAAAATTTGTTAATAAAAAATCGTAACCCCAGGTGCAAATTAGACGTCGACTCCGAATCTACATGCCAAGTTTCAGCCCTCTATGTATACAGGTGTGGCCAGGGCACCTGCTACGGAGAAAAAATAATAAAAAAAATCCAAAATTGCAGCCTGTGCCGACGCATGTTCCTTTGGTTGCACTATATTTTGTTGGAGGTTTATTGATAGTGCCTCCAATGGAACATGCTGTCGGCACAGACTGCAATTTTGGATTTTTTTCGCCAAGTCATCATCACTATAAAGGTGTTAAATTATTTCAGAAAGGTGTTTCAGAAGGCTACGACCCTTAGAGTGGTGGAAGTTTCCATTTTGCTCACTTCATATGAGAGATATTCAAGTTTCAGTAGAATATAATATGTGCTCAGTCAGCATTTTTAGGTGCGTGTTGGGTGACTACCCTAAACCAACCGACCCATTTGAATTATATAATTCACAAAATTGTGAAAACACATTTTTTTGACGATGTCATCAACACCTCAAGGTGTCAAGACCCATTGGTAGAGGTGTTGCGTGGCATAAGGATCAATTAATAAATTGGAAGTTTGTTTCTATCTCGTATACTCTCTGAGATTTATGATATTTAATTAATTAGTATAAATAATTATTAATTTATTAATAATTTAACACCATTATTATGTACAACAAAATAAATTAAGTGCAATTATTTGCAATTATTATTAATCTAAATTGAATTTCACTATCATATTTGAATTCAGCGCACTCGATAACCCCAATAATCTAATTGGAACCGTCTCTATAAGTTAAACACAGAGCGAATTAATTAGAATTAAATATGTCATGTATCCATTGTGCAAGAATATTCTAAGCAGAAATAAATATAATCACATAATCTGTCGTTGTTATGGAATGTAAAATATTAGTTTTCATTCGGAAAATAGAAGCCTACTCGATCTCACAAGTTGAATCAATTGAAACAATAGAATTAGATTTAACACTTTCAATTGAACTGAAGTGTTAGTAAACAAAGGAAAATTGCAACTCAATTGTGGCACAAACTAAGTACAATTTGAAAATTCGTGCACTGTGAAAAGGTGTAGAATTTAATTCTCTATCGAATGCATATAAATTTAATTTTCGGGTACTATTTATTGTTCCTGTTTCAATATTAAACAGGTGCAAAAATGTGTCCAAAAGAATGTAATTAAAAATCGTGACCCCAGGTGCACATCTGTTACCCATGAGACACATATCCTTAAAATTTGGGCTCTTAGTTAATAGAACTCTGTTCTGTGGACGATCTACGGACTAATAATAATAACCAAGGCAGTAAGATTAGAACTGGGCCACTATACTATAGTATAGTCGGCACAGTAATAATAATAATAAAGGCAGTGATTCCAATACTGGGCCACTATACTATAGTATAGTCGGCACAGTAATAATAAAGGCAGTGATTCCAATACTGGGCCACTATACTATAGTATAGTCGGCACAGTAATAATAAAGGCAGTGATTCCAATACTGGGCCACTATACTATAGTATAGTCGGCACAGTAATAAAGGCAGTGATTCCAATACTGGGCCACTATACTATAGTATAGTCGGCACAGTAAAAATAATCCAAAATTGCACCCTGTGCCGACGCATGTTCCTTTGGTGGCACTATATTTTGTTGGCTGTTTATTGATAGTGCCTCCAAAGGAACATGCTGTCGGCGCAGGCTGCAATTTTGGATTTTTTTTCGCCAAGTCATCAACGCCCAAGGTGTGAAGAACCATTTGTTAATTGGTCGGTGTCACAAGGAACGATTGTTGTATTTGAAGTTTGTTTCTATCATAAACCATCTAGAGTTTACTGCCATTCATTTATTTTGTATATTGATAATAAATTATATTATTAGTTATTTATTTTAGCATTGTTATCCACGGTTGAGTTGAATTAAGTCAACAAATTCCTTATATTATATTATTTAATTTAATTCATTGTATGGTAAATTAAATAGAAGCCAGCTGCAATTTATAAGTTAAATCAATTTAATTATCGCAAGTTTAATCAATAGAGTAAGATTTAACAAGTTAAATCAATATAATTATTACAAGTTGAAACAATGGAATTAGATTTAACAGTTATACTGAAACTGAAGTGTGAGTAAACAAAGAAATTTCAACCCCCATTTATGGCAGAAATAAAACTCTTTGTTGAAAGTTTTCTTCTCCCATCAGACGCAGAATTTTATGGTGAATCCAAATGTGAAATAAAATTTGGGGGTTTAGTAAAACATATTTTGTGTTATGGACCAGACAAATTTTGAAAGGTGTTAAAGATGTGTCAAAAATTTGTTAATCAAAAATCGTAACCCCAGGTGCAAATTAGACGGTCCCATCGCACCTACATGCCAAGTTTCAGCCCATCAACTATAAAGCTCAGGCCAGGGCACCGTCTACGGAGAAAAAATAAATAAAAATAAAATCCAAAATTGCAGCTGTGCCGGCGCATGTTCCTTTGGTGGCACTATATTTTGTTGGTGGTTTATTGATAGTGCCTCCAAAGGAACATACTGAAACTGAAGTGTGAGTAAACAAAGAAATTTCAACCCCCATTTATGGCAGAAATAAAACTCTTTGTTGAAAGTTTTCTTCTCCCATCAGACGCAGAATTTTATGGTGAATCCAAATGTGAAATAAAATTTTGGGGTTTATTAAAACATATTTTGAGCTATGGGCCAGACAAATTTTGAAAGGTGTCAAAGATTTGTCAAAAATTGGGTAATCAAAAATCGTAACCCCAGGTGCAAATTAGACGGTCCCTCCGCAACTACATGCCAAGTTTCTGCCTCAATGTATACAGGTGTGGCCAAGGCACCTGCTACGGAGAAATAAAAATAAAAAAAATAAAAAAAAATCCAAAATTTCAGCCTGTGCCGACGCATGTTCCTTTGGTGGCACTATATTTTGTTGTTGGTTAATTGATAGTGCCTCCAAAGGAACATGCTGTCGGCACAGGCTGCAATTTTGATTTTTTTTTCGCCATGTCATCATCACAATGAAGGTGTTAAATTATTTCAAAAAGGTGTTTCAGAAGGCTTCGACCCTTAGAGTGGTGGAAGTTTCGTTTTTGCTCACTTAATTTCTGAGTTATTCAAGTTTTCAGTCAATGAAATAGGTGATGAGTTCATATTTTTATGTGCGTGTTGGGTAATCCCCCAAAACCAACCGACCAATTTGAATTATATAATTCATAAAATTGTGAAAAAGCATTTTTTTAACGATGTCATCAACACCTCAAGGTGTCAAGACCCATCAATAGAGGTGTTACGTGGCATAAGGATCAATTGATAAATTGGAAGTTTGTTTCTATCTTGTTTAATCTCTGAGATTAATGCTATTTATCAAATCAGTATAAATAATTATTTATTTATTAATAATTTAACACCTTTATTATGTAAAGCAAAATAAATGAAATTCAATTATTTGCAATTATTATTAATTTAAATTTACTTTCACTATCATATTTGAATTCAGCGCAATCGATAACCCCAATAATCTAATTGGAACCGTCTCTATAAGTTAAACACAGAGCGAATTAATTAGAATTAAATATGTCATGTATCCATTGTGCAAGAATATTCTAAGAAGAAATAAATATAATCACATAATCTGTCGTTGTTATGAAATATATAATCTTAATTTTCAATTGGAAAATAGAAGCCTACTCGATCTCACAAGTTGAATCAATATAGTTATAGCAAGTTGAAACAATAGTGAAAGAGATAACAAGTTAAATCAATATAATTATTACAAGTTGAAACAATGGAAATTGATTTAACAGTTTTACTGAATCTGAAGTGTGAGGAAACACAGGAGATTGGCACCCCAATTATGGCACAAACCTAGGCTAAGTTGAACATTTGTGAATTGCCAAAAGGTGTAGAATTTAATTATCTATCCGTACATGTAAATTTTATCAAGCTCAATATTAATTATTTCATGTTATGAGAAATAATTAGCTTAAATAGGTGTTGAAATCATTTGATAAAAAATCGTAACCCCAGGTGCAAATTAGACGGTCCCTCCGCAACTACATGCCAAATTTCAGCCCTCAATATATACAGGTGTGGCCAGGGCACCGGCTACGGAGAGAAAAATCCAAAATTGCAGCTGTGCCGACGCATGTTCCTTTGGTGGCACTATATTTTGGTGTTGGTTTTTTGATAGTGCCTCCAAAGGGACATGCTGTCGGCACAGCTGCAATTTTGGATTTTTTTCGCCATGTTATCATCACTATGAAGGTGTTAAATTATTTCAGAAAGGTGATTCAGAAGGCAACGACCCTTAGAGTCTTGGAAGTTTCCATTTTGCTCACTTCGTTTCAAAGATATTCAAGTTTCAGTAGAATATAATAAGTGATGAGTCAGCATTTTTTACTTGAGTGTTGGGTCATCACCCAACACCAACTAACCCATTTTAAATGTCGAATTAAAAAAATTGTAAAGATACATTTTTTTGACGATGTCATCATCAATCACCTCAAGGTGTCAAGACCCACTTGTGTAGGTTGTACGTGGCATAAGGACCAATTGATAAATTGAAAGTTTGTTTATATCTTGTATCATCTCTGAGATTAATGAAATTTAGCTAATTAGCATAAAAATTTAATTAATGTATTAATTATTTAACACCATTATTATATACAGCAAAATAAATTAAGTTCAATTATTTGCAATTATTATTAATTTAAATTGAATTTCACTATAATGTTTGAATTCCACGCACTCGATAAACCCAATAATCCAATTGGAACCGTCTATAAGTTAAATACAAAAGGAATTAATTATAATTAATTACGTCAGTACATTAATTGTGCAAGAATATTCTCGCCGAAATAAATATATTCACTTAATCTGTCGTTGTTGTGGAATGTAAAATCTTAACGGTTCTATCATAAACCATCTTTAGTTTAATGCCATTCATTCATTACTTATTGATAATAAATTATATTATTAGTTATTTATTTTAGCAATGTTATCCACGGTTAAGTTGAATTAAGTCAACAAATTCCTTATATTATAATATTTTATTTAATCCATTGTATAGTAATACTAGAATTAAATAGAAGCCAGCTGGAATTTATAAGTTGAATCAATATAATTATCGCAAGTTGAATCACTAGAGTAGGATTTAACAAGTTAAATCAATATAATTATTACAAGTTGAAACAATGGAATTAGATTTCACAGTTTTACTGAAATTGAAGTGTGAGTAAACAAAGAAATTTCAAACCACATTTGTGGCAGAAATAAAAATCTTTATTAAAAGTTCTCTTCTCCCATCAGACGCAGAATTTTATGGTGAATCCAAATGTGAAATAAAATTTGGGGGTTTAGTAAAACATATTTTGAGTTATGGACCAGACAAATTTTGAAAGGTGTTAAAGATGTGTCAAAAGTTTGTTAATCAAAAATCGTAACCCCAGGTGCAAATTAGACGGTCCCATCGCACCTACATGCCAAGTTTCAGCCCATCAACTATAAAGCTCAGGCCAGGGCACCGTCTACGGAGAAAAAAAAAAAAAAAAAATCCAAAATTGCAGCTGTGCCGACGCATGTTCCTTTGGTGGCACTATATTTTGGTGTTGGTTTTTTGATAGTGCCTCCAAAGGGACATGCTGTCGGCACAGCTGCAATTTTGGATTTTTTTCGCCATGTCATCATCACTATGAAGGTGTTAAATTATTTCAGAAAGGTGATTCAGAAGGCAACGACCCTTAGAGTCTTGGAAGTTTCCATTTTGCTCACTTCGTTTCAAAGATATTCAAGTTTAGTAGAATATAATAAGTGATGAGTCAGCATTTTTTATGTGAGTGTTGGGTCATCACCCAACACCAACTAACCCATTTTAAATGTCGAATTAAAAAAATTGTAAAAATACATTTTTTTAACGATGTCATCATCATCTCAAGGTGTCAAGACCCACTTGTATAGGTGGTGCCTGGCATAAGGACCAATTGATAAATTGAAAGTTTGTTTATATCTTGTATCATCTCTGAGATTAATGAAATTTAGCTAATTAGCATAAAAATTTAATTAATGTATTAATTATTTAACACCATTATTATATACAGCAAAATAAATTAAGTTCAATTATTTGCAATGATTATTAATTTAAATTGAATTTCACTATAATGTTTGAATTCCACGCACTCGATAACCCCTATAATCCAATTGGAACCGTCTATAAGTTAAATACAAAAGGAATTAATTATAATTAATTACGTCAGTACATTAATTGTGCAAGAATATTCTCGCCGAAATAAATATATTCACTTAATCTGTCGTTGTTGTGGAATGTAAAATCTTAACGGTTCTATCATAAACCATCTTGAGTTTAAAGCCATTCATTCATTATGTATTGATGATAAATTATATTATTAGTTATTTATTTTAGCAATGTTATCCACGGTTAAGTTGAATTAAGTCAACAAATTCCTTATATTATAATATTTTATTTAATCCATTGTATAGTAATACTACAATAAATAGAAGCCAGCTGGAATTCACAAGTTAAATCAATATAATTGTAGCAAGTTGAAACAATAGTGTAAGATTTAACAACTTAAATCAATATAAATATTACAAGTTGAAACAATGGAATTAGATTTCACAGTTTTACTGAAATTGAAGTGTGAGTAAACAAAGAAATTTCAAACCACATTTGTGGCAGAAATAAAACTCTTTATTAAAAGTTTTCTTCTCCCATCAGACGCAAAATTTTATGGTGAATCCAAATATGAAATAAAATTTGGGGGTTTAGTAAACATTTTTCTAGCTATGGACCAGACAAATTTTGAAAGGTGTTAAAGATGTGTCAAAAATTTGTTAATAAAAAATCGTAACCCCAGGTGCAAATTAGACGGTCCATACGCACCTACATGCCAAGTTTCAGCCCATCAACTATAAAGCTCAGGCCAGGGCACCGTCTACGGAGAAAAAATAAAAATAATAATAATATAAATAAAGGCAGTGATTCCAATACTGGGCCACTATACTATAGTATAGTCGGCACAGTAATAATAATAAAAATAATAAAGGCAGTGATTCCAATACTGGGCCACTATACTATAGTATAGTCGGCACAGTAATAATAAAAATAAAGGCAGTGATTCCAATACTGGGCCACTATACTATAGTATAGTCGGCACAGTAATAAAAATAAAGGCAGTGATTCCAATACTGGGCCACTATACTATAGTATAGTCGGCACAGTAAAAATACAAAATTGCAGCCTTTGCCGACGCATGATCCTTTGGTGGCACTATATTTTGTTGGTTGTTTATTGATAGTGCCTCCAAAGGAACATGCTGTCGGCGCAGACTGCAATTTTGTATTTTTTTTCGCCAAGTCATCAACGCCCAAGGTGTGAAGAACCATTTGTTAATTGGTCGGTGTCACAAGGAACGATTGTTGTATTTGAAGTTTGTTTCTATCATAAACCATCTAGAGTTTACTGCCATTCATTTATTTTGTATATTGATAATAAATTATATTATTAGTTATTTATTTTAGCAATGTTATCCACGGTGAGTTGAGTTTAGTCAACAATTTCCTTATATTATTATATTATATTTAATCCATTGTATAGTAATACTAGAATTAAATAGAAGCCAGCTGGAATTTATAAGTTAAATCAATATAATTATCGGAAGTTGAATCACTAGAGTAGGATTTAACAAGTTAAATCAATATAATTATTACAAGTTGAAACAATAGAATTAGATTTAACACTTTACTGAAATTGAAGTGTGAGTAAACAAAGAAATTTCAACCCCCATTTATGGAAGAAATTGACCCCTTTATTGGAAAATTTATTCTCCCATCAGACGCAGAATTTTATGGCGAATCCAAATATGAAATATAATTTTGGGGTTTAGTAAAACATATTTTGAGTTATGGACCAGACAAATTTTTAAAGGTGTTAAAGATGTGTCAAAAATTTGTTAACGAAAAATCGTAACCCCAGGTGCAAATTAGACGGTCCAATCGCACCTACATGCCAAGTTTAAGCCCATCAACAATTAAGCTCTGGCCAGGGCACCGTCTACGGAGAAAATGAAATAATAAAAAAAATCCAAAATTGCAGCCTGTGCCGACGCATGTTCCTTTGGTGGCACTATATTTTGGTGGTGGTTTATTGATAGTGCCTCCA
This sequence comes from Hexactinellida sp. DTS-2022, assembly GCA_028753945.1. Lineage (NCBI taxonomy): Eukaryota > Metazoa > Porifera > Hexactinellida > Hexactinellida sp. DTS-2022. The sequence goes on from JAPNXP010000001.1 coordinate 15,355,004, forward strand.
TAGGAACATGCTGTCGGCGCAGGCTGCAATTTTGGATTTTTTTTCCGCCATGTCATCATCACTATGAAGGTGTTAAATTATTTCAGAAAGGTGTTTCAGAAGGCAATGACCCTTAGAGTCGTGGAAGTTTCCATTTTGCTCACTTCTTTTCAAAGATATTCAAGTTTCAGTAGAATATAATAAGTGCTGAGTCAGCATTTTTTATGTGAGTGTTGGATCATCACCCAGTCCAACTAACTCATTTTAAATGTCGAATTAAAAAACTTGTAAAAATACATTTTTTTAACGATGTCATCATCACCTCAAGGTGTCAAGACCCACTTATATAGGTGGTACCTGGCATAAGGACCAATTGATAAATTGAAAGTTTGTTTATATCTTGTATCATCTCTGAGATTAATGAAATTTAGCTAATTAGCATAAAAATTTAATTAATGTATTAATTATTTAACACCATTATTATATACAGCAAAATAAATTAAGTTCAATTATTTGCAATTATTATTAATTTAAATTGAATTTCACTATAATGTTTGAATTCCACGCACTCGATAACCCCAATAATCCAATTGGAACCGTCTATAAGTTAAATACAAAAGGAATTAATTATAATTAATTACGTCAGTACATTAATTGTGCAAGAATATTCTCGCCGAAATAAATATATTCACTTAATCTGTCGTTGTTGTGGAATGTAAAATCTTAACGGTTCTATCATAAACCATCTTGAGTTTAAAGCCATTCATTCATTATGTTTTGATGATAAATTATATTATTAGTTATTTATTTATGCAATGTTATCCACGGTTAAGTTGAATTAAGTCAACAAATTCCTTATATTATAATATTTTATTTAATCCATTGTATAGTAATACTACAATAAATAGAAGCCAGCTGGAATTTATAAGTTAAATCAATATAATTATCGCAAGTTGAATCACTAGAGTAGGATTTAACAAGTTAAATCAATATAATTATTACAAGTTGAAACAATGGAATTAGATTTCACAGTTTTACTGAAATTGAAGTGTGAGTAAACAAAGAAATTTCAACCCCCATTTATGGCAGAAATTGACCCCTTTATTGAAATATTTTTTCTCCCATCAGACGCAGAATTTTATGGCGAATCCAAATGTGAAATGAAATTTGGGGGTTTAGTAAAACAATTTTCAAGTTATGGACCAGACAAATTTTGAAAGGTGTTAAAGATGTGTCAAAAATTTGTTAATCAAAAATCGTAACCCCAGGTGCAAATTAGACGGTCCCTCCGTAACTACATGCCAAGTTTCAGCCCTCAATGTATACAGGTGTGGCCAGGGCACCTGCTACGGAGAAATAAAAATAATAATAAAAATCCAAAATTGCAGCCTGTGCCGACGCATGTTCCTTTGGTGGCACTATATTTTGTTGGTGGTTTATTGATAGTGCCTCCAAAGGAGCATGCTGTCGGCACAGGCTGCAATTTTGGATTTTTTTTGCCAAGTCATCTTCACTATGAAGGTGTTAAATTAATTCAGAAAGGTGTTTCAGAAGGCAACGACACTTAGAGTGTTGGAAGTTTCGATTTAGTTCACTTCATTTCAAAGATATTCAAGTTTGAGTAGAATATAATAGCTGATGACTCTGCATTTTTTATGTGCGTGTTGGGTGACTACCCAAAACCAACCGACCCATTTGAATTATATAATTCCCAAAATTGTTAAAACACATTTTTTTACGATGTCATCAACACCTCAAGGTGTCAAGACACATTTGTAGAGATCTTGCGTGGCATAAGAATCAATTGATAAATTGGAATTTTGTTTCTATCTCGTATAATCTCTGAGATTTATGATATTTAATTAATTAGTATAAATATTTAATTAATCTATTAATAATTTAACACCAATATTATGTACATCAAAATAAATTAAGTTCAATCATTTGCAATAATTCTTAATTTAAATTCAATTTCATTATCATATTTGAATTCAGCGCACTCGATAACCCCAATATTCTATTTGGAACCGTCTCTATACGTTAAACACAGAGCGAATTAATTAGAATTAAATATGTCATGTATCCATTGTGCAAGAATATTCTAAGCAGAAATAAATATAATCAAATAATCTGTCGTTGTTATGGAATGTAGAATCTTAGTTTTCAATTGGAAAATAGAAGCCTACTCGATCTCACAAGTTGAATCAATATAATAATCACAAGTTGAAACAATAGAATTAGATTTAACACTTTCAATTAAACTGAAGTGTCAGTAAACAAAGAAATTTCAACCCCCATTTATGGCATGAATTACCAATTTTAAAAATTTGCATTTTTTCCCATCAGAAGCAGAATTTTATCGTGAATCCATTAGTTAAATTTTTTTTGGCTTTAATATAACATTTCTTGAGTTATGGTCCAGACAAATTTTGAAAGGTGTTAAACATGTGTCCAAAATTTGTTAATCAAAAGTCGTAACCCCAGGTGCACATCTGTAACCCATGAGACACCCATCCTAAAAATTTGGGCTCTTAGTTGATAAAACTCTGTTCTGTGGAGTGGCTACGGATAAATAATAATAATAACTAACCAAAGCACTAAGACCAATACTGGGCCACTATACTATAGTATAGTCGGCACAGTAATAATAATAAAGGCAGTGATTCCAATACTGGGCCACTATACTATAGTATAGTCGGCACAGTAAAAAAAATAATAATAATAATAAAGGCAGTGAGATTAGAACTGGGCCACTATACTATAGTATAGTCGGCACAGTAATAAAGGCAGTGATTCCAATACTGGGCCACTATACTATAGTATAGTCGGCACAGTAATAATAAAGGCAGTGATTCCAATACTGGGCCACTATACTATAGTATAGTCGGCACAGTAAAAATAATAAAGGCAGTGATTCCAATACTGGGCCACTATACTATAGTATAGTCGGCACAGTAATAAAAAAAATCCAAAATTGCAGCCTGTGCCGACGCATGTTCCTTTGGTGGCACTATATTTTGTGGTTGGTTTACTGATAGTGCCTCCAAAGGAACATGCTGTCGCCACAGGCTGCAATTTTGGATTTTTTTGCCAAGTCATCAACGTCCAAGGTGTGAAGAAGCATTTGTTATTTGGTCCGAGTGACAAGGAACGGTAGATAAATTTGAAGTTTGTTTCTATCATAAACCATCTAGAGTTTAATGCCATTCATTCATTATGTATTGATAATAAATTATATTATTAGTTATTTATTTTAGCAATGTTATCCACGGTTGGTTGAGTTGAGTCAACAAATTCCTTATATTATATTATTATATTTAATCCATTGTATAGTATTACTACAATTAAATAGAAGCCAGCTGGAATTTATAAGTTAAATCAATTTAATTATTGCAAGTTGAAACAATAGTGAAAGATTTAACAAGTTAAATCAATATAAATATTACAAGTTGAAACAATGGAATTAGATTTCACAGTTTTACAGTAATTGAAGTGTGAGTAAACAAAGAAATTTCAACCCCTATTTATGGCAGAAATTAAACCCTTTATTGAAAATTTTCTTCTCCCATCAGACGCAGAATTTTATGGTGAATCCAAATATGAAATAAAATTTTGGGGTTTATAAAAACATATTTTGAGTTATGGACCAGACAAATTTTGAAAGGTGTTAAAGATGTGTCCAAAATTTGTTAATCAAAGATCGTAACCCCAGGTGCAAATTAGACGGTCCCATCGCACCTACATGACAAGTTTCAGCCCATCAACTATAAAGCTCTGTCCAGGGCACCGTCTACGGAGAAAAAAAAAAATCCAAAATTGCAGCCTGTGCCGACGCATGTTCCTTTGGTGGCACTATATTTTGGTGGTGGTTTATTGATAGTGCCTCCATAGGAACATGCTGTCGGCGCAGGCTGCAATTTTGGATTTTTTTTCCGCCATGTCATCATCACTATGAAGGTCTTAAATTATTTCAGTAAGGTGTTTCAGAAGGCAACGATCCTTAGAGTCGTGGAAGTTTCCATTTTGCCCACTTCGTTTCCAAGATATTCAGGTTTCAGTAGAATATAATAAGTGATGAGTCAGCATTTTTTACTTGAGTGTTGGGTCATCACCCAACACCAACTAACCCATTTTAAATGTCGAATTAAAAAAATTGTAAAAATACATTTTTTTAACGATGTCATCATCACCTCAAGGTGTCAAGACCCACTTGTATAGGTGGTACCTGGCATAAGGACCAATTGATAAATTGAAAGTTTGTTTATATCTTGTATCATCTCTGAGATTAATGAAATTTAGCTAATTAGCATAAAAATTTAATTAATGTATTAATTATTTAACACCATTATTATATACAGCAAAATAAATTAAGTTCAATTATTTGCAATTATTATTAATTTAAATTGAATTTCACTATAATGTTTGAATTCCACGCACTCGATAACCCCAATAATCCAATTGGAACCGTCTATAAGTTAAATACAAAAGGAATTAATTATAATTAATTACGTCAGTACATTAATTGTGCAAGAATATTCTCGCCGAAATAAATATATTCACTTAATCTGTCGTTGTTGTGGAATGTAAAATCTTAACGATTCTATCATAAACCATCTTGAGTTTAAAGCCATTCATTCATTATGTATTGATGATAAATTATATTATTAGTTATTTATTTTAGCAATGTTATCCACGGTTAGGTTGAATTAAGTCAACAAATTCCTTATATTATAATATTTTATTTAATCCATTGTATAGTAATACTACAATAAATAGAAGCCAGCTGGAATTCACAAGTTAAATCAATATAATTGTAGCAAGTTGAAACAATAGTGTAAGATTTAACAACTTAAATCAATATAAATATTACAAGTTGAAACAATGGAATTAGAATTCCCAGTTTTACTGAAATTGAAGTGTGAGTAAACAAAGAAATTTCAACCCCCATTTATGGCAGAAATAAAACTCTTTATTAAAAGTTTTCTTCTCCCATCAGACGCAAAATTTTATGGTGAATCCAAATATGAAATAAAATTTGGGGGTTTAGTAAAACAATTTTTGAGTTATGGACCAGACAAAATTTTAAAGGTGTTAAAGATGTGTCAAAAATTTCTTAATCAAAAATCGTGACCCCAGGTGCAAATTAGACGGTCCCTCCGCAACTACATGCCAAGTTTCAGCCCATCAACTATAAAGCTCTGGCCAGGGCACCGTCTACGGAGAAAACATAATAAAAATAAAATCCAAAATTGCAGCCTGTGCCGACGCATGTTCCTTTGGTGGCACTATATTTTGTTGGTTGTTTATTTATAGTGCCTCCAAAAGAACATGCTGTCGGCGCAGGCTGCAATTTTGGATTTTTTTTTCGCCATGTCATCATCACTATGAAGGTGTTAAATTATTTCAAAAAGGTGTTACAGAAGGCATCGACCCTTAGAGTGGTGGAAGTTTCCATTTAGTTCATATAATTTTAGAGATATTCAAGTTTGAGTAGAATATAATAGCTGATGACTCAGCATTTTTTATGTGTGTGTTGGGTCATCTCCCAACATCAACTAACCCATTTTAAATATCGAATTAACAAAATTGTAAAAATACATTTTTTTGACGATGTCATAATCACCTCAAGGTGTCAAGACCCACTTGTATAGGTGGTACCTGGCATAAGGACCAATTGATAAATTGAAAGTTTGTTTCTATCTTGTATCATCTCTGAGATTAATGAAATTTATCTAATTAGTATAAATATTTAATTTATTTATTTATTATTTAACACCATTATTATATACTTCAAAATAAATTAAGTTCAATTATTTGCAATTATTATTAATTTAAATTGAATTTCACTATAATGTTTGAATTCCACGCACTCGATAACCCCAATAATCTATTTGGAACCGTCTATAAGTTAAATACAAAATGAATTAATTATAATTAATTAAGTCAGTCATTAATTGTGCAAGAATATTCTCGCCGAAATAAATATAATCACTTAATCTGTCGTTGTTGTGGAATGTAAAATCTTAACGGTTCTATCATAAACCATCTTTAGTTTAATGCCATTCATTCATTATGTATTGATAATAAATTATATTATTAGTTATTTATTTTAGCAATGTTATCCATGGTTGGTTGAGTTGAGTCAACAAATTCCATATATTATATTATTTAATTTAATCAATTGTATAGTAATACTAAAATTAAATAGAAGCCAGCTGGAATTTATAAGTTAAATCAATATAATTATCGCAAGTTGAATCACTAGAGTAGGATTTAACAAGTTAAATCAATATAATTATTACAAGTTGAAACAATGGAATTAGATTTCACAGTTTTACTGAAATTGAAGTGTGAGTAAACAAAGAAATTTCAAACCACATTTGTGGCAGAAATAAAAATCTTTATTAAAAGTTCTCTTCTCCCATCAGACGCAGAATTTTATGGTGAATCCAAATGTGAAATAAAATTTGGGGGTTTAGTAAAACATATTTTGAGTTATGGACCAGACAAATTTTGAAAGGTGTTAAAGATGTGTCAAAAGTTTGTTAATCAAAAATCGTAACCCCAGGTGCAAATTAGACGGTCCCATCGCACCTACATGCCAAGTTTCAGCCCATCAACTATAAAGCTCAGGCCAGGGCACCGTCTACGGAGAAAAAAAAAAAAAAAAAATCCAAAATTGCAGCTGTGCCGACGCATGTTCCTTTGGTGGCACTATATTTTGGTGTTGGTTTTTTGATAGTGCCTCCAAAGGGACATGCTGTCGGCACAGCTGCAATTTTGGATTTTTTTCGCCATGTCATCATCACTATGAAGGTGTTAAATTATTTCAGAAAGGTGATTCAGAAGGCAACGACCCTTAGAGTCTTGGAAGTTTCCATTTTGCTCACTTCGTTTCAAAGATATTCAAGTTTAGTAGAATATAATAAGTGATGAGTCAGCATTTTTTATGTGAGTGTTGGGTCATCACCCAACACCAACTAACCCATTTTAAATGTCGAATTAAAAAAATTGTAAAAATACATTTTTTTAACGATGTCATCATCATCTCAAGGTGTCAAGACCCACTTGTATAGGTGGTGCCTGGCATAAGGACCAATTGATAAATTGAAAGTTTGTTTATATCTTGTATCATCTCTGAGATTAATGAAATTTAGCTAATTAGCATAAAAATTTAATTAATGTATTAATTATTTAACACCATTATTATATACAGCAAAATAAATTAAGTTCAATTATTTGCAATGATTATTAATTTAAATTGAATTTCACTATAATGTTTGAATTCCACGCACTCGATAACCCCTATAATCCAATTGGAACCGTCTATAAGTTAAATACAAAAGGAATTAATTATAATTAATTACGTCAGTACATTAATTGTGCAAGAATATTCTCGCCGAAATAAATATATTCACTTAATCTGTCGTTGTTGTGGAATGTAAAATCTTAACGGTTCTATCATAAACCATCTTGAGTTTAAAGCCATTCATTCATTATGTATTGATGATAAATTATATTATTAGTTATTTATTTTAGCAATGTTATCCACGGTTAAGTTGAATTAAGTCAACAAATTCCTTATATTATAATATTTTATTTAATCCATTGTATAGTAATACTACAATAAATAGAAGCCAGCTGGAATTCACAAGTTAAATCAATATAATTGTAGCAAGTTGAAACAATAGTGTAAGATTTAACAACTTAAATCAATATAAATATTACAAGTTGAAACAATGGAATTAGATTTCACAGTTTTACTGAAATTGAAGTGTGAGTAAACAAAGAAATTTCAAACCACATTTGTGGCAGAGATAAAACTCTTTATTAAAAGTTTTCTTCTCCCATCAGACGCAAAATTTTATGGTGAATCCAAATATGAAATAAAATTTGGGGGTTTAGTAAAACATTTTTCTAGCTATGGACCAGACAAATTTTGAAAGGTGTTAAAGATGTGTCAAAAATTTGTTAATAAAAAATCGTAACCCCAGGTGCAAATTAGACGGTCCATACGCACCTACATGCCAAGTTTCAGCCCATCAACTATAAAGCTCAGGCCAGGGCACCGTCTACGGAGAAAAAATAAAAATAATAATAATATAAATAAAGGCAGTGATTCCAATACTGGGCCACTATACTATAGTATAGTCGGCACAGTAATAATAATAAAAATAATAAAGGCAGTGATTCCAATACTGGGCCACTATACTATAGTATAGTCGGCACAGTAATAATAAAAATAAAGGCAGTGATTCCAATACTGGGCCACTATACTATAGTATAGTCGGCACAGTAATAAAAATAAAGGCAGTGATTCCAATACTGGGCCACTATACTATAGTATAGTCGGCACAGTAAAAATACAAAATTGCAGCCTTTGCCGACGCATGATCCTTTGGTGGCACTATATTTTGTTGGTTGTTTATTGATAGTGCCTCCAAAGGAACATGCTGTCGGCGCAGACTGCAATTTTGTATTTTTTTTCGCCAAGTCATCAACGCCCAAGGTGTGAAGAACCATTTGTTAATTGGTCGGTGTCACAAGGAACGATTGTTGTATTTGAAGTTTGTTTCTATCATAAACCATCTAGAGTTTACTGCCATTCATTTATTTTGTATATTGATAATAAATTATATTATTAGTTATTTATTTTAGCAATGTTATCCACGGTGAGTTGAGTTTAGTCAACAATTTCCTTATATTATTATATTATATTTAATCCATTGTATAGTAATACTAGAATTAAATAGAAGCCAGCTGGAATTTATAAGTTAAATCAATATAATTATCGGAAGTTGAATCACTAGAGTAGGATTTAACAAGTTAAATCAATATAATTATTACAAGTTGAAACAATAGAATTAGATTTAACACTTTACTGAAATTGAAGTGTGAGTAAACAAAGAAATTTCAACCCCCATTTATGGAAGAAATTGACCCCTTTATTGGAAAATTTATTCTCCCATCAGACGCAGAATTTTATGGCGAATCCAAATATGAAATATAATTTTGGGGTTTAGTAAAACATATTTTGAGTTATGGACCAGACAAATTTTTAAAGGTGTTAAAGATGTGTCAAAAATTTGTTAACGAAAAATCGTAACCCCAGGTGCAAATTAGACGGTCCAATCGCACCTACATGCCAAGTTTAAGCCCATCAACAATTAAGCTCTGGCCAGGGCACCGTCTACGGAGAAAATGAAATAATAAAAAAAATCCAAAATTGCAGCCTGTGCCGACGCATGTTCCTTTGGTGGCACTATATTTTGGTGGTGGTTTATTGATAGTGCCTCCATAGGAACATGCTGTCGGCGCAGGCTGCAATTTTGGATTTTTTTTCCGCCATGTCATCATCACTATGAAGGTGTTAAATTATTTCAGAAAGGTGTTTCAGAAGGCAATGACCCTTAGAGTCGTGGAAGTTTCCATTTTGCTCACTTCTTTTCAAAGATATTCAAGTTTCAGTAGAATATAATAAGTGCTGAGTCAGCATTTTTTATGTGAGTGTTGGATCATCACCCAGTCCAACTAACTCATTTTAAATGTCGAATTAAAAAACTTGTAAAAATACATTTTTTTAACGATGTCATCATCACCTCAAGGTGTCAAGACCCACTTATATAGGTGGTACCTGGCATAAGGACCAATTGATAAATTGAAAGTTTGTTTATATCTTGTATCATCTCTGAGATTAATGAAATTTAGCTAATTAGCATAAAAATTTAATTAATGTATTAATTATTTAACACCATTATTATATACAGCAAAATAAATTAAGTTCAATTATTTGCAATTATTATTAATTTAAATTGAATTTCACTATAATGTTTGAATTCCACGCACTCGATAACCCCAATAATCCAATTGGAACCGTCTATAAGTTAAATACAAAAGGAATTAATTATAATTAATTACGTCAGTACATTAATTGTGCAAGAATATTCTCGCCGAAATAAATATATTCACTTAATCTGTCGTTGTTGTGGAATGTAAAATCTTAACGGTTCTATCATAAACCATCTTGAGTTTAAAGCCATTCATTCATTATGTTTTGATGATAAATTATATTATTAGTTATTTATTTATGCAATGTTATCCACGGTTAAGTTGAATTAAGTCAACAAATTCCTTATATTATAATATTTTATTTAATCCATTGTATAGTAATACTACAATAAATAGAAGCCAGCTGGAATTTATAAGTTAAATCAATATAATTATCGCAAGTTGAATCACTAGAGTAGGATTTAACAAGTTAAATCAATATAATTATTACAAGTTGAAACAATGGAATTAGATTTCACAGTTTTACTGAAATTGAAGTGTGAGTAAACAAAGAAATTTCAACCCCCATTTATGGCAGAAATTGACCCCTTTATTGAAATATTTTTTCTCCCATCAGACGCAGAATTTTATGGCGAATCCAAATGTGAAATGAAATTTGGGGGTTTAGTAAAACAATTTTCAAGTTATGGACCAGACAAATTTTGAAAGGTGTTAAAGATGTGTCAAAAATTTGTTAATCAAAAATCGTAACCCCAGGTGCAAATTAGACGGTCCCTCCGTAACTACATGCCAAGTTTCAGCCCTCAATGTATACAGGTGTGGCCAGGGCACCTGCTACGGAGAAATAAAAATAATAATAAAAATCCAAAATTGCAGCCTGTGCCGACGCATGTTCCTTTGGTGGCACTATATTTTGTTGGTGGTTTATTGATAGTGCCTCCAAAGGAGCATGCTGTCGGCACAGGCTGCAATTTTGGATTTTTTTTGCCAAGTCATCTTCACTATGAAGGTGTTAAATTAATTCAGAAAGGTGTTTCAGAAGGCAACGACACTTAGAGTGTTGGAAGTTTCGATTTAGTTCACTTCATTTCAAAGATATTCAAGTTTGAGTAGAATATAATAGCTGATGACTCTGCATTTTTTATGTGCGTGTTGGGTGACTACCCAAAACCAACCGACCCATTTGAATTATATAATTCCCAAAATTGTTAAAACACATTTTTTTACGATGTCATCAACACCTCAAGGTGTCAAGACACATTTGTAGAGATCTTGCGTGGCATAAGAATCAATTGATAAATTGGAATTTTGTTTCTATCTCGTATAATCTCTGAGATTTATGATATTTAATTAATTAGTATAAATATTTAATTAATCTATTAATAATTTAACACCAATATTATGTACATCAAAATAAATTAAGTTCAATCATTTGCAATAATTCTTAATTTAAATTCAATTTCATTATCATATTTGAATTCAGCGCACTCGATAACCCCAATATTCTATTTGGAACCGTCTCTATACGTTAAACACAGAGCGAATTAATTAGAATTAAATATGTCATGTATCCATTGTGCAAGAATATTCTAAGCAGAAATAAATATAATCAAATAATCTGTCGTTGTTATGGAATGTAGAATCTTAGTTTTCAATTGGAAAATAGAAGCCTACTCGATCTCACAAGTTGAATCAATATAATAATCACAAGTTGAAACAATAGAATTAGATTTAACACTTTCAATTAAACTGAAGTGTCAGTAAACAAAGAAATTTCAACCCCCATTTATGGCATGAATTACCAATTTTAAAAATTTGCATTTTTTCCCATCAGAAGCAGAATTTTATCGTGAATCCATTAGTTAAATTTTTTTTGGCTTTAATATAACATTTCTTGAGTTATGGTCCAGACAAATTTTGAAAGGTGTTAAACATGTGTCCAAAATTTGTTAATCAAAAGTCGTAACCCCAGGTGCACATCTGTAACCCATGAGACACCCATCCTAAAAATTTGGGCTCTTAGTTGATAAAACTCTGTTCTGTGGAGTGGCTACGGATAAATAATAATAATAACTAACCAAAGCACTAAGACCAATACTGGGCCACTATACTATAGTATAGTCGGCACAGTAATAATAATAAAGGCAGTGATTCCAATACTGGGCCACTATACTATAGTATAGTCGGCACAGTAAAAAAAATAATAATAATAATAAAGGCAGTGAGATTAGAACTGGGCCACTATACTATAGTATAGTCGGCACAGTAATAAAGGCAGTGATTCCAATACTGGGCCACTATACTATAGTATAGTCGGCACAGTAATAATAAAGGCAGTGATTCCAATACTGGGCCACTATACTATAGTATAGTCGGCACAGTAAAAATAATAAAGGCAGTGATTCCAATACTGGGCCACTATACTATAGTATAGTCGGCACAGTAATAAAAAAAATCCAAAATTGCAGCCTGTGCCGACGCATGTTCCTTTGGTGGCACTATATTTTGTGGTTGGTTTACTGATAGTGCCTCCAAAGGAACATGCTGTCGCCACAGGCTGCAATTTTGGATTTTTTTGCCAAGTCATCAACGTCCAAGGTGTGAAGAAGCATTTGTTATTTGGTCCGAGTGACAAGGAACGGTAGATAAATTTGAAGTTTGTTTCTATCATAAACCATCTAGAGTTTAATGCCATTCATTCATTATGTATTGATAATAAATTATATTATTAGTTATTTATTTTAGCAATGTTATCCACGGTTGGTTGAGTTGAGTCAACAAATTCCTTATATTATATTATTATATTTAATCCATTGTATAGTATTACTACAATTAAATAGAAGCCAGCTGGAATTTATAAGTTAAATCAATTTAATTATTGCAAGTTGAAACAATAGTGAAAGATTTAACAAGTTAAATCAATATAAATATTACAAGTTGAAACAATGGAATTAGATTTCACAGTTTTACAGTAATTGAAGTGTGAGTAAACAAAGAAATTTCAACCCCTATTTATGGCAGAAATTAAACCCTTTATTGAAAATTTTCTTCTCCCATCAGACGCAGAATTTTATGGTGAATCCAAATATGAAATAAAATTTTGGGGTTTATAAAAACATATTTTGAGTTATGGACCAGACAAATTTTGAAAGGTGTTAAAGATGTGTCCAAAATTTGTTAATCAAAGATCGTAACCCCAGGTGCAAATTAGACGGTCCCATCGCACCTACATGACAAGTTTCAGCCCATCAACTATAAAGCTCTGTCCAGGGCACCGTCTACGGAGAAAAAAAAAAATCCAAAATTGCAGCCTGTGCCGACGCATGTTCCTTTGGTGGCACTATATTTTGGTGGTGGTTTATTGATAGTGCCTCCATAGGAACATGCTGTCGGCGCAGGCTGCAATTTTGGATTTTTTTTCCGCCATGTCATCATCACTATGAAGGTCTTAAATTATTTCAGTAAGGTGTTTCAGAAGGCAACGATCCTTAGAGTCGTGGAAGTTTCCATTTTGCCCACTTCGTTTCCAAGATATTCAGGTTTCAGTAGAATATAATAAGTGATGAGTCTGCATTTTTTATGTGAGTGTTGGGTCATCACCCAACACCAACTAACCCATTTTAAATGTCGAATTAAAAAAATTGTAAAGATACATTTTTTTGACGATGTCATCATCAATCACCTCAAGGTGTCAAGACCCACTTGTGTAGGTTGTACGTGGCATAAGGACCAATTGATAAATTGAAAGTTTGTTTATATCTTGTATCATCTCTGAGATTAATGAAATTTAGCTAATTAGCATAAAAATTTAATTAATGTATTAATTATTTAACACCATTATTATATACAGCAAAATAAATTAAGTTCAATTATTTGCAATTATTATTAATTTAAATTGAATTTCACTATAATGTTTGAATTCCACGCACTCGATAAACCCAATAATCCAATTGGAACCGTCTATAAGTTAAATACAAAAGGAATTAATTATAATTAATTACGTCAGTACATTAATTGTGCAAGAATATTCTCGCCGAAATAAATATATTCACTTAATCTGTCGTTGTTGTGGAATGTAAAATCTTAACGGTTCTATCATAAACCATCTTTAGTTTAATGCCATTCATTCATTACTTATTGATAATAAATTATATTATTAGTTATTTATTTTAGCAATGTTATCCACGGTTAAGTTGAATTAAGTCAACAAATTCCTTATATTATAATATTTTATTTAATCCATTGTATAGTAATACTAGAATTAAATAGAAGCCAGCTGGAATTTATAAGTTGAATCAATATAATTATCGCAAGTTGAATCACTAGAGTAGGATTTAACAAGTTAAATCAATATAATTATTACAAGTGAAATTGAAGTGTGAGTAAACAAAGAAATTTCAACCCCCATTTATGGCAGAAATTAAACCATTTATTGAAAATTTTCTTCACCCATTAGACGCAGAATTTTATGGTGAATCCAAATATGAAATAAAATTTGGGGGTTTAGTAAAACAATTTTTGAGTTATGGACCAGACAAAATTTGAAAGGTGTTAAAGATGTGTAAAAAATTTGTTAATCAAAAATCGTAACCCCAGGTGCAAATTAGACGGTCCTATCGCACCAACATGCCAAGTTTTAGCCCATCAACTCTAAAGCTCTGGCCAGGGCACCGTCTACGGAGAAAAAAAAAAAAAATAATAATAAAGGCAGTGATTCCAATACTGGGCCACTATACTATAGTATAGTCGGCACAGTAAAAATAATAATAAAAATAATAAAGGCAGTGATTCCAATACTGGGCCACTATACTATAGTATAGTCGGCACAGTAATAATAAAGGCAGTGATTCCAATACTGGGCCACTATACTATAGTATAGTCGGCACAGTAAAAATATAGAATAATATTAAAGGCAGTAAGATTAGAACTGGGCCACTATACTATAGTATTGTCGGCACAGTAAAAATCGTGACCCCAGGTGCACATCTGTAACCCATGAGACACCTGTCCTGAAAATTTGGGCTCTTAGTTAATTATACTCTGTTCTGTGGACGATCTACGGAAGAATAATATACCAAAGCAGTAAGGTTAGAACTGGGCCACTATACTATAGTATAGTCGGCACACTAAAAGACCTGTTTTGTATAGGTAAACAAATTAATGAAAATTCAAAATCAACCTAGAAGTTAGCTTCAACGAGTATTATACGTAAACAAGTATGCTGAACACGATTTTCGCGTTTAAAAATTTCTCATATGAATATTTGTTGTTCTTTACACAAATAGGTAAACAAATTAATGAAAATTCAAAATCAACCTAGAAGTTAGCTTTCAACGGGTATTATAGGTAAACAAGATGATGAACACGATTTTCGCATTTATAAAATTCTAATATGAGTATTTGTTGTTGTTGTTGTTTACACAAATAGGTAAACAAATTAATAAAAAATTCAAAATCATAACGTCCCTTTCTACCATTTCCATGATAGAAAGTGTGAGGAGTAAGGCCGCACAGCGGCCGTTAACTTGAGGTGCGTAGCACCGGTCTATCGCAAAGCGACCGAGACCGAAGGGCTCGTCTATATTATTAAATCTCGATTGTTGTTTGTGTGTTTGTGTGTTTGTCCGGATTATATTAAAGTGATGGGGGAATAGAAACCGCAATTAATATTGGGATATAAACTAACTTTCAAATGTTATATACTAGGTAAACAAATGTTATAATAGGTAAACAAGTATGCCGAACACGAATTTCGCGTTTATAAATTTCTCATATTAATATTTGTTGTTGTTGTTTACACAAAATAGGTAAACAAATTAATGAAAATTCAAAATCAACCTAGAAGTTAGCTTTCAACGGGTATTATAGGTAAACAAGTATGCTGTACACGAATCTCGCGTTTATAAATTTATAATATGAATATTTGTTGTCGTTGTTGACACAAAATATGTAAACAAATTAATGAAAATTCAAAATCAACTCAGAAGTTAGCTTTCAACGTGTATTGTAGGTAAACGAGTATGCTGAACACGAATTTCGCTTTTATAAATTTAAAATATGAAAAACAAGTTAAACATGGAAATCTTATAAAGGGATGTCCCTTTCCACCATTTTCCATGGTGGAAAGGGTGGGGAGTAAGGCCGCACAGCGGCCGTTAACTTGAGGTGCGTAGCACCGATCCGTCGCAAAGCGACCGAGACCGAAGGGCTCGTATATATATATATTTGTTTGTATGTTACGAGTTGATTGAAGAAAGTGGACGGTTTCCAAATGAGATTTTTGGCATATAGGGGTCACTTTTGGCACCCGTCAACAAGTTGAGGTTTCCACACAAAATTTCTCACACCTCGACAAGTTATGACGTCATTGTCACATTTCGAGAACCCTGAAAATTCACTTAATCGCACAGAATTCGCGCCCTCTAAGAGATAAATATCTGAAAATTTAATAGAACATGCACATTAATGATGCGGTCACACCAGATCACCAATATGCTTACTCATTATCGCATGATGACGTAATCACAAAAATTTCACATTGTTAATTTGACTATTTTAGGCCTATTTACGCTTTATAATCAATATAGGAGTATATAAAACCACACACCAACCGCGAAGCGGTTGGTGTGTGGTTGTGTTCTGCCGCGAACCGACCTAGCAAGCGAAGCGCGCTAGTAATTTTTTAATGCAGGAAATACTATAATAGTTGTATACTATTAACCTTTTCAACAACTTCCCAGACTAGCTTATTCGGCGTAGTATTATACTATATGTGCATCTATATTCATATTTTTACGTTTAATTGGTGCCGACAAAATAAGATAAGCTGTTATGGTGAATTTATAAATAAGAACCAGGGCTAATCAAGAATATAGTAATGGTATTGCCCGTATTTGGCCGAAAATAACGCTGCATAACATAAGGTTTCAAAATGAGGTTCGAAATGTGCGTCAGATCTTTCTTTTGTTTACCAATAGTCCCCCGACCCGACCCCACCTGTCGACCGGTGCCGGTCAGACCCGACCGGTTCCGTCTCTGATGGAGCGGGAGTCAAATTTTGGTAAGATTTTGCGTTACTTAAAGCCAGTGTTAATAATAATATTGTTTCAGCTCCACAAAAGGTTTATCTGAGGATGCTGGCGGGCGGCATCTCATTATCATTATCTCATTATTTGATGACGACATAGTTAAAATTATCTGAGCAAATATTCTAATTTGTGAGTGCTTATTGATATAATATGCAATCGTTGGGTAATAATTATTGCTTGTTATACGTAGGTTCTGATTTTATTACTAGTGTTATGAGTCTTGTTATCTTAGTCGCATAGCAACAGTCGAACACCCATTACGTATTAGGCCAGGACTTATCCCAGTTAATAGTATAAGTAGTATAGCGTTAGGCATTAGTATGATTCGCATACTGTTCAGTATTTCTTCGTACTTTACATTACTTATTAAAGTATCAGTATACTTCCAATCTTAACAGGCCAAGTATCCCCTGGAAATCTAAAGAGGTCTTCAGCTTGTTAGTCTGTCTCATAAAATCCCTTCCAATTATCTATTGTTTAAGACAAAGTTTGACTCTGTAGCTTATATACTTCCCGAGATACAGCAAGGTATGTGGATATGGAACTAAATGACAAATGATTGACCATAACATTAATTGAAATTTTCGTATAAACGTGGATAGATCTTGAAACTTGGGTTATTATGAATGCGATGTTAGTATCGATATAGTTAGTACTAAGTATATGCTTGGGGGCGATAGAAAGGAATAAATGATCTAATGTTTATTTTTCACACTACGTGGGTGATCAGTCAGAATTTTCAGGATGATGAAACATTCCTGAGAAATTCTGACTGATCACCCAAGTAGTGTGAAAAATAAACATTAGATCATTTATTCCTTTCTATCGCCCCCAAGCATATACTTAGTACTAACTATATCGATACTAACATCGCATTCATAATAACCCAAGTTTCAAGATCTATCCACGTTTATACGAAAATTTCAATTAATGTTATGGTCAATCCATAGCATTCTAATATTCTAAGGCAATGGTGGTCAAGTTTTTTTGGACCATGGATTGGTTAGACGAGTTAAATATGATTATATACACAAGTTCAAAATTAGATATATTGATCAGTTTGGTAGTGTTTTGAAGTGAAATTACACTGTTGAGTTATACTTCTTCACTCTACTTTGTACCTCCCCCCCTCTAATATTATATTGATCCCTAATAGTAATTAGTGAAGGTGTGAACAATAGCTACATGTTTAATTCATTCATGAAAAATAAATATTTGTTACATTATGAAAGAACAGAACAACATAAAATGTAGTTTGGGAACTTCAGAGCTTCGTACAGGAACATAAAAACAATACACTGTCAACAATAGTTATCATCAAAATAATTTGTTGCTTTAACAAACATCTGACAAGTATCTAAATAAAGAAAATTAGTTACTATATTTTTTAAGCTTCGAATTGTCAGATTTCACGACCATCGTATTATAATTCTTAACTTTTTTTGAGAGAATACAATTAGATACAGTCACTATAATTTTTTGTAATATATCCCACCGCCAGACTTTGCAATCACACCATTCTCTCCATTTGCCAATGAGATCATCTTCAATAACCTTCATACTTATTCTAACTAACATAGTACGACAGGGACCAACAAAGAAATTTTTACTGAGAATTTCTGAGCTATTTATTTTAATAAAAGTTTCGTAAACAATTTTGGCACACTCGCTAACTGCAATAGATGGATATTTAAGCGAACCTCTGTCTAATAATTCAATGAGAATAAATTGAGACCCCATATCATTCACTACTTCCATTTGTTTTTCAGTAGTTAAGAAATTATGACAATCTGCACAAGCATTAGACTTTTTTAGGTACGAAAACACGGCATACCCAGCGACATAAGTAAGGCATTCAATCTGAGATAAATGTATTTGAGGTTTGGGAATTAATTGAAGTGTCTCAAGATATAACTGAAAATCAAAACTAGAATCTGATTCCTCCCCACAAGCGTTTTCGGCAAATTTGTTTATATAATTCACTAACGATAAAGGCTTGATAACTTCTTCAGAATTCAATTTCGTTGAAAATAATTTCAGAATATTTGAAAGTTGGAGTCTTCTTTCACTTTCTAATATTTGACAGTATGTAATATGGTAGTGAGCGCCAGACATTTGTCTATATAGTCCGAAGTGATGTTCTAAGGGGTCATTTTGAATTCTAGCTGATAATACATATTTGAAATCACATTCACTAATAAGTCGATCAACTAGGAGAGGTAGTGCCATACACGTGTGCCTAAAACTCGTAAACGTTTGTGGTGTTAGTTTACCAAATTTACATGGTAAATTTCTCCAACAATTTAACCATGCAACCACTTTTTGAATAAAGCATATTCGAAAATCGTTTTGACATAATGGAGCTGAGTACTCATTTTTGAACCGGACATCTTTTCCAACCCAATTAACGTTAAAAATGTCCCAAATATTACTAATTAGTTTCAAAAATGCAACTGTTTGGTTTTTCTCTACAATTTCTTTTTCAGTTTTGAAAGTTAGCAGTCCATAGTATGTAGATTCGTGGAATATCTTAAGTGCCAAGTTAACATTTTGCCTTTCTAATTTAGATGGCCAACATGCCTTAGAAGATAGTTTAGGTGCCCTTTTCAGAATATTGTACACGTCTGATTTGAATAAAGTTCTTATGTCCTCAAAAGGAGCTGTACATACTTGTGGATAGAGTGACGGGTGTTCAATAGGATTAACGGTAACATTTTTTGTTTGAATAGAAACACAAAGACTATTAGGTGGAGTTAAGTAGTTTGAATAACCTCCAAAGCAATCTTCAAACAGGGGGAAAACAAATGTATTGTCATGGTCGTGTAAATTTAACCAATTATTACGAATTGATTTAATAATATGCACGATATCAAAAAGTAGAATTAAATTTCTGGCTGGGTTACATGGATGTTTAACTTTAGGTTGTAAAGTTTTTGAGTCGTTTGAAAATAATTTAAATAAACTCACATTCAGGGGATAGTTATCAGTACAAATCGCTTCAACAAACAAGTTACAACTTTCAATATCAGAAATAGTTTTTCTGATAATTGGGAAAAGGATCTCTGCTGACGAAGATCCGAGTGGTATCAAACGAACAATGGTTGAATATTTTTTAGCCAAACTGGAAACCATTATAGAAAAAACAGTGGTTGGGGGATCTTCAGGGTTCTCAATGGATCCAATAATTCTACCCCCTTTGTAGCTAGCATCACTTCGGATGTGCACTTCATCCATTTGAACAATTATGTGGCGATCGAGCTGGCTAAATGTTGTGGCAGTTTCCTTAAGGACGTTGAAGTACTCACTCTCTAAGCCAATTGAATTTTTAATTTTCAAAATATTCCTCTCGTGTGGCAGAATTAAACAATTCGAAGAGAAAATAAGTCGATAACCAGCAGGCGATATTCCATGAAGTTTTAATGCAAAAACTTGAGTAATAATACTATAGCGGCGACTATATTTGTCAGTGATTAAATATCTCAGCTGGTCTAGAAGGAAGTGGAGTCGAATTTTCATTGAACTTGAGTCTTCCATTCCAGTTTCACTTAAGCTATTTTGACCAAGGTCTAATTGAGTAATTGCGCAACCGATATCACTAATCGCATGTTCTACATAATTTTTCATCGTAATACTTGTGATATTTAAATTTTGGGGTAAAGAATAACAATTAACTTCATCAATAAGTGTTTCAATTTGACGTATATCATTTATCACCCTTGTTGACAATTGGATAGGATGTTTTTCCATATATAATGCTTTAGCATTCAAATCATGGTCAATTATGAGGGTTCGTTCAATGGAAGGGATGTTAGCCAACAGTACGATTTTCAGAAAATAGAACGAATTTGTTGCTGGATTATAGGTAACCCAATCATTTTTTAGGTCGAGTAAATCTAACTTAGTTAACAATTCAGCAAATGTATTAACTTGGAACTTAACAACCGTAGTCTTGTCATCAATCCGGCTCATACTGAAGGCCTCTCGAAGCATGATCTCATCCTTGTCATCTCTTGATACCCTTTTAGACTTTTCTGTTCGGTCAGTCAAATAGCTTGGGCAGTTGGGGAAAATAGTAGGGATTGCAGTGTTCTTTAGACCCATCCTGTCGCGGGGCATGATGACAGTCTTCTCTCCATCAAAATATTCAAACGTCCTTTCAATATCTTCATCTTTAAAGTGGTGGCTACATACCTAAGGATCGTAGTTAATTAATCGAATAAATAATTAATTAAAGGATATATTTAACGTATCTAAGTAAACTGCACACCTGCAAGTATTTGTTCTCCTCGTAGTGTTCTCTTGGTCTTGGGATGGCTATAAACCACTTCTCACGAAGTTCCTTATCTTTTGGGAAAGAAAAAGAAACTGTGCGCTGACCTTGGCTCTTGTAATTGGATTTACACCCAGGAACTACGCAGGACATCTTTTTCAGTTAGGAAACAACAAATAGTAGTAAAATGCGTAAATTGAATCTCAAGTAAAGTCGTATAAGCAAATTAACAACGAGCTGAAAGATGTTATGTACTAGGTAGTAAATAAATATATAAGTAATATGGGTGGTTTAAAATTTGCTAATCACAAGATTTCTATATTCCTACCACATACAATTTTTGATGTAAATTGATTTTCATTTGAATGAGGATGACTATTATAAGATGTACGATGCTAAATGGCAGCAATAATGCCTAAATATTTTAATTTGGACATTATCATATTTAACTCGTCTAACCAATCCATGGTCAAAAAAAAAACTTGACCACCATTGCCTTAGAATATTAGAATGCTATGGGTCAATCATTTGTCATTTAGTTCCATATCCACATACCTTGCTGTATCTCGGGAAGTATATAAGCTACAGAGTCAAACTTTGTCTTAACATAAATACTGAACGTATTCCGCGATGGCTACTCCCCTCACGATAGCGATTCCGCCTCTGCAAGAACGGCAAACAATAGCGACATGGGAACCGCTGTTTATCTCAGCAGTGTCAGGGATAGACCAAAAGGCAGCAGTGAAGCTCCTAGCGG
The DNA here is from genome assembly GCA_028753945.1 of Hexactinellida sp. DTS-2022. Lineage (NCBI taxonomy): Eukaryota > Metazoa > Porifera > Hexactinellida > Hexactinellida sp. DTS-2022. The sequence goes on from JAPNXP010000001.1 coordinate 15,376,887, forward strand.
CGTACGTAAAGAGAGGTAGACTCGAAGAGAAAGTCGTGTTAGTGGCGGTGGAAAAGGAGACACTTGCAGAAGCTTTCGCTTACCTCAAAGAACGTCTGGATCCGGAAGAAGACATATTCGAGGCTGCAGCTAAATTCCGCAGGATGGCTTGGAGCCCTGGGGAACCGATCCAGGATTTCTTCACGCGCTATCTCGAGGAGGCGGTGAAGGCGGGACTCTCAGCCAAGGCTGCATGCGTATTCATGGCTCCCAGAGCCCAGTGGAAATTTAACCCAAACTGAAGGATTGGATCCGGCCAAAGGAAAATGACCTGTCTGAAGACGCCGCACTACAATTCGGAACAGTAATCCGAAGAATGTTAACGGAAAAAGGTATCTCGGTAGACCATGGATATCGAGTACAGCACGTTACGGAGACCTCACCTCTCGTTGAGCCCTCACCCCTCCTCGAGCCAGACAAGCCAGGAGAAGCAAGCGACGATTCTAATGAACCTGTGTACCCGAAGGTGCAACAAGTTAGAGACTACAAAGGAAGGCCTGAACGTCTGCAGTGATATTGCTGTGGTTAACGTGAACATCTAATACGCTATTGTCCAAACAAGCGGTGTACGATTTGCGGGACGTTAGGCCATAGGCCGTCCGAGTGCCCACGCAAACCGAGGAGAGCAGGGGGACAGAGAGACACCAGAGCTACGTTTACAGGGGAGCAGAGAGAACCAAAGACTACTATTAAGAATCGAATATTCTTGGCTCAAGGAGACGAAGATGCCGTGACGATCGAGGTGTACATAGGTCCCCATAAAGTTGAAGCTATGTTAGACACAGGTGCCCGGCCCAGCGTGATTGACATCAAGACAGCACATAGACTGGATCTTCCGATTATTCCCGCGGTGCGCCGAGTCTACGTCTCTGTAACAACCCCGTTAGGGTTACCGTTTACGTGGAGGCCATGGTCCAAGTTGGCAACAGGAGCCCTGTGATGGAATGGATCGAAGTACTAGATAGTGACGAACCGACACTACTGCTTGGGAGGAGGTTCATGGAACAACTGGGGCAAGTTACCTTCGACTGGGTTAACGGGCGAGTCCGTTTCGGGCGGTCTTGGATAACCGTACATAAGACTTCAAGTGGAGCTACACCACTGGCACGACCCAGGGTGGCTAAACAAGACGAACCCGAGGTCGCTACGATTAGTGCCGGTATTACACGATGATATGTACCAAGCTCACCCCCGAGGAGAAAGAGACGCTTGAGCAACTAACGAGGGACTTCAAGCGCGTATTCGCCCTCCATCCCAAGCGTCCAGGAAGATGCCTTATCGATGAGCCACATCGCATACAGACGGACAACGCAGCACCCCAGAGATCACGGCCAAGGAGAGTGCCCCTACATTGGGAGCCAGAGATTTCAAGGCAATTGGAGGAGATGCTAGCTGCCGATCCTCCCATTTGTAGACCCAGCAATTCACCTTGTTCCTCCGACATAGTCTTGGTCCAGAAAAGGGATGGGACGTTACGATTTGCAGTAGACTACCGTCGGTTGAACGCCGTTACAAAGCGCGACGAGTACAGTCTTCCAAATCCGCAATCGATTTTCGATCGTCTCGCTGGGAATCGTTATTTCTCAAAGTTGGATGTTGCCTCCGCTTATTGGTCGATTCCTGTCCACCCGAGCGACATCGAGAAAACGGCATTTCATACCCCTAGGGGACTGCATGAGATGAACGTAATGCCTTTCGGGCTATGCAACGCCCAGGCCACCTTCCAGAGGGTGATGGACCGTACCCTAGGGAACATCCCTAATTGCGAAAGCTATGTGGATGACATTTTGATATATTCCCCGACCTTCGAAGCTCACGTACAACACATAAAGGCGGTGTTTAACCGGCTGGGAGAGTCTGGCCTCTTACTACGCAGGGTCAAGTGCAAGCTGGGCCAGGGCCACAGATCTATCGAGTTTCTTGGACACAAGATAGCCGAGGAAGGGCGAATAATCTGGTCGTTGAAATTCCAAAATGGGTCATACCTAGAAAAAATTCATACAAAGCGTATTTTACTATCATTAGAAGCAGAATTTTTCGTAGAATAACATATCCAAAATCCGCTAAAATCCGTTATGGCGAAAAATTTTTACACGGGTGGCAGTGTCGGCCATTTCATAGTAAATCGCCGACATTTTCGTAACTAACTTTCTCAAATTAATTCTAATCAACTTATAATCATCATCCCTCTAAAATGGGATTGTCGAGATTTAGCTGAAAATCTTCAATTTTAGATTTATCTCGATTAATCTCGACAAATCCCATTTTAGAGGGTCGATATGTGTATAATTATACTAGTGAAGTTGAACGAGGGGTCACTAGATTGGATAGGCACACAATTTGAGAATTGAATGTTCGTACATTCCTGACGTGTAAAAAATTTTCCCCACTACGGATTTGAGCGGATTTTGGATGTTATTCTACGAAAAATTCCGCTTCTAATGATACTAAAATACGCTTTGTATGAATTTTTTCTAGGTTCAACCTTCCAACGACCAGACTAGAAGCCCAGTACCAGAATACCTAGAGAGGCTCAAGTCGTTCCCGGTGCCCAGAACGCTTACGGAGCTACAGCGGTTTATCGGTTCAGCAAATTATTACCGGTGCTATATTGAGAACATGTCTCTCATTGGTCAACCTCTATATTCCCTGTTGCGAAAGGGAAAAGTGTGGAATTGGGACGCAGCGTGCCAGAAGGCGTTCGAGGAGCTACGCACAAGACTAGTACGCGAAACCCGTGTCCCTCGCTCATCCTAAATGGAATAAGGAATTGTACGTGGAGGCCGACGCAAGCTCAACAGGGGTGGCAGCCATCCTATCATAGCTGGACGAGAACACCCGTAAACTACGGCCTATCCAATTCTTTTCGTCTGCGCTCAGTTCTAGTCAGAAGAATTACTCGGCGGGACAGTTGGAGGCGTGGGAATTGATCGCAGCGACTCGCAAATGGTCAGTATACCTTAAAGGCGCCCCGAGTATAGTCCTCTTGACAGACCATTGCCCCCTCCAATGGCTACAGACACAGAAGGATCCAAAACGTACCTATACACGTTGGCTGATGGAGCTGCAGGAGCTACCCTTTAAAATTAGTTACCGATCCGGGAGGGAGAACGTAGTGGCAGACTACCTTAGTCGATGAATGAACTTGGATGAAGAAGTCAACCACGATGTCTTTGAGGAGAAGATTTTTCACACAATGGGACCCGAGGATTTGTACGAGAGGATAGGAGACCAACAACTCCAGGACGGCACCGTTCGGACAGTACTCGAACAACTACGACGCGGAGACGTGGAATCGGGCCAGTTTAAGAGGGTCAGTAGTAGACTCGGAATCATAGGGGGTATACTCCATTTTTCCAGCAGAGTGGTCGTTCCGGCCCACCTTCGTACGCATTGCCAACACCATTTCGGACAGGCTGCGACCCTAGACTCTCTCAAGAAACATTTCTTTTGGCCCCACATGACACGCGACGTAAAGGCGTTTTGTAGGAGTTGCCTTGCCTGCCAAAGGTCCAAGTACGATAACAGCGGACGCGAGCCAATGTGTCCAATGAGGTTGGGGGAAGGCGTGCCGGGCGAAGCAGTTGCGATGGATATAGGGACGTTGCCATGGACGGACAGTCAGGAAGGGGGCCACAGGTACTTCCTCCTAATGGTTGACCTGTTCTCTCGCTATGTGGAACTGGAGCCCCTAAAGGACCAGGAGGCGAGTAGTTTGCTCAGGGCATTCGAACAGGGCTGGGTTTACAGGGGTCACGGCATGCCCTCGATCATACTGACGGATAAAGAAACAAACGTGGATGGTCAGGTTTTCCGGGAGTTTTGCCGGTTAGCAGGGGTAAACAAGAGACGCACAACACCTTATCATCCTCAGTGCGACGGCATGGCTGAGCGCCACATAGAGGACTAGTGAAACAGGTAATTCAGTGTTTACAAGAAGACCGCCACCTACCGCAAGCAAGTTGGCCAGGATTATTAACCGAAGTGAGTTTTCACATAAACTGCATGAAAAATGCGACCAGCCGCCTGTCACCGCATATCCTCACATTTGGACGCGAGCCCCACTCTCCACTTGATGCCTGGTGCGAAAATCTCAGCGAAGGCGAGAGGAACTCCCATGAAGAGTACCTTCACACCCTGAAAAAGAAAAAAGAAGAACTATAGAACATCGCCCGAGATTGTATCGAGAGAAACCTATCTAGAGTTAGGCAGCGGTACAACGCGGGAAAGCGTGAGACGGAGGTTGATAAGGGAGATATGGTTATGCTGAAAAGTAATATAACGAAAGACTCGCTGTCACCGAGGTATAACGGCCCATATCTAGTCATGGAGAGGAGAGGACCGGACGTTAAGTTACGCCTGAAGAATAAGTACAGGTGGGTACCACCTCAACAACGTAAAGAAGTACGCTGAACCAAATCAGTCGATGATGCTTGGAACTAGCCAATTACAGGGTGGCAATCAAGCAATAGTAATTTTGAAAACTTTAATTACGTCTATTCTGGGTAGATAAATTTATAATATAATATCAGCATTCAATAATCCGATATGAATTAAATGTATACTTGACGCCAAAAAAATATCAAAATAAAAACTGTATTGTGATTTTATCACATTTTAATGGAGTGGAATCATTTGAAATTAATGGTCTTTGAAATATTTTCATAAATAATCTCCTGCTTAATGATACGAATTTTAAATACACTTGTTTATCCATTAGTTCTACTGTATTTAGGAAAATATAATCTTAGTGACGGAGTCATGGGCGTAGCCATGGGGGGCCTGGCCCCCCAAAATTATACATGGGCCCCCCAAATTTTCTACAATAACTTTGAATAAGGATAGATTGAGCTTTCGCTCACTTTATTGTAATGACTCATCTAAATAATGACCCCCCCATGGCCTAGTTAATATACGGCTAAATATGTCACCGACGAGGCCATGAAACGAGAAGGCCAGTTTCTAATTTTCCTTTTAGGATAAACTATGCCTCCTATTGTTGTTACTTGGGTTGTATATGGGGTAATTAACCATTGCGAGTCCATTAGAACCACTTTTGAGAATCTTAAAATTGTGGTTAAGCTATTTAGGCGCCATTTAATGATGACGGGAACAATTTATGTTAAAATGAAAAAAATTCAAATATCATAAATTTCAGTTTCTTCCTATTTTCTAACAATTTTATAACAGGAATACTAATATAGGGAAATATTTCATACACCAAAGGCTACTAAATCACAAAATGGCGTCATTATAAAATTTATAAAAATTATTAAGCATCCACATGCTAAAATACAAGTATTATCCGAATTAAAACTACTATTTTCGTACATTTAACGTATATAATTGCTGGTTTATTTATTTTCATTCTCATTATATATTCGGAAAATGTATTCTAAGCGCGAATTATGTGCGATTAAGTGACTTTTCAGTGTTCTCGAAATGTGACAATGACGTCATAACTTGTCGAGGTGTGAGAAATTTTGAGTGAAAACCTCAAATTGTTGACGGGTGCCAAAAGTTACCCCTATATACCAAAAATCAGATATGGAAACCGGAAACCTAATGCTTGTTCAATTTTTAAAATTGGAGCCTCTCAGACTCCAGTTAAAAACCCCGAGATCGCGACGTTCCAGTCCTTATCTAAAGGAGTCTATGATTCTAAGTATATTAGCAAATTATTTTCATTTTCTCGTAGTTCTTTAGACTCGAATTGTATATTTTTGTATATTTGTGGTGTCAACATTAAATGGCGCCTAAATAGCTTAACCACAATTTTAAGATTCTCAAAAGTGGTTCTAATGGACTCGCAATGGTTAATTACCCCATATACAACCCAAATAACTACAATAGGAGGCATAGTTTATCCTAAATGAAATTAGAAACTGGCCTTCTCATTTCATGGCCTTCTCGGTGACATATTTAGCCGTATATTAACTAGGCCACACAGTGGGCATATTCAGGGGTGTAAGTGGAAGTAGGAAAACTATGCTAGATAGACTCTAATGAAGTATTATTGACATATAGGTTATCGGTAGCTGTAAACTGAATGGCATTATCAAAAATTATATATGTAGTCTCCTAAGCGTAGTTCTAGACAGTTAATGATAATTCACTCATAAATTATATTTAAGGTTTGTTAATAAAAATTTATTGTTCAACCATGATCAATGATTATAATTCTTGAACCTGATATAATTTTTCAAAAATAGTTAAAATCCTAATATATTTTGTTTTAAAGTCATTAGGTGACCCACGTCGCGTCATTTCGCGACCCTGAAAAATATCTTAAATTCATGCTTTTGTGGCTAGCTCATTTTAAAAACTTAATAACATTTGCCCACGAATGCCCACGATATATTTCAGCACTATATCAACAAATTAGATTCGTCCGAACACAGTTAATTCCAGTGATTCAGATTTCGTTTAAATCTATAAATATCGATTCTAGAATTGAAATAGATTATATAGTATAAGCCTATACGTAATTGAAAACTGAGTTGTACTTTCCAGCACTAGTTTTGAATGAAATATTTACAATTATATCCTGTGGTTAACTAAAATAATAAAAAGATATTTTTGGATCCAATAAATGACATTCCATCAGGACAGCATAACTGAAATATTTGATATTATTTACTTCCCAAATTTGGTTACCTAGGTTTTAGAGTACGAGGAATTCAATTATTACAATATAATTGAGATCTGAGTTTGTCAAAAAAATGCTCTACTTCCACCTATTTGCCCACTGTGCGGCCATGCCCCCCAAAAATGATTATAATAGCTATAATTCAAAATCATGATAGAGACTCTACTGGAGTTGTTTGTACTAGTCTCTGTAAGACGATATAGTTCGTTGAGATTAAATTAATGAACTTTATGTTCAAATAATTGTCTAGGAACATTCTGGAATTGCAAAGTTCATTATGTAGAATAATTTGATACGAAGAGTGTATCGATGTCAATAATTATTTGTACGTACTACACTTTGGTGAGTTCATTCAATGTATTATAAGATTCATTCTTTTATAGCATGTACGAATAAGTTATCACGAATGATAACTATATCTGAAGTTAATTCAGAAGTAGTAGGGCGAAAATATGCTATCTTGTGAACAATAATACGTATTTATTAAACGAGTAATACAAACATACATTTATTAATTAAGTACTTAGACACAATTACCGTATATAAATCGAGTTTTGCTTTCACAAAGCAATACAAAACTACACAAATTCTCCCTAAGGTAACCATATATGGACTCGAATAACCAAAGTTTTGATCCATTTAACCAAAATTTGAACTAAACAATTTTATCTTTTCACTAGCTTCTATAGGTACGATTCTGTTCCTGTGAAAAAATTACCTAATAAAGGGGTTGATCGGATTATACAGTGACACAATACAACCCGAGTTGACCGTAATATACTTTTATAAACTTAATTTGAGGTTTGATAAAGGAAATTGAATGGCTTTGAAATTAATTTATGGAGGGTTTAATCATGCCGCAACCGGGAAAATAGTTTGCAAATACAAAACTAACAAATACAGGACTCAGTACACCGTCGATAATCCGATCCCTCGCTATTCTGAACAGGAGATATCAAAATATATTCCTAATATAAGTGGGAAAAATCATAAATATATTTATATTGCAATTGAAGTATAAAAAATAAGCTCAGGCAAGTATTTTAAGGAGTACACTAGATCTTTAGTGCGGATAAACAAGGTTTGTATAAGTTTAGTTCTGATTATCGAATTTCTCATTTATAGATGCCCATCGGAAATACATACTTTGCTAATCCGAACGAATTCACTTTGAATCGTCTATTTAACTCACTTTGTATAGAGTTTATCACAAATCTCACTTCTAAGTTGTAGATCGTTACAAGCAGTGTTGTTAAATTGTTATTATTGTTTGAGTTTGTTGTTACAGTTGAATTATCGTTTAGTATTTTATGACTACTATTAATCTAAGTATTCTTATACTCAGTAAACACTCAGAGCTATGGCTGTATCCAAGGAATTATCCTGGAGCGAGAGAGGCTCCTTTGGAGCTGATTTTTGGAAAATTTTAATTTAGGAGCGGGAAAATTTGGAATCTCCTCTTATACCGTAACATTAATTTGTGATTTAGGCGTATGAAAATTGGATCAGACCAGGATTAGGAGCGTATTTACAAATGGCTGTATAATACACTGGCTGTTTCTGCATACTTAATCACAAGCTGTGCATTATCAGAAGCGTAGCAAGTGGCACATTGAACTGTACCATAGAGCTTATACAGATACTACGTACTAACAGATATTAAGCTAATTTAGACCTCATAACCTCAGTGTAATCTCACAATTAAGCCATCAGGAAATTAATGATACAGGAAAGTTTATTAAAATGATTCGATCAAGTGACGTACACAAAGTGTCCCCCCCCCTATCCAGGCGTGAGATAATATATAGCTAATGACTGATAAATTGAACATTTTCATACATACCTTTTCCTGTTTTCAAACCGCAAAGTCATTGATAATTTTATCAAAATTAACAAAATTTGTAATGCCTCTCTATGGATATAATTGTCAAAGTCGTTATCCGAATTTGACTAATTATAGGGTGACTCATTGTTACTACAAACGGTAAATAACGAATAATTTATATACATAGTTTAAAATAGATTTTCGCTTAAAAGTAACATACCCCCACAGTCCACCACTGATTCGATCATCAGATTTTCTCGCTAATCAGATCACTCTAGGACGAAACTTATAAATTTCTCGGTTTAGAAAGTATTACAGAGTTTGTCGCGCGTCCCGCACAGGATGTTCTGCATGTACGTATGCTATGTGGGGTAAACTTAGTACTTTAATTTTTAGTGTGCTTCTTCTAGTAAAACGTTATAGTGACTAGGGTCCTACTATAGTTTTATACTATAAGTGCACTGTGCACAGTATTGAATTTACCTCTGTCGGACTTCTTCCGGCCGTACGCGTTTGGCCTAACTAGACCATTGGGAATGGAGATTTCAAATTTTGATAGAAGATAGAGAATCTACTGGAGATGTGCACCTCTATGCCCGATTCCTCAATTTCGTTTTCGTTCGTCAGTTAAATGGAAATTTGTGTTCTGGTCCAGTGACTCTTTAATAATTCGAATTATCAATTGAAATTATAGAGGTTGTATTCTCCTAAGGATGTTCTTTCTATTTATCAATTAAAATGAATAGATCGCTAACCAAATCTAGGTTTTATTAACGATTATTTACATAAATCAGCCATCTTCTTCATATTGTAATTACTCTATAGTATACTGAATACTATAGAACATATATGGATGTGACGTTAGCAGCAAGTCCAGCAGCAAAAAGTGAGCACGATGCATCTGGTTATTAACTTCACATCCATAGAACATATTACATTACTATCTGCTAGATAATGACTGTTATTGATTGGTTTGTAAGTTAATATGTGTTTCATACAAGCGTAATGAAAACACTTGGAATCTTAGTGCTTTGGTATATTATTATTACTAGCCAGTTACCCGTCGCTTTGCTGACGTAATATGGAAATATTTTCATGATACATTTCATATGGATATTATATAGCGAGTATATACACTAAAAGGTGTCTAAATACAGATTACTGATAATTTATATTTATCAGTCATTATAGCAAGCCCACCTATAAAACTTCTTTGTATACTACATTTCGGGTGCATTTTACATTAGATTTCCTTGGATGTCGTTTTCGCTCTGCTGTATCCTTATATTTGTTTTGTTCAATTACAAATCGAATGTTGTCCGGATCCCCTACTCTTGAGGCTGCAACAAAAAGCTGTCCATGGGTGAATACAGAAGTCGGTAAATACACTCCTGCTCTTGTCAAACTCTGGCCTTGGCATTTATTAATTGTCATGCAGAACGCTGGCCTTATGGGAAATTGTCTCCGTTTCAGAATGAATGGAAATTCATTATCTGACGGAGACATCATAATCCTGGGAATCATCAGTGTATTGCCTTTGTATACTCCTGTTAGTATCTCAGCTTCAATGATGTTACTTCTGTACATTCGTCTTACTAAATATCGTGTTCCGTTACAATGTCCATTTTCTGTATCGATGTTACGTAGAAGCATTACCGGAGTATTCTCTTTGACATGTAGCTCATGCGGTGGCAGTCCAGATTTGTTTAAGGAATTTAGAAAGTCCTGAGGATATAAAGTGGTTTCCGTCTCACTGGCTACATTATCCACGCTTTTCAAGACCTCAGCATTCCCCGGCAATATTTGAAGGACCTGTTTGTTCATGTCGTCAATGCATGCATTAGTGGGACTGAGAATGCCTCGGGTAGCCAACCAATCTGGGTTACTATGATTTTCAGGTAGTTCAAGTCCTCCATAGACAAATTGGATAAGTGCTTGTGAGGTGTTCTCTTTCAGAAACATACTTGATGGAAACTGTATAACATCTGGCCCTTTCGCCTCAACAATATCAATCTTACCCTCCCCTAATTTCAAGAGCCAAGCAGCATATTCTATCAGTCGATCACTTTCCTCGATTGTGCCGGTTCGAACTGCTTGTTGACATCGCATATTTGTTGTGAGATGGAATTGAGTATAATGGGCCCATAAATGAGATCTTGACAGACACTCATTGACAATGCCTGGTCGTCGTCCTCGTCGAACCACGGGCAAAATCTGTCTGAATTCGCCACCTAATAACATCAACTTTCCGCCAAAAATCTGATCATTGTTCATAATATCTTGTTCAGTCCGATCGAATGCTTCAAGATTTCGTCTACTCATCATTGGCGCTTCATCCCATAAAATTACTTTCACAGATTTGATTAGTTGACCTGTATGATCCAATGGTCCAAAATTACAAACCGAATCTGATGATACGGGTATTGGTAATTTCAGGGTCGAATGAGCTGTTCTACCTTCCATAAGAAGATTTTCAGCGATACCTGAGCTTGCTACACCTACAGCCACATCTCCTTTCGCTCGTACATACGATAGCAGAAGATTGAAGAGAAAAGTCTTTCCGGTTCCCCCTGGCGCGTCAAGAAACAATAGTCCTCCTTCTCCAGAATCAATCTTTACTTTAATGGCTTCGAAAACGATTCGTTGATCAGGAGTCAATGAAGAAACTGCAACATCGACCATTTCTTTATATATATTTCTGTTTCCAACTGTACCTGTGACTACATGACCTAGATTAAAATCTGGTTCCTGATTCCCGAATTCCGTTTCCGACAATTTTTTATTGTGTCCATGGAGGATACGTTCGATGTCAATCAAAAGAGAGTTTAGTGCGATGTCCTCTACATGGTTGGTATTGGCATCTGTTGCACGACGTTTATAGTCCGCTGCCATCTCATCCTTGTGAGCTTCAAAAAGAACAGATGGTTCTTGAGGTTCGCAAAAGAGTAGAATTGTTGCAAATAGTCGCCGAAGTTTATCTGGAAATTCCAGAATATCTGCATCACTCATGCAACGTTCCCATTCAGAGTCATCGGCGAGGAGATTTCTTCTTACGCATGCTTTTTGTAAGTATCGCATTCATGACCATTCACCGTCCGAATTGCTTCAAAAGAAGTTGCACCTGTGACGTGGTGCAGAAGAGTGCGTAAATAGTACACTTCACCTTGACCTGGATGGATAGTGTATACGCGTCCGATCTGTTTCGAGTCTCGGTGTCTACTTTTCCATTTTCGTTCCTTGTAAGCCCATGTGTAATGTTCCCCTAAGTTGCAATATAGGATATCAGCGGCTTTGGGGTCTTCTTGTACCTTCTTGAAGTATGCGGTGAGAGTGGTATCTTTTGCTTCTTGGGCCGCATGGTCAGCTTCCCCTTCTTCAAAGTTCACTGTCTGTTGGTCTTTCAGATGGATGGCAAGAGCTTTAACAGCTGGCGATCTTCCATGCATTTCAAAATGGTTAAGACGCCAAGAAGCTTCCATTGCACCGACATACCTTGCGTCCAGTGCTGCCAAGTCTCCGTAAATTACGTAGACTACGTAAATATACCCCTATCTACGTGTCTACGTATGAAGACTTATTTCTACGTATTTCTAGAGAAATAAATATATTTAAGACTTATTGTTTAACATATAACTGCGTTTTGTTTTTACTAGTAAACCACCATATCATTATTTATGTTTTATAATATGTTAAATAATATCATAGTGATGAATTATTCCAATCGCAGAATACTCTTGATTCAAAACAGTTGCACAATTAAAAATTAGTTAAATTAAATCTTACTTTGATAGTTTGATATATACTATTAGTGAGTATATTTTATTGTTTACAAGCCGAAAGCGTCCATATATCTACCTTTCTAAATGATTATTCATACAAAATAGTAGTTTATATCATTTGAAAAAGCAAATTAAGAACTTTTGGGTCGCAGAGGTAATTTTAGCATGCTCCGTAAAAACTTTTGTTTCTCCGTAAATTTTATGGTCAATCTCCAGGAATTTATCTGAACTCACTTGGCAGCACTGCTTGCGTCTAGATACTCAGCTGGCTCATTGGTCTCTCTGATCCCACTATTTTCATTTTCACATTCGTTCTGTTTGAAGCTAACAGTTGCTCTGTCATGACCTTTGAATATGTACTTGTAAAGATACTTAACTGCCTTTATGGAAGAGCAAAATTCAACATTAATATGGGCGTCATACTTAGTTGTTAGCCAAGGGTTATAGGGAACGACGAAACGGTTGTCCACCACTACTTCCACAACTTTTCCCTCTCGATGTATTGTAGCAAGGTCCGTGTATCCACCATTTGCAGGAGATCTCCGTCGATAAGTAGGATAGCTATCTTCTCCTATAGTTGTTTGTATACAGAAATCTTTTGGAAATCCTTTTCTACATCTGTGCTCATCGCCCATGCATGGTGAACGCGGGTTCAAATTAGCGCCGCAAGGGCCGTGTATCATACACCTCTTCACTATGCCATATAGTCGAGGAGACGAAACTGGATCCGGAAGCTCTGCGCAGATGACATTATCCACGTCTTGCCATATATTATTACACACTAGCCGGGTGCCCGCGCTTCGCCGCGGTATTCAAATTCACGGGATGTCTTATAATGAGTTTATGATTTGAAATATGACGGATATCTAATATGACGGATGTGAAATGTGAAATATGACGGATATGACAGAAGTTATCAATATTGTAACAGTTGTATTAATATTACGGGGACCATAGGAATGAGACTATTGAGTATTGACAACTCAATGCAAGCTGAAATTTTATTGGTTAAATCATGTCAGCTATAGCAAGGGAAATTCAATTCTTGTTTTTTTTCATACACAATTAACCCATTGAATTATAGACCAATAAAACTCGAGTCAGAATAATGTGAGAACTCTGCAATCTGATAGGTCAAGGTCGGTACCCTCGCAAAGTGTGAAAAATATGCATATGGTACATTGCAAATTATGCATTCTATTGACTTTAAAATATCATATTTGGATTCCTCATACACTAAACCTAGATTGCACGTTTGGAATGTTTTTCTAGCACACTGTGAACTTTTGATAATTCCCATTGAAATGTATGGGAAGGTTGCAAAAAAATCACATATTTCGAGTTAACTCCGCGAGAAATGTAGGTATCTCTTAAAAATTCCTTATTCAGGGTGGTGGGGTAATCACTAAGTGACATACAAAATTTGGTTCAGATCTGTTGAGAACTCTCAGAGGAGATGTCAGGACATACACACACACACACACACACACACACACACACACACAAACAACTTTATATATATAGATGATTGTCAAGGATAAACAACATGTGACAGCGAGGGAGACCACGCTTTTGGAATTCAATCGTATGTACGTGTGCTTGTAAATGTCCGAATATCATTTCATCAAGAATATCTTTAAGTACCGTATTTACTCGAATAGTAGGCTAGGAGATTATTGTTTTTTACTCCATTTTTCGACCAATAATTTTGAGCAATTTTCTAGAATATCACATTTTATTACAATTTAATTATGATAATTGGTTGATAATCGTATTGTGAGTTATATAGATGTAAATGTTTACTCCGGGTAGCAGTAATAAATTTTTATTTGCTACTTTAGGGGGGCGATTATTGGAGGTAGGCGATTATTCGAATAAATACGGTATCTGTTTTTTCTTGAGGTTAAATACTCTCGAAATCCAATCTGGCCAATCCTGTGCAGTCTGTCCTGGCTTTAACTCCAAAGCTATCTCATTCCATCGTGGATTGCATGTGAAGGTTATGAAAAGGGTGGGTTTACCAAATTTTCGTACAATCGACATCGCATCTTGATATATCATATGCATATGTCTCGGACCACCATGGAATGAAGAGGGTAAGATAATCCTTCGACCTGCTCTTGAACCATCACCAGCGGCGACCGCATCGACTAAACCTTGATACAATGCAGATCTGATTGTTGCCTGATTCCTTTTAACCCAATTAATGCGAGCTTGCTCAACTTTCGCATATTGATCTACCATATATTGCTGAAGAAGTCGTCCACTCGCGTGCAAGTGACTCGTATTGGATCGTTGCATTAACCTGTAGCAGTAAAATTCCATTGTGGAACCGTTCGCCGTCCAGAACCATGGTGCGGGATTCCAATGTGCCAACCATCTTGTCCTGTTGGAAAAAGAAGAGGATATTGAAGGGGATCATAACTTCGGTGGGTTTCATCCAACTGAATGAGCCCATGTCGAATCTGCATCGGATTTGTAGGGTCATCTCGATGATTCAAAATGACTAATCGACTACCTATTTCATCTCCCACCCCAGGAATGATGATAGCGATTTCAGAGTTTGAAGTTGACGGTGAATTGTACCTTCCTTGATGTTCGTTACCCGGTTTATGGTCGGCATGCAATCCTATTCGTACTTCATGTGGATTTATAACACCAAATTCCACCATCTCATTAACTGATAGAAACGATTGAACATATGGGTTATAGTTCCTCAGCATATTCTCGAGATCTCGAAGACATGTTACATCTACAGTATGTTGTACTTGTTCAGGTATTCCTAGCATGCGTATAGTAGTTTGTTGATCCGGGTCAACGAAATACGTCTGAAGACTTTTGGGTTCTCTCCCTTCTTCTGGTCTCATTGGTTTTATCATACGATAAACAGCCCCATAAATTCCATAACTTTGAATTCCAGATGGTAGTATGTCCTCCTGGGTTGCCTTCATTGTTGCCATAGCCAGTCCCGAATTATATGTTCTTATATTCTTTCGGAATTTCTTTGATACTGCATCATTATTTGTCAGAAGCTCTCGGAGGGGGGATGGTGGAATTGGAAGTTCTGATAATTTAATCATCCCCGAGAGACAACAAAGTCCAAATTTGGGCTCTTTTATTGAAGAAGTAGACAGTTTTTCTCCTATCCACATAAGGGCTCCACACTCTCTGCACTTTGTGTTCATTCCACCGCAACTATGTGGTTCAACTAATGTATCAACTGATTCTAGATCGTCGATATTACAGTGATTCGCCTTTTCGAATAGTTTTTTTTGCTTTCGCATGCGCATATGTTGCTCCCTATCTGAAACATTTTCAGTTGAGCGAACTTCAGGATCAAGGCGTCTCCTTTTCTGAGTATTTCTATTGGAGGCATTTTCAGCTGCGCGAACTTCAGGATCAAGGCGTGTTTTTCTTTTCAACATTTTATTGCGCCATATACGATTTATGGCACACATTTCCCTAGGTGTAAGTGGTATTTCCGATGAGTTGCCCGGGTTTGTAGAAAGTTCCATTGAATGTTTTTAAAAATGATTTTTGTTTCCGAATGTGGTATTTATTCAAAATGAATGTCAACAATGCATATTAGGAGATAAATATTAGTGGTTGAATTGGGCCAATAAAAATGCGATCAACAGTATCAAAAATCCAAAATTGCAGCTGTGCCACGCATGTTCCTTTGGTGGCACTATATCTTGTTGGTGGTTTATTGATAGTGCCTCCAAAGGAACATGCTGTCAGCACATCTGCAATTTTGGATTTTTTTCGCCATGTCATCAACGCCTCAAGGTGTCATGATTCATTTGTTAATTGATCCGAGCCACAAGGAACGGTTGATAAATTTGAAGTTTGTTTCTATCACAAACCATCTTGAGTTTAATGTCATTCATTCATTTTGTATTGATAATAAATTATATTATTAGTATTTATTTTAGCAATGTTATCCATGGTTGGTTGAGTTGATTCAACAAATTCCTTATATTATATTATTTTATTTAATCAATTGTATAGTAATACTAGAATTAAATAGAAGCCAGCTGGAATTTATAAGTTAAATCAATATAATTATCGCAAGTTGAATCACTAGAGTAGGATTTAACAAGTTAAATCAATATAATTATTACAAGTTGAAACAATAGAATTAGATTTAACACTTTACTGAAATTGAAATGTGAGTAAACAAAGAAATTTCAACCCCCATTTATGGCAGAAATTGACCCCTTTATTGGAAAATTTCTTCTCCCAACAGACGCAGAATTTTATGGCGAATCCAAATGTGAAATAAAATTTGGGGGTTTAGTAAAACATATTTTGAGTTATGGACCAGACAAATTTTGAAAGGTGTTAAAGATGTGTCAAAAATTTAATAATAAAAATTCGTAACCCCAGGTGCAAATTAGACGGTCCCATCGCACCTACATGCCAAGTTTAAGCCCATCAACTATAAAGCTCTGGCCAGGGCACCGTCTACGGAGAAAAAAAAATCCAAAATTGCAGCCTGTGCCGACGCATGTTCCTTTGGTGGTACTATATTTTGTTGATGGTTTATTGATAGTGCCTCCAAAGGAACATGCTGTCGGCGCAGGCTGCAATTTTCGATTTTTTTTCGCCAAGTCATCATCACTATAAAGGTGTTAAATAATTTCATGAAAGGTGTTTCAGAGGCTACGAGCCTTAGAGTGGTATAAGTTTCCATCTTGCTCACTTCATTTGAGAGATATTCAAGTTTCATTAGAATATAATATGTGCTGAGTCAGCATTTTTGGGTGCGTGTTGGGTATTCACCCAACTCCAACCAACCCATGCAAATTATTTAATTCACAAAATTGTAAAAATACATTTTCTTGACGATGTCATAATCACCTCAAGGTGTCAAGACCCACTTGTATAGGTGGTACCTGGCATAAGGACCAATTGATAAATTGAAAGTTTGTTTCTATCTTGTATCATCTCTGAGATTAATGAAATTTAGATAATTAGTATAAATATTTAATTTATTAATTTATTATTTAACACCATTATTATATACAGCAAAATAAACTATGTTCAATTATTTGTAATTATTATTAATTTAAATTGAATTTCACTATAATATTTGAATTCCACGCACTCGATAACCCCAATAATCTAATTGGAACCGACTATAAGTTAAATACAAAATAAATTAATTATAATTAATTACGTCAGTACATTAATTGTGCAAGAATATTCTCGCCGAAATAAATATAATCACTTAATCTGTCGTTGTTGTGGAATGTAAAATCTTAACGGTTCCATCATAAACCATCTTTAGTTTAATGCCATTCATTCATTACTTATTGATAATAAATTAAATTATTAGTTATTTATTTTAGCAATGTTATCCACGGTGAGTTGAGTAAAGTCAACAAATTCCTTATATAAATTAATTTAAATATAAGCCAGCTGGAATTTATAAGTTAAATCAATATATTTATCGAAAGTTGAAACAATAGAATAGGATTTAACAAGTCAAATCAATATAATTATTACAAGTTGAAACAATAGAATTAGATTTAACACTTTCAATGGAACTGAAGTGTTAGTAAACAAAGGAAACTTGCAACTCTATTGTGGCACTAACGAAACCCAATTTAAAAATTCGTGCACTGTGAAAAGGTGTAGAATTTAATTCTCTATCCGTTTATGTAAATTTTATCAAGCTCAATATTAATTATTTCATGTTATGAGCTATAATTAGTTTAAATAGGTTTTGAAATCATTTGATAAAAAATCGTAACCCCAGGTGCAAATTAGACGGTCCTTCCGCAACTACATGCCAAGTTACAGCCCTCAATGTATAAAGGTGTGCCCAGGGCACCGTCTACGGAGAAAAAGAAAATATTAAAGGCAGTAAGATTAGAACTGGGCCACTATACTATAGTATAGTCGGCACAGTAATAAAAAAAAAAATAATAATAAAGGCAGTGATTCCAATACTGGGCCACTATACTATAGTATAGTCGGCACAGTAATAATAAAGGCAGTGATTCCAATACTGGGCCACTATACTATAGTATAGTCGGCACAGTAAAAATGAATGTAAACAATGCATATTAGAGAGATAAATATTAGTGGTTGAATTGGGCCAATCAAAATTTGAGATCGGTTGCGGACACACAGACACTGCTCTATTAATAGTATAGATTATTACTGTGCCGACTATACTATAGTATAGTGGCCCAGTATTGGTCTTAAACTCTTAGTGCTTTGGTATATTATTACTGTGCCGACTATACTATAGTATAGTGGCCCAGTTCTAATCTTACTGCCTTGGTTATTGGTCCGTATCGTCTCCACAGAACAGAGGTATAATTACTAAGAACTAAAATTTTCATGACAGGTGTTTCATGGGTTACAGATGTGCACCTGGGGTCACGATTTTTGATTACAAATTTTTGGCCACATTTTTGCACCTGTTTAATATTATTAGAAAAAGAACAATTAATAGTGCGCGAATATTTAATTTATATGCATTCAATAGAGAATTAAATTCTACACCTTTTCACAGTGCACGAATTTTTAAATTGGGCTTCGTTTGTGTCACAATTGAGTTGCAAGTTTCCTTTGTTTACTAACACTTCAGTTCAATTGAAAGTGTTAAATCTAATTCTATTGTTTCAAATCATTATTATTATATTGATTCAACTTGTGAGATCGAGTAGGCTTCTATTTTCTAATTGAAACTAAGAGGCGATGATGACATCGTCAAGAAATGTGTTTTTACAATTTTGTGAATTTTTTATTTCGAAAGGGTTGGTTGGAGTTGGGTGAACACCCAACACGCACATAAAAATTCTAACTCATTACCTATACGTTTGACTGAAACTTGAATAAATCTGAAATGAAGTGAGCTAAAACGAAACTTCCAACTCATTAAGGGTCGTTGCCTTTTGAAACACCTTTCAGAAATAATCTAACACATTGACAGTGACGATGACATGGCGAAAAAATAAATAAAAAAAATCCAAAATTGCAGCTGTGGCGACAGCATTTTCCTTGGAGGCATTATCAATTACCCAACCGGTAGCCATAAAAAGATAGTGCCACTAAAGGGAAATGCGTCGGCAGAGCTGAAATTTTGGATTTTTTTCTAACTGAGTAATAACTAAATTGTGTCTAATACACTTTGTAATTATATTGTGAGGTTTGTAAAATTTAAAAACATACTATTTCGTTTATTACATTTCGAATATTCGTTTCGTTTCCATCCTAGTGAACGGTTTGGTTAATGAACTGCAATTTCAAAACGATAGAAATATTGTAATTAGGAACAATTAATAAATGAACTAAAGAATACTTATTAACCTAAATAAATACTAAACGAACAAGTTTATTAATACCAAACCTAATTAATTATTAATTAAACTCTCCTCTAATGATAGCAAACGAATTTTGATACAATACAGACTTGTGTTAGAAATAGATAACAAAGTAACATAGATAACATTAGCGTAGTTCCATAGCATACCACCATAACGTTACATAACAATAACTATCCCCAATTCAATAGAAAATTTGTTCAGAACAAATAAGGTAGCATTCTCCATCTGTTTTCTCTGTAATGCAGGAATTCTATTCCAAACATACTTTGTAACATTTCTTCTTCTTTTGTTATTCTTATCATAACTGATAAAATCATCTGAACAAAGGCAGCGACTAGAATGGCAGATTGGAATGCTATGCATGTACCTAAAAACATCATGCACAGTCCTAGATAGCTTGGATGCATCAAGTGGGAGTAGAGTCCGTTTGTGATCAGTCTCTGACCCTCACTCACTCCCAGCTGATACGTGAAGAACTCTCCTAACTGCTGCTTAGTTCTCGTTCTCAAACAGCTTCCAGCTACGCACACTACCAACCCTACAAGAAACAGTCCATTGCTCAACACAACTATGCTAGCATCAGCCTGTTGGTACCCTGATGCTACGTAGTATCCCATGTAGTAACACTGAATGGAGATGTTGACGTAGGATGCTGTGTAGAAGAGGATTCTTTCGCTCTGAGGCGACGTGTGTGTTTTCGCACCTTTGTTTAGCTTATTTGGGTCTTTCAGTTCATAAATGAATAGAGACAATATGATGGTAATTCCCAATACTATGCACAGTGTTAAGAAGTCCATTGTTTTGAAATGTTATATTCTTTACTTTTGTTTCTGTGATTGCTTTGTGTCATAGTTATCCTTGTTTAATCCCTGTATTTATAGTATATTGGACAGTATTATGCGAGAATGGCTTCAATTAGATTCACGCACTCGTTAATTGTGCACAATTATATTATAGCAATTAAAATACGTTTACGGGCGAAACTAACTCAATTTACATCATACGATTTAATGTGAATTACCAAATTATTGAATATACCGTTACAACGCTCACATAAAAAATGCTGAGTCATCAGCTATTATATTCTACTCATACTTGAATATCTCTAAAATGAAGTGAACTAAATGGAAACTTCCACCACTCTAAGGGTCGATGCCTTCTGTAACACCTTTTTGAAATAATTTGACACCTTCATAGTGATGATGACAATGCGAAAAAAATAATCCAAAATTGCAGCTTGTGCCGACAGCATGTTCCTTTGGAGGCACTATCAATAAACCACCACCAAAATATAGTGCAAAGGAACATGCGTCGGCACAGGCTTTTTTTTTTCATTTTGTAGGCCTAGTTTGCACATTTTGTATTAAGTCTATGGGAGCAGCCTAGAATAAAATCCATCCAAATTACGCTCCTTTAGGAGCGCCCAATACGCCTGGATAACACCCTGATGGCAACCGAGGAATGTGTAACATTCCATTTATAATTTCGATATATTTCATTCAACTTGTCATGGACATCCTCATGTTCCAATTTTGAACATTTATAACGCGTTTAACTATGTTAAAAGCAGGCTATAAAAACACGATAATTCCCACGAAAAATAGCGATTACGTAATCAAATGGTGATATATCACAATTCTAAAGGGTGTTATGTATGCCTTGATATCATGTTCCTAACTTCCTATACAATTATAATGCATTTCTCAGGTCTCTCAATACTAGCTATTGAGATAAAGATATGTCAGCTAATAATCAATGGCCTTTAAGTAATCCATGGCCCAGCAAAATCTACCCAGTAGTAAGGCCTTATATAATGAAGGTCACGGAATATCCTATTTCTACGAAGGTTGCCCTATACTGATAAATAGCATAACAACATAGCTCCTAGAGAACCTAAATGGTGCATGGTAGAATGCCTTTGATAGATTTTTAGGACTAATATTTTTCTATTTATCAGAACTAAGCTTTTAGTACTGTATTATTCTGTGTGAGTTATAACTTATAACTTATAAGCAATTAGGTGGATTTTCACACTTTCAAAAATGTGACAATGACGTCATAATTTCATGGTAGGTGTGATTTAAAAAAAATAATACGTGTATAGATTTGATAGAATTGTTACTTTCTCATTTATATTATCAGTGTTTCATACACGATTTGCATACAAGGGGGGCAATCTGGTTATGTAAATTCTCAAGGGGGGCACTCTGGGATACTTTAAACTTATGTTATTAAGGGGGGGGACTTGAAAGAACAGGGGGGGGGGGGAAATGCCTCCCACAACCCCCTGTATAACCCCTGATTATTCCTTTCTTAGTATTTTTAAATTATCTTATATTCTACATTGTCAAGACACCAAATTGAATTTAATCTGATGTCGAAAAGTATAGCAATTATAGGAGCAGGTCCATCCGGCTCTCGGCTATGAGAGCGTTCCGAATGGCAGAATTAAAAGGCGAAAATATCCCGGAAATAGTTTGCTTTGAAAAGCAAGAGGATTGGGGTGGTGTATGGAATTACACATGGCGAACTGGCACTGATGAATATGGTGTTACAGTGCATACTGCATAGCAGTATGTATAGAAATATGTGGTCGAATAATCCGAAGGAGATTGTAGAACTCCCTGATTACACGTTTGCGGAGCATTTTTGTAAGCCAATTCCTTCATTCTTGCCACGAGCGGTACTTTTTGATTACATTTTAGGGAGAGCAAAGAAATCGGATATAAGACAGTTTATCAAATTCAACATGCGAGTTGAAAGTGTTGTGTGCATGAATGATAAATTCATAATTCGTGTATGGAATAAAAGAGAAAATTGTGTGTTCTCAGAAGAATTTGATTATGTGATTGTCGCAAGTGGAAACTTTTCAGTCCCGCATATTCCAGAATACAAAGGAGTTGATTCTTTTCCGGGTCGTATTATCCACTCACACGATTTCCGAAATGCAGAACAATTCAAAGGTCAGGATGTAATAATAATTGGTAGTGCACTTTCTGCAGAAGATATTGCTATCCAATGTTGGAAGTATGGTTCTAAATCTGTTACAATTGCTTATCGAAAAGACCTAGGAAATTTAATTGGCCTGAAGGGATTATAGAGAGACATCTTTTAGATCACATGCACATGGAAGGGAAAACAGCAGTATTCCACGATGGTTTTCGTCAGAATGCAGATGCGCTAATCTATTGCACTGGTTATTTATTCCATTATCCTTTTATGGAAGATTAGCTCAAACTGAAGAATGATGCACAACTGAAATATTGCCCGGGACTCTACAAGGAAGTAGTTTGTCATAATAATCACAGACTATTTCATATGGGAATGACCTGTCTACTGTATCCTTTGATTAACATCGACATTCAAGCTTGGTTCTTGCGTGATGTAATTTTAGAGAGAATCATTTTGCCTTCGATTGAAGATATTCAGAAAGATATTAGCTTTTGGATGGAAAGAGAGGAAACTTGTAGGATGTCTATTGAGAAATTCTACTTTCAGACTGATTATCTCAGAGATCTTTTGACACACCTGAGTGATTATGCTAAACCTAATCTTGACCTACTTTCACAGTATTATTTAATTCGACAAGAGCATAAAAAGAAGGATGTTCTCACATATAGGGACCATTCTTACACTTCGGCTACAACTGGAATAGTCTCTCCTAATCGTGCTGTCAAATGGATTGATGCAAAAGCTTTGGAGACGTTGGACACATTTTTAGAATCCGAATTTATCTAGTTTTATATCTTTCCATAAATATTCAACATTTATATATTTGGACAAATTTTGTATGTAGGAATAGGATTGTCGCATAATTCATAGGATTAACTTTCATGATTCACGAGCCCTTCGGTCTCTGTCGCTTTGCGACAGATTGGTGCTACACACCTCAAGTTAACGGCCGCTTCGCGGCTTTACTCCTCACTAAACAATACATTTTACAGTATTTGAATGTGGTCCGGCAACGCGGCACCCTGCATTTGAATGTGATTCGGCAATTATTAAACCTTTAAATTATTAAATTATCAATTAATTGTTAATTTAGAACAGATAGATGGCACAGCAAAGCTGGCCATCCTGAAAAGTGGTACGGCGTACGCCGCCCCTGCAATAGATTAGTTTACATAGTAATATTTGTCATAGTATATACGTACTTATATAATATCCGTTTATTATAATATGCGTTGAAAGTAAACTTCTAGGTTGATTTTGAATTTTCATTAATTTGTTTACCTATTTTGTGTAAACTACAGCAACTAATATTCTTGTTTACCTATTATAACATTCCCCCATCACTTTAATACAGTCCGGACAAACAAACACACACACAAACAAACAACAATCGAGATTCATTAATATTGATTAAACTGGTTATCTGGTAGTTTGTCATTCCCTGTGGCAAAATATTTATGGGTTACCCTTTCCCACTGTTCTACCACTGACCTCAGGGTACCAAATTCTTCAAACATTTCTTTTCATTTCTCTAAACAGCCAACAGTGACACTGTCAGGTCTGTACGAAAGTTAAATTTTAGTTAAACTAGAAAGTTAAATTGTACGAAAGTTAAATTGCAGAATGTGGGCATGTTCTACGAGATGGAGATAAGCTCAAGCGGAGCATTGTAATGATTAATGAAGACTATCGCAATATAGGGTTCTGTCCCGCACAGGATGCAATGCAATCTTTCCAGAAAAGAAAATGGTGGAAAAACACGAAAATATAGTTTTTCCACCCAAAAGGTAGTTTTATTAGCGTGGAGTACCACAAATTTACTGTTTCAAATTCTATAATTCGAGTCCTATAATCTGAGAGTTTATTTGGTAATAGTTATTTATTTTAAGAGCGAATTGGATTGTAATTGTCAACTTAGATGTGAGATTTAAATTTCCTGGCTTTTAATCTTTATTCAAATTAGGCAATTTCGGTATTATTGTAGTTGAAGATTAAATCGCCAAACCTCAACTAGTACTTTTAAAAGAGATACCTTCATTCAAAGTCATATTTAGGCAAAAATCAAAATGTTATCAGCTAATCATGATAATTTTTATTATCGTTAGCAACTTAGCATACACGTTTACATTAGACAAAAAATCCACATTTGATGGTGTATTCAAATGTGAGCTTACATCACGGTATTATAGCAAGTAATAGAATTTGAACAATTATTGAAGACAAGTTAAGCATAAATGAGATTACAAAAATGTACGATAGTTAATGAAGGAAATAATTTCAAGATACAAGTATAAATAAGAAATTAGATGCTCTCACATATCAACAGAAAGTTTCATCCAGGATCTACAAAATCTCAAAATGAGTTTCCCTACAAAAATTGCCATACAGATGGCTTTTCTTCTATTTCTCCAACAAATGAATCTCTCACATTGCGCTAACACAGCAGTAACAGTGATCACATGTAATTTAAGATGTATTAGTGGCATTGTAACAGTAATTAGTGCATTCGTTACTTTAACTTGCATCACTCTGGGTTGTGTGGAATATTTCTGTAAGAAGCGAGCACTGCAAAACGCTATCCGAGTAAGAGCCAATAACCAGGGACGCATTGTTAGAGTTCGCGTTGTAGCCAATCGTAATGCACCCAATCCCACCACGAATACAGTTAGCACTGTGGTCGCCAATGCAGTTGTAGCTCCTCAAAGCAATCAGCCTATAGTCAGCAATAATAGCATAACTAACCCCGACACACTCCCTCCTGTCCAGTGTTCGGAAAAAACCGCCCTTTTCTAGAAAAGACCGGATCAGGTGGAAAAAACCGGTTTTTTCCGGAAAAAACCGCCCTTTTCTGCCTTTTTCTATTGACTGGCCTAAGCGTAATTAATATACGTATTTCGGTGTACTTAGTGGTTAATCCACTAACCTTTGTATAACATTAGGATCCACTCTCAAAAGTCCTAAATTTAACAATCGTTGGTGTAGAATCTCTATAAAATATCTGTCTCTTGCATATAGAAGCTGACCATAAATGGGCCTCTAGTGTTGCCATATATGGTCATAAGTGGTTTTTCCAAATTTACTGCACTTTTCCGAGGTGGAAAAAACCGGTTTTTTCCGGTTTTATCCAGGGGGTTTTTCCGGGGTGGTCTTTTCTGGCAAACACTGCTCCTGTCATTCCTGGATACACATACACTATTCCCAATCAGGTTGTTGCTGCTAATAACACAGTATTACACACTCCAACTGAGAATGCTCCTGAATAGAATAATTATGAGCTAACCCCATTAGTATAAGTTTGTAATATATAATCTGAATGTTGTTCTCTCTTCCTATCCTATGTTTCTGTTTGTTCCATGTGAATGCTGGTAATGATCAAATGTTTTATGGGCTTGCTTACATACTGGTCAGCAACATTTCACTTGTTGATCCTGTTTAGTATAATTGATTTTTATTCTATAAATTATTACCCTGGCAGTACCGGAAAAATATACAGTATAATAATTCGATATTCATAATCTAATATTATCAACTTCTTGAAATTATGATACTTTGCCATTAAAGGGAATTAAGACGAGCTTGTTTGATTATGATGTTAACCAATACATATTCCTGGAACTTTTTCAATGATTTACAGAGTTGAATCTGAGGAGTTGTTTAATTTAGGAGCTCCTTTGAGTTATGTAATGCTTGGCAAAAGCTTCAACAGGAGTTTAGATACTAGATGATTATTGATCTAATTTTGATTGCTGCCTATCAATCTTGAAACTTATAAAAATGGATTTAGTTTGCGAAAATTGGTAGAAAAAATTGGTAAACAAATTAATGAAAATTCAAAATCAACCTAGAAGTTAGCTTTCGACGGGTATTAGAGGTAAACAAGTTAAAAGTATCCAAAATGGTAGTTAAGGATGTATATATAACAACAACAACAATTTACTAGCTATATAATCAATGGTTCAGTGAGGAGTAAGGCCGCTTAACATCCGACAACTCGAGGTGCATAGCACCGATCTATCAAAAAGCGACCGAGACCGAAGGGCTCGAGATAGATTAAATCACATTGATTTGTTTTTTTTAGTGTGCTTCTTCTAGTAAAAAGAAAACTTCATAGTAGAGTACTATAGTTTATACTATAAATGCACACTATTGAAATCGTTCTGATGGAGTTACCACCAATGGCCTGACCAGACTATTGGTGGTAGAGATTTGAAATTTAGACAGGGGATAGAGAATTTCCTGGAGATGATCATCTCGAAGCCCAAATTCTCAATTTTGTCTTTTTACGTCTGTTAAAATATCGAACTTTAAAACGAAACTTCCACCACTCTAAGGGTCGTCGCCTTCCGAAACAACTTTCTGAATGATTTAACACCTTTAGAATGATGAAGACGTTTTGAAAAAATCGAAAATTACAGCTGTGTCGACAGCATGTTCATTTGGAGGCACTATCAATAAACCAACCACAAAGCATGGTGCCACCAAAGGAAGATGCTGCCGGCACAGCTTTAATTTTAGATTTTTTCGACGATTTCTTGATCTTTTCAAATGACATTAATGGGTGGTTTTCACTCGTTTAAGGAAAGCAAACTTGACGCTGAGAGGAATAAGAGTAGTTTGGCCAGCTCGGGTGTTATATATTAGGTGTATGTCTTCACCGCCGATGGTATGTTACCAGATCCTTCTAAGGTTAGAAAGCAATCATCCAATTCTGAGGCTAGATATAAGCCTGGTTATCCAAACCGACGTCTGCTAACAGGCTGGAGCCTCTTGCCAGGAGAAACGAGCCTCGGGAGCCTGGTCCTGGTCCTCCCTAGAGAAGACGCTTCACTTCAACCTCTTAGAATTGAAAGTGATTTTCTTTGGAGTTATTTGCCACTCCCAGAACGCACGTCTTGGTGCAGATGACAATATTATTACGCGACTTTCTGATCCTTTAGCGTGACTGTCTCAATATACATAAGAAGTAGCTATCACTCTCGTATGACTCTTGTATAGGAGAGTACCGATATCCATGGCTACGAGTTCTCCCGGCCCAATCCCTGTTATGTCGAATCGTCAGTGGTTGTCGGAGTGCATTGGAGGGTTTGGCACGTAGACAAGTGATACATGTTCTGCACATTTCCTTCATGTCTCGAGCCACGTTACGACAGAAATTACCGCCTCAGTGATTGTAGCGTCCTGGCCTGACCAAAGTGTCCCCCCGCAAGCACCTCTCTTTTAATGCCTTCTCCTGCTCACTCTTTGGAACCATTATCTGTGTGTCAAAAAACAATACGTCTTGCTCCAGTGTGCATTGCAATTCGCTACGTCATCAGATTTGGAGGCACTCCCTCCCTCCCTCTGACCAGCTGGCAACTCAGCTTCTGACATACGATCCAGCTTCAAATTACTCTGACTGCGGAGTATATCCCGGGAAGGAGAATATAACTGCCGAGGCTCTATCTGCCAATTGAACTCACTCCAACACGAATGGCGTCTCTCTTCTCGGAACAATCCTCTACCACCCAGGTATACCCGCACGTGGCCCTTTCGCCTCAAACCTGAACAACAAGTTGGCGAAATTTATGTATTAAGTTAATATAGACCCCATTCTGGCCGAGCAGGCCTTGGTGGCTACTTCGAAACACTAGTCACCGACCCGCTAGGGAACTTTCACCCCACTCCAGCCACCAACATATGAGACTACTGGCCTGTGTCACATCCGGTAACTCCTCAAAGACAGAGGAATTCCGGACAGGCCTGTTGGGATCATTCTAAAATCGTGGTGCACTTCCACAAAAAAATTTGTGCATAGTGTTAAAATTGTGGTATGCAAGCACTATCCAAACATACGTCATTGTCTGGCTACGCCATTTGTAGAATTCCAATTCTACTTCGTCCTTCGGGCTCGTCGAATTCCAAATTAGTTCTTAGTTCGAGACTTCCGTTATTGTTACAAGATTGAAATAGTGTGTGAATGGTCAAATTTTAATATCTTGGGAAAATATAAATAATTGTTGGAAATAGGATAAGATATGAAGACCATAGTTCTCCTTCAAACACACAACTACTATACCTATTCTATACTATACTATACCTATCCTTTATTTAGTCCATGTAGACAGTGCCGGATTTACCATTAAGCTAAGTAGGCTATAGCCTTAGGGCCACACCAGGTGACGGACACTTATGAAGTGTCGCTCTTTGAGATTGAAAAGCTTAAAATTTCTTACTTCTATATATTATAAATATATTTGTCATTCGAACCTAAACAAAAATATTAACTGAGACTCCTGCACTATACAAGATGGCACTTTTTAGTTTGTTAAACAATTGAAATTTGGGGACTCGAACAATGTCGGTCATGTTTCGGGCCACTCGTGTGGTTCAGCCTTCGGGCCACGCAAGGGTAAATCCAGCCCTGCCTGTAGATAATCCTGTAGGTAAGATAAACATTTCTTCTCCCCTTCCTCCGATGGTGCATATGAGAATTCCTGCTTGTATCTCGTTAGAACCTCCATCGCTAATGATTATATTCTCCTGTGAGTCCAAACAGAACAAAGCGGCATTAGCCTGTAGTGGTCCCTCGTGTGCTGAGAGAGCGTAGCGCATCTCCTGTGTAGGATAACACACGGATACAGGGAGAATGTTACATAGCACATACACTGGATCAACTGTTAGCTTTATATCCCAAGGCTGTTGAATTGATCGGTGGTCAGTCAGAGTCCGTAATAGTGTAGGGAGCTATCTAGGATTTGTATTGTGTTGTTGTCAAAATCTGTTATGAAAACATCTCTATTTAGTAGAGACGGTGAGGTTAGTAGGTATTTTGAACTCTCCTTTCTCAGTTCCCCATTTTCCTATTTTAGCTACTAATCGTGTGTCAGATTCTATTTCAAACTGAAACACTGCCTACTCTGTATCCGTAAAGTACAGTTGTCTGTGTGTGTAGCTATTAGTGTTGTAAGGTTGAAATAAGTAATCATTCCAGAAATTTCCATGGAAAAACAAAATTTTTGGAAATTTTACAACACTAGTAACTATACCGCGTATACGTTCCATGTGTTCATGTGTGTAACCGGTTAGGAACTCACCACATCTGAGAATATGGAGATACGCGATAAGTTAGGAACATGCCACCCTCTGCAACCATATACGTAATTCTATTTGTTTGTGTCTTAGCCAACTGACTCATTTTAGATATTATCTATCCTCTTCAATTTATATATCCATATGGATATATAATTTGAAGAGGATAATAACTATGTAGTTATTATTTTAATTCTGTAGTATGCATTTTTGTTCCCATCGAATTATGAGTTTAAGTTCCCTCAATAGACCATGGCCTGGTTATGGGTACATGGGTCTGACCATAGACTACTATATAATACAGATGGGAAAGCAGCCGACCAACGAATAAAAAAGAGAGGCCAGTTTATGATTTTCACTCTAATACAATCTATGCTTATAGAACTTGTGAATTTGACTTAATATAGGGTAATAGAGTATGGTAAATCCATTAGTAGTATTTATAAGATTCTCAGAACTGCGGTTTAGGCGCCATTTAATGATGACGTCAGCGACAACTAATTTTATATTAAATTGACATGTATGTATCTAAATGTATTAAAATGTACTTGTACACCAATCGTATTATTTATTTATTTTGCACTTATGAATGTTCAACAAATAATATGCAATATAATATATATATAGTCATATAAGATATTAAAATAGCAAATTGGCTTCTACCGGAAAAACTATAAGATTATTTTTAACACGACCATATGCTTAGAAAATATATAATATACAAGGAACAAACTAGTCAACATTTATATTAATTAAGTTTAATTGTGCACTTATTTTATTTAAACTCCGCCCCTTGTTCAAAACCTCGACTACTTTATCTTCCATAGGTTGTTAATACGTATATGTTACCGTCGAAATTGAGGATCACGAAGTTGAGATTTCGAATATAAGAAATCTCAATTTCGACGGTTTAAATACATGTATATAATATCCGTACTATAGGAATATGTGTATTTCTGACTTACTGTATAAAACTTTTCCTAAATCAATCCTTAGATCTCATTATCTTATGCCATTCAAATGCTCTGTCGTACATTGTCATTCGGGATATTCCAATGGACCTAGTAAAGTTATGTTTGCCTTTCCAAAGCAAGATGAGCTTCGACAGAAATGGGTGAAGTTTTTGAATCGAGAAGCTTTCACAATTACTCAGTCTTCACGAATATGCATCCAACATTTTGAAGAAAAATATATAATTCCCCATCCATTAAAGACGAGGCTAAATTTGAAACTCAGCCCTATCCCAACAATATACCCTTCTTCTATCCCTAAAAGCCAGCAGGCTATTATCTCTCCACCTATTCGAAAAAAACCTATTGTGCGGATTTTTCAGAAAGATGAATTACCCATTTTTCAATCTCGATCAAAATGCGAAAGTTTACAAGATATCTTAAGCCACATAAAATCAGCGATCGAGTATCGAGACTTTTTTCATTCTTCTACTGAAACAGATCTTACTATTTATCGGGTTGAAATACAATCAGGTGTAGCTACAGTTATGGAGTGTATAAATATCAGTTCTGATTTACATGTGAAGCTTAGTTTTGAAGGATTCCCTATTCCTCTTCCAGATTATATATCGAATTCTAAAGGTTCTAAAATTCGTAACTTGGATATGTTAACAAATTTACCCATCTATTGTCGAAACATCACTCACAATTATGATATTGAACCTCTTAAAGATCTGTTGCGACTCGTATACTATTGCCCTAAGCCTAAAGGAAAGTGTAAATACTCTACCAGTACTCTTCGATTTGCCCTTCAATTGCGCTATACTTCAAATGCAGCTTATAATCTATTACGTCAATACATGCCGCTACCTAGCCAGAGATTATTACGTTGTTTAAAATCCGACTCCATTGATAGTATAAAAGCTTTATCTAAATTTCGTGAAGATGGTTTTTTTGGAAATGATGTCGTAATTCTTCTTGATGAAATGCATCTACAGCAACAAGTACAATTTGACGGACAAACTATTATTGGTTGTAATGAAGATCTCCAAATGTACAAGAGCATACTTTGTTTTATGGCGATGTCTCTCACTAATACTATCCCCTTTATCATTAAAGCTATTCCATTATTCACTATATCGTCCAAAATTGTAAGTAATGGTATCCTTAATTGTCTGGAAAATTTAACCTATGAAAAGTTTCATCCTCGTGCTGTTATTTCTGATAATCACCGAACCAATATTTCTTCGTTCAACTATTTGATGAATACTTATCCAGTTCCTGAAAAGAAATACTGTATGATCAATCCAAATAATTCTCTAATTGTTTACTTGCTTTTTGATACAGTTCACCTAATCAAAAACATTCGGAATAATCTTATTGGTGCTCGGTTCTTTCAAATTCCACAGCTGCAATTAAAACTTCAAGAATTAACTCTTATAGTTCCAGCAGGGAATGTATTTTGGCGTAGTCTTCACAAAGTTCATGACGCAGACCACTCTCTCAATTTCCATCTTCGAAAAGCTCCATCTTTAAACTACCAAGCACTTCACCCAGGAAATAACAAACAATCGGTTCCACTAGCTCTTGCTATTTTTGATAGTAAAACCTCAGCTGCAATGCGTGAATATCTCAGGGATGAAGATATAGTAACTCCAGCATTCTTAGAGCTGGTAAACATGTGGTGGTTGCTTGTTAATTCCAAAGAACGTTTTCATCCGCATCACTTTGGAAATGCTATTAGTCCAAATACGCTTAAAGATAAACGTACCTTTCTACTGGAAATGAACAATTGGTTATCAACTTGGAAACTTTCGAAAAAACTTGGTCTCACTAAACAAACCTTTGAAGCATTAATGAATACAAATGCCGCTATTGCTGATCTATCATATGATTTAATCACAGATGGCTTTCATTACGTATTAACCGGAAGATTACAGACCGATCCATTAGAAAGGAGATTTTCTCAATATAGACAAATGAGTGGCGGTCGTTTTCTAGTGAGTTTAACTGAGATACTGCGTTCTGAAAAGATAATAACTTACCAGCACCTTCTCAAACGCGATATCGACTTTAGTGGCTTAATAGTGTCTTCAACTGATGAAATAAATAAGCTAATTTCTGATTTTTTAATCACATTACCGACTGATTCTATTGACCTACTTTCTTTATCAGATAACTCTAAACATATTGTTGCTTATGTAGCAGGGTACATCTCTCATTCGCTCATACAACGTTCCAACTGTGATGTTTGTTTTGAACTACTTCAGAAAGATCAGATGAATAATTCTTATATTGAGATTCTTAATAGAGGGGGGCTCCACTTACCAACAGTAATCCTTTACCAGTATGTAGAAACTGCATTTTGTATACTCGAATCGTTTGAATCGAAGATATTGGCAACTAAACTTCCAACTAAACATGTAATGCTCCACCTACTTGCACAGGTATCAGTTGAATGGGATTCTGGTTTTGTTTGCGATCTACATGCTACTGATGGTTGTAAGAGAGTTCATTCGATTGTAACTAATCTTTATCTTAAAGGACTTTCCAATGAAGTTAGTGAAACTGCTAGAAAGTCTCAAGTTGATTCATTTAAGGCCAAGAAACGTAGACTACCAGACTGATTGTTTGTCTTTATTATCATTATAATAAATTATGCTCCATTGAATTCTTTTATGTGTATACTGTATACATGTGTATTAGCTGTCGCTGACGTCATCATTAAATGGCGCCTAAACCGCAGTTCTGAGAATCTTATAAATACTACTAATGGATTTACCATACTCTATTACCCTATATTAAGTCAAATTCACAAGTTCTATAAGCATAGATTGTATTAGAGTGAAAATCATAAACTGGCCTCTCTTTTTTATTCGTTGGTCGGCTGCTTTCCCATCTGTATTATATAGTAGTCTATGGTCTGACTGAATGATGGAATTTCGTCTGAATTTTCTGAATTTTCTTCGAAATGACTGAATGGTGGAAAGTGCTGGAATTTCTAAAAATCGACTGAAAGGTGGAAAATGGTGGAAACGACTGAATGATGGGAAATGGCTAAATGATGGAAAAACGCATATAACAAAAAGTACACAGAGCATGCTCATAAGGTACATAGTGCATGCTCGTAAAAATAGAAGATTTTTACCCTAGTATAATAATCACAAGTATAATAGTTGCTACTTACGAATACATTCCAATTTGATGCACATTGCAACAACACTAAAATTAAGCCACTGTGAAGAAACTGCAGGGTTACCAACCCTCCCGATTTTTAGCCTCTTTATCTCCCATCCTCTCATCCTCCCAACCAAACTTTTCAAACTCCCGCTTTTTTGGAAATTGTACCTAGATTTAGATTTTATGATATACAAGCTGCTCGTCCGCGCTACGCGCGTTCTTACAACTTGCACTCGGGCCTGTGGCCCTCGCTTGTATTCATGGCAAATATATTTTCAAAATGTTATGCCAGTTGTATTTAAATACTGTGGAATGTAACGGTAATTTAACGAAAATTATACATCCCTTTCCTTACGTCAATTTTTTGCCATTTTGGAATAAAAACTACGGTCTGTGACATTCGTTATCCTTCTCCTCCCTCGAAAGCGTTACTTAAATTTCGAAAGCCTTATACGCAGGTTAATTATATTATGGGAAATCTTTTAGGAATTATAATAGCTGGCCGCTAGCCTATGTACAAATGACCGTTGTATAGAGTAACCTTTAGCAGATTCTACTATACAGTATGTAGGTAGCAGATCCCTACCTTATTGAGCTGTTACCCCTAAGCAGTATATTTAAGCTGATCGACCGCACTACGCGCGTTCTCACTCGAGCCTTCGGTCCTCGCGTGAATTTACAACAATTTTGATTCCTTAATTAGATTAGACAAATTTGTTACTTCAGAAAGAAAGTAAACAGCTCAAACTTTTAGACTAAATCATAAAAATATATTCTCATGATTCTCGGTAAATTAATACGTTAATTCTTGCTAAAAAAAGTCATTGATACGAAAATTATTCTTAACTGACAAATATATCTTTTTTCGGGTTTATGAGTAGCAAATCTGAAATCTAATTGATTAATTAATCAAAAGTTTGGAAATGAAGATTTTATAAGGTGGAATGAAAGGTTTTAGTTTAACTTTTGCTAAATAGACTATTTATGCGATTAATGGGACTATTAAAGTACTAACTTATAGGGTAAAATTTATTGGTCAAATGTATTGACCCAGAATTATTTGTATTTATTTTTTCAGCCAATTAAATTGCAGTCTCAGTTTGGCTCTCTATAATGCCTACTTAACAGCTGATAGTTTTGTCACCTTTTGAAAGGGAAGATATGAATATTTTTCTTAGATATTAGAACTTGTTCCTAGAAACAATATTTTCTACCCCTCTGCCAAATTTCAAGTCTGTAGCTCTTACCAGTTCCTCAATCAATTCCGAACAAAAAAACAAAAAAATCATTGTGATTTAATATATAAGATAAGTAAAATAAGTAGATTTTTTGCTAAAATCAGTCTAGATACGAGTACCAAGTTTTGTTCTACTCATATACTTGTAAGTTGGTTAAGATTCTTTAGCTCCCTTATTATTACACTACTATTATGTTTTAATTCGAATTTGGAAGATACGTATTCTCAAAAATATCCCGGGTGGCCTACATCCTCCAGAAAGTTGTTAAAGCAGATATGATGCTGATTTTTTTCTCGTTTAGTTTATATGTCAATCAATGCAAACAGGGGTGGTTTATGCTTTACAACAAATTTACAAATTTAATTGCCTAATCGTCATGAAATTCCTTGAAATCTCGAAAAAATGTCCATAAATGACGAGAACTTTTGAAGATATTAAAATCTGCTACATCTACGTATATCTATATTTTAAAGGGAAAATTCCAAAAATACTCAAGTTTTTTAAAAATTTCCAAATATACTCAACTTTTTACTGATACTCAAATATAAAACTAGATCTTTCCGAATCTACTCAAGTTTTTCAAAATAATTCCAAATCTACTCAAGTTTTTCAGAATAATTCCAAATCTACTCAAGTTTTTCAGAATAATTCCAATTCTGCTCAAGTTTTTTCAGTAAATTCACAGATCTACTCAAGTTTAGAAAGGCTATATTTAGTCTATCTTATATATTAAATCACAATGTTTTTGTGTTTGTTTGTTTGTGTGTTTGTTCAGAATTGATTGAGGAACTGGTAAAAGCTACAGACCCAAAATTTGGCAGTGGGGTGGGGAATACTAGTATTGTATGTACAAACAAGTTCAATATCTAAAAAGATATTCAAATCTTCCATCACAAAAGGTGTCAAAACCTTTAGCCAATTAAATTCGAGGGTTGTTCCAGTATGGATTAGCAGCTAGCATTTCAATTAGTATAATCGAATGCTTTAGTGTCTGTCAAATGTTAAGTATGCATTATGGAATACTGAGAAAGTAATCTAATTGATCGAGAGGAAGTTCAGGCATTTAATCAGTTATTTGTGTTCTGTCTGTCTAGCCATACATTTATAACATTCCATTGTGTTATTTGATATCAAATTATTATCAATCAATACAATAACTTCTCCACATCCCAAAGTTAGGGGTCCACTGGTACAGTTTCTTAGTGATATTTAATTATATATTTAGAATTGGTATATTATTATACACGGACAAGCTTATATATCTAGAAAATTATCTGTTCAAATTTGCATAAATATCCAAATTATTTAATCTGTCCTTATAGAAACCTGTAGCTAGGATGAACGGATATAAATAGACGGCTAGCGGCCAACCATCAAGAACGACATTTAATTTGAAAAGCAGATGCTTTAAATACAAGCGAGGGCCGTAGACCCGAGTACAAGTTGTAAGGACGCGCGTAGAGCAGACGAGCAGATTGTACTAATAAATATTTTTTGTGGTTGGGATCTCCATACTAGTTTCAATAATCCAATAAAACTTGAGTATATTTGGAATAATCCAATAAAACTTGAGTATATTTGGAATAATCCAATAAAACTTGAGTATATTTGGAATAATCCAATAAAACTTGAGTATATTTGGAATAATCTGGTAAAACTTGAGTATATTTGGAAAAACTTGAGTATATTTACAAATTAGTTGAGTATTGTTGAGTATATTTGGAAATTTTTAAAAAACTTGAGTATTTTTGGAATTTTCCCATATTTTAAATCTCGATTGTTGTTTGTTTGTTTGTTTGTGTGTGTGTTTGTGTGTTTGTCCGGATTGTATTAAAGTGATGGGGGGATAGAAACCGCAATTAATATTGGGATATAAACTAACTTTCAAATGTTATAATAGGTAAACAAATGTTATAATAGGTAAATAAGTATGCTGAACACGAATTTCGCGTTTATAAATATCTCATATTAATATTTGTTGTTGTTGTTTACACAAATAGGAAACAAATTAATGAAAATTCAAAATCAACCTAGAAGTTAGCTTTCAACGGGTATTATAGGTAAACAAGTATGCTGAACACGATTTTCGCATTAAAAAATTTATAATATGAATATTTGTTGTTGTTGTATACACAAATAGGTAAACAAATTAATGAAAATTCAAAATCGACCTAGAAGTTAGCTTATGACGGGTATTATTGGTAAACAAGTTAAAACTATGAAAAATGGTAGAAAGGGTTGTATATAACGTCACTTTCTACCATTTTCCATGGCAGAAAGGGTGAGGAGCAGGGCCGGCGG
The DNA here is from genome assembly GCA_028753945.1 of Hexactinellida sp. DTS-2022. NCBI lineage: Eukaryota > Metazoa > Porifera > Hexactinellida > Hexactinellida sp. DTS-2022. Next base: position 15,414,211 of record JAPNXP010000001.1, read on the forward strand.
AAGAGGGGCGGTTGGGGCGGCCTGGGCCGCCCCACTTTTTCTGTGATTTGTATGGTACTTTGAAATTTCGCGGGCGTGGTTCGTAATACTATTATACAAGGCTGCCCCACATCTCACAAGGCCGCCCCACCTCTCACGAGCTTCCGCCGGGCCTGGTGAGGAGTAAGGCCGCACAGTGGCCGTTAACTTGAGGTGTGTAGCACCGATCAGTCGCAAAGCGACCGAGGCCGAAGGGCTCGCTAATAGTACAAAAACATACTTTGTAGAAAAATTATAATAATTAATCTAGCTACCTGTATTTCGTTTTTGTTATACTATTGCATACATTGGGTGAATACGGGATAAGTGGGAAGAAAGATTATAGATAGAACTAGAAAAATAAGCGTTTCCTAATAGTAGTTATTCAAACATAAAAATTAATCATATTCTATCGTTCTATTCATGATAGATTCAAAAAAATAGCATATATTTTGAGTTTCCCGCTTTTTGAACTTCGACCTCCCGATTTTTTGATAAAACTCCCGCCAAAATGGCAAAATCTCCCGCTTTTTGGTTTTCAGAGGTTGGTATCCCTGGGAATGATCCAACTGTTATGAATAACAATTTAATTAGGAGATATCTGTAATGTAGATTTCATAGATACGAGCCCTTCGGTCTCGGTCGCTTTGCGACAGATCGGTGCTACGCACCTCAAGTTAACGGCCGCTGTGCGGCCTTACTCCTCACATTTTCTACCATGGAAATGGTAGATAGGGACGTTATGATTTTGATTTTCATTAATTTGTTTACCTATTTGTGCAAACAACAACAACAACAAATACTCATATTAGAATTTTATAAATGCGAAATTCGTGTTCAGCATACTTGTTTACCTACAATACCCGTTGAAAGCTAACTTCTAGGTTGATTTTGAATTTTCACTAATTTGTTTACCTATTTTGTGTAAACAAAACAACAAATATTCATATTATAAAATTTAAACGCGAAATTCGTGCTCAGCATACTTGTTTACCTACAATACCCGTTGAAAGCTAACTTCTTGGTTGATTTTGAATTTTCATTAATTTGTTTACCTATTTTGTGTAAACAACACAACAAATATTCATATTAGAAAATTTTAACCGCGAAAATTGTGTTCAGCATACTTGTTTACCTATAATACTCGTTGAAAGCTAACTTCTAGGTTGATTTTGAATTTTCATGAATTTGTTTACCTATTTTGTGTAAACAACAACAACAAATATTAATATGAGAAATTTATAAACGCGAAATTCGTGTTCAGCATACTTGTTTACCTATTATAACATTTGAAAGTTAGTTTATATCCCAATATTAATTGCGGTTTCTATTCCCCCATCACTTTAATACAATCCGGACAAACAAACAAACACATACACACACAAACAAACAACAATCGAGATTTAATAATACGAGCCCTTCGGTCTCGGTCGCTTCGCGACGGATCACTCTCTCACAAAAGTCGCTTCGCGACTTTTGTTCGTTCGTGTTAGGCACTACGCGATACAATTAACGGCCGCTTCGCGGCCTTTCCCTCCCCAAAAGCAATCACATTAATAATGAGTTTTAAAAGCTCAATAAATTTCAGTTACACGATAAGAAAGCTCAAATCAAAATAATACTAAAAGAAAAACAGGCAATAGAATAGACAAATGATTGATTGGTTAAATGAATTAATTTTCAATCAATCAAATTGGAGCCTCAGAAAATATTTCTATTAGGCACAGGCTATTTATACTAATTGAATAAGTTAGCTAATCCATACTAACAAACCCTCGAATTTAGGCTAACATATTTTGTCACCTTCAAATGTGAATATTTCTCTTCAAAAACCAATAGATCGTTATCGCAGTACAAAATTACCCCTGTATACAAATTTTCAGCTTTCTGGGACTCGTAGTCTTTCCAATTAATTATGGACAAACACACAAACAAACAAACAAACAAACAACAATTCCTCTTTTTATATATAGATAGATGTCACAGAAATTTTGGTCCCCTTGGAAATTGGTCCGGGGAGACCAAATCGTTCATGGAAATTTGGTCCTAGGACCAGTTTTCCATGGAATATTGGTCCCCCGGACAAATATTTTCGGAGACCAATTTTCCAGTGACAGATACACTTAATATGAAAGGAATCGACTCGCGGTGGAAATCGTTCAACGTTATTAGGAATTGAAATAATTTGTTAAATAAGATCTTTAGTGGCTAAGACAACCAAACCACCTAATTTGTCGAGCACACACGAGCATGCTCTATGTACCTTTTGTTATATGAATTTTCCATTATTCAGCTATCTTCCACCATTCAAACAGACCTGAACACTCAAAGGAAGTAATTTCCTACACTACTACCTTACTAGAAAATTGACTGAAATACTAATTTTTGAGCCAAGTATGATAGTTATTCTACCTAGTTATTACGATTCACTTGCATTAATTAATTATGTAATTATTCGAGGTATTAAAAAGTACTCAGCGCGTGGTTCAGCGCGTACCTATTCCACGCGCTGGCGCGTACTTATTCTACGCGCTGGCGCGTACTTAATAAATTAAATTAAATAGGTATTTCTGTTTTCTTCTTGATTTCTTGACGAAAAGCAATTTAGGATATTATATTTGTGTAAATTACTTTTGTGCCTATTTATTTGGTAATTGTAACGAAATTACATTTCGACTTTATTCCTGCCTTAGTTTAGTTAGATTTAATCGGAAATATCAAGTTTGACAAAGAATCATTGTCAAACCACATGAATATCTATGCGACAATAGATTTTGACAAGGAATATATAGGTAAAATAATGGATGTTCACTGAGCAAGAGGAATCAAAATAAATTATTGTTAAAAATAACTATCAAACATCAAAAGAACATCTCTTCACCGCCGATAAGACGTATTTTCAATTAACAGGAGAGCAGGTGGGAAACGGGAAACAGCTTTCTTCCACAGCGATATTCTATCTGAATAATAAGCGGGGAGACCGGCGGACTTCGATTTTGTTTACCACTGTTACGATATCCCTGTTCTTCGAGAGTACGGTCCTTGGCAAAGGCCGTAGGTGGCAGTACGGCTTACTCATTGAGTGAGTATTCACAGCCCCCCCCTAAATGAAACCCTGGACTGGTACCATGTGAAAGACACATGGGCAGTACGATGTAGGCAACTTAGATCTCTAGGGCAGTCGCATGGTGGTCTAGGGGTAACTTACCCTCCTGATGAGTCCTTGCCATGTGTTCTGTCTGTCTAGCCACACATATCTAACATTTATATGTGTCTATTTGATATCCAGTTAATTTCAATCAATACAATAACTACTTCCCATCTGGGCCGGGTCCAGGCCAAGGAGTGGTATACTTCCTTAAATTAATGACGGATAATTAACAATATTTGGAGCCGGTGTGAGCGCGTTTTGGGTATCCAGCGATTTAGATCCCCTGTCCCTAATGCCCTAGCGTTTAGGGACAGGGTGAAGTTGTAAGGACACGCGCAGCGGGGACGAGCAGCTTGTAGTAATTAAATTAACTTACCCTTTACCTCCCCTTCAAACTATTCCCCCTGTGAAGAGATACTTTAACTTGAGATTAGGGTTATTAGGGGCTGTTTTTGAGCAGAACAGTCTGGTTGTCCAGTTTCTGGTTTTGATTTTTTGTCCTGTTTTGAGGATTTCCAATATTCTCAAAAAATGTAACTATTGATACATATTATTTTGTCTTTGCCATTTAAATATTGAGAGCTCATTATGAGTTTATCCATGAATCATGAATCATTCGTTGTAAGTTGTAATAAATAATTATAGTAATAATTATCCATATTTTATTTAATCTTTGGCCAATATTTAGAATTTCAAATGCATCTTGCTGCATTTAGAAATGCAGTCAACTCCGCTTAATAGAGCCACCGGTTAATCGGTTTCTCCGCTTAATTTTTTACTTGCCATGATTTATATTTTGTTTTTTCGTTTATCCTACTTGCTATACTTTTAGCTCTTTAATTAACCATAGAGGAGACATGGCCTACTTAATATACGGCCGTGTATGTCACCGAGAAGGCCAAAAAAATAGGAGGCCAGTTTATATATTTCATTATAGGATAAACTATGCCCCTTATTGTTATTATTTGGGTTGTATATGGGGTAATCAACCATTGCGAGTCCAATGGAACCACTTTTGAGAATCTCAGATTTGTGGTTAAGCTGTTTAGGCGCCATTTCTTGGTGACGGTAACAACACGGTTGTTTAACCTACTTTTGGAAGATCTTGCTATAGTTACAGAGGCGGCGCCAGGATTTTCAGGTAGGGGAGCCCTTGGGTGCCTAAGGGGGATTTCAGGGGGCCACACTGTACAACATTGTTATTCTAGGGGGGCCAGCCTCAAAAGAGGGGAAGAATGGCCCCCTGGCCCCCTCCTGGAGCCGCCACTGTATAATTATAAACCTCATAAACTTGCGATTTTAAGTCGTGTGTGTCCTTGCACGTGTCACTTGTAGTACAAGTGGAACAAATGGGAATGTAACTGTATTTCAGTAGAAAATAATCGCAATGGTTAGAAAATAAGCACCTATAGTAATTTGACCATGTGGTATTCAAATGTTAAATCAGAATTTGTATATTCTAATTATCTCACAATGATCATAAGTTGTATATTTCATTACTTATTTATAGTAAATGAGTTTAGCACCTCCATAAAATGTAATTTAATATTGTTTTGGTCAACTTATCGTCTTGTGTAAACATTAATGTTGAAGCATCTACAAATGTTATTATCGTGCTAATTAGAAGCTTGAATGTATGAATACAAATTTTTATTGTTTAAATCCTTTTGACCGTTTAGTTTATTTTTAGATTTTCAATAGTGACACTTATGTGAATTTGAATCTTATATCTATACTAGCCGAAAAGCAGCCCTTTTCTGCTAGTTTACTACGCTTTACTACGCTTTGTCTTTGGTGGTCAGTTTCATTTTCACGTTTTAATCGCTTTCTCGCTGTATTGGGCGTTTGTTTACAAACATTACCAACACGCGAACGTTTTTTAAGTGGCATACGTATAGTTGATAACGGGTTTGGATTTTGTATGTAAATTATGACTGAAGTTGGCAAAATATGTCAACCCGATCTATATACAGTCAAGTTCTTTTATTATGAACATTCAAGGGACCAAAAATTGTGTTCATAATCACGGACTACTAGAATACCCGGACGGGCAACTCTCAAAGTGTTGAATAAAAACTGGAGGCTGAAAGGCTCCAATTTTAAAAATTGAAAAAGCATTAGGTTTCCGGTTTCCAAATGTGATTTTTGGCATATAGGGGTAAATTTTGGCACCCAAAAACAATTTGAGGTTTCCACTCAAAATTTCTCACACCTCGACAAGTTATGACGTCATTGTCACATTTCGAGAACCCTGAAAATTCACTTAATTGCACATAATTCGCGCCCTCTAAGAGATAAAAATCTCAAAGTTTAATAGAACATGCACATTAATGATGCGGACACTTTGGTCACACCAGATTGCCAATATGCTTACTCACTATCACATGATGACGTAATCACTAAAATTTCACATTGTTAAATTTGACTATTTAGGCCTATTTACGCTTTATAATCAATGTTATAAGTGTATAAACCATACACCAACCGCGAAGCGGTTGGTGTGTGGTTGGGTTCCGCCGCAAAGAGACCTAGCAAGCGAGGCGCCCTAGTCTATATAGATACACTGTAGCATCAATCTAAATAGATACTAGCGCGCTTCGCGGCAGAACAAATATTCATATTATAAATTTTTAAACGCGAAAATCGTGTTCAGCATACTTGTTTACCTATAATACCCGTTGGAAGCTAACTTCTAGGTTGATTTTGAATTTTCATTAATTTGTTTACCTATTTTGTGTAAACAACAACAACAAATATTAATATGAGAAATTTATAAACGCGAAATTCGTGTTCAGCATACTTGTTTACCTATTATAACATTTGTTTACCTAGTATAACATTTGGAAGTTAGTTTATATCCCAATATTAATTGCGGTTTCTTATCCCCCATCACTTAATACAATCCGGACAAACACACACACAAACACACAAACACACACACAAACAACAATCGAGATTTAATAATCTTATATATTAAATCACAATGATTTGTTTTTTTTGTTTGTTTGTTTGTTTGTTTGTTTGTTTGTTCAGAATTGATTGAGGAACTGGTAAGAGCTACGGACTTGAAATTTGGCAGGAGGGTGGGAAATAATGTTTCTAGGAACAAGTTCTAATATCTAAGAAAAATATTCATATATTCCCTCTCAAAAGGTGACAAAACTATCAGCTGTTAAGTAGGCATTATAGAGAGCCAAACTGAGACTGCAATTTAATTGGCTGAAAAAATAAACACAAATAATTCTGGGTCAATACATTTGACCAATAAAATTTACCCTAAGTTAGTACTTTAATAGTCCCATTAATCGCATAAATAGTCTATTTAGTAAAGTTAAACTCAAACCTTTCATTCCACCTTATAAAATCTTCATTTCCAAACTTTTGATAAATTATTCAATTTGATTTCAGATTTGCTACTCATAAACCCGAAAAAAGATAGATTTGTCAGTTAGGAAAAAATTCCGTATCAATGACTTTTGTTGGCATGAATTAATGTATTTATTTACCGAGGATCATGAGCATATATTATTATGATTTAGTCTAAAAGTTTGAGCTGTTTACTTTCTTTCTGAAGTAACAAATTTGTCTAATCTAATTAAGGAATCAAATTGTTGTAAATACACGCGAGGGCCGAAGGCTCGAGAATAAGTTGTGAGAACGCGCGTAACGAAGCCGATCAGCTTAAATATACTGCACAGCTCAATAAGGTTGGGATCTGATACCTACATACCAGAGATGCAGCGTCCGGAAATTTCATGGACCGGACCGGACCGTCATTATTTTTTCTGGACGGTCCGGACCGGTTCAGACCGTATGATAAAAATATTGGATCGGTCTGGACCGGTCCAGACCGATCAATGGTCCAGACCGTTATATCCCTTATTTGGACAGTTACAGACCACATAGTAGAGTGGCTAATTATATCCACTTGTATTTATAAGATACTTATTACTTATGTGCTTGTAAACAATAGGAAATAACGGATTGGAGCCTGATCGTTTGTCCAATCTAGGATGAGTCCAGACCTATGAACGGTCCAGACCGATGAACCGGTCCATACCGTTATATCGTTAATTTGGACCGGTCCAGACCGCACTTGAAAATAAGCGGACCGGACCGACCTGAAACCGGTCGGTCCGGTCCGGTCCCGGTCTGGACCGCAGTCCGGTCCAGACCGCTGCATCTCTGCTACATACTGTATAGTAGAATCTGCTAAAGGTTACTCTATACAACGGTCATTTGTACATAGGCTAGCGGTCAGCTATTATAATTCCTAAAAGATTTCCCGTAATATAATTAACTTGCGTATGAGGCTTTCGAACGTTACGTAACGCTTTAGAGGAAGGAGAAGGATGAGGAATGTCACAGATCGTACTTTTTATTCCAAAATGGCAAAATCTTGACGTAAGGAAAGGGATGTATAATTTTCGTTAAATTTCCGTTACATTCCACAGTATTTAAATACAACTGGCATAACATTTGAAAAGGTATTTGCCATGAATACAAGCGAGGGCCACAGGTCCGAGTGCAAGTTGTAAGAACGCGCGTAGCACGGACGAGCAGCTTGTATAGATAAAAGACAATGTCTGTCTGTCTGTCTGTCCTCACATCTCCTCTGAGATGCCTGAACCGATCTCTACCAAATTTTGCATATTATCTAGGAATTACCTCACCACTCCAGATAAGGAATTTTTAAGAAAAATATTCACATCTCCCATCCCCAAGGTGACAAAACCGTTAACCAATTAAATTCGAGGGTTGTCCCAGTATGGATTAGCATCTAGCATTCAATTAGTATAAAAGGATTTTTATGTCTCTATCAATTCTTAAGTGTGCAGTATAGAATGCTTAACTGAGACTGTAATTTAATTGGGCGAGAGTAAATAAATTCATCCAATCAGTTATTTGTGTTCCGTTTGTATAGCTGAACATAGTATTCCTATATGATTTCCCATAATATAAACAACAATTGAATATACATATAGACCAATAAATTCAACCTTACATTTGTGTTGTTGGACAATTTAATAGTCATACCTATTGCTATACATATATAGATCGGGTTGACATATATTTTGCCAACTTCAGTCATAATTTACATACAAAGTCCAAAACTGTTATCAACTATACGTATGCCACTTAAAAAACGTTCGCGTGTTGGTAATGTTTGTAAACAAACGCCCAATACAGCGAGAAAGCGATTAAAACATGAAAATGAAACTGACCACCAAAGACAAAGCGTAGTAAACTAGCAGAAAAATGCCGCCCGGAGGGCGGTTTTTCGGCTAGTATAATATAAATTACCTGTAACGGATTAACGTTAACTGCCGTTACATTTTTAACGGATTAACTGTTAATGAAGTTAACTTTTTGGTTAACGGATTAACGATTAACGAAGTTAACTTTTTGATTAACTGTGCCCACCTTTGATAGCGATATTGACGAACTTTGACCATATAGTAATACAACATTTAGTTGATAAATAATAAATATCATAAATTATAGGACCTAAATCTTTTGGACATTTTGTTGATATTAGATGTTAGAAATCTATCAATATTCAATGGATATCCATGGATATCCACAAAAAATGGTCTGGATATGGATATGGATATGTATGCGATTTTTCATCTCCACGGCAAGCCTGGAATTTTCTGGGGGACGAATATTCCGGGGACAAAAGTTCCAGGGACGAAAGTTCCGCCATTCTGCTCCTGCGTTTACGTTCCATGTATTCGTGCGTGTAACTGTTTAGGAACTCTGAGAATATGGAGATAGGCGATAAGTTAGGAACATGCCACCCTTCTGCAAACATATACTATTTCAGTATTTGTTGATGTAGTATTTATTCTAATTCTGTAGTGTGCAATTTTGAATCCCTTCGAATTATGAGTTTAAGTTCTCTCAATAGACCATGGTTATGGGTCTGAGTGAATGGTGGAATTTCTGAATTTTCGTCGAAATGACTGAATGGTGGAAAGTGGTGGAATTTCTAAAAATCGACTTTATAATGGTGGGAAATGGCTGAATGATGGAAAACGCATACAGTATAACAAAAACAGGGGGTTATCTAGGTGCCGGCCAGGCATCAGTTGTGTTTTAAAAGTGCGTGATTTTCGATTCGATTTAGGTGCCGGGTTGGCACTTAATTAGGTGCCAGGTGTATGGCCAGATTTTCTGGTCCAGAAATGCTTGGATAAACAACTGTTTGTGCACCGTAGCAGTTTTACCTCCTTAAAATAATGCCGCATCATTGAATTATACTGATTATGTATTAAATTATGGCCGGAAATTTTTTACCTCCATAATAAAGTGCTAGCCACGAATAAACCCCAGAACAAAAAGTACACAGGTCATGCTCGTAAAGATCAATGATTTTTATCGTATAATAATCACCACAAGTATAATATTTGCTACTTACGAATTACATTCCAATTTGATACACACTATTATAACAACACTAATATTACTTATTAGTAACAAACAATGCACGAATATACAATCTACACGAAGTCAATAGTCCACAATTCATGGTAGATTAGTTAAGCCACCAAAGGTAAATTTGGTGGCATAAATAAGATTTTTGGTGGCTAACACACCAAACCACCTAATTTGTCGAGCACACACGAGCATGCACTATGTACCTTATGTTATACGAGTTTTCCATCATTCAGCTATTTTCCACCTTTCAGTCATGATTCATGAACACTCAAAGGACTAGTAAATTGACTGAAATACTAATTTTGAGCCAAGTATGATAGTTGTACTAAGTAATTACGATTCACTTGCATTAATTAAGTAATTATTCCACATATTTATTATTTGTTCTACTTTCTACCTCAAATTTATGAATGTAGTTTGAAATATTATCTTGCTATATACTTTTTATTGTATTTTGTAGTATCATAACTCTACATCAGTTCCACAGATGGCTAGTGCTAATGTGCCAGCAGAGAATCCATTCCAGACACAGATAGAGAGGGTGCGAGTAGAGCTACGGGAGAAACTAGCCAGAGCTCATCAGGTGCTGCGAGAGAGAGAGACAGCACTGCTGTCAGACCTGAAGCAGCTAGAGGATGTCTATAGGGGAGAGGGAGTTGGTATTAAATCACAATGATTTTTTTGTTTTTTTGTTTGTTTGTTTATTCGAAATTGATTGAGGAACTGGTAAGAGCTACAGCCTTGAAATTTGGCAGGGGAGTGGGGAATAGTGTATCTAGAAACAAGTTCTAATCTCTAAGAAAAATATTGACATCTTCCCTCCCTAAAGGTGACAAAACTTTTAGCCATTAATTTCAAGGGTTTTCCAGTGTGGATTAGCAGCTAGCATTCAATTCGTATTAAAGGATTTTAGTGTCTCTATCAATTTTTAAGTGTGCGTTATAGAATGCTTATCTGAGACTGTGATTTTATTGGTCGAGAGGAAGTTCATTTATCCAATCAGTTATTGTGTTCCCTCTGTCTACCCATACATTTCTAACATTCCATTGTGTCTATTTGATTATTACCAATCAATTCAATAACTTCTCCACAGCCCAAAGTTAGGGGTCCACAGAGTTGTACAGTTCCTTAGTGATTTTTAATTAATTTTCTATTTGGAGTTGGTATATTATTATACACGGACATGCGTTAATATCTAGAAAATTGTCACTTCTAATTAGCATAAATATATGCATACTAGCCGAGTACCCGCGCTTCGCCGCGGTATTCAAATTCACGGGATGTCTTATAATGAGTAAAATATCATATTTACATATGTTATCGATAGTATTACTAATAACTGAAGCGCCGCCCTCCGCCACAAAAAGGCTTCTTGGTAGTTCCTACAAAATATCATTATGTTCCAACGAACTTGTTATATCTGTACCTCTTTAGTGGTATTACCACTTGGGAAGTACAGAAGATAACTGTATATTCGAAGTATCATTTGTCAGTATTGGGGCTTAGAGTGCTGTAAAAATGAAACTTGAAATTTACGTGCTTCCTGACCTAACAGTACCCAGAATTTTGCATGGAAAATTAATCTGTCCTGTATAGTTAGATTATTTGTAAGCTGTGAATTCCAGTTGGTTAGTATGTTGTTATGTTTTCCCTCTGTATTATGTCATGGTGTCCTAGTTCTGCCATGGATTACGATCTCTGATGAATCAGATATAGAAAGTGAATTCCAGTGGGTTAGTTAGCATTCGTTGCTACGAATAGCTGCAGTAGCTGTTCTATCTCTTTCAAGGCGCAGGTGTTTCTGCTCCTCGCATCCGTTGTCTCGTTTTAGTCGCTTTCCTGCTGTATTGCATCTTGTTTTGGAATCGTTGGACACATGCGAACGTTTCTTGAGTGGCATTTTTATGATTTGAAATATGACGGATGTGTAATGTGTAATATGACAGATGTGAAATGTGAAATATGTGAAATGTGTGAAATGTGAAATGTGAAATGTGAAATATGTGAAATGTGAAATGTGAAATATGTTAAAATATTGTAAACAGTTTTATTAATATTACGGGGACAATAGGAATGAGACTATTGACAACTCAATGCATGCTGAAATTTTATTGGTTAAATAGCTATAGCAAGGGACATTCAATTGTTGTTTTCTTTCATACACAATTGACCCATTGAATTATAGACCAATAAAACTCGAGTCAGAATAATGTGAGAACTCTACAATCTGATAGGTCAAGGTCGGTACCCTCGCTAAGTGTGAAAATATGCATGTGGTAAATTGCAAATTACGTATGCATTCTATTGACTTTAAAATATCATATTTGGATTCCTCATACACTAAAACCTAGATTGCACGTTTGAAATGTTTTTCTAGCAGCACTGTGAACTTCTATAATTCCCATTGAAATGTATGGGAAGATGCCAAAAAATCACATATTTTGAGTTAACTTCGCGAGGAATGTAAATATCTCTTAAAAACTCCTTATTCAGGGTGGTGGGGTAACTCCTAGATGGCATACAAATTTTGGTTAAGATCTGTTGTGAACTCTCGGAGGAGATGTGAGGACAGACAGACATACAAACCTACTACTTTATATATGTTATGTCGATTTTGTCAAATAGTCGATTTTACAAAATCAACATCCAAAATGTCGATTTTGTAAAATCAACATACAAACTTAAGTTTAATTTGTAAAATAGTTGATTTCATAAAATCGACATTTTAAATTAGTTGATTTTGTAAAATCGACATTTCAGAATGTCGATTTTATAAAATCAACATTTTAAATTAGTTGATTTTATAAAATCGACATATTTTATTCGTTGATTTTGCAAAATCACCCTAGAATATTTTTTCATTCTAGTAAAAAAATTTCGTTTTGGTAAAACTTTCTTCATACAAGTCGGTATATACTTGGATGAAGCGAATTCTGAACAAAATGCAATAAAACCTAGGCTTATACGATTAATGTAGCCAAAGTCGAGCACTTGTTTTAGTTCCGTTGATTCATGTTGATTTTGTAAAATCGACATGTTGATTTTGTAAAATCAACATTTGACAAAATCGACATAACATATATATATAGATACGAGTAATTAGCTGGAAAGAACTGCTACTAATGTATTATAGCTAATAGGCAATGTTAACTACTAATGGGCTGATAGCTTGAAATATTCTCTCGTTGTTATATGATACGATTTACTTTTTATTGTATTTAATTATATCCATAATCTACATCAGTTCCACAGATGGCTAGTGCTAATGTGCCAGCAGAGAATCCATTCCTGGCACAGTTAGAGAGGGTGCGAGTAGAGCTACTGGAGAGAGTAGCCAGAGCTCATCAGGTGCTGCGAGAGAGAGAGACAGCACTGCTGTCAGAGCTGCAGCAGCTAGAGGATGTCTACAGGGGAGAGGGAGTTGGTAAACAGATTGATCAGCTGAGAATAACGAAAGAACAAACCATTGCTACTCTTACGGATAATGAAAATAAAGAATTCATCGAACAGAGTGTGGCTCTACTGGATGCCCACATGAGAGAGCTAGAAGCTAGTCTGGAGACAGCTAGAGACAGGATGAGACGAGTGGAGCTTGAGTGGGATACAAACCTAGAAGGAATACTGAGTAGGACAGGATCGATTCGAGTGAGAGGAGTAGCGAACTACAAGGAGAAAGGAAATCCTATAAAGGTAGCTGGGAAACACAGGAATAATACCTCTTGCACAGCTGGAGAGTTCAAATGGCCTCATTCAATCGCAATTGACTCTGATACGAATTATATTTATATTTGTGATGGAGGGAATAAGTACAAGTCTTTAACGAATCTTTAGAATACTTATTCACATTCAGTGACAATATGAATGACCCACTTGGTATCTGTATCCATCTTAACAAAGTCTACGTCACACAGTATAGAGCTAATTCCCTCACTGTACACTCTACTGAAGGTAGATACATACAGTCAGTTGGGAGAAGAGGCAAGAAAGAACTGGAATTTCATTCTCCACTAGGAGTAGCTGCATCAACTGTAACTAAGCTAATTTACATTTGTGAATTCTACAACAATCGCATTCAATGTTTGAATTTGGATTTAACTTTTAATTCACTCATTCCTAATGTTGTCAGGCCAAGAGATATCAAGCTAACTCCACAGAATATTAATGTATTGACAGCTGGAAATCCATGCATTCAATGCTATAACTACTCTCATCAGCTGATTAGAGAGACAATAACACAAGGAGAAGGCAATCAAATGATTAACTCTGGATTCTTCTGTCTCGACAGAGATTTAAATATTCTACTGACTGACTACTCATCTCATTCTGTCCTGATATTCTCTAGCAGAGGAGAACTGCTACACAAGTTTGGCAAGAGAGGCGACCTTATCTATCCTACTGGGATAGCTACGGATAGAGAAGGTAGAATTGTAGTTATGTCTAAAAACCCTGAACATTGTATTCAGCTATTCTGAATCCATTTTAGACCTTACAAAACTTTATATATTCTAGTGTTAATAGTCCCCCGTATACTTAACTATTCCGATCAAAATAATCAATTGTAATTATATAGTTTTAAGATCGTTTGTAGATACCTTTTGTGTCTCTATTATTTCTCTTTTATATTAACTAGCGCGCTTCGCTTGCTAGGTCGCTTCGCGGTTGATGTGTGATTTATACACTTCTAACATCTATATTATTAAATCTCGATTGTTGTGTGTTTGTGTGTGTGTGTGTGTGTGTGTGTGTTTGTTTGTTTGTTTGTCCGGATTGTATTAAAGTGATGGGGGAATAGAAACCGCATTTATATATGAGATATAAACTAACTTTCAAATGTTATAATTGGTAAACAAAAGTTATAAGGGGTAAACAAGTATGCTGATTTCGAATTTCGCGTTTATAAATTTCTCATATTAATATTTGTTGTTGTTGTTTACACAAAATAGGTAAACAAATTAATGAAATTCAAAATCAACCTAGAAGTTAGCTTCCAACGGGTATTATAGGTAAACAAGTATGCTGATTTCGAATTTCGCGTTTATAAATTTATCATATTAATATTTGTTGTTGTTGTTTACACAAAATAGGTAAACAAATTAATGAAAATTCAAAATCAACCTAGAAGTTAGCTTTCAACAGGTATTATAGGTAAACAAGTATGCCGATTGCCGAACACGAATTTCGCGTTTATAAATTTCTCATATTAATATTTGTTGTTGTTGTTTACACAAAATAGGTAAACAAATTAATGAAAATTCAAAATCAACCTAGAAATTTGCTTTCAACGGGTATTATAGGTAAGCAAGTATGCTGAACAAGAATTTCGCATTTATAAATTTATAATATTAATATTTGTTGTTGTTGTTTACACAAACAGGTAAACAAATTGATGAAATTCCAAATCAACCTAGAAGTTAGCTTTCAACGGGTATTATAGGTAAACAAGTATGCCGATTGCCGAACACGAATTTCGCGTTTATAAATTTATAATATGAATATTTATTGTTGTTGTTTACACAAAATATGTAAACAAATTAATAAAATTCAAAATCATAACGTCCCTTTCTAACATTTCCATGGTAGAAAGTGTGAGGAGTAAGGCCGCATAGCGGCCGTTAACTTGAGGTGCGTAGCACCGATCTGTCGCAAAGCGACCGAGACCGAAGGGCTCGTTGATTATAAAGCGTAGATAGGCCTAAATAGTCAAATTTAACAATATGAGATTTTAGTGATGGCGCATCATGCGACAATGAGTAAGCATAGTGGTAATTTGGTTTGACCAACGTGTCCGCATCATTAAATTAAATAGGTAAATTTTCTGTTGTTCTATGTATAATAAGTTAATAAGTATTATACGTTAAACTCAGGAAAATTCACATATTATGACTCTGTTTCATACAGTCGAAATCGGGTTTTTTTGCCCCCCAAAATGCACGACAAAAGGAGGCAAAAAAACCCAATAAGCGAAAAAACCCGATGGAAAACACATTAAGATATCACATTTTTGCACGACAAAAGGAGGCAAAAAAACCCAATAAGCAAAAAAACCCGTGGCAAAAAAACCCGATTTCGACTGTATACTTCACTTGATCTATTTGGTTTGTATTAAATGGTTGTGGTTTGTATTGAATTACATTTGTTGTTGATGGCTAGTTCTGTTTCCAGGAGTCGGTAAAGAGGGATAAACTGTAAAACTGATGCGTTCGGGTAAATTAGAGTCCCGTAACCTGCTAGAAAATGAAGAGTGATGACCCACCAATGGGAAATTGGGAATAAAACAGGAATTACACTTAAATGCTGGTGTAGTATAACATTTGGGGAGCTAACAATTTTAGGAGAGAATAAGTGTAAGGACTGCATTATGGGGACCATAATGCCAAAATTTTGGGACCCACAACAACAATAGATTATATTGATCCGAATAATTAATTGAAGAAACTGGACGGTTTCCAAATGTGATTTTTGGCATATAGGGGTAACTTTTGGCACCCGCCAACAAGTTGAGGTTTCCACTCAAAATTTCTCACACCTC
This sequence comes from Hexactinellida sp. DTS-2022, assembly GCA_028753945.1. NCBI lineage: Eukaryota > Metazoa > Porifera > Hexactinellida > Hexactinellida sp. DTS-2022. The sequence goes on from JAPNXP010000001.1 coordinate 15,430,350, forward strand.
GACAAGTTATGACGTCATTGTCACATTTCGAGAACCCTCAAGTCACATAATCGCACATAATTCGCGCCCTCTAAGAGATAAAAATCTGAAAATTTAATAGAACATGTACATTAACAGTGAAATATCTTAATGGATGACGAGGGAATGAGATTATTATAGTAACTGTAAATATCTAAGTTTTCACAATAAACCGATTATTGTACAATATTATATACCAGGGCCAGGGGTGCAGTGCTGGATTTAGGGTGTTGTGGCCAACTTGTGGGCCTAGGGCTAAGTCATTATCTGGGCCAAAACTGGGTCTAGGCCCAAGGGCTTCTTGACCTAAACTGGGCCTAAGAATGAAGTGGGCCTAGGGCTTTAGCCCGAGCAGCCCTAGTATGGTAAATCCGCCACTACAGGGGTGTGTAGCCAATAATCCGGACCACTCTGCAAATAATTTGGGGAATAAAGTAGATAAAGGTGTAATTCAGGGAGTATAGTAAACGTATATATGTCCTGGAATTTCTAAGAGAAAACAGACTAAATGTATTACACGATCTCTATTAGCTAGAAAATTGTCTGCTTTAAATAAGTAAACTTTAAAATCTAATTCTACTTGTGAATTCAAGCTGGCTTCTATTTTAAATGTAGTATTTCTATACAATATATTAAATGAGATAAAATAATTTTTGTATTATACGTAGTAACTAAATTCACTGTGGATATTAATGACAAATTTATTAATAATCTAATTAATATTAATTTATAAATATTTAGTAATAATTAATTATCTCATTGATAGCGGAAGCTAGAAACAAGAATCCAATCTATCAATCATCCGTCAGGACACGCAGGGGCGGCAAAAATTGTTATCTAGTTTACGGCATAAAAAGAGCAGAGATAATAATTATCTTTGATAATGATATTCAACAGTAGGAAACCAAACATTACATACCAATTCCTATTATTTTTCAGTAAGATATCCACAAACTTAAAGACCATAACTTGTCTCAATTAGATTGCTTCAATTCAATTCAATTTGACACATCCAGCATTAGCGGATTCAGAAATGTTGAAAAAGGGGTGGCCGAAAAAAAATGTGAGGATAACGAGCAACTTTTAAGGGGGTCTGGGGGGCTACCGCTAAAATCTTTTGACTTATATACACTCGCACTCAGAAGTAATTTTAAACGATAATTTTTTATAAGGAGTCCTAATTCAAACATGAAGCTGAAGTTACTTAGTTATTTTGTAAATTTCAGCCTCAATTTCGGTCAATTTCAGTTTCGAAGGAGGCCCCCCTCTGGGACATCCGCCGGCCGCCTCTGATCCATGTTCCTCGGTTGTTAAAATAACAGCATTTCTCAATGAATAAATAATATAATCAATAAATTTTATATGTTGTAAATAACACCATAATTCACTGAATAGACATCCGACTTGAAATTGATATGGGTACCGAAGGGCGACATGAAATTTATCCGCCCCGGGCTGCATAGTTGTAAGCTACGCCTCTGAGGACACGACACCTTTAAAAATCGGTTTTAACACCTTGAGGTGTTCTAATCTTACTACTTTGGTATATTATTACTGTGCCGAATTATTCCTTTTAAACATCACAGATATTTTAATATTTTTCGAATTATTGATATTACAAAATTTTAAAATCATTTTATCATCACCACCTCCTAGTCCTACTGCTGCCTCCTTGCACATATTGAGGTTTGGTGATTTAATCTTCGCCTACATTATACCGAAATTGCATACTGATTAATTCAGTCCATCAGTTTACTCTATTGGAATATTAGCTTATGTCAATCATATAATATTACTACTATCAAAGCAAAGTTATAATTCAACGTTTACTGACCTATTTCTTCTGTATAATATGGACATAATGATGAGAGTAATGAAGCGAATTTATAATTAAACAATTTATTATGGAGGAGCTAAATCCTGGGTTAGTAATTAGCATTATGTAATTAATTAGTTGACATACTTGGCTCCCAAATATTTGGAAATAGCAACATACTGTACTGTGTAGTTTGCAAGTCACAGGTTAATAGGGATACCGTTAATAAGTTACCAATGTTGTGTTTGCATTAAAATTCCTTCCTACGACCCTATCTCCTTAGTACTTAAGATCTTAGTGAATACGGCCGCAGGATTAAAGATTTAATTACCAAAGTAGCTCTGTATAAATAACAATGGATGAGGTTGCAAAAATTAACTTTAGAGGCATTGATAGCAATAATTTATTAATTAATTATTGATGATTAAATACAAGACAGGAAATGTATGTAACCACATGTCCAAACGAGCTAACCTACTTTGGACGTGCTTACTACCCTGTCTGTGACAAGCCCGTTTTGTATATTGGGTATAAACGTTGCAAACTATACTATCAATAAACAAGACAATAAGTTGGTTGCGAAAAAGAAACTACCTAATTCAAATTGACAAAAAGGAAGGGGCTCGTCCGGGATTTGAACCCGGGACCTCCTGTACCCAAAACAGGAATCATGCCACTAGACCAACGAGCCTATAAATTCAAACTGAATACTATTCTTCAAATATAAGTAAATTATAATTTCATTAAGTTTCCAAATATAAGTTACTACGTACAATAATAAATGAATAAAACAAACTATGATAAAATAAGAAACCACACACAATATTATTAGCACTGCAATATAACCTTTTCTTGACAGTAACAGACTAAGACATAGGCGTAGGTTCCGGTAGGGCTGGTAGGGCCATGCCCTTACCAATAATTGTCTTTTCACCATAGAAGCTAATAGCACAAATATGCCAAGATTTCCCTACCAATCCTAACATCCAGCATATAATGGCCCTACCAATCTCCAAAACGAGTCTGCGCCCCTGCAGCTATTTGTTTTGCAAAAATGGTATTAAACAGCTGAGAGCTGAAATCCTTAAACTGAGGACCTATCTATCCAACACCGGTGTAAGCGCGTTATGGGGACCCCAGCGTTTTAGGGGGCCCGTCCCTAAATCGCTAGCGTTTGGGGCCCCTGGGCTTTAAAACACTAGCGATATGGGGACGGGATTCCTAAAACGCTAGGGCTTTAGGGACGGGGGGACTAAAACGCTGGGGTCCCCAAAGCGCGCTTACACCTGAGCCTTGGTTCTCACATTGCATGAGACAAGAAGTAACTCATTTAATCAAAGGAGAGTTCATATTCTTTGTGCATCCTGGCATAGAGGAGGACATGAGACCCCTGATCCTGTCTGAGTGGACATACTGCCCGGGGGATTAACTCGTCAGATATATGACTATAGAATGGATATAATTAATAGGGAGTCAGTTATTGAAACTTAAAAGCAATAACTGCTAGAGTTATGGAAAGGAAATTAAAATGGTTTGAAGATTCGTTTGCAGAAATAAAGAAGCAAGTTTAACTTTGCATTCTCAGAACTCCCTCTCTGTATATACAAGATGGAAGGTCACTGGAATATCTGCTCAACAAGAATCAAGATGACGAACTGTTAAAGGAAATTCTTCTGGGACGAATGCGTCACTTCAATAACAACAGAATTAACATTTCCACGAGTCACCATATACGTACTATAAAACAAAACAATAATCGTAGCTCCACCTAAAGCAGAAAGGAACATTCTTTTTGCGTCTGGACTCTGGAGTAGACAGAGGGGCAACTGAACTTACTGAAGGATTATAGTTAGTCACTCCAGCTTCTGTCCTTGTGGTTAATAAAACTGTGTTTGTAGCAGACCAATATAACATACCCCCACTGATTTAATTATTTATTCTGGTGTTTCTTTTATTATTCTTATTATTTTGAATCTCGTTTATTCATTAGTTAAGTAGTAAACACAAATGTTATGTTCCTAACAGGGTAGGGTTTCTAGCTCTGTATTGATCACATACTTGATCTGGACAGTTCTTCCAAGAATCATTTGTATTGTAGGAATTTGTAGGGATTCATATGGATATGGACAGTTTGATTGCCCGGACATTAAATACTCTTCGTCATATTTAATATTCTTGTTGAATAAGCGAGCAGATTTAATTAATTCGGTTACTAAGTGCATTGTACTGGGATTCAATTATTAAAATATGCATACCAAATGGGATTAAATGTAACTCATAATTCAAATAAAGTTGTATAACATACTCGGTAAATAATTAATACAATGAATCCACTGTTAACTATACATAAGGAAGGTAAGTAAATCTTATAGAAATTATTTCAACTAATCTTAAATTACGTAAGGTAATGCGGTTTCTGGTTGTATACCCAATTTATAACATTTGCAGTCCTGCAATTGCTTAAAATTTAGGGCCAGTTAGTAGACCCATCATTCAATGAAACGACAATACCCAAGCCAATTAGTATTCAGAGATTAACGAGTCGTGTTATATAAATTAAATACCTATATAAATCCATTATTTGTTTCGAAGTTGGTAGTAAAATATAATTAACATAGTCAACTCCCGTATAACCAAGTCGGTTATAACGAAGTACCTACTTATAACGAAGTCATTCCATGGTCCGGAAATCCTTCTATCTTATTACAATATTAAAATTCCGCTTATAACGAAGTCATTTAAATCCCATATAGCCTATAGCAATTGATTTTACTCCGGTTATATCGAAATCCGTTTATAATGAACTCCGGTTACAACGAAATTCAACTTGTAATTAACTCTTTTAAGATCGAACTCCGCTTATAACGAAATGAAACTACGGTCCCGAGCACTTCGTTATAACGGGAGTTGACTATATTAATATTGTCTATTTTTTGTCAAATGGTATTAATATAGCATGAATATCAAGATTGAATTCTTGGTTATAAGCTCCCTGATGGTATTCTCATCTCTACTACTCCTACCAACATCTCATACTCAGTGTAATGTTAGTATACCTGATAACTCTATAGTTATACTCGATTCTAATACATACCATACGAATGTGAGTGGAGTTATAACATCTCAGAATATTCCAGGATGGAGGATAGGAACTAATACAGATGGAATAGTATATCCTGTTATGTCAGGAGGAGTATCTATAGATGATACATTAACATGGAGAAATATAGTTCTAACTACAGGTTCATGTGGACCTGAATATGTAGCTTGCTTCCAAACGAATCTAGTCAGTGCATCAGTGAATACAGATGGAGAAATGAATTGGTTATTTAGCAGTTATTACGAGACAGAAGCTAATACTATTCACATTAGAGTTACTTGTGTAGCAATTTCAAACTATGAACAAGATTGTCGTAGAACATTCCAACTTTACTACTACGAGTCTGATACGAGTTTGAATGCTGCTGCAATAGAATCTCTCGTTTCTCAGTTCCTACCAGCTGATACGTACACGGATCAGCTGGCAGATGAGCATGTAGTTCTAGCCGCATTCACCAAATCCAAGAGAGGGTTCTACATAGGATTCCTGAATAGCATTCCCTGTGCAGACCTGACAGAGATCCTCTTCTACTACTTCCGGTGTCCAGCATTAGTCTCCGCTTCCGGTGTGTACTCTGTCTCTGCCGTGCTCTCTCCCAGTCCCTCGGCTGTCTCTGTCGGCGCTAGCGTCTCCTGCGCCCCCACCTATCTCCGCAGGGCCGCCTCCCCGCCGGCCGAGTGCCACTGGAACGGCACCTGGGGCCTCCCCGCGGAGACTGTCTGCGAGTGCCCGCCGGGCTCCCACCAGCCGGCAGCCAGCAGCGGCGCCTGCGTCCCGTGTCCCGCCGGGAGCTACAGGGCCCGGGCGGGGGACCCTGCGGAGGCGTGCGCGCCGTGTCCGAATATGAGCGACACGCGCGGGCTGACAGGAGCCGCGGAGTGCGACTGTGAGCTCAGCTGGTACCGGGGGGCGGGGGCGGGCGCGGGGGAGGCCTGCGGACAGAGCCCCTCTGCGGCTAGAGACGTGCGGGTGGAGAGAGGAACAGCTGAGCTGACAGCTGAGTGGGATGAGCCCGATAATCTGGGGGGCAGAGCTGCCAGCGAGCTGCGCTACAGAGTGACATACTACAGGACTATCTCTCCACAGACGGAGCGTGTGGCAGAGCTGCTGGAGACACGGCTGGTGCTTAACGTCTCGGAGAACACAGAGTATGCTATCGTAGTGACGTCACTTAACGACGTGAGCGCTGTGTCTGGTGTGTACAGCAATGCTAGCCTAACCTTCCTGTCCTCCTTCCCAGTCATTAGCGACGTGAGGTACAACGAGACTAGCCACTATCTATCGTGGCGTTACTCTCTGTTCGGAGAGAGGGAGTACGTGTTCGAGTTGAGTTACGCGACTGAGGACTCCAGTGGGACGGCATCAGTGCGGGCGGGTAGCGGAGAGTGCGAGTGCACAGCTGCATACACCTGTGTCTGCAATGTCTCTGTTGGGGACTTGGATACAGAGGGAGATATCAACTTTAGGCTGTTCTATAGAGATTCTGGAGAGTTATTATACTCTAAACTCAGTTATACTTATGCACCTCTCACGCCCACTCCTACGACTCCCTGTTCTGTTTCTGACGTATTTACTATCCTGCTTGTATTGGCTCTAATATCCTGTACTCTGTTTGGTATTCCAATTATAATATTTGGAATAATCTTCTTGGTTAATTGGATCGTTAAGAATTTGAACTATTGAAGGAAAGTATTTCCAGTTTTGTATTTTAATTTTTAACTAATTCAGGTTTTGATCTTCGAATTTATTGTTTACAATTTTTATTTGTAGATATCTATTGAATATTTGGATTTGTATGTTCTATAATAATTTGTTAGTTAATTAATTTAATGAAGCTAGTTCTTTGGAGTTAACAAGTTTTGTATTTAATAACGAGAATATATTGTAATTAATATAGCGCTGTGATGTAAAAAGATCGTTGTTGTTGTTCTTTATAAACGTCTGTATAATATATTAAGTATTCGTTAGGTTCCCTATGGCATTCTTACGATATGATAAATTACGATTTAATGGAGTGCTACATGCTATCCTATCCAGACATGTGTTTGGTCTATAAAACTGTAATAAACCATTATGGATACATATTACGTGTACATGGTATATTACGGTTACAATCTGCAAATATTCCTGCATGTATTTGTATTAGTTTAACACCCTACAACTTGAACTGATTAGAAGATAATTGTTTTAACATAGCAACGCATTAGCGATAACAACCTGATGAGATAACTTATTGAGCTCACACATACTCTCTAAATGCTAGTATATATGTTAAATATTAATTGATTGCTCTAGTAATCTGCTCCTGTATATGTAGTCTCGTAAGCAGTTATGAAAGTTATGTGAAAACAGAGACCAAGTTATAGAGGCCTCATAGGTAATGACATACCTACTAATTATCCCTCCAGGGATCCAAGGAATAATTTATTAATAATTTATCCACGGGGTTAGAGCATATGTTTTCTCAAGAGTTTTATTTGAGACATTTTGCTAGTACGAAACTGTAGCGTTGTGTGTATAATTTTCGATAGAGCTTCCTTATATAATATAGACGGTCTATAAAAGCCCATACAAACTAAGCAAAAAGTTTGTAGACCGTCTATAAATTATGTAGACCAAAAGCTCCTGCCGTCTATGGTAATAGTATTTAATTAATTAAGTAAGTAAAAAAACCTGGTCTAGAAATAGATGATCTACATATAAGTTATTTAATTACGAAACTAGTATTTTCAAAAGAGACTCATTAGTCGCATTATCGATGCAACCCACTTAACAGCATATATCCAGTATATCTTAATTGTGAGCATACAGTGTAATCACAGAGATGTAGCAAATCAGTATAAAGAGAACAAGTCAGCACTCAGGTGGCGCCATCAGTTTAACACAGGCGTTAACTAGGTCTTGCTGTGACGCTAGGCCTTCAGATATGGTACAGTCCTGCGACTGCTGTATCAGCACACCAACCAGTTTGTGCACGCAGAGAGCGACCTCTCTGTTCTCGTGGGCCAGCAGCTGGTAGAACCTGTTCAGGTCAGAGCTGTGTTTGTCCGACACGAGTCTCAGCACAGAGGGCACCAGCTGTTCGCCCCTCTCCTGGTATAGCCCCGCTATGCGCAGGAAGAGAGCCAGCAGCAGTTGCAGCTCCCGCTCCCTGCGGCTCTCCTCCTGGAGGTGCGAGAAGAGGGCGTAGGGCACCTCGCTCCACTGCGGGAGCTGCAGCGTGGCTGCCAGGTGCGAGAGGGTGTCCGCTGTGTCGGCGCAGAAGGAGAGCAGGAACAGCAGCGGCAGGAATGCGTCCGTGTCCGGCTGAGTCAGCAGCAGGAACTGCGCTACCCGCAGCAGAGAGGGCACCAGGTCTGAGGTGAGCAGTCTCTGCGCCACCCACTGGTGCAGGCCCCGCTCCAGACAGCACTCCTGCAGGTCGGAGAGCCCGGCCACACAGAGCCCCACCAGCTCCGTGTAGTAGTCCAGGAACAGCCACTGCGTGTACCAGTCCAGCAGTCTGTCCATGGTGTCAGCGCTTAGCAGGGCGGAGACAGACAGGAAGAGCTCCTTGAGCAGCTCGCAGCTGAGCAGCAGCAGCGAGCTGCTCTCACGACTGAGTCGCAGCAGGCAGTCCCGCAGGAGCGCCAGGAACTCCAGCAGGGCTATCGGGGAGAGCGCGGGCTGCAGGAGCTCGCCCAGCGGCCCCGAGCCCGACAAGCGGCGGACGCAGTGCTCGGAGAAGAGACTCGAGGCGAATGAGAGGATCCGCAGCTGCGTCTTGTGTCGCCGGGGCTGCTTGAGGGCGTGGTTGAAGAATATGAACACCTGGTCCAGGTAGCCCGTGGTGACGTAGGGAGAGAAGGGCGGGGAGGGGGGCAGCGAGGAGAGGAGGGTGCGGCTGTTGAGCTCTATGAATGCGTCCAGGTCGAGTCCCTCCAACTGCAGGAACCCCTGCTGTATGAGGGAGTTGGCGAGCGGGTAGAAGGCTATGAGGAGACTGGCAGCCGAGGGGGAGGGGCGTCTCTGGGGAAGCGATCGGGTCACGAGGTGTGTGATAGCGTCCAGCTTCCTGCGCACGCGCCCGCCCCACTCTATCCGACTGCAGTTGGTGAGGAGGGAGAACAGCTCGTGCGAGAGGAACACAGCCATCAGCTGCTCGCTGGAGAGAGTCTCCGAGAGGATCAGCGGCACACTCATCAGCTCAGCGCAGACCTCCTCTGTGCCGAAGCGACGCACGTAATCACACATGTCAGCTGACGGGACTGTCTCCCTGGCGACCAGGACTAGGATTTGGAATGTGAGCAGTTTGTTGAGTCTCTCCCCGGCCCGGGAGCGGAGGCGCGGACTGTCGCTGCGTATCTTGCTGAGACAGTCCCGCGTGAGTTCCAGGAACAGGCCCGTGCCCTCCCAGCCGCGCTCCAGGTCCCGCATGATGTCTGAGTCCGGCGGGCGTGGCTGGCTCCGCTCGGGAGAGAGCGTCTGGTAGAAGCGCGTCCAGGAGTGCAGCAGGGGGAAGCTGACGTCAAGGAACAGCAGGTACTTAACGAGGAGACGGAACAGAGAGTCTACGCGGGAGAGCGCGGCCTCGTAGCGGGAGAAGCACTCACGCTCCTTGTCGGCCGGCCGGACAGGCAGGAGCTCGTTAAGGGAGTGGGACTTGAGACCGCTGATACGGGACTTGTGAGCTGTCTTGTCAGCGGCTGATTTAGCCCGGGCACTGGTGTAATGCTCCTTGAGAACTCTAGATCTCTCAGATGCTGTTGTTGTTGTTGTTGTTGTTGTTGTTTGCCTGGGGGTTAAACCTCTCCTAGGAGATGTGTGTGCAGTCCTGTGGTGGGGATAGCTGTCGTCTGAGTATGTGCTGCTGTGCTGTGTGCACTGGTCTAGAGAAGGAGTCTGGATATCAGCTGGTTTAGTCTTGCTAGGAGACTGCGTATCTCCAGTAGATTGGGATCTGAGAGCTGACGGGTTAGTATCAGGTGTATCAGGTGTAACATGCGGGTATTTCCTATCCTGTGTGCACTGGTCTAGAGAGGGAGGGCAGCTAGCTGATTTAGGAACCTTGCGAGGAGAGAGTATCTCTGACGGGTTAGTATCAAGTGTGTCAGCTGTAACATGCGGGGGAACAGCTGACACAGAGGTTGGTATAGTAACAGAGCTGGCAGCATCTGTAGTTGCACTGTCTGCATGAGTATGTTCTGTAGTGTGAGATGAGCTGGTACATTCATGCTGTACATTATTAGACTTGCTTTGTTCCTCATAATAGTTAATATCAGAAGTAGAATTATTATTAGTATCAGCTATTCTTTGAAGGACAGTATCACTATGAATATCAGCTGTTTTCTCAGGTGTAGAGTTAGTTGTGTTGTCAGCTCTCTCGGGAGTATAAATAGATTTGGCATCAGCTGTTCTCTCGGGAGTATAAATAGATTTGGCATCAGCTGTTCTCTCAGGACTATAAATAGATTTGGCATCAGCTGTTCTCTCGGGAGTATAAATAGACTTGACATCTGCTGTTCTCTCGGGAGTATAAATAGATTTGACATCTGCTGTTCTCTCGGGAGTATAAATAGATTTGACATCAGCTGTTCTCTCGGGAGTATAAATAGATTTGACATCAGCTGCTCTCTCGGGAGTATAAATAGATTTGGCATCAGCTGTTCTCTCGGGAGTATAAATAGATTTGGCATCAGCTGTTCTCTCAGGACTATAAATAGATTTGGCATCAGCTGTTCTCTCGGGAGTATAAATAGACTTGACATCTGCTGTTCTCTCGGGAGTATAAATAGATTTGACATCTGCTGTTCTCTCGGGAGTATAAATAGATTTGACATCAGCTGTTCTCTCGGGAGTATAAATAGATTTGACATCAGCTGCTCTCTCGGGAGTATAAATAGATTTGGCATCAGCTGTTCTCTCGGGAGTATAAATAGATTTGACATCAGCTGTTCTCTCGGGAGTATAAATAGATTTGACATCTGCTGTTCTCTCGGGAGTATAAATAGATTTGACATCAGCTGCTCTCTCGGGAGTATAAATAGATTTGACATCAGCTGTTCTCTCGGGAGTATAAATAGACTTGACATCTGCTGTTCTCTCGGGAGTATAAATAGATTTGACATCAGCTGTTCTCTCGGGAGTATAAATAGATTTGACATCTGCTGTTCTCTCTAACTTTGAGTGAGTATCTTCTGGTTTTGAGTCTTGTGTAATAGAACTCTCTTCCGTTTTGATTAATGTTAGTTCTTTCTCTGATTTAGCATTAGTGTCTACTGTAGAGTTGGTACTATTATTAGGAATATTCGCATCAGTTGAATACGCCGCTGTTATTGTTACTGTAGATTCTGTCGTTTCAGAGGTAGCAGTCTCCTGTATTAGAAACAATAATATCACTGTAACATTGAATTCTTATATATAACAAACGGGAGATAGTTTTACTCTTTTTAAAAGGAATTAGGTACATATTTATACGTATACTAGTTAGCTGATCAATAAAATATGCAACCTTTAACCAAATTAAGCTTTGTTTGTTGCCATGCATTTGTATATTATACATGACAAAGCTGAATGGTTTCGTATACCCAGCTAGAAAAAGCATTATCCCCTCATATATTAGAACTCTATAACCAAGATACAACCATTTGTAAATACGCTCCTAATCCTTGTTTGATCCAATTTTCAAACGCCTAAATTACAAATTAATGTTACGGTATAGAATATTTCAAATCTTCGCGCTCCTAAAAATTAAAATTTTCCAAAAAATCATACTAAAGGGAGCGTCTCGCGCTCCTGTATAACTCCTCATCCATAACTAACCTCGCACTCTGTCTTACCATCCCTGCACGTATCATCAGCCTCAGCAGTGGCTAGAGAGCCCGTGTAGGACTGAGTGGTTATAGGTCCGGACTGGGAGGCCCGACAGGCCGGGGCAGAGACCGGCTTGTCGCCTCTGCTGGGAGGTCTGCACTGCTTCCTATTCCTGTCGGTCTGCTCTCTGCGGCTAGCCACCTCCTGTCCCTCCCGTCCTATCTCCCGCATGCGCACAAAGTCGATGTGCTTCTTAAGGAAGGCGTGGTGTAGCAGGTCGGGCCACTTGAGCCGCCGAGATATGTCCTTCTCGAGGAGCCCCTGTAGGAAGGTGCGCAGCTCCTTGCTCATGCCCTTGGGCCACTTTATGTTGCCTCTGAGGACCAGCTTAACCAGGGTGGCGATGCTGTTGGTGTAGAAGGGCGGCTGTCCCGCGAAGAGCTCGTATAGGATGCAGCCCAGGGCCCACAGGTCCGAGGTGTAGTCGTACGGCTTCTCCTGCACCAGCTCAGGCGACATGTACAGGGGAGTGCCTAGCGGCAGGGACTCGGTAACAGGCTCTTATACAGTAGAACTCGGGCATAACATACCTGGGTTAGTACGTACTATATAGTATAGTACTATAGGATAGTTGCAAAATACAGCAATACTACCGAATATACTATATATATTTTCCCATTTCGTACATCAAAAGTATCGCTCCTGAATAATTATTTGCTCATTTTTGTAATATCACACGCACTAAACTGTAGTACAATAACTAGTATATACAGTAGACACTCCAATTAATTGAGTCAATTTGGTCTGAGGGTATCTTGACCCAATAAACCGACAAATATTGCAAACCAAACTGTAATTCCGTTGCGGAAATCCAATGGATTGTTGACAAAATTAAGCGGAGAACCCAGTTAACTAGTGTCTATAAAGGGCAGTGCACTGTGTTAATAAACTAATAAACCATGGATAATACAATTCGTACAATCTTCGTTAATATAGAAGTAACTACACACGTAACTCTCTTATGTGTTTTCACACAATGTCTCAATTGAAGAAATGGATTATATCTACTCCAGCAATGATAGTCTAATATCCATGGTTAATTAGTATATATTTCTACAAATCACATTTACTAGAATAGCAGCCTCGGCGATTACAATTATTAATTTTACCTCCCTTAGGAACGATTATTCTACTAGGGACTACAATTCGATACACTATACTATAACTCTTACCTTTTATTGAGGTTAGCATGATGGTCTCCATGCTCATAGCCCTCGCAAACCCGAAGTCGCAGAGCTTAACCACTCCGTCGCTGCAGAGCAGTATGTTCTGCGGCTTCATGTCTCTGTGTAGGATCTTACGGGAGTGCAGGTAGTACAGCGCCTGTATCAGCTGCACAGCTATGCTCTGTATCTCCCCCTCCCCCAGCGTCTTGTCGTCCTCCAGCACCTAGCCATGTTACACACTGGAAACCGGTTTTATATACACCAGGGTTTTTTTAAAGGCCGATCTTGGTGTAAATTTTGCACCAAGATTTTTTGGAGTTATACCACGATTCGGGTCGGCCGCGGCCGCTGCAGTGTTGAGTTACACCAAGGCTTTAAAAAAAACCCTGATCTCCACTCTGTTCTCTCTAATAGTCCACCAGCGGGCAATTGGCCCAAAGTGGACTATTAGAGAATATGGACTATTACAGATATAGAAATAGTTGATTTGGACAAGTATTTAAGTGGACTATTAGAAAAGTGGACTACAGTAGAACCTCTTTTATACGAACACCAGGGGACCGTTAAAATGCGTTCGCCTTAACGGAATTCGTATTAACCAATATCATTTGCATTGAAAAGGCTATTAAGGGGTCTGAAAAAGTGTTTGTAACTTTGTAAAAACGATACAATAGTTTGGTAGTGTAAGATAAGATAAGATGATGAGATGGATAGCACAAAATAAGTCAATTAACATAACTATTCAATAGTATAATTATAACTAAATTAACTTACAGTTCAATTAGTTATAATTATCTGATTAATATAGTGGGAGTTGCAATTAACTTATCCAACATTAGTGTAACGGCCCCTCTGAAAAGTAAGTATAAAAGGAATAAAAAAGAAAAACTGCAATTTGATTGTGTTTAGAAGGTTATCTTGTTAGTAAAATCTTTGTTAAAATTTCTACAACTACTACTATAGTTTTGTTCGTTTTATAGCATTTCCTCTATTAACAATGTTGCTAAATCTGTTCCTCTAATAGGAAGCAAATTTTGTGCAAAATGCTACTTTGCTATTACGCGAACACTGTAATTCGATTATTGTGTATGCAGCAGACATGGCTTCTAAAGTATATAAAGTAATGTCATTTTTAAAAGGATCGAATGTGGTCGCTTTATCCGGAATTCGTATTAAACAAAATCATTTGTATAGAAAATGCTTTTAAGGAGACTGAAATAATGTTCGTATTAACCTGAATTTCGTAATAATCGTGTTCATACTAACGAGGTTCTACTGTACTATATAAGTTAGCATTTGAGTGATAATTATTCAAATAAAAGGCCAAACGTATTAGAAGGTATCATTGTACTTTAGAGTAATTATTAGAAAATATAGAAATAGTTGCTTTTCGACAAGTAAAGAAGTGTCCCTGCAATGGCTATTCAATGGGTATTACTCAAGTTAATACGAACTCTGGATAAAGCGAACAAAAATTTACCGTCCCTTGGTGTTCGTACTAACGAGGTTCTACTGCAATGCGTATACAGGTTAGTACGGTTAAGATCAACCCGCAAGTTGAAAAATAAAATTCCTTACACGTAGTAAATAATTTTAATGTTTTAGTGCATATTTAACAAGCTCCATATGTCTAGAATATTCACTGAAAGTTTCATTCAAAAATTCCAAATACTTTAGGAAATATGGCACCGGAAGTACATTCTTCTCCAATTAAGCACTCACCTGGAATAGCTCTCCCTCGGCTAGCTCCGTGACAACACAGAACCCATCTTCAGTCTCGTGCCAGTCCAGCAGTCGTATTATGTTAGGATGGTCCAGTGTGTGCATAACCTCTATCTCCCTACGAATGTTGGTGAGCTCGTGCTCCTGTCTGTTCAGCTTAGACATGAACTTGAGAGCCACAATCTCCTTGGAGCATTTCTTGCGTCCCTTGAACACCTGTCCGAAGGAGCCGGCCCCTACCTGTTGCAGCACGTGGTACCCCTTGTAGTCGCGGGGCGCCTTGTGGGCACTCGGTCTCATGCTAGCTATTCGTGGTACAGTAGAGCCTCGTTAGTACGAACAATGTCGGATTGCCAAATTGTCGGATTATGCAGGCTTTAATGCATAGTCCGACGCTCATTGGGACAAGGGAAAAGTGTCGGTTCTGCTGAATTCCGGATTATAGAGGGTCAGAGTATGTAGGTTCTACTGTACTTTCAATTTGAATGCAACAGCAGAGGGTACGGGTGGATTACTGTTTATGGATTCCAAATCCATCAAATCAGTAATTTATGGATTTTGTAATGGATTTGGAAAAATTATCAAATCAATAAATTACGGATTTTTTACTCAAATGATACTCAAATCTTCCAAAATCCATGATAGTACGTAATATGTTAATATGGGTTTTTTGGGATGAGAATGTTATTTGCACCATCTAAATTTAAATACAGTCAGGTCTGCTTATTGTGAACAAGATTTCGTCTACTTAATATGAACATCTTTTTATTATGAACAAGCTCTATGGTCCCAATTTAACAACTTACATAGGGTCGTAGGTCACGATAGGGTTTATATTAAGTTGAGTTCGCTTATTATGAAGTATCTCTATTATGAAAACACAATTTTTGGCCCCTTGAATGTTCATAATAAAAGATCTTGACTGAATAAAAATAATATCAAATCCATATGAAATTTGTAATCGTATGGATTTGGAAACCCGAATGGATTATGGACTGGATATGGAATTTTAACTCCGGATGAGATGTATTATGGACAGGATTTGGATCCGATCAAATCGGACCCTCTGGTCCCAGGCTATTGCAAACAGAACTACAGAGAAACTGCTCTACACTCTATGATGGTATCTATACTATCTGTAAAGATATAGATGTTAACATCTTGATGTTTCTGCTTGTACTGGCTAAGTACGCCAATACCACAGTAGTGTTTTCAATGAGAATTAGTACAAAGTTTAAATCCCTTAGCCATAGCATTCTAATGCTATGCCTTAGCCTATACAAAATCATGCAAGTGAATCCGGCTAATACGAATTTTAGGATAATAAGTAAAAATTTCGAAGGTGTTCGTATTAACTAGAGTCTACTGTATTTGGAACGAATTTCAGAAGAATTTCCTAATCAAATCCATAATCCCTAAAATATGGATTTAAGATTATAAATCGGTAAAAACAATAATAAGGTAATCCATCCGGTTTTGCATAAATTCAATACTATACAAATAGTGTCAAATATTCCGTCTCATTCAACTAAGCCCGTATTAGTTATTAATTAACTACAAACACATCATTCGTGTACAATATATACTTTATACACTAAATTAAATTGAATTAAATTCCAGTGCGATTACTTAGTTGCTAGCCAATCACCAAGTTAATTGCGGATGCTACGTATGGAAAACTTTTATTAATTAAACTATCTGGTGCACTTAGTACATTAAGCGTTCCACTGCACTTTCAGCGGTTTAATAACTTCATCTAAACGTGATGAATTTTAATTTGTTTGCGCTAGAATGCGATTATTAATTAAAATCTATAAAAGTAACAGTGAGCAAAACGCTCTACTCAATTTCCCTGAACCTTGAAAACCATTCTTATCAGTGCAATATCATGAAGATAAGATGAGATGATAGATTCATAAATATACGCTAGTCACAGCGTGGTTCGTGTATACTTGTTATAGAATGTTTATGTAATCTCTCCTCTATATAGAGTTAATAAAAGCAACTTTGTTAATATGTAAAGTATTATTATATGGCAAAGCATTGGTATTAGATTAATTGCTGTTTTTGAACTACTTAACCCGTTGTCCGTTCGTTTTTCTTAACAACTATGTGATATATCTTGTGTACCAGTTACAGTCAACTCAGAAAATATAGTCTGTTGTTAATTCATTTATTCAAATAGGAAGTCCAATAGTATCACTTGGAAAATTAGATGAATAATGTACGGAGTATATACGTAGCAAGAATTGGCAAACTATGTACAGTCAACTCGTGAGATTTGACTAAATAACAAGTTATACAGCCGAAACCAGTATTTTCTAACCAATTCAATGCATGGAAATAAAGTAGGAAAAAGCCGATGGCTAGAAGAAACAGATTGAAAATAAAACAAAATTGGAATTTCTTATACATTTAGAATATATAGTTAGTTAGAAAAAACCGGTTTCGACTATACTCACTAGAATTTCGGTAGTTACACCAAGATTATTAAAACTCGGTATACAGTATTATCTCGAACACTAAGTTGTATTGGAATTTAGGATAAAATATTAATATTATATAAACTGCACCCTCTGGTGAAAGGTTCTAAATATAATAATATTCTTGCCCAATCCTGAGAAATATTAAAAATAAGAATATCAAATCTTAGTTATGTACTCCCTAATGCAGTGGTTCCCAAACTTCATCCCGAAAGCCTTTTCCTGTTTTATGGATTATTACATAATTAAATAACCCCTAAATTAATTACGAGACTTCTCTCGACTCTTGTATAATTGAAAACTCAAATATCTAAGTTTTAGAATAATCTATAAATAGGAAGCATTAATTCCTGTCATAATTATGATAATATTAAAGTGAGGCACATAAAATAAAACAAATGTAAATGCAATGTGTGACGCAACAGAATGAGAGGTTAAATGTGTAATTAATTGGTATACATTTTGAGTGTACAGTTAAATAATTAAATCTCTTAAAGATATCGGTGGAAACAAGTTTGAGGACCACTGGTATAAGAGGATATATATCGGTAGGGTCAATTAAAGCTCCCAATAGATTTATCGGTTCTTAGTAAGTATATACTAGAATTGCTCTAGACTTGTTGTCCATTAAATCTGCTTACTCTAGTTGAATGAATATTTCGCTCTCTAGCTCTAAACAATATGGATTAATTACAGATAAACAAGTTTAATTGTGAATTGAATAGTATTAATGTCAAATAGATATTAATTAGACTGTTGAGAAGGGTATAGATTCCCGACAGCCTCCTTAAGCATACGGTTACACAGAGCAGCTAACGGGTTGGTCTGTACTAGTATAGACTTAGCAAATGCGCCGCCTAGCTCTGCGGCGTTCTTAAAGTCCCCCCAGGCCCTATCGTCCTGTCCCTGCAGCTTAAGCAGGAGCCCCCGCTGTGTGTACGCCATCTCCGCGCTTCTACCCGCCCCCCCACACAGCTCTATAGCCGTGTCCAGGTCGGAGATAGCCTCCTCTGTCCGTCCCATAAGTCTGTACACCTGGGCCCTGTTGTTGTATGGGGAGGCGTAGTATGGTGCGGTCTCTATAGCTAGGCTTATCAGCTGTAGAGATGTGTCCATGTCTCCTTCTTCTGCGGCTCTCACGGCCCGGACCTCTAAGGCCCGGGCTCTAGCCACCTCGGGGGGATCAGCTGGCGCCTCCACAGAGGGGGCGGGGGTGTCCAGTGGGGTCTCGGGGCTGAAGAGAGCGTTTAGAACTAGCTCGTCGGACGCTTTACTTGGTTGTATGCTATGCTCCATTATATTAGTACCTGATTCATACATTAATATTACACTTGTTCAATCATATACTATGTAGCATTTACAAACTTGCTCAGTTATATTGGTATTGTAATTAGCAAAACGTTGTATACAGTATGGTTCGTATAATAGCAAGTCGCATCTTGCACGAAATCGCTTGTAATAGGCTATAATGGGAACATAATGAACATTAATTGTTGCTAGGGAAAGTAAGTAACTTGCTATTAGAGGAACATAAAGTTTAGAAAGCCAATATAAATACATTCAAATGTGATATATGGCCTAGGGTGTAATATATTAGAGGTGGTCATAAGATCTGACAAGCCGGGGCAGGTTTTGCTCCAATTTTGAAAGGAAATTTTGCCTGGATGAAAGCCTGCTTTCAATCCAGAAACTGGACAAAACTTTAATGGATTAAAATTGAAAAGAAACTCTACATAATTAATAATGCAATACAACTAAGGGCTTGGCCCAGTGCAGGCTCTGAGGCAACTAATATATAATGGACCAGGGCCGGGACAGGGTGAAACCTCAAGACCCGGGGAATTGCACCTAATGCCCTGCCGTCCCTGGGACCGCCACTGACTATATTGCATCTGTAGAAAGGGTACCAATAGCAAACTCCATTGTGAATCTACTTGACATTGGCCCGATGTCAAAATATAGCACACAACCGTTATATGCAAATATTACGGAAATTCACTCAAACACAAACCTTACTTAAGTCCCATAAGCCAATATTTGCTTATTCTCAACAGTTGTACAATCTATCTGTACTCAAGTCTAAAGCCATAACCCAAATAGCAGTGCCCTAAGTGCGTTCGAAAATTAGTTGAATAATAGATTTAAATTAGACGGCAAACAATGATAATCCTAAGATATAGTATAATTATCTTCTAATCAAAGGATACGCATCTATGTGATACTACTGTGATAATAATATTAATCTCATTACATAATCGACGTTAGTACACACTCTAGGCTGAAGTACATTAAGTGTAAGGATAACGTGTGTTCTCATAAGTGGCAACACTAGTGGGAGATAGCTCTGTTCGTATGGTAGGAATAATTAAAGTATTTACACAACACATAAAGTATTAATGGATTATGAACTCTAGCTATCTCGGCTTCATAGTAAGGGAATAAGATACACTCAAAAGTATAATCATTATACCTGTTAACTCACTTAGTGGATATAATGAATAACTCAATTAATTACAAAATAAGTTCTTTAATGAATGACTAGCATAATTAATTATAATTATCAAAGTAGCTAAATATCTTGTAATTTGGACGATAAATAGTAAATATATGATTAGGGGTTCAATATAATTAAGTATTCATTCACCCAATATATTGGCATTGAATGACCGAATATTTTGGCAAACGCATATCTTATTATTACCCATAAATATATGTACTTATATATCAAGACAATTTTTGCTAATTCCAACATACAGTACATTTTATTATTGATATTTTTGAAATCCGGGAAAAAGGGATTCGAGTGAATTATAAACCATACCACCAATAATAGTTTTTCCTTACAAGAGTTACAATCGAGTAGTTTCTGTATTATGCATAGAGGAATGTACACAATAGTGTTCAAACCTGGGCTGTGTGATAGGTAATAGAGCACAGATTTGAACACCTGTCATTCCCTGTGACTTCTGTAAAATAAAACTATAAATTTGAAATCATTATATACGCGCATATACGACAGATACTAGAATCAGACTCCAGAGTTATAATCGAAGTAGTACAATCAGCTATTCAACTGGAAAGAATGGAAACAGACCAAAGGTATGTTCATAAATAAGCAAATCTTATGTTATTTAATTATATCGAGCAAAAAATTGCTTTTTATCAAAACAACCACACAGCAAACATACCACAATTACAGTATGGTTGCTATGTGTATATCCCACAACACTCAGCTAATACTAGTAGAAGTGAATAGCAGTTAATTAGAAGAAATAAGTAATTCGAGTACATTCATAAAATGCTACTAAATAGAACTGTGAAAGTCCTGAATGGCTCCTCTCTTCCCCGCATTTATAACCTGTCTACAGCGTCTGAGGAACTGATCGTTGTGTTCCAACATTCTCCTTGCATTCTCAGTCTCCTGGCGCCTCGCCTCTTCTATGATCGCGAGTTTTTTGTTGACCACCCCCTCTGTCTCCCTCTGGAGGTCTGTTAGCAGTCGCTCGAACAGCTCTCTGTACCGCTTGTCAGAGCTGTCAGTCTGGCAGGCCTCGTCTCTCCGCTCTGTCACGGATCTGGCAAACCGTTGCGACAGCTCCTGTACCGATTTTCTGTGTGCTGTCTCTGCATACATCAGCTGTTCCTGCAGGAGAGTCAGCTGATCGGATAGCCTCCTCTTGACATTATCTGCTGTCAGCTCGCATTCCTTCAGTTTCCTCTTATCACTCTCGGCTGCTTGCTCACATTCCCTTATTTTCCTCTTTAGCTGAAAGCCAGACTCTCTGCTCTCCTCGAGTTTGCCAGTCAGGGACTCCCGCTCGTTCCCCCACCCTTCACTCAGTGCTGCTATCTTCTCAGTATACTTAGCCGTGAGAGATCCCTTGAGCTCAGAAAAGGACTTCATGTACTGCCTCTTGGCGTGCTCCAGGGCCAGACTAACTGCCTGCTGCACCTTGCTGTTGCTTTCGCTGCTGGCTTTAGTTTCTGAGCACACAGGCTTCAGTATGGACAGCAGTGTCTCCTGTAGGTACTCCCGTAGGAGGGAGGAGAACTCGAGAGCAGGGGTCCCGTGTGGAGAGGGGTAGAACTCGAGGAGGGGCAAGTCAAACTGACCTGGTACTGCCTCGTGGAGGTCTGGGGAGCTGAGCGCTTCTCTGAAAGCAGACCTAATAGTATCCAGTGTGGAAGCGTATAGCTCGTTTCTCTCCTCTGAGATGGAGCGGATATCTCGCTCCTGTAGGGACCTCTGCTGGGAAATTACTTTTGAGAACTCAGTTTCCAGTTTGGCGATGTGATCTCTAAGCTGTAAGATCTCACGCTTGTACTTCCTAACACTGGTGTCATCTCTCGTAGTTCTAGCAGTCTGTTGATCTCTATGTTGCGCATTTATGTGCATCTCGTCATTACTAACATGTCTCTCTGTCGCTCCTTGCATAGAGCCTAATGTCTGACCACTGTTGAGAGTGACATACTCTCTGTCTGCTAATTCCATCTCCAACCTTTCAACAGTACCAACTCTCTCTGTGAGCACAGCTTGTAGGGCAGACACTGATGCTTCTCTTGTAGCCAGCTGTTGTTTCAGATTAGTTATCTCCTCAGAGAGTCTGTTGACTTCTCTTTCGTGCATATCTCTCAGTGTCAGCTGTTCTTGTAGAGAGACAGTCCCCTCCTTGTTAGCCAGCTGTTGTTTCAGGTTAGTTATCTCCTCAGAGAGTCTGTTGACTTCTCTTTCGTGCATATCTCTCAGTGTCAGCTGTTCTTGAAGAGAGCCAGTCCCCTCCTTGTTAGCCAGCTGTTGTTTCAGGTTAGTTATCTCCTCAGAGAGTCTGTTGACTTCTCTCTCGTGCATATCTCTCAGTGTCAGCTGTTCTTGAAGAGAGCCAGTCCCCTCCTTGTTAGCCAGCTGTTGTTTCAGGTTAGTTATCTCTTCAGAGAGTCTGTTGACTTCTCTCTCGTGCATATCTCTCAGTGTCAGCTGTTCTTGAAGAGAGCCAGTCCCCTCCTTGTTAGCCAGCTGTTGTTTCAGGTTAGTTATCTCCTCAGAGAGTCTGTTGACTTCTCTCTCGTGCATATCTCTCAGTGTCAGCTGTTCTTGAAGAGAGCCAGTCCCCTCCTTGTTAGCCAGCTGTTGTTTCAGGTTAGTTATCTCCTCAGAGAGTCTGTTGACTTCTCTCTCGTGCATATCTCTCAGTGTCAGCTGTTCTTGAAGAGAGCCAGTCCCCTCCTTGTTAGCCAGCTGTTGTTTCAGATTAGTTATCTCCTCAGAGAGTCTGTTGACTTCTCTCTCGTGCATATCCCTCAGTGTCAGCTGTTCTTGGAGAGAGCCAGTCCCCTCCTTGTTAGCCAGCTGTTGTTTCAGATTAGTTATCTCCTCAGAGAGTCTGTTGACTTCTCTCTCGTGCATATCTCTCAGTGTCAGCTGTTCTTGAAGAGAGCCAGTCCCCTCCTTGTTAGCCAGCTGTTGTTTCAGGTTAGTTATCTCCTCAGAGAGTCTGTTGACTTCTCTCTCGTGCATATCTCTCAGTGTCAGCTGTTCTTGAAGAGAGCCAGTCCCCTCCTTGTTAGCCAGCTGTTGTTTCAGATTAGTTATCTCCTCAGAGAGTCTGTTGACTTCTCTCTCGTGCATATCTCTCAGCGTCAGCTGTTCTTGAAGAGAGACAGTCCCCTCCTTATTAGCCAGGTGTTGTTTCAGATTAGTTATCTCTTCAGAGAGTCTGTTGACTTCTCTCTCGTGCATTTCTCTCAGTGTCAGCTGTTCTTGGAGAGAGACAGTCCCCTCCTTGTTAGCCAGCTGTTGTTTCAGGTTAGTTATCTCCTCAGAGAGTCTGTTGACTTCTCTCTCGTGCATTTCTCTCAGTGTCAGCTGTTCTTGGAGAGAGACAGTCCCCTCCTTGTTAGCCAGCTGTTGTTTCAGGTTAGTTATCTCCTCAGAGAGTCTGTTGACTTCTCTCTCGTGCATATCCCTCAGTGTCAGCTGTTCTTGAAGAGAGACAGTCCCCTCCTTGTTAGCCAGCTGTTGTTTCAGGTTAGTTATCTCTTCAGAGAGTCTGTTGACTTCTCTCTCGTGCATATCTCTCAGTGTCAGCTGTTCTTGGAGAGAGCCAGTCCCCTCCTTGTTAGCCAGCTGTTGTTTCAGATTAGTTATCTCTTCAGAGAGTCTGTTGACTTCTCTCTCGTGCATATCTCTCAGTGTCAGCTGTTCTTGGAGAGAGCCAGTCCCCTCCTTGTTAGCCAGCTGTTGTTTCAGGTTAGTTATCTCCTCAGAGAGTCTGTTGACTTCTCTCTCGTGCATATCTCTCAGCGTCAGCTGTTCTTGGAGAGAGACAGTTCCCTCCTTGTTAGCCAGCTGTTGTTTCAGGTTAGTTATCTCCTCAGAGAGTCTGTTGACTTCTCTCTCGTGCATTTCTCTCAGTGTCAGCTGTTCTTGAAGAGAGACAGTCCCCTCCTTGTTAGCCAGCTGTTGTTTCAGGTTAGTTATCTCTTCAGAGAGTCTGTTGACTTCTCTCTCGTGCATATCTCTCAGTGTCAGCTGTTCTTGGAGAGAGCCAGTCCCCTCCTTGTTAGCCAGCTGTTGTTTCAGATTAGTTATCTCTTCAGAGAGTCTGTTGACTTCTCTCTCGTGCATATCTCTCAGTGTCAGCTGTTCTTGAAGAGAGCCAGTCCCCTCCTTGTTAGCCAGCTGTTGTTTCAGGTTAGTTATCTCCTCAGAGAGTCTGTTGACTTCTCTCTCGTGCATATCTCTCAGCGTCAGCTGTTCTTGGAGAGAGACAGTTCCCTCCTTGTTAGCCAGCTGTTGTTTCAGGTTAGTTATCTCCTCAGAGAGTCTGTTGACTTCTCTCTCGTGCATTTCTCTCAGTGTCAGCTGTTCTTGGAGAGAGACTGTTCCCTCCTTGTTAGCCAGCTGTTGTTTCAGATTAGTTATCTCCTCAGAGAGTCTGTTGACTTCTCTCTCATGCATTTCTCTCAGTGTCAGCTGTTCTTGGAGAGAGACTGTTCCCTCCTTGTTAGCCAGGTGTTGTTTCAGATTAGTTATCTCTTCAGAGAGTCTGTTGACTTCTCTCTCGTGCATTTCTCTCAGTGTCAGCTGTTCTTGGAGAGAGACTGTTCCCTCCTTGTTAGCCAGGTGTTGTTTCAGATTAGTTATCTCTTCAGAGAGTCTGTTGACTTCTCTCTCGTGCATTTCTCTCAGTGTCAGCTGTTCTTGGAGAGAGACTGTTCCCTCCTTGTTAGCCAGCTGTTGTTTCAGGTTAGTTATCTCTTCAGAGAGTCTGTTGACTTCTCTCTCGTGCATTTCTCTCAGTGTCAGCTGTTCTTGGAGAGAGACTGTTCCCTCCTTGTTAGCCAGGTGTTGTTTCAGATTAGTTATCTCCTCAGAGAGTCTGTTGACTTCTCTCTCGTGCATTTCTTTATTTAACAGCTGTACCTGAGCAGATTTTTCTCTAAGTCGGTTACAACTCTCCTCGTGTAGCACTAGGCAGGCAGACCTACACTTCTCCAGTCCCTCCATCTTCCCTGTCTCTGCCTCAGCCATCTTGTCCATCATCTCCTGACTCAAGGCATCTCTTTCCCTCGCCATTCTCTCTCTCTGCACCTCAGCTTCACTGCAGCGTGTACGCACGGACTCCAGCATAAGCTCCAGCTGTTTGTTATCATCCTGTATATCTCCCTCTCGCGTGTTGCAAGCAGACAGCTCGCTCTCAAGCTGCTGTATCCGCCTA
Organism: Hexactinellida sp. DTS-2022; assembly: GCA_028753945.1. Classification (NCBI taxonomy): domain Eukaryota; kingdom Metazoa; phylum Porifera; class Hexactinellida; species Hexactinellida sp. DTS-2022. The sequence goes on from JAPNXP010000001.1 coordinate 15,455,225, forward strand.
GCCAGCTCGCTCTCATTAACCTCCTCTCTCAGCTGATCCACCAGTCCCTCGCTATTCTCCAGCTCCTGTGCCAGCCGCCCGATCTCCCTCAGGTACTCTCCGCTCTGCTGCGACACCTCCTCTTCCATCCGGCGGATCGTCCCTCGGTAGGATCCGCTAAGGGAGTCCATCTCCTCTCTCACGCGCACGAGTTCGGCTGTGTGCAGACTGTCGCTCTGCTCGATCAGAGAGACATGCTGGTTCCTCAGTCTCTCCAGCACATCGGCCCGGCAGAGTGTCTCCAGCTGGGATTTGCAGTTGTCGAGGTGTATCAGCGCAGATTGCAGCTCTTCGCTCATCTGCATGTTCTCCCTCCGGAGAGCCTCGCTCATCCTTTCAGACTCCATCAGCTGTTGCTGCAGGAGGGACACATTGGATTCCTTAATCTCCCTCTGAGAGGAGGCCTCCCTCTCCGCCATCAGCTGATCGGTCAGCTGCTCCATCTGCTGTCCGTACTCTGTCTGCATCTGCTGCACTTGTCGCCCGTGTCCTGTCGTCAGCTGCTGCAGCTGCTCCTGCAGGGCGCGGATCTCGCTGCTGCGGGCCTCGTTGAGGATGCGCAGCCGCGTGAGCTCCTGCAGCTCCTCAGCGGAGGCGGGCTGCAGGGGACCCTCCCTCGAGACAGAGAGGGGAGACAGGGGCTTGTCAGGGGCCCAGACCTCCTTCGCCACAGAAGGGGTAGAGGCCACTTGTAGCTGGCCGGAGTGGAAGAACCGCTCGTCCGAAAATCGGGGTTGTGAATCGGGTTGCTGTCGGGCGGGAATTCCTTCCATCCTCAGTTGGTGCGAGAGGACGGCACCGGGTCTAGGGGCGTGGTCCTCTGCTACCCCTGACACCTCCGAAGAGGTTTCGGAGTAGGACTCATCCAGGAGGTCCTCGGGAAGTTCTCTAGCCAGGAACTCCTTCAGCTCGACCTCCCGGGCCCGTTCCTCCTCCGCGCGGTCTTTCTCCTGCTGCTGCTCCAGCTGATCCAGTCCGAACACGGAATCCAAGTCCATAGCTATTCAGGTCTATAAATATCTAATCGTGCTAATTAAACACTCGAGACAACTTGTTAAATATTTGACCTAGAACCAGAGCAATAAAGGAGCGCCCTAGGGGCCAATGAAAAGTTATAACTGTCATAGTATATACGTATGTTCACTAACCGGCCAAAAGTATTTATACATTTAAGCTTCTAGCAGCATAATAGCATTGGTTGATGCAGAGGCGGATCCAGGGGGGGGGGGGGGGGCAAGGGGGTATAAGCCCCCCTAATTTGAGGCTGCCCCCCCCCCCCCCCTGTGAGCATAAAATCCTCATAGAGGTTCCTCCTGAAATCCCTCTGCCCCCCACAGTGCCCCCCCTGCCGAAAATCCTGGCTCTGCCTCTGGGTTGATGCATCAACACTGCTACGAAATGTAAAGTATAATAAATTAGCAATTTTTTTGAATTTACAATTATATGGAGGTGTTAAACTCATTAACTATATAATTATATAATTAAATATATAATTTCTGATCATCAAAATGGAATGAGAATATAGAAGTTCTGATTGCAGATTTGAATTCCACTTGGTCGAATTACTCTAGGTGCATAATTTCAAATCATTGCGAATATTTTCTACTGAAATACAGCCCATTCCCATTTGTGCCACTTGTGCCACAAGTGGCACGTGGCAGATACACTTATGCCACTTCATGGATATTGACTAAAATGACGTGAATTCACAATATTTTTAATTTATAACTATAGCAAGATATTTATATTCATTTAAGAGTAGTTTAAACAGCCGTTAACAAGTTACCAGACGACTATTGTGTCTGCATCTAAATTTCAATTGATCAAATACTTTTGGCTGGTTAGTGTATAGTAGGATTACAGTATCATCATTTCATAAACCACTTTTGGCAACAATCAAAAGCTTAAAGATTAAGTTATAGTTTACCAATTAGATATAAACTGTGTTATATTAACTCAAACAAACATTTTTAGAACCCTGTTGATTATTCCAACAATGGGATCCTGGTAGAAAAATATTTTTTACCGGGACAGGGACTAACATCGGGATGCAGGTCGTTTACTAAATTGAACCGGTTAAAACTAAATATTTAGTGAACGATTTAATAATTTCGTGCAAATGACTAGCTCACGAATTCGTGTTACGTTGACAAAACGCGTAATCTGATTGCAACAAATACACAATTAACCATACAGAATCTGACTATACATTATGTAATTTATGTTAATATGCAAAACTCGCTCCTTTCTAAATTTACGAGCGGAAATGTGAGTGCGCTCCTTTATATGATATGGAGCGCGCTCAAAAATCATTAGAGATGCCCGGATTTCCCGATTTTTGAGGGGCCGAGACCCGGCCGGATTCAAGATTATAATCATAGGCGCCGATGTTGGGGTTATGGGGAGGTACACTGGGGGGGGGTACACTTGGGTACTTGGGGGAACACACAAACAAACACAAACAAACACACAACAATCAAATTTTAATAATATAGATTTCCATTGTTAGTTCTGGTGTAATTGTATAGAAAACAATTTACAATGAGTTAACAATAATTATGCGGAACCATTGAAAATTGTTATGAAATGTATAATAGAAGCTACTCGATCTCAAAAGTAAATAGAATCTACTCTATCTCAACAAAGTGATTTCGAATAGCTTCTATTTTCAATTAAAAATATAAGATTGTATATACTACCCTTCGCGCCAGGTCGTTGATGTGCTAGCATCCTCTGGAGTGAAGGATGTGTAATTTAATGTACTATATTTGTTTAAACCATTAGTAGCTTCATCATTGGCCTCCGAATGCTCAAGTCGCTCGATCTTGGAACGAATTGACCTTTCTGATCGACTTTCGACCTTGGGCTGCCAAAGTCGAAAAAATTGGCCCAAAGTTGTCCCCCCCCCAGGAAATAACTCACTCCTACAAAGATCGGCGCCTATGATTATAATTACCGGATTCGTAATGTTATCTGTTAATTTGATTATATTTATCCAATCAAATAAAGTGCCCAATGACCCGTGGCATTATACGACATATTTTTATAAGGACACCTAATAAAAACTCAAGCCTGAGATTTAACTAAACTAAGGAAACATACATTGTAATACGTATCTATATACCATATATTCAATGTAACTTGCTCTATATTTATTAATTTCGTTCAAAGTGGATCCGGTATAGAGGACAGATCCGAAATTGCAGGATCCAATCTCCATGTAGCCAAATAGCACCAATAAATGTATTCAGTGCTCCAAGGTATTGAAGTCCCAAGGCCCACAGGGGTTTTTAGGGGGGGGGGGGGTATTTGCCCCCCCCCCCCCCCCTTGGCCTTGGGATTAAATAATACCATGATTAAAATTAAAGCTGAAGCCGCCCCCCTCACATTCCCAAAATTATACTTTGCCCCCCTTGTCTAAACGTCTGGATGAAACCCTGCAAGGGGTTTTGTCCATTTATCCCTGCGCACCGGATGCCCTCTCTTAACTAAAACTACTGTAATCTGAAAGTTGCTAACAAGCGGACAAAAATGAAGCAACATTATTCTCAAATATCATCAGAAAGTTGATATCATACAAAAGGCTGTAATAATAATCACCCACATTGCATTGTATAATTCAAATAACTTTTGTAGTGAGTCTCTTAGCCAAGAAAATCAGGAGACTTCAATATTTTCTCACTTTATCCGAAATTGGTACAGATATTTCCCTTTTCAATCATGACTAAGTAGTATAATGGTTTGAATGGATCGAGCGACTATACGTAATAGCCGGTATTTGTATTAATCATGTTCATACTAGAGAATTAAAGTTAAGTGACAAGTATAGTGTACCGTTGTGTTATCAACAGTAACAGCTAGTCCCGAGACATAACATACAATAATTAAATACTATCTTAACTTATCTTGCTACAATTCAAACCATCTGTATATAGAACCAGGTAGCACTTGAGTGTGAGAATCAAATTCGATTTTGCTACTCTATACATAGATAACCAATCGAGAGCTTGTAGTGTCAATGGTAAGTGTGAATGATTTAGTGAGTAACGTAACTGAGTGAGATAGCTATATTGGAATATGTACGTAGTCTCATTCGTACTTGTTATAGCTGGTATAATCGAATAATATAGCATAGGTAAGATATAGTATCAAGAATATGGCGAGTTTGTGTGACAACACAGTGTACTCTGAATCTGTTTGTGACGCAGCTCACTCATCTCAAGAACTGCTGACACTAGAGAAGAGACAGGACACAAACGGAGGAATGAGAGAGTTCGAAGTGAGCGAGAACATCGCACTATCCCCCATTGACCTAGGTAATCCCATTGAGGGGGTCATGCAGCAAATGAGGAGAAATCTACTCAAATACACTGAGACCTTTAATGGAGTGGTTCTATGTTTCGAGCTGTTAAATGTACAGGGGGACCCGAAAGTATTGGACAGTGGGTACGTGCTAGTGCGGGTTAGAGCTCGGTACTACGCGTTCTCTCCTCGAGAGGGCGACAAGCTGCGAGGCACAGTCACTAAGGTAGGGGAGGGACACGTGGCCTGTCTAGTGTACAACTGTTTCAACGCATCTGTAGAGCTCATAGAGGGAGATAGGGGATATGGTGTGGGGGAGGAGGTGGAGTTTGTGGTGAGATGTGTAAGCCGGACCAAGGATGGTATCCTAGCGGTAATGGGTACAGTGGAAGCAGTGGAAATAGTGAAGAAGAAGAAAAGACGCAAACACAAAAAGAAGGATAAAATCTGAGCCCGGGGTACAAGCTACCAACAACTCTCACACAGTAACAAGATGACTCTCCAGCTCAGAGAAACCAGTGGCATACATATATATAATTCCTGTTCTAATTGGCTAGATAATGTTACCCTTTTAGGAAATAATAAGGACGGCGAGTGCTCTCGTAGTTTAGTATTAACTATAGTGCTAATTGCTCACCTGCTGTATAGAAAGTGTAGCATTATATTGTATTAAAAGTTAGTGTGAAGAGAGCATGGGGAACCATATTAATTGTAGCAAATTACAGTCTAATTAACCATAATGGGTCAATGGTTAATCAAGAATTTTTTAACATGAATTACATGATGCAAGATTCTCATGTTAGTGTTATACGTATAATAGTTTATAGTATAGTACAAGATTATGTATTCTATGTATAATGTATCAGCCGAGGGCGCTGTGTAGCAGGGTTCTCAAGTAAACCTCAATTAAATTTTGACAATACAGCCGACTCCGTTTAATAGGGTGATTTTTTTAGGAACAGAAACACACCAATATAAGTTAATCCCAAAGTTATTCGGTTAATCGGTCCAAATTATGTTGTTTAGGCAAGATTAGGTTTAATAGCAATATATTCGCTTAAAAGAATCAAAAAATTTTATTAAACGAGTCAGTATTCGGTTAATTATTCCAAAGTTTGTCGGCAAATATATTTATACCATTCGTGTAGGAGTATATGCGTACTTATTCATATTCCAGTAAATCCGTATACTGTATAATAAATACATAGACCTGAATATTAGCATATTTTGGTTACTTGTTTCTCAGCTTAATGAGCCAAATGCCCTCGGATAAAACTGATAACAGTGGGACCAGGTGGGGCCAATTTAGACCAACTTAGAATTATATAAAATATATCACAAGTTCACAACGACTCACGACTAAATCAACAATTGTGTGGAGAATAGTCGGTCCTATTTTGATACCGAGTGAAATATCTGGTCCCACCTTGCGGTGGGGTAATGGCCTCACCGTCGCACCGTTACTGCTTGTCGGTAACTAAACTGCTATTTTGGTCAGTCATTTGGGTGCCGGTAATAGACAGGTGTTACGAACATGGTAATAGTTAGTAGAACCAAATATAGAAACTGTAAACTCGCATAGTTATAATTGGACCAGTTTGTACCAGGCAGACTGTAATCCGATTGAATTGTTTAATAAAGCAAATCAAGCAAGGCTGATACTGTCTATTTGTTTGAAACTAAATACAGTAAAACCTCGTTAGTACCCACGATTAATATGAACACTATTCCAGTCCCCTTCAAGCCTTCTCAATACCAGGTTAATACGAATTCCGGATAAAAACATTGTTTGACGATCCCTTGGTGTTCGTACTAACGAGGTTATACTGAACTTTGGTTAATTGCAAATATCAACTGTCGTGAATACGAACACCAGGGGACTTACAAAATTTGTTCGCCTTTTTCGAAGTTGGTCACAGGTGTCACTACACTAAGTATAAGGCATTTAAGGGACAAAAAACAGTGTAGATTTGAGCACACGGATTTCTATTAATCAAACTAGTATACAAATGAGTGGGTACAATAATTATATTAAATGATAGATTCTTTTAATTACTATTTTGGCCAATTTAATTAAATAATTGATCAGCACTTGAGATGAATAAAACATGAATAGAGGATAATTTAGAAAGCTCGAGGTATAAGAGCAGAGTGGAAGCGCCACCATGCTGCATTTGCATTAAATATTAATTAGTTGCATATACGTGTACGTATTGAAATTGAATACAACTTAAGTTCAATCTACTGGAGCGCAGAATAGCCATATGGAATATTGTATATTAATATAATAAACCATTTAATCAATTGAACCTGATTACAGGTCAACATTAATTTATATTAACAAGAAAATATTCCTTGCGGTTCACAATGATCGAACAAAACAGGGCATTAATGATCATGATGAATTTCGGTGGAATTAGTATCGTGGCATACAGCTGACAATATTCTAGAGAAGTAGACTCGCTTATAGATATTTGGCAGCAGCTGAATCAATTAGATTAAGATTTGGATATATATACAGATTCTAGGACGGTAGAATCTGAATTATAAATCCATTAACTTGATCCAAGCTTTCATTATTTTCTCGTATACTATTGTGATGTAACAACAGTATACGAAAAAATGCCCGTAAGAAATATCGCTTTGTCAATTTAACTTCAGTAGTATCAGTACGTTTCTATTAACAATTAACAAGTACCCAACAAGACAGAGAGGTATGCATATGGCAGCGATTCCCAACCTTTTTCAACCGTAGACCCCCTATAGTAAATAGTATTAGACATTCTGTGGACCCCCTCCCATTATCCGTGGACCAGGTTGGGAACCACTGGCGTAAGGCTGGTAAATATAGTCACAAAGGTGTGGGGTATAAATAGCCAAGATACATTATGTTGTTTGAATTAATGTGATCAGATTAATTTCAGAGTATCCATAGGCTAGGCCCTAGGGGAAATAAACCAATTACTCATTAACCGATATTTCGCCTTTCTGTGTTCGCGCATTAACGAGTCTATATTAACTCAATCCCAAATTTATTTTGATTATCCATATCATATGAAACTACACATAGATATATTCTAAGCGAATGACGAAAATAGTCCATTCTAGGCTTCTAGCTTGTATTTAACAAAAAAATCACATACCTTGAACAGAACATACAAGTATAGACTCTCGTTAATACTAATACCAAGGGACTGTCGAAAATACTAGGTCCATATTACTTTGTATCAGTGGCGGATTTCTTTTAAATTATTGGGGGAGGGGCAAGATTTGTTTAATCAATTAGAAAAAATGCTAGATTAGCACTGATTTTAATTAAATATATTTTTTACAATAGGGATAAAATTATTGTCGGGCAACTACCCCCACCCCTAACCCCCGGGAGATCCGCCACAAAATTGCATAGGCTAGGGGATTTAACTTTGTTCGCCTTAACTGATATTTCGCATTATCCGTGTTCGTACTAACGAGATTCCCACTTATAACGAAGTTAAATAGACATTCATAAGACAGATAAAGTAGCTTAGGCCAGGTAAAATAAATAAATATTTTATCTTCTAGATTTTTCAGAAAATTCCGACGGCAGATTAGAAATCACCTGACAATGCTTAAATAATTAAAGTAATGCTCTAAAATACAAGACTTATTAAAATGGATACAATAAAGTAAATAAATAAATAACTGATACACTAACTTCCTACGTAGGAGCCGAAGTGAAATTAGTGGCTACTAACTTCACTCGAATGATGTAGCCTTAGATAGCCAATAGTTCATAGTAGGTTTCATTAGTCTAGGAGTGTGATAATAAGTTCAGCTGCATGTACTAATCCTGCATTAGGAATTCGATATATGTTTATAAGTTTGTTAATTAATCTACTGATAAAGCAAGTGTTATATGGTTCAATATGTACCTTGCGTTCCTTTGCAGTATTTGTAAGAAAAACATGTTTAGAGACAACATGCATGTCTGGTAGTGGTATTGATTGTAACTGGAGATACAATAATATATGATTATGGTAGCAAGTATAGCCGAATAACAGTCGTTTTTAGTAAAAGATGTGGTTTTAATTCTAATAGAACTTCGAAGAAAAATAAAGTTAGATAAGTACAAATGTCCAATCAACAGATAGGAGCGTATTTCCTTTGAGTAAATAGAAAAATTGTTATTCAGTGTACTCGAATTTAATTTGGTGATTACAATATTTGCTAACACATAACTATGGAAATATGATATATTTAACCAGATGCAAATATCTATCTACACTAGGATTTAATAATTTTAGTAATTGTTCTCCGATTCTGTGGAATTACAACTTATAAGAACTGCACTAATTACAGTAGACTCAGATTAATAGAGAAAAGTTAATGGCATGCAGTTTATTATGGAGATATTGGGAAACTTGGATCAGTGATTCACAACCTTTAACCGTGGCCCACTATAGCAAATATTAGACATACTGTGGACACGCTCCCATTGACCGTAATGCAAATTTTTTGATTTTGTGGACCCCCTACTGCCGCCCGTGGACCCGAGGTTGGGAACCACTGCCTTAGATTAACTCATTTTTCAGTTTGACTGTACAGTAAACTCTGTTTAATAGAGCCACCGGTTAATAGATTTCAGTCATTTCACTGCTTAATCGGGTCAAAATTTCGCAGGATTTATTTGACGGAATTACATTTTGGCTTAAAATATTTTCGGTTAATAGATTTCTCCGCTCAATCGGAGCAAAGCAACCTGGTCCCAAGGTGACTATATTAAGCGGAGTTGACTGTATTTCTCTGAGAAATATGAAATTAAATGCCTTTAATAAACTCTCAATAAATAAATTGAACAGTTTTAAAGATATAAATGTATACAAAATAGTAACAACATATACTTAGTGAGCTCTGTATTAACTTGATATTATACTAACCTTTCAGGAATAGTAAATATCAAGTTATTACAGAGCTATACTAAATATATTACGCATATAAATTAGGTATCAAATCTTGAACAAGCGTATTATAAATGTGCTCGCATCTGTGGTTAGGCACTGGCAATATAATTAACCTCACAACAGCTGTAATGGCAAAGCCCATGCGAAAACAAGAAACGACCGTAAGGTGTTGGAAGCTGAAATAGATAAACTGCAGCAAGAATACGAGTCATATCACAGGAAGAACAACGCACTATATAACTCTAATATAATTCCTTCTCTATCGAAATTGTCTGAGACTGGAATAAGGGAGTAGGGCAAGGACAAATATTAAACCAGTCCCGGACAATTTCGATAGAGAATTAAAGTCACGATTCCAGATAGCCATTGGATCATTAGATGCGTGGTGTGTATAATAAAGTATTCATATTCGAAAGGATGTAAGACTCCATCATTACTAATACTCGCATGGTTGATTGGTAATTGGCTGAGTCTATTTGCCAGTTTACAATGTTCGGCAAATTCATTCTGTTCTGTCATACAGTATGCTATAGCGATCTCAGAGCATCTATGAATAAAATAAAATCACATACTGTATGCATAAACCAAACAATGTTACATAGAACATTATTTCGAGAAAAGATTAATGTGAAAATACCAGAATGGTATTCTATAGTGTCCACACCCATTAACGTATTTATAAGCATATTGTGTATAAGTCAGTGCCTATAATATTAAGTAAGCATAACTAGATATAAAGTTACGGAGATAATAAGAATAAATTAATTATAATATAAAACTACTTATTAAAGTACAGCAGATGCGAATCAAATACACAGTGCAATATGTTATATTCGTAATATCCAGATTCCTAAGCAGATACTAATTGCTATTTAATTAAGATTAGTGGTGGATTAATTGAGGATGAGAAGTAATTATTCTCATTAGCAACATCTGGAGACTGGAAAGTATGATAGTGCTGGGGCAAGGAAATCAAAATGAATAATTTACACAGAGTTCTGTATCACTATTTCTAAGCTGTTTATTATATACCAAGTAGATTCATATGGAATAGTGCACACTATGTTATGTAGATCAATTTTGTAGAGCGATTCTGGAGGAATCACTAGCCTACCTCGCAAAATTACGTATTTACATACAGTGAACTCCCGTTATAACGAAGTCTAAGGGACCCTTGATGTATTACGATAAAGCGGGGAGCGCTGCGTTAGTGCGAAATTGTGGGTTGTCACTAATGCGAATTTTCTAAGTTGTCATTAGTTCTACTGAGATTTCATAGAGTTGTCATTAGTAATAATATGATTTCAACCACTCTTCATATTATATTCATTTATTAGTAATAAGTTATATTAAACTAGGACAACTCTATGAAATCTCAATAGAACTAATGACAACTTAGAAAATTCGCACAAGTGACAACCCCCAATTTCGCACTAATGCATGCACCTCTAAAAGTGGAGTAAAATCAACTACTTACCTTGTTGTTAACCAACTCGCCTAGATTGCTCATGTGGTGTTGTTTGATAATTTATCCCGATTTTTCCTATTACATGCTTAGGTGTAGATACATTTAGCAATGATTCGCGATTATTAATGTTAAATCTCCGTTAGGAAGGGGGAAAATATTCGGGGTAGGCGATTTTTTGAATGGGGCTACTATTCGAGTAAATATGATATTTAGACTTCAAATGGACTGAGACAGATTATGTAAGTTTCGATATAAACTGTCCACTAGACATACTGTATGTGATCTAGGATACGGATACAGAGAATCATTTACAAACAATACATAATACAATAAATAATAATACTGTTGTCATTAATAACTAACAGTATTATTATTTATTGTAAATGATACCAGAAAACATGTTAATGATACCAGAAAACATAACTATATAGTACACAGTGATTTGGTAGTAATTAGTAAAAATCAGTCTTATGATAGACTGTAACACTGTCTATGTAAGGCGGAAAAGATAATGAGAATAACAAATATTGAAAAAGAGATTCGTCAATCAATTCTGTTAGATAAGAAAATATTAATGAGAAATATTATTTTTGGAAGGATTACTCAAGCGATATTATTTCACAATTTATAAGCAAATAGTATGAAGTCATTGAGATAATTCACTCAATTCTTAACGGGCATTATTTGCTATTATACTGGTTAAAGACTAAAGAGTCAAACTTTTAAGTAAATGTGATAAGTATAAATGTATAGAGCATAAAACTTCAACTAGTTAGAAAATGCCAATTAAACATGTTAAATAATGAAAGTGTGTTAACTTATATTCATCAATTCCATTAATAAAATAATATTCCGTCTTCCTAACCAACATGCAACATAATGTAGTATGTTTAAAGTTCGCGTATAGTAAGTCACATTTTGCATGAAATTTGCTAGCTAATAGGCGAACTTGCTATTAGAAGAACATTAAATGCTGGCTTGGGGATTAAAAGTAAGTTGCTAATAACGCAATATAATATTGCTATTCGGCGAACAAAAAACTAAACCGGTTTTCGCATGTTGCTATAAGAAGATGATGGCCGATTTGTAATTATTTTAGTCCATATTTTAACATTTCGAATAACTTGGTGGTTTTCAGTAGTTTTAACTTATAGCATACTTATATAAATCTGAATCTACATAAAATTACATATCTCGTCCTGCCATATTTCCAGGATTTTAACATACAGTAATTGCATAATAAGGTTTAGGTGCTTTAAATAAATTCGTTTAACCAAAAACCTTTTTACTCAGGGCCGTTCAAACGTTACATAACGCAAAAATTACAGGAAAAATTGGAACCTCCCTATGTCACGCTTTTTGACAATCTTTCAATACAAGAAGGAAGGTCTATCACACATTGGCTAACCACTTCCCCCTTGACCGTTTGAAAGCCCTTACCTATTAATTAACATACGACATTAACTAAATGTAGAAACAACTTTACTGTCAATTATCTACATAATGCTATATAAATAATATATTAATTTTCTGTCTAGTAAATAAGTACATACCAAATATTAGCTATACACTCGTGTATTCTCTTCATCCAATCAATATAATATTGTATTTACAGTTCAAATATAATACATTGAGCAGTTTGTGATTCTCTTATTTCATATAATAGAAATCTTATCGTATGACTTAGGATATGCTTGATGCGAGATATAACTACAATTTTTAGAGTGAGATATCTTGCAAATTTAATGCTAATTCAGCGTGACATCACCGATTCACGCCATAATGATTTAAGTCATACTAAAGTTTCGAATTTTTACTGTGCCGACTATACTATAGTATAGTGGCCCAGTATTGGAATCACTGCCTTTATTATTATTTTTTTTTTTTTTTTTTCTCCGTAGACGGTGCCCTGGCCTGAGCTTTATAGTTGATGGGCTGAAACTTGGCATGTAGATGCGATGGGACCGTCTAATTTGCACCTGGGGTTACGATTTTTGATTAACAAATTTTTGACACATCTTTAACACCTTTCAAAATTTGTCTGGTCCATAACTCAAAATATGTTTTACTAAACCCCCAAATTTTATTTCACATTTGGATTCACCATAAAATTCTGCGTCTGATGGGAGAAGAGAACTTTTAATAAAGATTTTTATTTCTGCCACAAATGTGGTTTGAAATTTCTTTGTTTACTCACACTTCAATTTCAGTAAAACTGTGAAATCTAATTCCATTTTTCAACTTGTTAGATTTAATATGCAGTATGAAGTTATGGACATACTAGCATACTTGCCAACCTATAACAAGTCTTTGGCGGGACATAAGGAAGTTTGGCGGGACAAAGAACATTAGTACATAAATAAGTGAAGTAGTATTACCATTTGTACGGATGTCCTAGTAATTGTAATAATTTGATTATCTCAACGGAAGGAACCTTGCTCCAATTGCATAAAACGAGACGTCCCGTCAATAAAACGGGACGCTAGTAAATTCTACAGATTTATTACCTAATTGGAAGAAGCAATGAACAGATCTTTATATTTTATTGTTATTGTCAATTTGTCACAAAAATTAAATACAGGGTACAAAAGCGGGACAAACGTGTCTAAAAGCGGGACAATTCACAAAATCTTTGCCAAAAAGCGAGACGGTTGGCAAGTATGTACTAGTTTTGCACTTTTTCTGTAATAATTTAGTAGTATTTTCCAAGTATTTAAATTACTAGCTGAGCAAATTTTTGTATATTATTTCATGTGGGACCGCAAGACGTTCCCAAATTACCATGGGGACCAAAATGATATTTTTTTTCAAAAAGTTTGGGAACCACCGATATATAAGTATGTGACTCTTATCCAAAATTCGTATTAACCAGTGTCATTTGTAGTAAAAAGGCTTTAAATGTAGTGTGCTGAAATAATGTACGTATTAACCGGAAAATTTGTATTAACCGTGTTCGTATTAACTAGGTTCTACTGTAATCAGTTGAAATCAAATCTTATACTGAGTACGTATATGTAAATAAAGAACATGGATATTTTGTGGAATATTCCCCTGAGCAGATAAGCAAACAAGTATTTTAATATTGAAATGGAGTATAGCAGTTGCTTTAAAATTTCATGAAATATAACAAATAATTGCATTTATCACTCGCTGGCACAAAATTGCTCTACTAGCTTGCACCGTAATACATAATTCTGTCTTATAATAGATAATAATTAAATAGACTTGCGAATTAATTTGATAAATAATGCAAACAACAACACAAAGTACTAGCTTACAATACAACATTCAATGCAATAGAAGTATAATAGCTGAGCGACTATAAATAGCAGAGGGGAATGAGGAATTATTAGAGCACAACTAAAACACAAATCAAAACAAAAGAATGGACCCAACATTTTGTGCAGTAATCGCGGACATCGAAATAAAAAAACTTAATAATTTTATTAAAAATAACAATATCAGCCCTGATGAAGCCAAGGCAATAAAGTATTCGCGGCGACTGAAGAAAATGAGTCGGTATAACAAAGCTCAGCGCGAGAAAAAGAAACGGCTCCAAAAGTGCTTGGAAGCTGAAAAAGAAAAGCTACAAAGAGAGTATGATCGCATTATCAATGAGGTCGATGCCTTGAGGGAAACCAAGCTTCATTACGAAGTTATGCAGCTCCTAGATGACCTCGAAAAGCAATTTTAAATGCCTGCAAATCTGCATTATGCGGCGGTGCCGGCGGCCTTTTTAAGTAAATTGCATTCTTAAATAAAGCTTTTGTGCCTGCAATAGTCAATAATAAATTCTGCAATTCTGCTAGCAATTGAATAACTATTTTATATACAATCGGGGATGTGGGAGAGGTGCCTTTGAGAACACGTGAATTTTTATACATTTCCTCTATGAATGGAAATAAATTCCTATATCTAATTAAGGCAACAGTTAAACTAATTCAGAACAGATCATATTTCGCTTGCTAATTATAATTGTACTAATTGTGGAGCTAGAAACCAGAACTTGATATTCCTCCCAGGAATAATTAATAAAGTAAGTCTGAAATATGAGATTAAGATTAAGTGCTATACTATAATGTCTTCGGAAGGCACGAGTTCTATGATACAACAATATTGATAATCAAATTTATTAGCTTATAACAAGGCTAATAACTAATAATCAGATATTGTATTCTAAATCAAATAAAGTTATTAATAAATTGATTTATATATGTGAGCCATGATAGTCTGTGATTATATTCTTAAGGAACTTAACACAATGGAAAGGTGAGTTTTCTCAACAATTATAACTAAACTTTTTAGCTACGGGGAACTATTAGGCGCCCGTCATGTAAATATCTTAATAAACTAAACAAAAATGATTCAATACTTATATAATAAGTAAATATTATATTTAGAATACCTGAGCTGATTCAATTGAATATTCTGACATATTAGTGTGGCATTCATTACTCTTGTTGCAGCATTATAAGCGAGAAAGATTGAATTGATTCCTTTAAGTCAGCGATTCCAACCTTTTTGAACCGTGGGCCCCCTATAGCAAATATTAGAAATTCTGTGGACCCCTCCCATTGGCCGTAATCAAAATTTTGAGATCTTTTTTGTGAACCCCAGGTTGAGAACTTTAGGTTATGCTACTAATTCATTCAAACTGTATTTCTCTTGAATAATTACCAAAGTAAATTATGCAGTAGCAAGTTTGAATAAGTTAACATACAGATAACAAATGTGTAAGTAGTACATTTACAGGTGTGCGCCTATGTTGCCCATACAGTCAGGCCTGCTTATTATAAAAATTTCGTCTTAATACGAAAAACTTTTCATTGTGAACAAGTCCTAAGGTTTCAATTTAACAATTTACATAAGGTTTGTATTAAGTTGAGTTTGCTTGCTAATTATGAACTTTTCTACGTATATTTGGAACTAATTTTTGGTTGCTTGAATGTTCATTATAAAAATAATTAATTTAGAAAATATAATTTAGATATTAACATAAGACATATAAATATTTTTCAAATAAGGAACAAGGAGAAATATTTGAACTCTACGAGCTGTTTAGGAGTGCATAAATGAACTAACCTACAAATCCATTGATATGCTGTGTGATTCAATATAATACCACAGCATAGACAGATTAGTTATTATTTAGAGCTACTACTGCTTACTAGTTCGTACATACAAAATGGGAGCATTTAACATTCAGTTAACAGTACAACTCAAAGTTGTCATCGGAACTAAGTAGTAGATTCAAATGTGTAATAAACTAATAAATTAATGTATTATGCAATTGGGATATGCAAGTTCATATCAATTTACCGTGGTGCTTAGTAGAAATTTAATTAATTAATATATTAATTAAGAGTTTCTACTTACGTTTACAATTTTATCTTCAATAAAATAATAAATTTAGCTTACAGCTAAAAGAAGTTCATTAAATGATATTCAAATGATCCCAATTATATACATGTGTTTTGGCTGTGTTGGGTTAATTAATAAACTTTCAAGTGAATACAATATGTTGTGTAGTACTAGAAGGTGCAATAAATAGTTATCAGTCTGGATTTGTGTCTAGGACAAGAGTTCTGATGAAACAACATATAGGATTAATGGAGTGATAATTATAAATCTATTAGGTTCTTTAGGGTTAGAACTAGGCGAACTAATTCTTAGCCCCTGAATTTTGTACCCTAAATGATATTTTATATCTTTGGGGAGTGAGTCTAATTTTGCGCACCTAAGCGTGAATAATCTCTATTTATGTACCACTAGGCAGTGCTGCACGCGTGGATGATAATTGAGTGTACACTAAAACGAAAGTTTATAACGTAATTATTAATTTGTATAAATAAGTATGTACTTATGTATATAAAGTAGTTTATATCGTACCAAGACAAGATTAAGAATTCCTTTTACTTGATAACTAATCAATCGCGTGAATATTTATTGAAACTAAATTAAATTAGTTTATTGTGCTAGTGTGAGTAATTACACACTCTCTTACTTGCTTTGATATCATGATCTATTCTGAATTTAACCTCAATTATGGGATGTTTAATTAAAATAATATCATTAATCGTGACCTACGTCATGCATTAATATATGCTGTATTCTATTGAATGATAGTTATGAGAAAAGTACATACCTTATCCCATGTCAGTTGTTATTGAAGATTTTTAAAGGATCAAAGTTATACAGCTATTGTTTAGTTAGTTTATCATTTCTAAGATAGATTCCATCTTCACAGATATGATTTAATGATCGCGTCACAGATACGATTATGACGGATTTCATGATCGCGTCACAGATACGATTATGACGGATTTAATGATCGTCACAAGATATTATAATTGTAATTTACTGTAGCTCTACTAGATACAGCAATTTATTCCCGCTTATTTTAACATGAGTTAATTAAACTCAAATAAAACTACAATAATTTATTCCTAACTCTTATAAATAATTAGACCAATCAAATTAGGTACGAATCGTCGGTATCCGGATTCATAGGCGCCAAGTTTGGGGTTTTGGGGGGGGCTGGGGGGGGCCAGCCCTCCCCCCAAATTGCTGATTGGGGGGGTGCTGGGAGCAACACCCGGACCTGACGGTCGATTTAATTTTGATATGAAAGTGGTCCTTTTGATCGACCAAGGGATGATAGAAGGTGAGAATCACGTTTGTTACTCAATATATCCTGATTTTGTTTCTAAAGAAACAAATCTGGAAATATTTAGTAAAGATCTCAGTGGCCCCCCCCATCTTTGATTATATTTTCCAAAACTTGACGCCTATGTCCGGATTAGAATATAAAGAACATCAAAAGTACTTTACTCACATGGAGTTCTGCCTCAATCTCAGCCTATAAAACAAACTGAATAAACATTTGAAAATGTGTATCATAAATATGTAAACTTACCATTAGTAAGGCGGCCTTAGTCAGCCCGGCAAGTTTCCCGGATAATTTCGGGATAGCTCTTTGACCCCTGCCTTTTCCCCTTCTCCTCTTATTATTTTGATGCATGCTAATGACATAAACTGTATACGTACAATGTATTATTAATGTACTCTCCAAATCGCTATAAATACGATTGATAAAAACCGGAATTTAAGGTAGTCTGCTATCTAATATCCAACCAGTTGACAAGGGGATATCATATTAGATATTACAGTCAACTCCCGTTATAACGAAGTGCTCGGAACCGTAGTTCCATTTCGTTATAAGCGGGTTCGTCATAAGTAGAATTCGATATAACCGGAGTAAAATCAATAGCTTGGAGGCTATATGGGATTTAAATGACTTCGTTATAAGCGGAATTTCGTTATATCCATTTCGTTGTAACCGAAGTTATAATAATGTAATAAGATAGAAGAAATTCCGGACCATTGAATGACTTCGTTATAAGCAGGTACTTCGTTATAACCGACTTGGTTATAACTTGATTATATTGGGAATAAGATTTGTATTGAATTGGCACATACAAGAAGAGACCATGGATAAATGAGTATAATATAGATACAATTGAGTTGGAACAATTGGTGTTATAGGTAACTGTGGAACATTTGTCCTCAATGCAACAATTTCAGAGTCGATACTAGCTAGAGACTTCTGCTGTTTCTTCATAGCTACATTCTGTTTGACGGACATTTTCTCCAAATGAATTCTCATCTCTTCCAACTCTCTCACGCTTTCAAACATAGCTGAATTCTTAAACTCGAACTCTCTCCTCCTATCCCCAATCTCTGATAACAGCTGATCTCTCCGGGACTTAACTTCTGTAAATATTCTATCGAACGCAGTTATGATATCTTTTGAAATAGCATCGAATATACACTCGTCAGGGGGCGGAGCAGCTGTTGCCATTTGACTAACAGCTGTTTCGAATAAATAGAAAGGAGGCAAAGGGAGAGTTTAGAAATTCCAATTATCCAAAATAATTAGAACCAACAATCAAATTGTACAATAAACTGAAAACAAATGACAAAAACAAGTTTTATTTAACTCAGTATATAAACGGGAAAGGAATACGAATAGAAATTATATAATATAATAAATAAAACAATTAATTAGAAAGAATATATAAGCAAGGTTTCGATTGAACTAGTGCTATTAGATTAACTGTCATTTAATAGATTCTTATGTCAGTCCCCCTTCCAGAATAAACATTACAAGCTACAATAACACTGTTCTTATAAACAGCTATGTCAGAGCACCCTGATATGCTAAAGTAGTGATTGATATGGTCAATAGGAATTAAGTAACCTTAATAACCAACGGATAGTTGAATGGAATGTATAGTTAATGATATTAATTATATTACAAATAGAATGAAAAGTGTTTAATCGGTCATATAAAAATATTTTATATATAAACACTAGAAAAGTTCGTTTAATATCGAATTCAGGGTTGAGGTGATTTCCTTGATTAGCAAATCGAGAGACCGTTTGAATTCCAAGTGTCATTTATTGTATATTATAAAGGTATAGGTACTCTATTCGAGATATAACTAGTGACACTAGAGAGATAGGTACTAAATAGCACACGATATGGTTAGTATATCTTAAAGTGAAACCCTTTGCTATCCCTACAAGCTACAATAATACTGTCTTTATAGCAGATTATATCAGAGCAGCCTGATATGCTATCACTCCCCACTGTACTCTCCCCTATAGTGTGGATAAGGTCTCCCTCTGGAGAGAGGAACTTTATAGAGCTGGTACCAGCGTCTGCGATTATAACATTACCAGCTGAGTCGATACAGAAAGCAGAGGGATCCGTAACATAAGGTATCTTACCTAAAGGAAAATTGTAGTAAATTGTGCGTTGTTTATAAAAACAATAAGTTACCACTATTATATTAGCTTCTTGCTTCTTGAAGTAAAAGTTCACATTTTTCCAGTCTCCCAAGGATAAAAATATAATTTTTTTGTTTTTCGATAAAATAAATAATTTATCTTCCATCATTACCATCCTCGAGAAAATCGATAATACCATATCACTTTTCAGCTTTTTTAACATTTCCGAATCTAACTTTATATCTTTCTTGAGGTTAAGAGCTCTATCAAATACCCTAATATAGCCCCAGTTATCCAACACAAAAACTTGATTCTCGTCACTAACTCCGATGCCAATATAAAAATTGCCCCTTCGGGATGATGGTGCATATATAGCCGCAACTAATGATAGATCTGAAGAATTGTATTGCAATATGTTTTCATCAGTTGAGATAACGTAAATGAACTCTTTGCTACTAGCGACACATTTAGGTGGATATCTAGTGTCTCCAAACTTTTGTACAAACTTAACATCTTCTGCACTGTATATCATCACTGTCTTACTACCTGAATGGGTTATATAGAGCAATTCCTTAGACGGGTCTATATGGAGTCTCATTGAATAAGGAGAGTTGTCACATTCAGATATCTTTAATTTAAATAGCTCTATACTTTTAACTGCAGTTAGTTTTCTAGAATATTTAGCTTTAGCTAGAGTTAGATTGCTAGTTGCATCAATAATTTCTCCAAACTTGTTGATCTGTTGGATCAGCTGATCGAGAGAACAGCTGTACTTCAGTTGTGTATTACTGTTTGCATTTGTCCTCAATGCAACAATTTCAGAGTCGATACTAGCTAGAGACTCCTGTTGCTTCTTCATAGCTACATTCTGTTTGACGGACATTTTCTCCAAATTAGATCTCATCTCTTCCAACTCTCTCACGCTATCAAACAGAGCTGAATTCTTCAAATCGAACTCTCTTCTCCTATCCCCAATCTCTGATAACAGCTGATCTCTCCGGGACTTAACTTCTGTTAATATTCTATCGAACGCAACAATAATCTGTTCTGCCGTAACATCGAATATTGACTCAACAGTTGATGGAACAGCTGTTGCCATTTGATAGTTGTCTTGTAGGAAGATAATACACAAATATACTAAATAAAGAATTGTTTGAATTCGGATAAAAACTGTCTCTCCTACAGTTTGAAAGAGTCACTTTATCGAAATAGGATCAAATATAAATGTAAATGCTATTAAACATAATATAAATAGGGATTATTTATATCGGTCAAGTCGGGTCAACACTTTGTATTACAAAAATCCGGCTTCGAAAATATTAATTTTTGATTTAAAAACGACTTTGCAAGTGCTTGAAATTACTTTAGAATGTTGTTGGCCGATATACGTATAGTTAATTTCACAAATAAATACAAATTGAATAAGTAATTGACATTATTAATTGCTAAAATCTAATGTAATCCCAATAACTTCTCAGAATATGAACGGTACAATTCTCCACCTGCTGTTCCTATATTTCACAAATCCCTCTCCAAACTCCTTCAATAGCATTTCTTCCTCAGTTGACATTCTCGAGTAACTGAATAATCCAAGGAACAAATTAATCGCGAGTAAATACGGACTTTGGAATTACAACATAAGCCCCATTGTTTTCAGAGCATACCCGAGGTAAGATGGGTGTATAAGGTACTCGTACGGGCCTGTTGTAACCAAACGGTGTCCCTCCCTAATACCGAGATCGTAAGTGAAGAAGCGACCCAATTCGCTTTTAGATCTCAGTCGGATAATACCCCCCAACAAGTATATAACAGCTCCTATAATGTGAATGACGGACAAACTCGATTGTGAGTTCTTGATCTGGAGTAGAGGAGCCATAGGAGACAGGGGATATAATAGCTGAGTGGGAAGTTGCCAGCGATATATGTAGAAATGAGAGAATCTTATAAGATAGTTAAGTACAGTCCTTTGTACGTTGCTATCAATGAGAACAATCTTCTTGGAGATATGAAACAAATCTTTTTAGGTTAGAGTAAAATTGAGTGCAATAAACGCTTCTAGCTACCATTGTCGAAATGAGAGTGTGGTCGCAGACAATTAGAGAGCAATTCTATATTATAACTGTACAGTGGTGTTAGCTCAATAGCAAGTCGCATTTTGCAAGAAATTGGCTTGTTAATAAACGAACTTGCTAATAGAAGAAGAGAATTATCATTAAATGCTCGCCTGGAGACTGAAAATAACTTGTAAATAGAGCAATATTGCTATTATGCGAACAACCACTGCATGCCTTAAAACACTGGAGACAACCATGTGCATCTGTAGATTATGTACACATCGTTACGGACAGAGGAGACACGCTGTATACCAAATAAAGTAGATTATGACGTGTCTCATAGCTAAGCAGGGAGTAAGTAAGATCTGGTATGGGACAGACAATCTTCCTAGCAGGCTTGTCAGGTCATGACCTGAACTGACCTGAGGCAATTTCTGTTAAAGACCTGACCTGAATTGAGTTAACAATTAGGGAACTTTTGACAAGCCTGCTTACTATCGTATTCAGTATCTCTATCAACTGAGGTGTGTTATAGCAGACTATAACAACAGAATAAAATCTTAGATAACTACCCTCATTTCCAAATATTCATAACCATGGTTGGTTGGTATAATAGGAATTATAAGCAAAGTAACCTGTTTGCTGTTAACAATCACCTTCTGGTTGTTAACAACTCAGTTTTTCAAAGTAATTAAGTATTAAACTTTTGTGAATACAGTCAACTCCGCTTAATAGTGCCACCGGTTAATCGGTTTATCCGCTTAATTAATCGGGTCAAATTTTCACAGGATTTATAGGACAGAATAACAGTTTGGCTTACAATATTTTCGGTTAATCGGTTTCTCCGCTTAATCGGGTCAAAACTACTTGGTCCCGAGGTGGCTCTATTAAGCGGAGTTGACTGTATTAGCAGTATTTTAAGCATATTTGAGTATTTTACTAACTGCACATTTGCAAGAACATGTAGGGAGACTAAGGGAGTAGAGAAGTATTTTCGTATAAATTTTAGTTTTCAATCAAAATAAATAGAACCGATCCGAAGAATTTGGTTCGTATAACCAGCTTGTTCTTATTATGGGCCGTTCAAACGTTACTAATCGCAAAGATTGCGAAAATATATACCCCACACTTTTTTGACCATTTTCCACCTAATATGATGATCTGTTACACATTGGTAAATATTATCCAAATACCCATCTTGGAAGCGCTACGTAAGGTTTGAACCATAACAGATATTATACGTATAACCGTATCCATTGTATTAACCAGGGATTAAGATAATTTATAAATAACGAAACCTAATTACTCAAGTAATCGGGCTTTAATGACTCAAGAAACCCTGTTAAGATTCGTTCAAACTTTACGTGACGCTTCCAAGGGGGGAGGGTCAACCAATGTGTGACAACCCTTCCTTTTTATATTGCAAACAGGTCAAAAAGCGCGACAAAGGGAGGTGGTGTCTATTTTCATGTAAGTTTCCGTTACTTAACGCATGAATCCCTTATACCAGTAGTATTCTGGTCTCAATATTTCCCCCGAATATATCACAGATTCAATTTCTCTATTAATTAATGTCTCTAATAACTAAAGCATGATACAATACTCGCTACCTACTAACACTACACTAATTATCTTAACTAATACGGCAGCGAGCATGAGGGGGCTGTGCGTAGGGAATTATCCTAGAGGGAGAATGGGTCAGTTCGGTTTCTTCCTGAAGGAGCATCCCTCTATCAGCTTAGCCCTGCCGCCCTTGGGCTGACAGAGTATCATAGAGCAGGCAGCACACAGCACTACTGTCTGTGCGTGACTGAAGACAGTGGTTATCTTGTAGCAGCCGGGACAACGCACGTCCATGAAGTAGGAGTTGGGACTCTGCACCAGGCGCTTCAGCTTGTGTTTCTTCTTCTCCGCGTCCGGGTTAGGATGCAGCAGGTCCTCGTATAGGGGCATTGCTGTGTCAACTCATTAGGAATAGGGAATAAACATACGCATTTTGATAACGAACTCATTCATTTTTTCGTGTCCAACTCAACTCAATCACTTAGAGCACACCAAATGATTCATAATTTGAAATGATACTGCCACTTAGAATACAAACCATGTATACAAGTCACCTGTACATAATGGCCATTCCCTTTGGGTGGCTGTTATTAACAGGTTCTACTGTATAGGGTGGGGAATCCTCCGGGACCCAACGTATTATAACAATAGAAGCCTTGAGGGCAGGGTATTATACAGATCTAGAATTGAACACTCCTAACTGTCCTAAGGTCACTATAGTATGAATTTTGTATCACTCTAGGAGGACTTTCGGCAGTTTTCGAGCTCCTAAACGAAAACTCTTCACAATTTATACGCATTTAGGCGTATGGTGCGCTCCTAGATAAAACCCTGCTTTAGGGTACTCACTTAGACACCTTAGGGGCTAGTATTTTATTTAATTAAGCTTCGGATCAATGGTGCTACAGCATACAGGATAAATAAGTAAATAGGAATTACAGTGCAGCAGTTTTGAGTTATATAGCAGAGATAGGAATAATCGAATTATGAAATTCAATCTCCATTACGCAGTCTATATTTAGAACAGTTTATAATTAGAATACAAAGGAGCGTATACACAAATATAACATCAGAATAATACCATTAATCACACAGCACACGCGTAGTGGCATGCCCACATTACCCACACAGCGCAGACGCTGTCTGGATAACAGCTGACTCTAGCCCGCACAGCGAACAGCAGGCTGTCCCCCCGACAGCACACGATCTCCTGACACAGCTCCGACTTAAGGGAGTGTCGGAAGAGTCTCCCTGCCTCGCAGCTGTTGAACTGGACAGGGTATCCCTTGAAGGTGTGTCCGGGCCGCACGTGTCCCCTCACGGCCTGCTGGAACTCCTCGCCCGCCGGCGCACAGCCCAGCTCCCGCTCCGCCTCGTACGAGACCAGCGCCGGGGCCAGGAGGTAGCCCAGCTGTTCGTCCCAGCGGGTGCCGAGGCCGCGCTCCAGGCGGAACCGCGCCAGCTGCTGTCGGAGTTCCCGCTCCAGCCGCTCCGCGGCCTCGGGCCCGGGGAGGGCGGGGGGGAGCAGCGGGACGGCGGCGGGCGGCCAGGCGGGCAGGGAGACCGCGCGGATGGCCTCTGGGTCGAGGGACTTCCATAGGAGCGAAGAGAGCAGCTGGAACGAGCAGAGAGGGACGGAGTCTGTCTCCTGCAGGTTGGCGTAGAAGTGCTTGTGGTTGAATAGGGAGCCCAGGGTGAGGTAGGGGTACTCCCGGGGATGCAGACGGCCCTCCAGCGCGTCCGAGACGGTCTGGCGGCGGTGCGCGTGTCTCTGTCCGGAGGAGGGGTCCCAGAAGAGCGTGGGGCCCGAGGCGTCCACAGTGGCAACCCAGTAGCAGCCGCCGGTCCGGTCGGTGCCGGCACACACGAACGCGCTAAGTCCGAACCCGAGCAGCAGCGAGCAGAGGAGCACCGCGCGGTCCGCCGGGCCGGCCCCGCGGGAGGCCAGGACCGACAGACGACTGAGCCACAGCTCCGCGGACGCCGGGGGCCCGTGGGCGGGGTCGGGCCGCCGGGGGATGAGGGAGCAGAAGCGGAGCGCCGCTCTGGGGGAC
Source organism: Hexactinellida sp. DTS-2022 (assembly GCA_028753945.1). Taxonomy (NCBI): domain Eukaryota; kingdom Metazoa; phylum Porifera; class Hexactinellida; species Hexactinellida sp. DTS-2022. The sequence continues at coordinate 15,480,438 of JAPNXP010000001.1, forward strand.
TCGATGAGTCTGTGTGTGCGGAGGGGCGTGACGTAGCTGCAGGCGAGACGGGGGTTCCCGACCTCTGAGGGGGGGTACAGGGGGAGAGGCCGGGTCCGGTGGGAGGGTCTGAGTTGGTAGAACTCGAGACTCCACTGCTTGCTGTAGATGAGGAACAGTCTTTGTTGCTCCGACCGCCGGTCCTGCTCCATGGACAGCTGCGCCTCATACAGCTTCCTAGTGATAGGGTTGTCTCTTAGGAATGCAGTCTCCCCCGGGGAGAGCTCCAGCCGCAGGGAGTACTCCAGGGCGCCAGCGGGCACCGCCGCCTCGCTGCCCACCCCCCGCACCTCCAGACTCCCCTCCGCCCCCAGGCCTCGCCCCGCCAGCCCGCGTCGCCAGTCCAGCTGTGCGGTCCCGATGAGCGACCTGTGTCCGTCCGTCTCGCTGCGCACCAGCACCAGGGACACGGGCTCGCTCACGGCCAGCAGGTCCCGCGGCGCCGGCGCGGAGAGCGAGAAGCGCAGCCGCAGCTGCAGCTCCAGCTCGCAGAGACAGGGCAGCTCCGCGGAGGCCTGTCTCTGTCCCTGGAAACACGCGTGGATGGAGAAGGTGGGCCCCGCGGCCCCGGGCAGCTGCTCGTCGGACGGGAGGTGCTCCAGGAAGGCGCGGGCTCTCAGGAGCCGCAGCTCCAGTGCCCTGCCCCCCTCCGGCGGTCCCCCCGTCTCCGGGGAGGGGCCCGCGGGGGGCTGTCTATCCGCCTCTCTCTCCCGCACCAGTCGGTCCACACTCTCGAACACGGGACCGATCAGTCCCCGCTCCGTCAGCCTCTGGAATATGACGTCATCGCCCAGCTCCTCCTCGGAGCTGCCCGCATCCACCAACTGCTCCACCTCCCGAGACAGGTCCAGACTGGTCAGGTGGGACTGCACCAGCTGCTTTATGTCCTCTCGGTACCCCGCCACGCGGGAGTCCACAGAGGACACCTCGCTATCCATGCTACACTAATATAGTCAGAAGATAGCATACAATGGAATGAACTTCGTGATCACGGATCACGAAGTTCATAAAATTTGCACATGATCTGAGCTGAATCCGAACTGCAAACCTAAGACCAAGTTTCTCCAAGGAACAGTTCCGCAATACAGTCAACTCCGCTTAATAGAGCCACCTCGGGACCAGGTTGTTTTGACCCGATTAAGCGGAGAAACCGATTAACCAAAAATATTGTAAGCCAAATTGTTATTCTGTCCTATAAATCCTGTGAAATTTTGACCCGATTAAGCGGAGAAACCGATTAATCGGGCCGGGTTAGTGTTGTGATGGAGACACACCCCGGCAGGAGGCACGAGTGTCGTGATGGAGACACCGTGGCAATAAGGAAGCGTGACCACCCACAGGCGTGAGTGGAGTCATGGGGTCGAGGGTCATCCTCCTGATGAGTTCCTGGAATGGAACGAAACCCCACTAGTAGGTTATGTACGCTACTAGTCTACAGTTGCCCATCGTCGTAGTCTCCGTTACTACACCGGTGGCTCTATTAAGCGGAGTTGACTGTAGTAATATACTACAGCTTGAAATTACATATAGTTTGTGAACTGCCCCCAAGGATGCGAATGTAGCTAATGTAAATGTAGAGGAATTCATTTCATTGAATATAGGAGAGTAAGGGAATAAATAGAGGTATGAGGTTATAGACTATAAAGTATACAAAGGAAGAAATTACTCAGAATATCTGAATACAATGTTCAGAGTTCTGAGACACAACTATAACTCTACCTTCTCTATCCGTAGCTATCCCAGTAGGAGAGATAAGGTCTCCTCTTCCCTCTCCTATCTTCCCAAACTTATGTAGCAGTTCTCCTCTGCTGGAGAATATCAGAACAGAATGAGCTGAGAAGTCAGTCAATAGAATATTGAAATCTCTGTCGAGACAGTAGTAGAGAGGATTAATTACTTGCTTCCGTTCTCCTCGTGTTATTATCTCTCTAATCAGCTGATGAGAGTAGTTATAGAATTGAATGCATGGATTTCTAGTAGTCAATACAATAATATTCTGTGGAGTTGGCTTGATATCTCTTGGGCTGTCAGCATTAGGAATGAATGAATGAAAAGTTAAATCCAAATTCAAACATTGAATGCGATTGTTGTTATAGTCACAAATGTAAATTAGATTAGTCGCTGTTGATAAAGCTATTCCTCTTGGAGACTGAAATTCCAGGTCTTTCTCGCCTCTTCTCCCAACTGACTGTATGTATCTACCTTCAATAGAGTATACAGTGAGGGAATTAGCTCTACACTGTGTGACGTAGACTTTGTTAAGATGGATACAAATACCATCTGGGTCATTCATCTTGTCACTGAAAGTGAATAAGTATTCTAAAGATTCGTTAAAGACTTGTACTCTGTTATTCCATCCATCACAAATATAAATATTATTCGTTTCAGAGTCAATAGCAATTGAACTAGGAAAACAAAACTCTCCAGCTATATTATTCCTGTGTTTCCCAGCTACCTTTATAGGATTTCCTTTCTCCTTGTAGTCTGCTACTCCTCTCACTCGAATCGATCCTGTCCTACTCAGTATTCCTTCTAGGTTTGTATCCCACTCCAGCTCCACTCGTCTCATCCTGTCTCTAGCTGTCTCCAGACTAGCTTCTAGCTCTCTCATGCGGGCATCCAGTAGAGCCACACTCTGTTCGAGGATCTCTTTATTCTCATTATTCGTAAGAGTTAGAATGTTTTGTTCTTTCGTTATTCTCAGCTGATCAATCTGTTTACCAACTCCCTCTCCCCTGTAGACATCCTCTAGCTGCTGCAGCTCTGACAGCAGTGCTGTCTCTCTCTCTCGCAGCACCTGATGAGCTCTGGCTACTCTCTCCCGTAGCTCTACTCGCACCCTCTCTATCTGTGTCAGGAATGGATTCTCTGCTGGCACATTAACACTAGCCATCTAATATAATAAGAACCTGATAGCAAACTTAATTAATTGAATAACAAATTTTGTTCTGAAATTCAACATTCTTCGCAACCAGTGGCGGCGCCAGCCAGCCGCCACTGGTGGGGTACAATTGCGTCACAGGTGGGGCACAGGCTGTTAAACTGGGGAACACACTCACATCAATGAGGTGGGGCACACTTAATTTAGGTGGGGCACAGGCCCCACCTGGCCCCACCCTCGCGCCGCCTATGTTCGCAACTAACCAAAAAATTAAACGAACTTTAAGGTATCGGTCGCTTAGCGATGAATCAATACCAGCACGACACGATCTCACTTTTTTTAATTGCAGAAAAATAAATATTGGATGTATTATTCCAAATAGGACAGAAACTTGTTTAGCTAATTGTTTACCAATTACAGTACAACCTCGTTATCACGAACACGATCAATATGAAATTCCGGTTAATTTATACGAACACTATTTCAGTCCCCTTTAAGTAATACCACTTCGTCCTCAAACGTTACTGGTAGGGTATGAGGAATTACGCGCAACCAGGCTAGTAATTTTGAAATAATCTTTCCAGAACGAGCGAAAATCGAGAAATGATCCAATAGACGCAATAGAGTTTGAATCTGCTCCACTTATCAGAACCAGATCTGAACACGAACCTGAATCTGCGTTACCAGGTGATGGCACACCAAGTTAAAACTTCATGCGATGTTAAAATTAAAATTATAGTTCATAGTTCGTGAAAAGTTAATGCCAAAAACAGAATGTTCATGACAAATTTCATGCATCACGAAAAGTTCATAGTTCCAAAGTGTATCAGAAATCTAATCAAATGGCTTTACCTTTTCTACTTGCTGTTCTCATTAATTCGTCCGTTACCTTCCTCGAGCGGCCTACATTGGATAATATTACAATGATGAAACTTGACAAATTATCGAAATAATATTTAAAGCGTTCGGTTGGTTGAACAAAATTTCCTCAGAAGAACTTTATATATATCTATCTATATTATTAAATCTCGATTGTTGTTTGTTTGTTTGTGTGTGTGTGTGTGTGTTTGTCCGGATTGTATTAAAGTGATGGGGGAATAGAAACCGCAATTAATATTGGGATATAAACTAACTTTCAAATGTTATAATAGGTAAACAAATGTTATAATAGGTAAACAAGTATGCTGAACACGAATTTCGCGTTTATAAATTTCTCATATTAATATTTGTTGTTGTTGTTTACACAAAATAGGTAAACAAATTAATTAAAATTCAAAATCAACCTAGAAGTTAGCTTCCAACGGGTATTATAGGTAAACAAGTATGCCGAACACGAATTTCGCGTTTATAAATTTATAATATGAATATTTGTTGTTGTTGTTGTTTACACAAAAATGGTAAACAAATTAATTAAAATTCAAAATCAACCTAGAAGTTAGCTTCCAACGGGTATTATAAGTAAACAAGTATGCTGAACACGAATTTCGCGTTTAAATTTTCTAATATGAGTATTTGTTGTTGTTGTTGTTTACACAAATAGGTAAACAAATTAATGAAAATCAAAATCATAACGTCCCTATCTACCATTTCCATGGTAGAAAATGTGAGAAGTAAGGCCGCACAGCGGCCGTTAACTTGAGGTGCGTAGCACCGATCTGTCGCAAAGCGACCGAGACCGAAGGGCTCGTATATTATTAAATCTCGATTGTTGTGTGTGTGTGTGTGTGTGTGTGTGTGTGTGTGTGTGTGTTTGTTTGTTTGTCCGGATTGTATTAAAGTGATGGGCGACTAGAAACCGCATTAACATATCATGAGATATAAACTAACTGTCAAATGTTATAATTGGTAAACAAATGATATAATAGGTAAACAAGTATGCTGAACACGAATTTCGCATTTATAAATTTCTAATATGAATATTTGTTGTTGTTGTTGAAACAAAATAGGTAAACAAATTTATGAAAATTCAAAATCAACCTAGAAGTTAGCTTTCAACGGGTATTATAGGTAAACAAGTGTGCTAAACACGAATTTCGCATTTATAAATTTATAATATAAATATTTGTTGTTGTTGACACAAATAGGTAAACAAATTTATGAAAATTCAAAATCAACCTAGAAGTTAGCTTTCAACAGGTATTATAGGTAAACAAGTATGCTGAACACGAATTTCGCATTTACAAATGTATAATATAAATATTTGTTGTTGTTGTTGACACAAAATAGGTAAACAAATTTATGAAAATTCAAAATCAACCTAGAAGTTAGCTTTCAACGGGTATTATAGGTAAACAAGTATGCTAAACACGAATTTCGCATTTATAAATTTATAATATAAATATTTGTTGTTGTTGTTGACACAAAATAGTTAAACAAATTTATGAAAATTCAAAATCAACCTAGAAGTTAGCTTTCAACGGGTATTATAGGTAAACAAGTATGCTAAACACGAATTTCGCATTTATAAATTTATAATATAAATATTTGTTGTTGTTGTTGACACAAAATAGGTAAACAAATTAATGAAAATTCAAAATTAACCTAGAATTTTGCTCTCAACGGGTATTATAGGTAAACAATTATACTGAACACGAATTTCGCATTTATAAATTTATAATATGAATATTTGTTGTTGTTGTTTATACAAAATAGGTAAACAAATTAATGAAAATTCAAAATCAACCTAGAAGTTAGCTTTCAACGGGTATTATAAGTAAACAAGTGTGCTGAACACGAATTTCGCATTTATAAAATTCTAATATGAGTATTTGTTGTTGTTGTTGTTGTTGTTTACACAAATAGGTAAACAAATTAATGAAAATTCAAAATCATAACGTGTGAGGAGTAAGTTAACTTGAGGTGCGTAGCACCGATCTGTTGCAAAGCGACCGAGACCGAAGGGCTCGTGAATTAGATATAGCAACGAATAGTGCTGCCGAAAGCTATCATTCCAAGCTGAAAATAATGATAAGAACTGGCCACCCAAAAATATGGACGTTTCTTGATACACTAAACGAGGTTATTCAAGAAACCGACCATTAAATAGGTCGCTTACGTCTTGGAAAAGAAATTAATAGGCAAAAGCAAAGCAAAGCAAACAGAAACGATGATTGTAGGAGAATGCATATTTTAAAACAAAAGTTAAGGCAATCAGTCATTACTATCGGTAGAATATCTATAGAGGACAGTTACCATTCAAACGATTCAGAATTTCCGATAATGAAAGTCCTAATCAAGGTTTCGCGTGCGGAATAGACTAGGAAGGCGAGTGGAGACCTCAACTTGTTCGCAAAGCGACCGAGACCGAAGGGCTCGTAATAATAATAATAATAATAATAATAATAATAATAACTAACAAAGGCAATGATTCAACACTGGCCCACTACGTAGTAATCTGCATAGTAAAAAGCACAACAAATGATATCAAATTACTTTTGAAATTTGATTCGGTATCCACAGTAGTTAATAGTACCGAATTTATAGTAAACTACGAAATAGAAAATTAACCAAGGATATTAAGTGATATTTCTTATTTGCAACAGTTAGCTTTATGTTATGATTTTCCAAAGCTTGCATAAGAAGTTGTATTGTCCCAACTATCTTGGGATTATTATTATAGTATAGGTGAAGGAAAACCTCGAACTCTAGGAATGAACATACCCCTCAGAAGTGTTACGTAACGATTGAACATCCCCTAACTACAGCAACACAATAATAGAGATTATTTGATTGCAATATAAAGTACGTACTATATATACGGTAAGTGGTATAATAAATAAACTTATAGTACAGTGAAAAATAGTAAGAAACAAGGCAAGTTAAAACTCGAGCCTCGGTTATAACTAGAGTAAGTGTTGTAAGTCAAATGTAATCTTCTTTTTCATAGAACAGAATATAAGCTTCTTGTACCTTAACATGTTCCCAACTGATAGTTCGACATAATGCATCATTGAAACTTCTCCATACATTATTATACTTACAGTAGGCTACGTATTGTCCCCCGTGTATCCCACCTGAGTGGCTTACAATACCGTAAAGCGAGTATGTGTGCGTGTTGCTATCGCTATCCTTAAGTGTCCAGGTAGCATCGAATAGCACGGGAGTAGATAGCTTAGTGCGTACATGAGATCCGGAAAATCTCGTGAGTCGAATAACGAGGTATGTAGGCAGTTTAACTAATGCCAGCTGTTTAGTGGATGTAGTTAGTTTCTTACACTTAGCACAGTAAAGTCGTTTCTCGTCGTCTAACGTCTCTTCTGCTGTGAATACCTGTAGGCACTCATCTAGCTGTACAGCTGCATCATATGTGCTGTCATATGAAATAGAGTATTGGTTGTATGGACGTGTGGTCTTCTTCTTGGGAATAGGTATCGCTAGGTCCATGAATGAATCGAATACAGTAGAGGTGTGTCCACACTTAGAGCAGCAGACCCTACTCCGTAGCAGCCCACCGAAGAGATCTGATATCCTGCTATTCTCCCAGGTGAGGTATCTAGCTATAGCGGAATCAAGACTCTCGTTATCAGCTGGGGACATACGACCCTTAACAGTAGCTCTGTTGATCTCATCGTGTAGCTCCTTCAATAGGAACCTCATGAATTCCAGAGCGTCATGATGGTTGTTCCCGGAGAATCTCGGTGCTACTATCCCAACCTGTCTCTTCAAATCGTAAAGAGCTAATGAGTCAGCAGATATCTCCCATAGCTCTACCATAACATTCCTGAATATAAATGACAAAGTGCCTCTCCTGTTGTCAAGGTACTGCTTATACTCGTTTGTTATGTAGAAATGTCTTAGTGGAATAGTATGGCTCAGGCACTGTAGGATGCAGTTCATAAAAGAGGTGTTTCCGAGGTTCCCAAGCCCGCGAATAGGCTTACATTCTATTGGTTGCTTAGCAACCGAGTGTGGTATGTTATGTGCTGTATACTTACTTGTAGAAGTAATAATACGAATAATATTCGTATCAGAGTCAATTGCGATTGAATTTGGACCATAGAACTCTCCAGCTGTGGAAGAGGTATTATTCCTGTGTTTCCCAGCTACCTTTATAGGATTTTCTTTCTCCTTATAGTCCGCTTCTCCTCTCACTAGAATTGATCCTGTCCTACTCAGTATTCCTTCTAGGTTTGTATCCCACTCCAGCTCCACTTGTCTCATCCTGTCTCTAGCTGTCTCGAGACTAGCTTCTAGCTCTCTCATGCGGGCATCCAGTAGAGCCACACTCTGTTCGAGGAATTCTTGATTTTCATTATCCGTGAGAGTAGCAATGGTTTGTTCTTTCGTTATTCTCAGCTGATCAATCTGTTTACCAACTCTCTCCCCCCTGTAGGCATCCTCTAGCTGCTGCAGCTCTGACAGCAGTGCTGTCTCTCTCTCTCGCAGCACCTGGTGAGCTCTGGCTACTCTCTCCCGTAGCTCTACTCGCACCCTCTCTAACGGAGTCAGGAATGGATTCTCTGCTGGCACATTAGCACTAGCCATCTAATATAATAAAAACGTGATAGCAGACTTAAATGAATAACAAAAATTAAACGAACCCTTCGGTCTCGGTCGCTTAGCACCGAAAATTCCATGGAAAACTGGTCCTAGGACCATTTTTCCATGGAATAATGGTCCACCAGACCAATTTTACCCGAAAAACTTGGTCCGTTGGACCAATATTCCATGGAAATATGGACCTAGGACCAGTTTTCAATGGAATATTGGTCCCCCGGGCCAATTTTTTCGGGACCAATTTTCCAGTGACAGGACATTGTTAGTACGAACATGATCAATACAAAACTCGGTTAATATTAATTACACTATTTCAGTCCCGTTTAATATACGGCTATAGTATATGTCGCCGAGAAGGCCATAAAACAAAGAGGCCAGTTTCTAATTTTCATTCTAGGATAAACTATGCCTCCTATTGTTGTTATTTGGGTTGTACATGGGGTAATCAACCATTGTGAGTCCATTAGAACCACTTTTGAGAATTTCAGAGTTGTGGTTAAGCTATTTAAATTAGGCGTCATTTAATGATGACGGTAACAATTTTTGGTAAATTAAAAAAAATTAAATATCATAAATTTCATTTACTTACTACAGTGGAACCTCTATAAGTGGGGGAGCTGGGACGGGGAAAATTTCAATTGCCCCCCATTCCCCGGTTATAAAATTCAATTGGAAAAACATTATATATGCTATATTATACAAAATATTCATATAACACACACATTAATGCACGTTCTAGTTCTTATTTGTATGTTATGACAATTTAGTTAACTGCTGATCTACACTAGGTGATTTATTCTAAAAACATCAGAGTAGATCAATCGAAAATATTTTTTCTGTAGAACTTTTGAGTCGATTTATTTGAAATATTGTATAATTTTATAAGAATCATTGTAGGATTGTCCATTCCCCCCATTTATGGAGGTTGTTTTGTATGCAGATAAAAACTCCTTGAAATTTATGGTCCCCCATTCCCCACTTCCCCGCTTATAGAGGTTCATTTGTATGGATATAAACGAATATGGTAAAAAAATTCCCCACTTATGGAGGTTCCCCATTTATAGAGACCCCACTTATAGAGGTTGCACTGTACTTTCTAATAATTTTATAATAGGAATACTAAAATAGGGATATATTTTATCAAATAATTTATATAGAGCTCAGCTCTAGTAGAGTTCAGTTTTTCAGTATGTGTATTCAGGCACTGAGAAAGGTCAGTTTTCCCCAGGGTTTGAAATTGACCTTTAGAAAGTATGGTATGGGAAAGTATAGTATGGGAAAAATCTGAACTCTACTAGAGCTCATCTATATAAGCATTCTCATATTTCATACCCCAAAGGCTACTAAATCACAAAATGGCGACATTATAAATTTTGAGAAGTAACTCTCCAGTTCTCATAAGTGTCCTCTCTATTTAACACTCCCAGCTGGGGGGGACTTCACTGGTGTGTTGCACCAGTGATAATTAGTGTTTTTTCCTTATCAGTCCGCTGTGGTCGTCCGAGAAGCTGTGGTACAGTTGCAATATTTCCTCACGATCTACTCTACCTACCTAGCTTCTTGTTGATATTTATCCTGGTTCGCGTTTGTCAACCTGAGCGAGACATTCTTCTCTCATAACGGCATCAACTCGAACGATATAGGTACCTCCCATTATGGCAGCTTTATCGGGACAAGCGATCTCCCTACTGATAGTCCCCTTGTCAAAGTCGGAGGTTACGCTCCCAAATTCCATAAAAACTCTTGGCTGTTGAGTGCCTTTATATGCGTTACTACGTGAACTTCGTCTTCGTCTGAAGAGGTCCCAAAGCCGATATGGAGCCCGACGAGAGGTGCACTTATTAAATGAAAATAATAAATAAGAAACAATTAACGCCGTTACAGGAAATACCTTCGGCGCTCGAGAATAGTCCGTTACTTTAGAAATTATTATTGAAGGGAATAAGAATGCGACGATTAGCGATTTTGGACACATGGGCCTAGCCCTCAATCATCGGTATACGTACATTGGCGTAGTTAGGATTAGAAGATAAGCTAGTGAAATCGCCAGATCAAGTTTTTGGGCTGTGTAAGTCGCTGGCGGAGGAAAGAGGCTACGTCGATGTCGTTTTTATGGGAGACAAGTCCGGCGAACACTATCGTACGTGGTTACTTTGGCGAGCTGTTATGGCCGATATAGACACTCTTTCAATTGCCTCAATATGGAAAAATGTTCGCACTACATCAACGTACATGTGTACAAATTTGGTGCATTTATCAAAAAATTAACAATCTGTTGAACTTTTATGGCTACAATGATTTTTTGTTTGTTTCTTCAGAATTGATTGAGGAACTGGTAAGGCTACAGACTTGAAATTTTGGCAGAGGGATGGGTAATAGTGCATCTACAAAGAAGTTCTTATATCTAAGAGAATTATTAACATTCCCCCTCTCAAAAGTGCCAAAACTTTAGCCAATAAAATTCGATGGTTTTCCAGTATGGATTAGCAGCTAGCATTCAATTAGTATAAAAAGATTTAAGTGTCTGTATCAGTCAGGGGCGGCGCGTAATGGAGGCTTGGTGAGGCTAAGCCTCCCTAATTTTAATCTTATTGACCTCTAACTGAGGGGCTTTGGAGAAAGGTGATCTCATATATGGTGCTAATAGCCTCCCCATACGGAAATCTCACGCGCCGCCCATGGTATCAGTTGTTAAGTGTATATTATAGAATGCCTATCTGAGACTAATTTAATTGGTCGAGGAAGTTCATTCATCCAATCTGTTATTGTGTTCCCTGACTTCCCTCTGTCTAGCCATACATTTCTAACATTCAATTGTGTTTATTTGATATTGTTGAATTACGTATTAATAATTATGACTACAAAGTCAGACAACAAAGAAAAGCAGACTACAGTCTGCACGGATAGGACAAATGCATTCTGTAAATAATACAGTACACCCTCGCTAATCCTAACAGGAGAAACCAAATATTCTTCTAATAAATGTGGGGAAAAAATCGTAAATTGCTATGCAAGTATAAAAGGCAAGTATTTTAATGAGTACACTAGATGTTTAGTGCGGATTAACAAGGTTTGTACAAGTTTGGTTCGTATTATCGAGATTCTCATTTATAGATGCCCATAGAAAATGCATTACTTCACTAATCCGTACAGAAGATTTTTGAATCGGAACACCTCTATTCGGATTAGTGAGGGTGTACTGTCCTTTGCACTGGAAGTCGACCAGGTATGTGCTTCAATAAACCTTAATTAATTAACCGAATTAACTTAATCCCACCTCTGAGACCACAGGCGTCGTACGGCTCTGAAAACGGCCAAACAGTTAAAGTGACCCGGCCAAAATCGGATCCTCCTATATAATATAGTTATTATAGTAGAATAAATGAAAAACTGGTCCGGCCATGGCCAGACCAGCCGGACCGCCTGCTATGGCTATGGAGACTTAATACAATTTGAGTAATCTAGGTGCGCATATAATTTTTCCTGAATAAAAGCCTGGTTACAGACCACCCTTTGTATTAGAAAAAGTTAAAAGCGTGGAGTGTGTCTAATTACGGGAATTTCGCGTTACGGAGTTTGTGAAGTGCCCCAAAGGATACGAATGTAGCTAATAGAATAGAATTGTTTGAATACATGAGAGCAAGGAATAATTAGAAGTATGACGATGAGGTTCAAGAACTATAAAAGTATAAAAAGGAAGAAATTACTCAGAATAGCTGAATACAATATTCAGGGTTCAGAGACACGACTATAATTCTACCTTCTCTATCCGTAGCTATCCCAGTAGGAGAGATAAGGTCTCCTCTTCCCTCTCCTCTCTTCCCAAACTTGTGTAGCAGTTCTCCTCTGCTGGAGAATATGAGAACAGAATGAGCTGAGAAGTCACTCAATATAATATTAAATTCTCTGTCGAGACAGAAGTAATAAGGATTAATCACTTGATTGCCTTCTCCTCGTGTTAATGTCTCTCTAATCAGCTGATGAGAGTAGTTATAAAATCGAATGCATGGATTTCTAGTAGTCAATACAATAATATTTTGTGGAGTTGGCTTGATATCTCTTGGGCTGTTAACATTAGGAATGAATGAATTGAAAGTTAAATCCAAATTCAAACATTGAACGCGATTGTTGTTATAGTCACAAATGTAAATTAGATTAGTTACTGTTGATAAAGCTATTCCTCTTGGAGACTGAAATTCCACTTGTTTCTTGCCTCTTCTCCCAACTGACTGTATGTATCTACCTTCAGTAGAGTGTACAGTGAGAGAATGAGCTACATACTGTGTGACGTAGACTTTGTTAAGATGGATACAAATACCATCTGGGTCATTCATCTTGTCACTGAAAGTGAATAAGTATTCTAAAGATTCGTTAAAGACTTGTACTCTGTTATTCCATCCATCACAAATATAAATATTATTCGTTTCAGAGTCAATAGCAATTGAACTAGGAAAACAAAACTCTCCAGCTATATTATTCCTGTGTTTCCCAGCTACCTTTATAGGATTTCCTTTCTCCTTGTAGTCCGCTACTCCTCTCACTCGAATTGATCCTGTCCTACTCAGTATTCCTTCTAGGTTTGTATCCCACTCCAGCTCCACTCGTCTCATCCTGTCTCTAGCTGTCTCCAGACTAGCTTCTAGCTCTCTCATGCGGGCATCCAGTAGAGACACACTCTGTTCGAGGATCTCTTTATTCTCATTATTCGTAAGAGTTAGAATGTTTTGTTCTTTCGTTATTCTCAGCTGATCAATCTGTTTACCAACTCCCTCTCCCCTGTAGACATCCTCTAGCTGCTGCAGCTCTGACAGCAGTGCTGTCTCTCTCTCTCTCGCAGCACCTGATGAGCTCTGGCTACTCTCTCCCGTAGCTCTACTCGCACCCTCTCTATCTGTGTCAGGAATGGATTCTCTGCTGGCACAATAACACTAGCCATCTAATATAATAAGAACCTGATAGCAAACTTAATTAATTGAATAACAAATTTTGTTCTGAAATTCAACATTCTTCGCAACCAGTGGCGGCGCCAGCCAGCCGCCACTGGTGGGGTACAATTGCGTCACAGGTGGGGCACAGGCTGTTAAACTGGGGAACACACTCACATCAATGAGGTGGGGCACACTTAATTTAGGTGGGGCACAGGCCCCACCTGGCCCCACCCTCGCGCCGCCTATGTTCGCAACTAACCAAAAAATTAAACGAACTTTAAGGTATTGGTCGCTTAGCGATGAATCAATACCAGCACGACACGATCTCACTTTTTTTAATTGCAGAAAAATAAATATTGGATGTATTATTCCAAATAGGACAGAAACTTGTTTAGCTAATTGTTTACCAATTACAGTACAACCTCGTTATCACGAACACGATCAATATGAAATTCCGGTTAATTTATACGAACACTATTTCAGTCCCCTTTAAGTAATACCACTTCGCCCTCAAACGTTACTGGTAGGGTATGAGGAATTACGCGCAACCAGGCTAGTAATTTTGAAAATAATCTTTCCAGAACGAGCGAAAATCGAGAAATGATCCAATAGACGCAGTAGAGCTTGAATCTGCTCCACTTATCAGAACCAGATCTGAACACGAACCTGAATCTGCGTTACCAGGTGATGGCACACCAAGTTAAAACTTCATGCGATGTTAAAATTAAAATTATAGTTCATAGTTCGTGAAAAGTTAATGCCAAAAACAGAATGTTCATGACAAATTTCATGCATCACGAAAAGTTCATAGTTCCAAAGAATCTAATCAAATGGCTTTACCTCTTCTACTTGCTGTTCTCATTAATTCCTCCGTTACCTTCCTCGAGCGGCCTACATTGGATAATATTACAATGATGAAACTTGACAAATTATCGAAATAATATTTAAAGCGTTGGTTGAACAAAATTTCCTCAGAAGAACTTTATATATATGAATTAGATATAGCAACGAATAGTGCTGCCGAAAGCTATCATTCCAAGCTGAAAATAATGATAAGAACTGGCCACCCAAAAATATGGACGTTTCTTGATACACTAAACGAGGTTATTCAAGAAACCGACCATTAAATAGGTCGCTTACGTCTTGGAAAAGAAATTAATAGGCAAAAGCAAAGGAAAGCAATCAGAAACGATGATTGTAGGAGAATGCATATTTTAAAACAAAAGTTAAGGCAATCAGTCATTACTATCGGTAGAATATCTATAGAGGACAGTTATCATTCAAACGATTCAGAATTTCCGATAATGAAAGTCCTAATCAAGGTTTCGCGTGCGGAATAGACTAGGAAGGCGAGTGGAGACCTCAACTTGTTCGCAAAGCGACCGAGACCGAAGGGCTCGTAATAATAATAATAATAATAATAATAATAATAATAATAATAATAATAATAACTAACCAAGGCAATGATTCAACACTGGCCCACTACGTAGTAATCTGCATAGTAAAAAGCAAACAAATGATCTCAAATTACTTTTGAAATTTGATTCGGTATCCACAGTAGCTAGTAGTTAATAGTACCGAATTTATAGTATACTACGAAATAGAAAATTAACCAAGGATATTAACTTATTAAGTGATATTTCTTATTTGCAACAGTTAGCTTTATGTTATGATTTTCCAAAATTGCATAAGAAGTTGTATTGTCCCAACTATCTTGGGATTATTATAATAGTATAGGTCATGGCCTACTTAATATACGGCTATATTTGTCGCCGAGAAGGCCATAAAACAAAGAGGCCAGTTTCTAATTTTCAAAATGGAGAATTGATCTTTATTCGAATAATTAGCAATGATAGAGCTGAAAAGTGTATTATAACTATATAGGAATATGGTATCCAGGTATACATAGCACCCTCCAGAATTGTGATATGTCATCATCTGATGACGTTATGGTTATTTTGGTTGCGAATTATCTTGTTTTTCTAGCATACTTTTAACATAGTTAAACGCGTTATAAATGTTCAAAATTGGGACATGGTTATACCCAGAAGTAGTAGAATAAAATATATCGAAATTATAAATGGAATGTTGACACATTCCTCGGTTGCCATGGAAAATGTATATTTCCTAAAATGTGCCATAACTCAAAAACTATGAATGTTATGTAAACTAGACTGGTACTGATCTGCCCGGAATAGGTAACTTCCTATTAATCGATAATACATTTTATATGCCTAACTTCAATTATTTTTGAGATAGTGAGTCATTACCTAATAATGAATTAAGTGTTAATTATCTCATTATCTCATGGCCAGACCAGCCGGACCGCCTGCTATGGCTATGGAGACGTAATACAATTTGAGTAATCTAGGTGCGCATATAATTTTTCCTGAATAAAAGCCTGGTTACAGACCACCCTTTGTATTAGAAAAAGTTAAAAGCGTGGAGTGTGTCTAATTACGGGAAGTTTGTGAAGTGCCCCAAAGGATACGAAAGTAGCTAATAGCATATAATTTTTTGAATACATGAGAGTAAGGAATAAATAGAGGTATGACGACGAGGTTCAAGAACTATAAAGTATAAAAAGGAAGAAATTACTCAGAATAGCTGAATACAATGTTCAGGGTTCAGAGACACGACTATGATTCTACCTTCTCTATCCGTAGCTATCCCAGTAGGAGAGATAAGGTCTCTTCTTCCCTCTCCTCTCTTCCCAAACTTGAGTAGCAGTTCTCCTCTGCTGGAGAATATGAGAACAGAATGAGCTGAGAAGTCACTCAATATAATATTAAATTCTCTGTCGAGACAGAAGTAATAAGGATTAATCACTTGATTGCCTTCTCCTCGTGTTAATGTCTCTCTAATCAGCTGATGAGAGTAGTTATAAAATCGAATGCATGGATTTCTAGTAGTCAATACAATAATATTCTGTGGAGTTAGCTTGATATCTCTTGGGCTGTCAACATTAGGAATGAATGAATTGAAAGTTAAATCCAAATTCAAACATTGAATACGATTGTTGCTATAGTCACAAATGTAAATAAGATTAGTTACTGTTGATATAGCTATACCTCGTGGAGAGTGAAATTCCAGTTCTTTCTCGCCTCTTCACCCAACTGACTGTATGTATCTACCTTCAGTAGAGTGTACAGTGAGGGAATTAGCTCCATACTGTGTGACGTAGACTTTGTTAAGATGGATACAGATACCAAGTGGTACATTTATTTCTTCACTGAATGTGAATAAGAATATTAAAGATTCATTAAAGACTTGTACTCTGTTATTACTCCCATCACAAATATAAATATCATTCGTATCAGAGTTAATAGCGATTGAATTTGGAAAACAGAACTCTCCAGCTGTGGAAAAGGTATTATTCCTGTGTTTCCCAGCTACCTTTATAGGATTTCCTTTCTCCTTGTAGTCGACTACTCCTCTCACTCGAATCGATCCTGTCCTACTCAGTATTCCTTCTAGGTTTGTATTCCACTCCAGCTCCACTCGTCTCATCCTGTCTCTAGCTGTCTCCAGACTAGCTTCTAGCTCTCTCATGCGGGAATCCAGTAGAGCCACACTCTGTTCGAGGAATTCCTGATTTTCATTATTCGTAAGAGTAGCAATGTTGTGTTCTTTCGTTATTCTCAGCTGATCAATCTGTTTACCAACTCCCTCTCCCCTGCAGACATCCTCTAGCTGCTGCAGCTCTGACAGCAGTGCTGTCTCTCTCTCTCGCAGCACCTGATGAGCTCTGGCTACTCTCTCCCGTAGCTCTACTCGCACCCTCTCTATCTGTCTCAGGAATGGATTCTCTGCTGGCACATTAGCACTAGCCATCTAATATTATAAGAACGTGATAGCAAACTTGAACACAAACCTGAATCAGTGATTCTAAATGATGGGGCATCAAGTTCATGCAATGTGCATGCCAAAAACAGAATGTTCAAGACAAAGTTCATGGTTCACAAAAATCATACATCATCAATTCATCATAGAAAAATGCATGATCCTTTAGGCACGTAAGTGATCGAATGGGAAGAAGATATACTCTAGAACTTATAATATATGTAGTGTCCAATAAGGAAACCCCCTGCTGTTTCAGGTTGGATTACATCGGTTGATTACATCGGTTGAGGTGGACCTGTCAGGGAAATTTTGATCCCCTTGGGAAATTGGTCCGGGGGGACCAAAATTTTCATGGAAATTTGGTCCTTCTGTGGAAAAATGGTCCCTCTGAGGTTCGTGTCTATTTAGTTACCGTATTCACTAGAATAGTGGCCTAGTCGATTTTTCGCCATATTGGGACCAAAGTTTTTTATGAATAAGCCTGTCACTGGAAAATTGGGCCCCAAAAATTGATCCGGTGTAAGCGCGTTTTGGGTATCCAGCGATTTAGGGATCCCCGTCCCTAAAACGCTAGCGATATGGGGATGGGGATCCCTAAATCGCTAGCGTTTTGTGATCGTAGGGTCCCTATATCGCTAGCGTTTTGTGGTCGTGGGGTCCCTAAATCGCTAGTGATACAGGTACGCCAGTGTTTTGGGTATCCTGCCCTAAATTATCTAAAGTACCTATGATTACTTGATGATATATAGATACAGTCGAAACCGGTTCATTCTAACTCGGGTTATTCTAACTTATCGGTTTATTCTAACTTTTGGTAATGCAATCTTTTGTAAGAAATTCCAACTTTACTAGTATTTTTCATCGGTTTTTTCTAACTATCGGTTTTTTCTTACTATTTTTATCTGAAAAGAAATGGTTAGAAAAAACCGGTTTCAACTGTATGTAATTATACTTCCTACGGTATGCCTAACTATAGCACTACATTTCTTTGCAAATTTCACTCGCCCACTTATAGTTTGCGTCTGTCCACGCCAGTATCGGGATCCGCATACATTCTTGTGAACCATTCTTGACAATCTGCACATTGTATCATTTTGCCTCCTTCCTGAGTACGGCATTTACAAAATATATCGATCCTCTTTCTATTTTTGTATTAGATTTTCACTTTCTATTTTTCTATTTTCACTCACAAACTAAAGATAGTGAAGGATTTGGCCAATATATAGAAGACTATGCCTTGAGCCTATAGGTTATATATGGGTGGCCCATGGCCTACTTAATATACGGCCGTGTATGTCACCGAGAAGGCCAAAAAAATAGAAGGCCAGTTTATAAATTTAATTCTAGGATAAACTATGCCCCTTATTGTTATAATTTGGGTTGTATATGGGGTAATCATTCATTGCGAGTCCAATGGGACCACTTTTGAGAATCTCAGATTTGTGGTTAAGCTGTTTAGGCGCCATTTAACGATGACACAACAAATATACAAAATATACAATTCGAGTCTAAAGAACTACGAGAAAATGAAGATAATTTGCTAATATACTTAGTTTACATTTTCCGAATATACAATGTGTATGAATATGTATAAACCAGCAATTATATACGTTTCATGGACGAAAATAGTAAGTTGTAACTCGGATACTACTTGTATTTTAGCATGTGGTTGCTTTATAATTTTTTAAAATTTTTAGAATATCGCCATTTTGTGATTTAGTAGCCTTTGGGGTATGAAATATATCTATATTTAGTATTCCTATTATAAAATTATTAGAAAGTAGGAAGAAAATGAATTTAAGATATTTGAATTTTCTTTCATTTTACCATAAATTGTTACCGTCACCATGAAATGGCGCCTAAACAGCTTAACCACAAATCTGAGATTCTCAAAAGTGGTTTCATTGGACTCGCAATGGTTGATTACCCCATATACAACCAAAATAATAACAATAAGGGGCATAGTTTATCCTATAATGAAATATATAAACTGGCCTTCTATTTTTTTGGCCTTCTCGGTGACATACACGGCCGTATATTAAGTAGGCCATGGGTGGCCTTATGTGGGGTTGCCCAGGGTTGCCGTGGGTATGGGAATCAGATTTCCCCTGTGGGGATACCCATATGGATCCCCATAGGAACCCTTATGGATATCAATACAAGTGATACAAAGCCGTTACGCCAGTTACGACATTTTTTCTGAATTGTTATAGCAGCCTATTTGTATGTGTGAAAAGTTGCAAATGATTCATATGGGAATGGGATGGGAATGGAAATTCCACTCCCACGGCAACCCTGGCACTTGGGTCCCTATATCTCTGAATTGATCCCTAAATCGCTAGCGATATAAGGACGGGGATCAAGGGCGTAGCCAGCCTAAGCCAGGCCAAAATCTAGGGGGGGGGGGGGGCAAATGTACAACTAGCGAGCGTAGCGAGCGACTTAAATTTAAGGGCGTCTAGGTCTGAAAATGGCTGAGCTAGGGGGGGGGGGGGCAACTACGCCCATGACGGGGATCCCTAAATCGCTGGATACATAAAACGCGCTTACACCGGGACCAAAATTCCATGGAAAACTGGTCCCCTGAACCAATTTTTCCGGGGACAAATTTTCCAGTGACAGAGTCATGCCATTAGTCCTGATTACTTTAGGGATGCTGATCTTAACGTTTTCGCCAATCCTACATAATATGGTTGTGACGAGTATCACCTGGGCCTTCAGGAGTACGGACCTTGGGAAAGGGCGTGGGTTGGCAGTACGGGGCACTACGATGTAGGATGCCGTAGATGAGCTTGACAGTACGACTGATAACCATGTGTAAGGACACATGGGCAGTACGGGTTGTGCAGAGAGGCACAGGCCGGCAGTACACATGGTTGTCGAGGGTTACCCTCCTGATGAGTCCCTGCAATGGGACGAAACCACTGACATGACATCCCATGAGGTGAGGTCAGCCAGAATGGCTAGTCTTCATACTAGTGCGTGGCCTCATCTCATATCATTATTCCGCCTACTAGGCGGAATAATCATCAGGAGGTTACCCCTCGATCACCATGCGTACTGCCCATGTGTCCTTCCACATGGTACCAGTTCGTACTGTCAGGCTCATCTACGGCGACCCACATCGTAGTGCCCCGTAATGCCAACCCACGGACTTTGCCAAGGACCGTAAATCTGAAGGCCCAGGAGATACTAGTCACGTGATGTATGGTCCTTTGTACCTGCAATCCAGGGGTCCGCTAACTTCACATCTCAGTAGCACGGTATCCCCCGCCTTAAGGCTAAGTTTCTTCTGGAATTGAAAAACCTAACTATCTTCCTTAGCTTGTATTCTATTTATCCTCTTTATTAGCTATCATTTAAAACTGGTTGGGACCAGCAATAACGCATACCACGCGTATGTGATAATAATAATCAGATAATGTGACTATTTATCAAGAATAATGTTGAAGTACATAATAATATAGTTATAATTTGGCCAAAAATCCCATGTCCCCACCATTATCACTATTTCATTATGTACAAGCTGCTCGCCCGCGCTACGCGCGTTCTTACAACTTGCACTCGGGCCTGCGGCCCTCGCTTGTATTTAAAGCAGATACATTTTCAAATTAAATGCCGGTTTAATTATAAAATACATACTCCAATAGACTTAATGCAAATTGAGCAATGTATGTGCATGATTGAGCTCAAACTGATTCTATGAGCCTACAAAAATGTCGGTTATGTAACGAAAAATTAACAAAATTATATACCCCTCCCAGGGCCTCCCTACATCACGCTTTTTGCCATTTTGTAATAAAAAAGGATGAGCTGTAATACTTACCCCTTGGCATTACTTAAAATTCAAAGGCCCTATACACTGGTTGATTATATTACGGGAATCATATTGATAATAATTAGGTGACCGCTAGTGACACACATAAAGTAATGCTATTGTTTAAGAGTAGGGTTGTACCTCCCTAAACTGTCTATTTATATCCGTGGGCCCTAGCCATAGGTAATAGGTATACTATATACGTATAAGGACAGAAAAAATAAATTGGGAAATACTAATCAGCGCCTGTATTGTTGAATATTTATGCTAATTATAACTGACAATTTTCTAGATATTAACGCATGTCCGACATTGTCCGTGTATAATAATGAACCGACTCCAAATAGAAATGATTAAATCTCGATTGTTGTGTGTGTGTTTGTTTGTTTGTTTGTCCGGATTGTAATAAAGTGATGGGGGAATAGAAACCGCATTTATATATGAGATATAAACTAACTTTCAAATGTTATAATTGGTAAACAAATGTTATAATAGGTAAACAAGTATGCTGAACACGAATTTCGCATTTACAAATTTATGATATGAATATTTATTGTTGTTGTTTACACAAAATAGGTAAACAAATTTATGAAAATTCAAAATCAACCTAGAAGTGAGCTTTCAACGGATATATGGTTAACAATTATGCTGATTTCGAATTTCGCATTTATAAATTTCTCATATTAATATTTGTTATTGTTGTTTACACAAAATAGGTAAACAAATTAATGAAAATTCAAAATCATAACGTCCCTTTCTACCATTTCCATGGTAGAAAGTGTGAGGAGTAAGGCCGCACAGCGGCCGTTAACTTGAGGTGCGTAGCACCGATCTGTCGCAAAGCGACCGAGACCGAAGGGCTCGTTAATTAAATATCACTAAGGAACTACAACTCTGTGGACCCCTGACTTTGGGCTGTGGATAAGTTATTGTATTGATTTGTAATAATCAAATAGACACAATGGAATGTTAGAATGTATGGGTAGACACACGGAACACAAATGACTGATTGGATAAATTAATTTCCTCTCGACCAAGTAAATCACAGTCTCAGATAGGCATTCTATAACGCACACTTGACAATTGATAGAGACACTAAAATCCTTTTATACGAATTGAATGCTAGCTGCTAATCCATACTGGAAAACTCTCGAATTTAATAGGCTAAAGTTTTGTCACATTTAGGGAAGGGAAGATGTGAATATTTTTCTTAGATATTAGAACTTGTTTCTAGATACAATATTTCCCACCCCCCTGCCAAATTTCAAGTCTGTAGCTCTTACCAGTTCCTCATCAATTCTGAACAAACAAACAATAAAATCATTGTGATTTAATATATAAGATTGTATAGAAAAATTGTCGGGGACATTATCAGCTTTTGCAAAAAAATTACCACCTTATATGTTGAACTACGTATATTAATAGATTACAAGCTGCTCGTCCGCGCTACGCGCATTCTTACAACTTGCACTCGGGCCTGCGGCCCTTGTTTGTATTTATAGCAATACCTTTTCAAATATTATGGCAGTTGTATTTAAATACTGTGGAATGTAACGAGAAATTACGAAAATTATATATCCTCTTTCCTTACGTCACGTTTTGGCCGTTTTGTAATAAAAAGTATGGTCTGTCACATTCGTAATTCTTCTCCCCTTGGAAGCGTTGCGTAACGTTCGAAGGCTTCATACACAGGTTGTTATATTATGGAAAATCATATAGGAATGAGTTGAACAGCCCGCTAGCCTATGTACAAATAAACATTGTATAGAGTGACATTTAGCAGAATTTACTGTACCGCATATTTGTAGCAGAGCAGGGAATCTGTTTTTACGGAAATGGACCCCCCTACAGATTTGGACCGGGGATCCATTTCCGTCAAATATGTAAAATATAGATAGTGTTTGACGGATTTGGACCCCCCTTTACTGATTTGGGCCCCCCCTTTAACTTGATAATCAAGTTATCACTATTGAGCATTTACTTCCTGTTTGTTATCACACGTGCTTACTTTCCAACTATCTTAATTACGATTACCTATTAGTATAGTCCTAGGTTTAGATATTGTTATTATGCCGATTGGGTTAGATTTTTGAGACGATATAATAGATTGTCTACAATCTCTATCTATCTATATCTTCACGATACGGATTTCTTTTGTTTAGCTAAACAGTTTTTGAAACCAATATCATACAAAAAACACGGGCAGAGGTATTGGAGTTGCTTGACTCGTTTAAGGATAAAGTTATTTCCTCTCTTAAGTCTACAATTCCAGTTTCCGATCTCCATCGAGAACTCAAAAAGACAACACCTTCCATTTCGCCAACTATTTGACTGGAGATACGAACATTTTCCTCCAACCAATATCCCGAAAAGAGACTGATGGACCATGAAACAAGTCAAGAAATGGCTGATATACTAATTCAATGGTATCTAGAGAGTTGTGTAATCAAGATTCCTATGTACCAATATACCGATGACGACTTCAAGTTTGCCACTTATTGGCAAGAAAAAGGCATGAAATATATAACGAAAGTGCTCCATCCAGTTGTAACTGAATTAATAATAAATGCTCCTCAGGCTGCAAATGATATTTCCAACATCAATACACCTTTACCACTTTCATTCCTCTGGAAGACCTGTGTGTTAGTTGGGGTGGATATTGTTATGGAATCGAACTAGTCAATACTGCTCTGTTGACAACTTTATAACTCGAAAACTCACAATATAATATGTTGGGCTATGAAGGAAGGTTTGTTCAGCTCTTATGTAAGGATTTATCTCTGAATTCGGATGGGTACAAAATAAACTTTCAGTGTTGGGGCTGCTGTTTCCAGTCTGAAAAGATACTTAACCTCTCTTGTCTAACAAACTTCGATTCCAGCTGCCAAACGTCCATCAATAATCAAATTTTAGTAATTCCAGGTTTGCTTGCTTAAAGTGCAGAGATCAAGAAGCTAACATTGGACCGATATCTAAGGAATTCAGCGAAATACCACCGATCTTCATCCTGGAAGTAGGTCATCTTACTCATAGTGTCCAAATATGTGAAATCGATGATACTATTACGATATCACAAGCAGATCGACTACTATACTATACGCTTCTCGGCTTTACTATACATCGTGCAGTACATTTCACGATGAGAGTCAGACATGATACCGTTTGGTACTCTTACGACGGAATGGAAAGCCCAAAATTAACTCAAATCAGGAACAAGGAAAAAGACTTACCTGGTCGGGTAAATTGCATCATATATGTCCTTAAAATATAGTAAATAACCTACGAATTTACTAAAACTCAATTTACTTAGTGTAATCTTCATTAATTTCTCTAATTTTTGGAATTACCTATAATCAAGGGGCCTGATTTTCACAGGTTTTCACAATTATTAACTTGAGTGCTCAGTATATCTTTATTGTTAGTGTATTGATAAATGACAGACAAATTTACAGAAATGTTCAAATAAAGTAATATCAAGATAGTTGGAAAGTCAGCACGTGTGATGACAAACAGGAACTAAATGCTCAATAGTGATAACTTGATTATCAAGTTAAAGGGGAGGTCCAAATCTGTAAAGGGGGGTCCAAATCCGTCAAACACTATCTATATTTACGTATTTGACGGAAATGGACCCCCCGGTCCAATTCTGTAGGGGGGTCCATTTCCGTCAAAACAAATCCCAACCTCATTCAGGTGTGGGCCCCTAAGTAGTATATTTATATCCGAGGACCCCAGCTTTAGGTTATTGTAAGGGCAAAGCATATACGTATCTATATTATTAAATCTCGATTGTTGTTTGTGTGTGTGTTTGTTTGTGTATGTGTTTGCCCGGATTGTATTAAAGTGATGGGGGATAAGAAACCGCATTTATAATTTTGATAGAAACTAACTTCCGAATGTTATAATATGTAAACAATTGTTATAATAGGTAAACAAGTATGCTGATCACGAATTTCGCATTTACAAATTTATAATGTGAATATTTGTTGTTGTTGTTTACACAAAATAGGTAAACAAATTAATGAAAATTCAAAATCAACCTAGAAGTTAGCTTTCAACAGGTATTATTGGTAAACAAGTATGCTGAACACGATTTTCGCGTTTAAAATTTTCGCAAAGCGACCGAGTCCGAAGGGCTCGTACAGTATATATCTGTTTGTATGTTCCGAGTTGATTGAAGAAACTTGACCGTTTCCAAGTGTGATTTTTGGCACCCGCCAACAAGTTGAGGTTTCCACTCAAAATTTCTCACACCTCGACAAGTTATGACGTCATTGTCACATTTCGAGAACCATTAAAATTCACTTAATCGCACATAATTCGCACTCTCTAAGAGATAAAAATCTGAAAATATAATAGAAGAGTACATTAATGATGCGGACACGTTGGTCAACACCAGTAGGCAATATGCTTACTCATTTTCGCATAATGACGTCATCACTAAAATTTCACATCGTTAATTTGACTATTTAGGCCTATTTACGCTTTATAATCAGTATTAGGAGAATATAACCACACACCAACCGCAAAGCGGTTTGTGTGTGGTTGTGTTCTGCCGCGAAGCGACCTAGCAAGAGAAGTGCGCTAGTAAAAGTATAAAAAGGAAGAAATTATTCAGAATAGCTGAATACAATATTCAGGGTTCAGAGACACGACTATGATTCTACCTTCTCTATCCGTAGCTATCCCAGTAGGATAGATAAGGTCTCCTCTTCCCTCTCCTCTCTTCCCAAACTTATGTAGCAGTTCTCCTCTGCTGGAGAATATCAGAACAGAATGAGCTGAGAAGTCCGTCAATAGAATATTGAAATCTCTGTCGAGACAGAAGTAGAGAGGATTAATCACCTGCTTGCCTTCTCCTCGTGTTATTATCTCTCTAATCAGCTGATGAGAGTAGTTATAGAATTTAATGCATGGATTTCTAGTAGTCAATACAATAATATTCTGTGGAGTTGGCTTGATATCTCTTGGGCTGTCAGCATTAGGAATGAATGAATGAAAAGTTAAATCCAAATTCAAACATTGAATGCGATTGTTGTTATAGTCACAAATGTAAATTAGATTAGTCGCTGTTGATAAAGCTATTCCTCTTGGAGACTGAAATTCCAGGTCTTTCTCGCCTCTTCTCCCAACTGACTGTATGTATCTACCTTCAATAGAGTATACAGTGAGGGAATTAGCTCTACACTGTGTGACGTAGCTCTGACAGCAGTGCTGTCTCTCTCTCTCGCAGCACCTGATGAGCTCTGGCTACTCTCTCCCGTAGCTCTACTCGCACCCTCTCTATCTGTGTCAGGAAGGGATTCTCTGCTGGCATATTAGCACTAGCCATCTAATATAATAAGAACGTGATAGCAAACTTAATTGAATAGCAAATTTTGTTTTGAAATTCAACATTCTCTCCAACTAACGAAAAAATAAAACAAACCCTTCGGTCGGTCTCGGTTGCTTAGTGAAGTATCATTCAACTGCGCGACACGGTCTCACTTTTTACTGGTATCGTTTGGGGAAATTACGCGCAACCAGGCTCATAATTTTGAAAATAATCTTTCCAGAAGAGCGAAAATCGAGAGATGCTCCCATAGAATAAATAGAGTTGGAATCTGGTCCACTTATCAGAACCCGATCTGAACACGAATCTGAATATGTGTTTCTAGATGATGGAACATCAAGTTCATGCAATGTGCATGACAAAAACAGAATGTTCATGACAAAGTTCATGATTCACGAAAAGTTCATAGATCTTAATAGATAAGTTAATAGATCCTTTAGGGGGTGGGACACGTAATGATCGTATGGGAAGATGGTATACTCTAGAACTTAGAATATAGTGTACAATGAGGAAAACAAAGTAATCACAAGGAACTAGTATTGAGTAACAATAACTAAAAAGTACACTAAGTACTTAGACGACAAGACTACTGACTAGTGCGATCCTTATGGGTCGATAATAATATTACATAATCATAATATCATACCCTCTTTTCCGTTTTTTCACTAGTGTTGTGGGTATATTATACCCAGAAACGATATCTTCATACCGTTGAGGGACTTGCAGTTCCTTCTAGGGTACCGTATTTCCGGCTCTATGCCCTAATCCCCTTCTGTTTCAGGTTGGTAGTCTGTGCAGTCCTCCTTCGTATATGTACCTCCTACTTTACTTCCAATGTCTCTTCTTCTGCTTGGGTTGAAGCGGGTGAGTTAGCTTACTTTTCCCGTACGGCTTACATCGGTTGAAGTGGACCCATTTGTCCAGATTAGGAAGGCTGATCTCAACGTTTTCGCCAATCCTGCATAATATGGTGTATCGAACCTCACTCCTTTCTCAGTAGCACTTTATCCCCGCCTTACACCCTGCATCTCTCTCTCTCCAAGTCACAATGGCCCTTCGAATCGATTGAACTCCATCTAACAGATCTGGTGAAAGGTCTAATGTCGTTCGGGGCTTCGAAGGTGAGCATGTGAGGGATAGTTTGGTCGAAGGATAATAGTGAACGTTATTCAGCAAAATGCTAACTTCGGGAAGGAACAGTGACCATGATGCTTGTTCCATTTCCCTAAAGAGGGCTTAGCCAAGAGTTTAAGGACAAACCCAAGTTCCAAAGTTTATTAGAGATCTAATGGCTTACCTTTTCTACCTGCTGGTCTCATTAATTCCTCCTTTACCTTCCTCGAGCTGCCTACATTGGATAATATTACAATGATTAAACTTGGCAAATGTAGTATCGGGGCCGGGTTAGTGTTGTTATGGAGACACACCCCGGCAGGAGGCACGAGTGTCGTGAAGGAGACATCGTGGCAATAAGGAAGCGTGACCACCCACAGGCGTGAGTGGAGTCATGGGGTCGAGGGTAACCCTCCTGATGAGTTCCTGTAATGGAACGAAACCCCACTAGTAGGTTATACGCTACTAGTCTACAGTTGCCCATCGTCGTAGCCTCCGTTACTACAGAAAATTACCGGTGGATCCATTCTATAGCTTCTTTCTGAGGGTTGTCGGTATTACTAGCCTAGTCCTTTCCTCAGGCTTAGATGATCTGGAGCGTATCTTTAGTTGTCCACTTCGTACTTTGCTCGTTTTGTTCAATTGTTCTTTTGCGTCGTTAGCGATGAGTTCCTTAAGCTGCTCCTCTGCAATTTCCTCGATACATGCTGTGTCAACCAGTGGTGCTCTGCTCAATTTATAACTATGGGAGCGGTAGTGTGATTCCAAAATTGAATAAATTGAAAAGTAAATGATTAAGTAATAACTCACAAAATACAGAACCACTAGTACAGTCAACTCCCGTTATAACCAAGTCGGATATAACGAAGTATCTGCTTATAACTAAGTGTTTCAATGGTCGGGAAATCCTTCTATCATATTACATTACTAAAACCTTCGTTACACCGAGATGGAATTAACGAAATTCCGCTTATAACTAAGTGATTTAAATCCCATATACCCTCTAAGCTATTTATTTTACTCGGGTTATAACAAACTCTGCTTATAACTAAATGAAACCACGATCCCGAGCACTGCGTTATAACGAAGTTGACTGTACTCATTATATTCCTGAGATTGGGAATTACTAGTTTTAACTCCACGTTTATATTTGGTAGAATTCTAAGCCATATCAACCTAGTTGTTAATAACTTGTTATAGTCTCACAAACAGCAAATAATATAATTTGAAAGTAAAGTAAGGGAGCGGCGGTCCCACAATCTGAAACACTATGGGAGCGGCGCTCCCATCCGCTCCCACAGCAGGACACCAATGGTATCAACGAGCGTAAGACCCGTAAAGGTCCTATACTCGTTGAGGCAGTCAACCAGCAGGTTTCGTCCCATCTCAGGGACTCATCAGGAGGGTAACCCTCGACCTACACTGTAGTACTGATCTACCCGGTGCACAGCCACTATGCACCTATGTGGTGTGCCTCCAGTATAGGATATCGTCTCTAATTCCATTAGCCACCGTGAGAAGTGATTCCGGGGATCTTTCTGCCTCCTCAACCATTGGAGCGGACAATGATCCGTGATCAAGTGACTCGTGGCGCAGATTTCAGAAATAAGTCCCACTTTCTGGAAGCAGCCAATAACGCCGAAGCTTCCAGTTTCCCTGCCGAATAATTCGCCTGAGTGACGTAAGGGCTGATGAAAAATAGCTTATCTACCGCAATTACCTGTACTTTCTCCTTTTTGGGATAATACAGCTGGTACTCCTTTCCTGCTGGCGTCACTCTCTATGTATAATTCTACGCCCCACCTTAGGAATGCTAATTTGACCGGTTCAGTGAACAATTTCTGACTCAGTTCCTGAAAGGCGGACTCGCAGTCCTCACTCCATATCCAGGGTTAGGAAGTATAGCGGCTGAGCAATCTAGGCACTATATATGCGGAATGTAAACACGGTAGAAATACACACTTCCTACGAAACTTTGCAGTTCTCTCATTGAACTTGGACATGGAAACTTGAGAAGTAACTCTCCAGTTGTTCTCATAGGTTACCTCCCTTGCGGGTATGATGTCCCAAAGATATATCTCTGTGTATCCGAAAAGACATTTCTCTGAACGTAGTTGGATCCCAGCATCTCTGAGTCTCTGTAAAACTCTTTGTACCTGCTTTGTATGCTCCCGAAACGTTTTCGAAAATATCAAACAATCATCTACGAACGATTCCACGAATTCTAGGCCAGCCAGTGTGTGGTCCATGACTCAGCATGATACCTTGGTAAGTAACCTGACTGGTACACAACCCAAATGGCATAACTAACATCTCATACTGCCCGAGCGGGGTGTAGAATGATGTATTTTCTATGTCAGAACAAGCACCGGGACACACCAATATGCGCTCGCTACATCTAGCGAAGTAAAATAACAAGCGCCGTACAATTTGTCCAGTACAAGCTGCTCGTCTGCGCTACGCGCGTTCTTACAACTTGCACTCGGGCCTGCGCCCTCGCTTGTATTCATGGCAAATTATGCCTGTTGTATTTAGATACTGTGGAGTGTAACGGAAATTTAACGAAAATTATACATCCCTTTCCTTACGTCACGTTTTTTGTCATTTTGGAATAAAAAGTACGATCTGTGACATTCGTAATCCTTCTCCCCTCTCGAAAGCGTACGTAACGTTCGAAGGCCTCATACGTAGGTTGGTTATATTATGGGAAATCATTTAGGAATTATAATAGCTGTCCGCTAGCCTATGTACAAATGACCGTGTATAGAGTAACCTTTAGCAGATTCTACTTTACAGTATGTAGTGGCCCCCTAAGCAGTATATTTAAGCTGATCGACCGCGCTACGCGGCTACGCGCGTTCTCACAACTTATTCTCGCCCTCGCGTGAATTTACAACAATTTTGATTCCTTAATTAGAATAGACAAATTTGTTATTTCAGAAAGAAAGACTTTTAGACTAAATCATAATAATATATGCTCATGATCCTCGGTAAATTAATGCATTAATTCATGCTAAAAAAGTCATTGATACGAAATTTATTCCAAACTAACAAATATATCTTTTTTCGGGATTATGAGTAGCAAATCTGAAATCTAATTGATTAATTAATCAAAAGTTTGGAAATGAAGAGTTTATAAGGTGGAATGAAAGGTTTGAGTTTAACTTTTACTAAATATACTATTTATGCGATTAATAGGGCTATTGAAGTACTAACTTATAGGGTAAAATTTATTGGTCAAATGTATTGACCCAGAATTATTTGTATTTATTTTTTCAGCCAATTAAATTGCAGTCTCTGTTAGGCTTTCTATAATGCATAATTAACAGCTGATAGTTTTGACACCTTTTGAGAGGGAAGATATGAATATTTTTCTTAGATATTAGAACTTGTTCCTAGATACACTATTTCCCAACTCCCTGCCAAATTTCAAGCCTGTAGCTCTTACCAGTTCCTCAATCAATTCTGAACAAACAAACAAACAAACAAACAAATCATTGTGATTTAATATATAAGATATGTAGTGGGTTAAGCAGGCTGTACAAGTCATTTTACCCTTTAATTAACATTAAATGCTCGCTTTGGGGACTAAAAATAGTTACTAATAGAACAATTTTGCTATTAGAGCAAATGCTATGCTATAGTCGAACAGCACAGTTATCTGTTATCGATTATTGATCTATACTATGATTCTAATTGATTTCACATGTATTATGTTACACTGATTACTCAGGAGTATATGTATATTATATGTGCAACACTATACAAAATGTTCGTATTGATTAGTTAATTCGTTTAATGGTAGACTCTCGTTAATACGTAACAAGGTAACCTTCGAAGTTGGTCTTTGCATGCATTTTATAAGCTTGTCAAATTAAGTTCGCCTTAACCGATATTTCGCACAATCCATGTTCGTATTAACGAGAGTATTTTGTACCTAGTAAATGCAGTTTTATTGTGTATTGTATGAACACTTTACTTACGTATACTGTATTTAGTATATGAGAGTTGCAACAGTATATTATTGCCCTCTGATTGAAGATTACTAGCTACCAGCTACCAGGATCAGATTTTGAGACAAGTCTCAATTATGCTGTGTTAGTATTCCCATAATCATGGATAACAGAAACTACCAAATTTTAGGTATTAGGATAGTGGGAAGGATACTCTTCCTTATAATTTCAGCGTGATTACTTATTCATTCATGTTGAATAAAATAGCTAAGTTAGTGTGAAATACAAATAGAGACTTATAATATGACATCAATTCATTAACGATCTCCAAGCAGATCCTGATACCAATGGTTAGTGCTAAATGATTATTCGGTAATAATAGTTTAAGAATTACGAACACTTAAACCTAGATCGCTTCTTTAATCCTTAGGATCACTCTAGCGCAGTGTTTCTTAACCTTTTTAAACTTCCGCACCCCTTCAGCTTTCAAATTCAACTTCCGCACCCCTTTAGCTTTCAAAATCAACTCTCGCACCCCCTGGTAAACGTAATATCGTTGATCTTTTACTATAAACAGAACTTGTACTCTTTTCCCGCACCCCCCAGAATCGTACCTCGCACCCCCGGTTGAGAACCACTGCTCTAGCGCTACGCGAGCTCCGTATCCAAAAAATATGTACGTACTTATGATGCCAATATTTATTTATCCATCAATAAAACCCGTAATCGTTAACTGGCATTAGCGGTGGCTAACCGGTTAACCGAATCCAGCCTTGGTATGAAGTAATTAAAAGTTATCAAATCATGATTTCAAATATTCTGGAAATACTTATATAGCGATCATCTGCGTCCTATGAGAATTGTGAATTATCTCATCTCTACAATACCGAGAAACATCTCAGAAAAATCTATAACATAAAAACTCGATTGTTGTGTGTATGTGTTTGTTTTTTGTCCGATAGTATTAAGGTGACAGGGGAACAAAAACTGCATTCATATTGAAGATAGAGACTAACATCCCAAAAGTTTTAATAGAAACAAGTATGCAGAACACAAATTTCGCATTTACAAATGATAATCTGTATAAATATTTATCGTTGTTGTTTACAAAAAATAGATAATTATTGAAAATTCAATATGCATCTAGATTCTAAATGTTAGATGAATTAACAAGTACGTATACTGGTAACGAATAGATTTTTTCAAAATTTCAATATAACTATTTTTTGGTGTGATTTAAATTGATAAAAGCTGGACCGTGTAGCAGTTGAATTTTCCGTCGCGAAGCGACCGAGACCGAAGGGCTCGTAGTAAATAAAACTCTTTGGTGATACGGATAATCGCTGTATAAATTTTAATTCTTCTTGTTGTAATTTGGTCAACCGAATATTTGGTTGAACAACTATAAAGTTAGATCAGTGTTCGTGAAGCGTTTTAAACCTTGTATTTTCACTTTCTATCGATAGGAAATTCCATAGGAAATTAATGAATAGGAGCTATAAAAATTGTAATAAATAAATTTGGACCTCAAGTAATCACAGTCTCGTTTTCTCATCATCTTATAAAATAATAGTAGTTAAAGTAAAAAGAGTCTGTCAATAAAAATATGAGGCCGCGATATATTTTGGAAGTCAATAATTAGTTAATATTTGCAAACTTTAAGGGTCGTGACTAGTTCATACATTATCTATTTATAATGAAATACAATACAAATATTTAATAAGGGTAATATAGAAAATAACGAGCCCTTCGGTCTCGGTAGCTTCGCAACGAATAATAACCACTACGCGGTATCACTTTTTCCCAATAGACAATAAATAATTACAATAAAAGTTAAAAAATGAATTCGTAGTCAGCATACTTGTTTACCTATTAGAACAATTGGAAGTTAGTTTCTCAAATAAAAATGCAGTTTAAACTCCCCTATCTCTTTAATATAATCCGTCCATAGATATCACCGGACTGCCGTACCCTGGCCTGGACGGGTACCGTTCTGCTGCCATTCTAGGTATTCTCCATTACTAAATATTTATTGGAATCATTTTTCAGGGTTATTAAACAAAGTATCTTAGGTTAAATTCGGAAATAGGACAAATCACGAGCCCTCCAGATTAAGCGGGTTCCATTTTATTACTTTATGTACTAAAAGTTTCCATTTATGCACTAATTAGATTCATGGCTAATCAAAGTTTACAACAATCTGACTTAAACAAGAAAGAGAGTAATGAAAGTGACAATACAGTATCTTTGCATGAACCATGCGGGAAAATTAATCATCCTCTTGCTGTAGGAACGCCAAGTATGGAAGTTCTAGAAACTGAATCTCCTCTACTTGTTGGAAATGTCGCTAGCTCATTTACTTCATTCTCAGGTCAATGCTGCCAGGAAAAGGATGACACTTTTCAAGATGCTCCATTAAGCATGTCAGATGCTTCAAAAGATAATGCACTGCAGAATAACCTAATAGCCATTGGGCTTAAACAGGAACACATAGAATTTATCTTTGAAAACGGAGATAAGTTTTTAGGAAAGCCAACTTTGTTGGCCAAGAAGTTAAAGATTGAACTGGATACAGCGAAATCCGCAATTGAGGCTTATACATCTTCTAAACAAGAACCCACGACTACTGTAATAAGTCAAGATGTAATTAATAAAATAGTAGAATGTATGAGAGAAAATCCTGAGTTCGACAGTGCAGAGGATATAGCAATTCTCTGTGAGGTTGATGAATCTCTAGTTACTCAATATCTCGAATCCAGACCTCTTACTGATGCTCAAAAAACTGCTACTAAGGAAAAGTTGAACACAGGTTATGCAATTAATGATATTGCTAATATTTTAAAATTATCCATTGGTAAAGTTCAAGATTTTGTCGGGAAAACATTCGTAACTTTCGATGGAAAGGAAGGACAAATAGTTTTAGAGACTATCAAGAAAAACTTCCCTGAAATAAATTGTTCAAAGTTACGCGAAATGATCATATCAAATAATTTGAAACTACAAGATCAACTCTGTTGCATTCTACAAAAACGTAATAACGATGAGTATGTGGTTTTACGAAAATTTATCGAAAGGTTTGAAGAGTCTAATTCATTTTACAAAATTTTGGGTTTAACGATTGAAGACATGATCCTCATTAAACAAAGCAGTTTACACACTATAGAAGAATTGAGCGTTAAGTTGAATAAAGTAGAGTCAGTAATCAGGGATTTTCTTGATCGGTATCATCCCAATCCAGTAGTTAGTAAGCACTTCACAGATTTGCAAAGAAAACAGCTTAGTCAAATTGGCAACAATTTCGCAAAGACGAGCATAACATTCCATACGTATAGAATGATAATTTCTAATTCATTTAAGCAAATAATCGAAAAAGCAGAGCGAACTGAAAGAAGTCCAATGACAGTATTCAATGAGCTTCTCCCCTTAGCATTCTACTACCTCAAGTGCAGTCTCCCTCTTGATGACATAACACAGATAATCGCTAACACAAGTAATACATTGCTAACAACTCATGACGTGTTCCATCTACTCTTTCAATTATCAGATCATGTACTAAGAGGATACTGTATTGAGCACTATTCATTCAGTAATCCCATTCCCCTCTATTATCCGAATCTTAATGGAAAATTTGAGATTTGCAAGGAATTGTGGTACTCCATGCAAGAATTTAACGGACTCGTATCGTTCGGTATAGGGAGGGCTGGTTGGGATTCAATTGGAAAGTCGTATCTTCTTGATTTCATTTTTGGTACTGATTTCGTTCGTGGAAACCCTCAAAAGAGTGCTTTCCACTTGAACTCAATTGACATACAAATGACTAAGAATCTTTTCGTAGAGAAGGATAAAGAAAGCACAGAGTCTACCAAATGGGCATACATTGACTGTCATGGACATTGTAATTTGGAAATTATTCAAGTTATTTGTCAACACTTAGATGTTGCAGTAATCAACGCTAGCTACCATGATTATATAACAAACCGTAATCTATTAGCGAAAGATTTAAGTTACTTCAGGAAATATATGAAGCACGTATACTGTTTAATTAGGGATTATGATGGTGTAGAAGTTAAGATAGGACAATTTGAATCTGGGAATAAGTACTTTCTGATTCCTAACTTAACTAAACAAGATACAAACATCCACTCAGTTAAGAAGGCTTTAATACAGATTGGCCGCGAAATTTTACATTTGAAATATGATAACCCAAAATATATTGGAAGTTACTTTTTAGAGAGGATAATTGGACAACTTGATCCTGAAAGCTTAAAGGAAATTCATCATGATAAACATATACTTGAAACAATTACAAACCACATAGTAAAGACCCAGTCTTCTCATGCAATAGATTTTTCTTTCTTGAGTTATTATCCCCTTTTCATTAAATACATGAGCCACTATTACAGAGCATCTTATGCGTTGGATCAAAAAATAGTTGATGATCACAATGATCAATGTACACAATACGCAAGAAAACTTAAAGATACTAAGATTGGAGAAGTTGTTAAATATTTCAACATATTATTACAGAAAAATAATTCCACTCTAATCTTGTGGAAACTATCTCAGGATCTCTCTGTACTTTCCCAACAAATAAACCAAAAAAACACTCTAGTTAATCCCGAACAAGATGTTGAGCAGAAGAATGATAAATACACATTAGAAATTCTTTGGAGAGAAGCATTCCTTTCATATAATTTTGGTGACTTAACCAGACACGAAGGAAATTATGTTAAAATGTTTGCATCAAACTTCAGTAATCATGTGGGGAGAGGAGAGCCATTTGAATTAATTGACGGTGATAATCTCAGGTTCTTTAATAAAGAAATTGATGCACTCTTGTTCGAGTTGTATGATAAGCAAAATATAGAACTTGCTGAACTTAATGAAGGGGAAAAAATCCCGTTTAAACAAACACCTATTATAGTAAGCATAGTTGGTCCACAGAGCTCTGGCAAGTCTACCCTGTTAAACTATTGTTTCGGCTGTAAATTCCTAACTAGCGCAGGAAGATGTACCAGAGGAATTTACGGGTCTTTGTCGAGGCTGAGTCAGCCTATTAATAATTCGAACTATTTCTTAATTCTGGATACGGAAGGCCTCGACGCAATTGAAAGAGGAAACATCAAAGACACTTCTCTTATCCATTTCGACAGAACTATGGTGCTATTCTGCCTGGCTGTATCTCAAGTAGTGATTATTAATGTTAAAGGAGACATAGGCAGTGAAATGCATAACTTATTGCAAGTATGTGCCTATTCAATGAACAGACTTAAGGTCACAAAAGTACCCGCTCCTAAAATATTCTTTGTATTAAATCAACAAGCTGATCCAGATCCCGACAAACATTTGGATTCAATTAATATTATGATGAAAAAGCTAAACGAGGAATTCGAATTAATGGAGACAGAAGGCGTAAAAGTATCCGATCTGATTAACATTTCAAAAGATAATTTGTTTATTCTTCCTTCTGCATTCAATTCGGATCAAATAAATAGGAACCTTTTCGATTCAAAAGTAAATAAATTATCTCCTACCATTACTTTCGCTGATAAGTGTGCAGACTTAAGACTAGCTATCATTGATCAGTTGGAAAACGCGAAAGAGAAATCACCTTTCGAGTCAATGAATGAGTGGATGGAAATGTCGGGTACCATCTGGGATACTATAATCAGATATCAAGATATTGTTAAATATAGAAATGTAGAAGAAGAGATATGCAGTAACAAGCTTAGAGGAATTGTCCATGAGATAATGGAAAGCAATATTTACTTTTATCAACAAACATTTTTGGATATCACAGAGACATTAACTGAGGATATTCAGCAAATAGAAATATCATGTAATCCTAATACAATTCTGGCCAACTCCATGATAAGATTCGATGAGGTCTTCGAGCAATATCAGAAACGTTGTTTTAAAGAATTTGAAAGGAGATGTCAGGGTGACTCACTACTCAAGAAAATGAACCACATCTGTAGTGAATCGAATTCAAATCTCTCTAGACTTATCTATATGGAGAGAAAAGTGTATGAAGATAAACTCAAATTTCAAATTAAAGCCGTGTTAACAGAAATCAAATTGTCTGAGAGTATGAAGAAGTTTCAAGAATTGATAGTTAAAAATGTTGACAAGTATCTAAGTTTGGAAGTTGAAGAGCAGAAAGTTCCTTTTGAAGAGACTTGGTGTAAATGTTTTGATTGTGACGACCAGAATGAAGAGAAGATCGAAAGGGATGAAACTTTTGATAATCTGTTTGCTATCTTTATGATGGAATCAAAAACAATGGAGAACAGGCCATATGTTTACGATATTTTCCGGAATTGGAAATTCAACATGGGTGACATTATCGAAAGTATTCAGTCAGATATTTTGACACGATTTCAACATGTTCCTAAAGAGAAGATAGAACAATTTATCTTCCCAAGCTCTGAAGGTAACACTCCCATTAAACAAATGACTACATACCAAGGCAAGGGAGATTTTGAATACATAGGCAAAGACACTTTATATACGGTAGAAATGGAGAGACATATTTGGGTATTCAGTAAATCGAAGTTAAAAACTAGTGAATGGGTGCCAATTGAGTGCCGTCCTCTTATTAAATACTGCTCAGGGTATTATAATCACCCTAACATAACTTGGAAGAAGCTAAACAAAAAAGATCAAATTTTACTTTTGGCTTCGAAACTGAGAGCTCCCAACAATCCCGAGGTTAGCACTTGGAAAAAGATGATTAACAACATATGCAAAGAAGTTAAAATTTTAATTGAACAGGATCCCAATATATCCCCAGGTACTGTTAAAAAAATGGTACACTATTTATGTTCATTATTTAAATTAGTCAACTATGAAATCAGTTTTATTGAGGCTAAGTTAAGTAATACAGCAGAAAGAACGATTTCAATTTTGATGTTTGCTTATGCATTCAAATCTTTATGGAACGCTAAGAGAAATAAACCGTTAAAAAACAAAGCCAATACTGAAGCAAAGAAACAAGAACTTCTTCAGTACTTTTTGCAAAAAATTGAAAATCGTAAAATGGTTCGAGGGACATGGGATTACCAGAAAATGAAAGAAAGTGATCATAAAATTTCTAATAAATTTGCTCAAGATTTCATAAGAGCTGTGAACCGAGGAATAAAAACTGCTGAACAACCATTTATTGAAACCATCTTCGAAGAAAGGAAGGAATCTCTTTCCCATGAAAAGATTTTCTTTTCTGCTAATTCGATATTAATCAAACAACTCAGTGACAATCCAGAAGAGGAAATAAAGGATGAAAATAATTTCGTTGTTCAGTACATATGCAATCGTAATGAGACTTTAATGAAAATTTTCCTCGAAAAATGGGATGCAATCATAGAAGATGAAATTTACCATGAAATTGCAAATAATATAATGATTAAAGTAATGAAACAAATAAAATCTGTAATTAATGTTCTTAACGAGTTACAAGATGCTATTCAAGAAAAAGTGTCCCAATTAAAGAGTACTGAGCGAAATTCCTTCGATTCTGACAGTAACTTTGAGCTAGTGGACATGGAATCTTGTAAGTCAAATGGAGCAGACTTCTTGATAAAAGCCAAAGAAATACCCTTCAAAAGTGTGGTATTATACTTGAGAATGTACCTCGATCCAAGAGTAGGTCCAGAAGAATTTAACAATTTCTTTACTAATACATTTGCCATTGATGGAGTTAGAGTGAAAGCATCTGATACTTACGTATTATGCGATAAACCAATGAATCCAGCATACATACTCGATACAGATACCTTCAAAAGGTTAGAAAACACCAAGATGTTTAATTCGGAAAATATCTTTAATATCTACGAATACTTAACAATTTTCAGTTTAGTATTACAGAAATATAAGTATAACTTCGCTCTATATGAGTTTAGGGAAATGATTGAACAATTTAAAGAAGATTTTCAGAAAAATGTACTCGGTTGTCCATCTCAATGTCCCAGTTGTGGAAAACTATGTGAAAGAGAGCTCCATCCAAACGATGGAAAATGCCAGATAAAGACAGGTCACCAAATCTGCTCAATGGGTGGAAAAGTGTGGAATAACGATGAAAAGAGAACAGCAGTCCTATTCATGTGTGATAGTTACAAGGACGACACTAGGGTTTGTCTTCCTGGACAAAATATAAACTGGGGAAAGTTTAAGATTCAATGGGGCAAAGATTGGAATTGGAACCTCCCCGATGAACAAAAATATGCTGTATTGCAGCAGGAAAATCGAGAAAAGATGAGAAATATATGGAATAAATTTGGGAAAGGAATTTTGAACTATTACTCAACAAGAAATACAAAAATTACATATGTTCGCTATGATAACCTGACTAAATCTCTGCCTTTTACTGAATTCTACATTTGTTTTGTTATAGACGCCACTAGTTCCATGTTAACAGAAATAAATAAAGTCCGAGACTCTGTTGAACAGTTCATAAATAAGTACAAGGATCATGCTTCGCAGTTGCAATTTAAAGTAGTTATTTACCGTGATCATTGTGATAACATAATACTAGAGAAATTCCCATGTGCTAATTTGTTTACTCCGCAACATAAAAGTATTCAAAGGTTTCTCGAAACAGTTAAAGCCTATGGAGGAGGAGATTACCCAGAGGCTGTGCTAGATGGTCTGGCTACTGCTGCATCCGAGTCTGGGTGGAAGGATAGCCTAGACGTTAGAAACATTATTATCCATATATTCGATGCTCCACCGCATGGGAATTTTCCCAATTATGAATCACATGATTCCAAA
Organism: Hexactinellida sp. DTS-2022; assembly: GCA_028753945.1. Classification (NCBI taxonomy): domain Eukaryota; kingdom Metazoa; phylum Porifera; class Hexactinellida; species Hexactinellida sp. DTS-2022. The sequence continues at coordinate 15,520,606 of JAPNXP010000001.1, forward strand.
AGCAACACAAAGTATTGTTGTTGTTGTAACCATGGCACATTATGTAGTTTTGATTGGGACAGAGATGTGTGGGATAAATTGAAGAAGTTTAAAATTCAATACCATGGAATAAATACAGGTAAACACTTTCCTGAATTCGAGGCTAAGATGAGAGAAAAGTTGGGAGATCAATGTGGAGGATTTCAGTCTATAGGAAAAGAAGTGGTGAACGATGCGATTCTACAAATCTTCATTAACCACAAAATGTAATGATAATACTACTGTATTATTGAAAGGATTTTTATACTATCCATTTTTAGACATTTTCGTTTGTCACCATTTTAGGACATGGATGATTCCCAGAACTTTTGCTTGAATTACATATTCCTTTTAGTTTGAACTAATATCTTTTATTATTGATATATAGGTTATGTCGATTTTACAAAATCAACATCCAAAATGTCGATATGGTAAATCAGCATACAAACTTAAGTTTAATTTGTAAAATAGTTTATTTTATAAAATCGAGATTTTTAATTAGTTGATTTTGTAAATCGCCTTCTGAAATGTTGATTTTGTAAAATCAACATTTCAGAATGTCGATTTACAAAATCAACTACACGTAATTAGAAATGTCGATTTTACAAATTCAACTAATAAAAAAATGTTGATTTATAAAATCGACATATTTTATTCGTTGATTTTGCAAAATCACCCTGGAATATTTTTTTATTCTAGTAAAAAAATTATTTTGGTAAAAAAAACTCTTCATACAAGTCGGTATATACTTGGATGAAGCGAATTCTGAACAAAATGCAATAAAACCTAGGCTTATCCGAGTAATATAGCCAAAGTCGAACACTTGTTTTACTTTAGTTCCGTTGATTCATGTTGATTTTGTAAAATCAACATTTGACAAAATGGACATAACATATATATATATACAGTACATAATTAATATAGTGATAATGGTGGGGACACGGGATTTTTCTCCAAATTATCACTATATCCAATATATATCTATATCCACTATAACTATATCAAGTGTATCACAGCATCAAATATATGACTGTATACATTGTCAATGATTTATTCTCACAAGTAGAATCAAATTCCTTATCGAATTCAACTGGTAACGATATTTACTATAAAATATGAAATTATGGGATCCAAGGAAGATTAAAATTCCGATATACTTGCATAATCTGTGTCCGTGTATTATACAGTCATTTGTAATTACGCTCCTATTCCTGGTCTGATCCAATTTACATACGTATAAACGACAAATTAATGTTACGGTATAGGAGAATATTCCAAATTTTCGCGCTCCTAAATTCAAATTTTCCCAAAATCATGCTCCAAAAGGAGCGTCTCGCGCTCCTGGATAATTCCTTGCTAATTCTGTGTACAAATTATCACTATATTTGTTTGTTTGTTTGTTTGTTCAGAATTGATTGAGGAACTGGTAAGAGATACAGACTTGAAATTTGGCAGAGGGATTGGGAATAGTGTATCTAGAAACAAGTTCAAATATGTATCTAAGAAAAATATTCATATCTTCCCTCTCAAAAGGTAACAAAACTTTTAGCCTAATAAATACGAGGGTTTTCCAGTATGGATTAGCAGCTAGCATTCAGTTCGTATAAAAGGATTTAGTGCCTCTATCGATTGTTAAGTGTGCGTTATAGAATGCCTATCTGAGAGACTGAGACTGTAATTTAATTAGTCGAGAGGAAGTTCATTTATCAATCAGTTATTTGTATTCCGTCTGTCTATCCATGCATTTCTAACATTCCAATGTCTCTATTTTGATATCTAATTATTACCAATCAATGCAACAACTTCTCCACAGCCCAAAGTTAGGGATCCGCAGTGTTGTACGGTTCCTTAGTGCAGTGTTCCGCAACCTTTTTGAATCTCGAGGCCAATTTTCTAAAGCCCACAGCTGTGCCGGCCGCAATAAAAAATTGGAAAAAATTCCCTTAGTGCAGTGTTTCTCAACAGCGGGGTCGCAAAACCATGTGGGGTCGCCATTAATATTTCTTGGGGTCGTTGAATAATTTTTTGAGGTCTTAATGTCACCAATATTATTGACATTTTATCAGATTACTTATTTGGAGCTCAATTAGAATACGATTCTGAACCCAAAGTTGCGACATTTCATAGTATTTGCAGAACACAAGCGCTTAAAAAAATATTTGACTTTAAAAGTGTAGTACTATTTCCATAGGAGATTTTTAGGTTTGTTAGGGGAGTATAAATGACAAATTACGCATAATATAATGATGGTTTTCAAATTTAATGTGTGTTTATAACAGAGATTACCATTCCCCGCCCAAATTGATAACCAGGCTCGGAATAGTATCGAAATTTTTGATATAAATTCAAAGGCCTACATGGAACTTCAGATCCAAAAAAGATTCTGTAAAACAATTATTTTCTTTGAATAAATTCTGCCGGCCGCAAAAATTAATTTGCCAGCCGCATGCGGCCGGCAAATGAGGGGTTGCGGAACACTGCCTTAGTGATATTTAATTAATTTTCTATTTGGAGTTGGTATATTATTATACACGGACATGCGTTAATATCTAGAAAAGTTCTAATTGGCATAAATATTCAACAGTACAGGCGCTGATTAGTATTCCCAATTTATTTTTTCTGTGCTTATACGTATATACCTATGGCTGGGGCTCACGGATTTAAATAGAGAGCTTAGGGGGGCACAGCCCTACTCTGAAACAATAGCATTACTGTTAGTCTGTTACGTGGGTCACTAGCGGTCACCTAAATATTACTCATATGATTCCCCGTATATAATCAACCTGTGTTTAGGGCCTTTGGATTTTAAGTAATGCCAAGGGATAAGTATTACAGCCAGTCCTTTTTTTATAAAGAAATGGCAAAAATCGTAATGTAGGGAGGGGGTATCTAATTTTTTTTAATTTTTCGTTGCATAACCGACATTTTTTTATAGGCGGCTAGATTCAGTTTGAGCTCAATCATGCACATACACTAATCAATTTGCATTACGTCTATTGGAGAATGTATTTAAATACAACCGGCATTTAATTTTGAAAAGGCATGTGTTTGAATATAAGCGAGGGGAGTATGCCCGAGTGCAAGTTGTAAGAACGCGCGTAGCGCGGACGAGCAGCTTGTATTTATAACATTCTATTGTGTACTATTTGATATCCAATTATTATAAATTAATACAGTAACACAAAGTCAGGGATCCACAGGCACAGAGTTGTACAGTTCCTTAGTGAGATTTAATTTTTATTTGGAGTCGGTATATTATTATACAGGACTAGAAAATTCTTATCTGTTCAAATTAGCATTAATATTCAACAATACCGGCGCTGATTGGAGTGTTATAATAATAATTTATTTACTCTGTCCTTGTATAAACCTATAGCTAGGTCCACGGATATAATTATTCTTACTAGGGGCCACTCCTCAAGAACTACATATAATTTGAAAAGGAACAAGCTTGAATACAAGCGAGGGCTGCATGCCCGATTGCTGCAGGGCCGAAGTCCCAAGTGACCTGCATTTGAGCATCGAAACCCGCTGTACCGTGAGGGTCATCGAAAAATCCACATTTTGGCTGAAATCCTTCAATTCCTATTAAATCTATCAATTCTGATTTGATCAAATGGAGAAATTATTTTCAGGAGCTCAAATATATACAATCAGTACTAAGCACGCTTAAAACAAACAACTTTTCAGAAAAACTCCTGTCATGCGTTCGTTCCTTAGCTTCCCTTGCACTTATTCAGAAGGCAAAAGCTGCTGCAAAAACCTATGATACTGACCACTGACCACAACCTGTATTAAGTCCTTTATATACACACTAACCGAAAAGCCGCCCTCAAGGCGCTTTTTCTGCTAGTTCTTGGAGAAGCTTTTTTCGGGGGCTTTGGGCCCTCCACAAAATTTATCGTTCACTGGTATTATTTTATTTTGTGTGGGTATATATGACATGTTAGATGCATTAAATAATATAAGTACTATAGTTACTTAATTGCAGAACTTTGGGATATACATCACAACCTGCTCACTCGCGAGCGCGTCCTTAGAACTTGCATTCGGGCCTGCGGCCTTCGCTTGTATACTTTTCTAATGTTAGGCCAGGTTGTATTTAAATATAGTAAAATGTAACGAAAAATTAACGGAAAATATACATCCCCTCTCCCTACGTCACGTTTTTTGCCATTTTCAATAAAAAGTAGGTCCGTCAAGTTCGTAATTTTCTCCCCCTTGGAAGCGCTACGTAAAGTTCGAAGGCCTTATACACAGGTTGATTATATAATGGGAAATCACATAGGAATTATTTTAACATCTCGCTAGCCTATGTACAAAGGACCGTTGTATAGAGTGACGTTTAGCAGTTTATATCCAAACCTCTTTCAGCTGTGACCCCATATATCTAAGCAGTATATTTTATCCGTGGACCACAGCTTTAGGTTCATATAAGGAGAATAAATCAGAAAATACTAACCCGTACGCGCCGGAATATATAGATGCTAAAAAAATTAAGATCAGCTTGTCTGTGTGAAATATACAAACTCAAAATATTATAAATTAACTATCATTAAGGAACTATACAACTTCTTGGACCAGTTGGGATATGAAATAGATACAATGAAATCTTAGAAATGTATGGGAGACAGACAGAACACAAAAAATTGATTGTATGAATGAACTTCCTCTCGACCAATTAAATTACAGTCTCAGATAGGCATTCTTTAATGTTCACTTAACAATTGATAGAGACACTAAAATCAATTTATACTAATTGAATGGTAGCTGCTAATCCATACTGGGACAACACCCGAATTTAATTGGTTTTGTCACCTTTTGAGAGGGAAGATCCTAGATACACTATTTCCTACCCCTCTGCCAAATTTCAAGTCTGTAGCCTTACCAATTCCTCAATCAATTCCGAACAAAAAAAGAAAAAACACAAATCATTGTGATTTAATATATAAGATAGATAGTTACCATATTCTGTTACACTTACCCAGTAAAATGTAATACGTAGTACTGAATGTATGGAGTGAGGGGGTGACCCGAATTGGGCCTCAAACTTGGGAGGTATGTGTAAGGACGCACGCAGCCCGGACGAGCAGCTTGTAGTAAATAATACCTCTCAACAAGTTAGGGATCGATAAGTAAATATAGTTTTTGACCAAAGAATACACATGTTTTGACTGATAAAATAGGTTGTTTGAGAGGAGAAATGCGTGCTTATTTGTTAAATTGTTTTGTAAGATGTTTGGAGAATCATATACACACACAGTCAACTCCGCTTAATAAAGTCACCTCGGGACCAGTTACTTTGACCCGATTAAGCGGAGAAATCTATTAACCGAAAATATTTTGAGCCAAACTGTCATTTAGTCCTATAAATCCTGTGACATTTTGACCCCAATAAGCGGATAAATCTATTAACCGGTGGCTCTATTAAGCGGAGTCGACTGTAAATCATATTATTGTATCCTGGTGAGATACCTTGTAGCTTGTACTCTGATTATTACTTAACGCGGTAGAACTGTGGTTCTCAAGCTATTTCTGATTGAGTAGCGAAGCTTATGTGTCACTTATTAAGCTTTACATACTAACAGTTAATAAAGATTTTCCACAAAAAGCCACATCATTTTTACACTTAAACATAGTCAGATCTATATCTATATTTTCAATCTGTATATCTATATTTTTCACAAAACCCTTAAGATTTCCAAACTTTTTCCAAAGTCATATTTTAATCTAAAACTTAGGCAAATATATTGGCCCAATCGGTTCACTCTAAAAATTACCTAAGTGTTTCGATAGATTTTCAATTAAAAAATTTTTTAATTCAAAACCAAGGCTATGACTAATTCTCAGATGAATCTTGGCTTTTGGGTAAATTGAAAATTGATAATGCATCAAATAGGCAATTACGAAAACACAAAAACTTTCATTCTATCAGCTACAAGTAAACTAGTATTCACCCTTATAATTATTCTTGCTCATAACATCTAGAGCAGTGGTCGACAATTATATTTGAGTGGGGCCACAAAACAATGTCATAGATGTGCGGGCCATACATTATTGTTTATGAATAAATTTAGTGAATATCCACTGATTATAATTTTACTCTACTAGATAATAGCAATTATGTTAGTTAGTGTAAATTGTATATCTAATCGGAATTTATTAATATGAATACAAACATTGAATATCAAATATTTTCATTATTTGTGAGTAAATGTCAATAATAGTAATTAACTCAACGATTAGTGGTGAATGAATATTCTGATTTAAAATTTGACACTTAAACTCGATTGACGTTTGTGTGTTAGTGGTTTGTATATTCGTTTGTCCGGACTGTATTAAAGAGCTTTATAAACTTCGAATATTAAATTTTTTGTTCTTGTTTACCAAAAGTAGGCCAACAAATAATTGAAAATTCAAAATGAACCTAGAGGCTAGCTTCCAACGGGTATTAATGGTCAGAGCATTAAGCGCTCCTCATTTTTTGGAGGGCGCTCCCGTTCTGCCCTCCTATCAATGAAAAGGAGCGGCGATCCTGTTTTCGCTCCTCCGAGTAAAAAAGCGCACGCTCACTCTGAGCTCCTTAATTTCTTGTGCACCAAAATTAGTTAAAATAAACAAAGATGTTTATCTAGTTAATTAATTCTTATTCGCGCGCTTAAAAACTGTGGAAACCTCATGGTAACTTAGTTAAAATCGTATTATTACGTATTTATAAATAATTCCGTACCAAATTACACGTTCTCTAGTTTATATAATGTAACTATGTTGCAGTGTGTTAGATATTTTCGGGTGTTCGCGTACACACTGATTAATTAACGGGTGTACGCGTACACACTAAAGTTTATAGTGTGTACGCGTACACACGAGATAAATTTAGTGTATTAGAATTAACAATATCATATGGGTCACCAATAATATCACATTTGAGTAATTAATTCATTAATATTCATTCCTAATACGATAAATACGTAATCATCATCATCATGTCAGCTGTTGGTGTTTTTGATCTTTCAAAGTTCGCGAAACGTTTCCATGTACGTCTGTTGGGATGACGGTAGATTCTTCTGATCCTCCTCAAATATTTAAATGTTGAAGTTGTAAAGCATTCTTCATATTTTCGACATTCTACTCTCAAAGAATGGACTTGGCAAAACATAATTTTATAAACTCTCTATCGAATCTACCCTCTACAAATCGCTCCGAGTTGTATACGAAGGAAGAAATAACTCAAAAGATTGAATTAATTTCGCGACCCGTGCCTTCAGATAGAGCGGGAAGAATTCGCATGCAGAGACTGCATTTGCGATTCAAGATAGTGCCATGTCAAGGGGCCAGGCTTCTATATCTGAGGAGGAGTGAAGGTGAGCATAGCCAAAATAAGCGCGTACTCTCGATTGAAGAGCTATATGATGTTATAAAACGTGTACATTTGGAACATAACCACGTTAGGAGAGATGGTTTGCATAAACGATTGGTACAGGAGTATCACGGCATAACAGAGAAAGCTTGTGTTTTATTCTTAGCCAGTAGTGAAGAATGTCACCTTCGAAAAGCCAAGAAATCGGTAAAATCTTTAGTCGTCAAGCCAATTTCATCGACAAGATTTCTCTCCAGGTGCCAAGTCGATTTGATTGATTTCGAGATATGTCAGAGCAACACAACATGTCAGATTCTGGTATCCCTTATAAGTGGCTGTTGGTTTACCAGGACCATTTCACCAAATAACTTCTCCTTCGGCCTCTGAAACACAAGTCTGCTGCAGAAGTAGCAAACATCCTTGAAGAAATCTTCTGCGACATCGGCCCACCTCATATTCTCCAGTCAGATAATGGGGGTGAATTCTGTAATTATACTTTATTTTCATTAATTGATGAAAAATGGCCTTCTACAAAGATCATCCACGGGAAGCCTCGCCATCCAGAAAGCCAAGGATCCGTAGAGCGTGCGAATAGAGAGATTAAAAATGCTCTAGGGTAAAAATGAGGAATAGTCCTAATGATTTGTGCTGGGTCAAATACTTGAAGCGTGTACAGTTCGAAAAAAATACAACACTATTGGAATGACGCCATACGAGGCTCTATATCACCATAAACCATCCTTTGGCCTTTCTGATATCGGACTTCCTAAAGAATGTGCTTCTGACATTCGTACAGAAGAAGACTTAGAAGCTCTCATTGAAGAAATTAATGCTCCTATAAACAACCTACTTCCCAGTGCAATCCCGACTCATAGTGATATATCACCCATTACAGGTTCTAAGTTTTCAACAAATAACAGCGAAGTCGAGGTTGATTCTATTCAGTCACCAGTGCTAGATTCATATATACATGATATTTCACAACCCATTCCTGATGGAACTCGTATCTTCGTAACTAATTCCTCTCCTGGCACATTGAACTGCGCAGTTTGTAATTACGAAACAAGCGGTGTCCATTCTTGTCCAGGTTGTAATAGATTCGTCCATGTCTATTGTGGTAGGACCGAAGGGGAAGAAGGTTTCGGATCCCCTGTTTGGTGTGCCAAATGTGACCTTGAAAATGCAACCAAACATTCAAATAATGTGAGAGCTGGGATCAAGAGAAAACAGGAGAAACTACACGATCGTATGGTTTCATCTGCAGCTAAAAAGTTTCAACCAGCTGCTGTCGGCGATAATGTAGTCGTCCCTATTGAAAGGCCTGATAAAATGCATTCCCTTAGCCCACGAAATATGCTAGCTGTAGTTACAGATATTTCGGAAGACATCTACACCATTGGCACGAGAGATGGTACACTAAATACCAATTACACAAGAAATCAGTTCGAAGTCTGCTGCTCTAATACGTTTATTCAAACTTCGAATGTCCCAGAAGCCATAATTTCTCAAACTTCTGCAATGCGAAAGGCTTCATTAGGAATTGAGAATAATTCTTTTTGCAGATGTAAGCATTGTAAGACAACACGATGTCCATGCAAGAAGTCATCCAGAACCTGTGGCACTAAATGCCACAAAGGTATAGTATGCTTCAACAAGTAAATTATCGATTAGTCGTTGGATAACTTGCCATTAATTTTAGTAGGATGAAATTTCAACTATCTATTGACAGTATCGTGTAGTAACCAGTATCGAATTGTTGCCAATTACATTCAATCGATTATAATCTAATAATTTGAGAAATACATTTCACAATTTTATATTCAGTTCAACAAGATGAATTAGAAAGTATTCATTAAACAAACAGAAAAAATATCAAATCTTACACTTAAGTAATGTACTAAATTAATAGAGTCCACCATGACCTACTATAATACGGCTATACATGCTGCCGAATCATAGTAGAAAATAAGAGTCCAGTTTTGTAATTTATTTCTAAGCTAAACTATGCTTCCTATTGGCATAATTTACATTGTGTATGGGGTAATCAACCATTGCGAGTCCAATGGAACCACTTTTGAGATTCTGAGATTTGTGGTTAAGCCGTTTAGGCGCCAATTAACGATGACATCACAAATATACAAAAATATAAAATTCGAGTCTAAAGAACTGCGAGAAAATGAAAATAATTTGCTAATATACTTAGTACACATTTTCCGAATATATAATGAGAATGAATATAAATAAACCAGCAATTATATACATTTTATGGACGAAAATAGTAAGTTTTAATTCGGATAATACTTGTATTTTAGCATGTGGTTGTTCTAGAACAACCACAAATCATTTTGCATGTGGTTGTTCTAGAACAACCATAAATCATTTTGTGATTTAGTAGCCTTTGGGGTATGAAACAAATTCCCATTTAGTATTCGTGTTATAAAATTATTAGAAAGTAAGAAGAAAATGAAATTTATGATATTTGAATTTTTTTTCATTTTAACATAAATTGTTACCGTCATCGTTAAATGGCGCCTAAACAGCTTAACCACATTTCTCAGAATCTCAAAAGTGGTTCCATTGGACTCGCAATGGTTGATTACCCCATACACAATGTAAATTATGCCAATAGGAAGCATAGTTTAGCTTAGAATTAAATTACAAAACTGGACTCTTATTTTCTACAGTCAAACCTCCAATAGTGAACACCTCTCATTAGTGAACGCCTCCAATTAGTGAACACTATATTCCAGTCCCAAATATTTGCCAATCAAATAATCTTAATATGAACCTCTCTTTAATGAACACCTCTATATTGTGAATAGTGAACACCTTATGTGAACACTTCCTATGTATCTCAATTAGAATGAACCTCTAATTAGTGAACATGGGTCAGGTTTCTGAATACATAATACAATAATAATCGGTGTTATATAAAAATCGTGAAAAGATGTATGTCAAAGACTAATCATAAGTTATCAATGGGTATATTACGTAATTTTGAATTACTCAATCAAGTCAGGTTTATTTATTCATCTTATCATCTAGACGTAATGTCACTGAAAAGGAAAAATCTTACAATATCCGAAAAAGCTCAATGTAGTATAATTTGCCTCAACCTATAGCCAGCGTGATGTGGATAATCGATTTGGCATATCTGTGGGAGCCGTAAATAACATCCTTAAGAAGAAACAGGAAATCAAAATGGCTTGCAAAGAAAACTGTAATCCACAAATGAAGAGAGTTAGATTGTCTAGTCATTGCGAGTCATTTTTAATATTGATTCTGATAACAAACATTGATGGCCGCATTGCCAAATTACCGCATAATATCTACCACCACTTTTGGAAATCGCCCTATGGGAGATTTGTATTAGACAAATTTTGAAACCGACAAAAAATAAAAAGTATTATAGATAGGGACATTTTCTTTTTGGTATATTGATTTGTATCGTATAGATATATATTTCTCACAATTACAGATTAATACAAGAACTTTCATTCACGTGGGGTAATTTAACCTTAAAGTGGATATAATAAATTGCGGATAATAACGAGTTTCTCCTTAGTAGAATGTTTTAAATCATCGGCTTAATAAATTTAAATGTTATACTATCCCAATGTAACCTCTGATTAATGAACACCTCGCTATAATGAACAAAAATTCCGGTCCCGAGGGTGTTCACTATAGAGAGGTTTGACTGTACTATGATTCGGCAGCATGTATAGCCGTATTATAGTAGGCCATGAGTCCACCTACACCACCGTTATCTGTTTCCCGTTAAAGATCGGCCGATAGGATAAATTAAATAATTGTTGCTATTATAACGTTTCAGTATTATGTCGTTAAATTAGGTAAAATGTTGGAAAAGTGAAATTCGTATTAGTGGAATAATGTGTCTAGCAGTAGTAAACCTTGTCCAGATCTTTCTGCCACAACCTGTATTATTTTCTTCAACCCAGTTAATTAGTAAATGGTTGGTGCTGTCACAAAATATTAGTTCAGGTGTCACAAGTTTTGGCCCTAAGCAACTAATCTCCCAAAGCCAAATTAGTGCGATAAGTATTATACATAGAGATACATACAGTATACTCCCTTTATAATCAAGTCGGATATAACGAAGTACCTGCTTATAACAAACTCCGCTTATAATGAAATGAAACTACGGCCCGAGCATTCGTTATAACGGGAGTTGACTGTACTATATATTTTGCATTTAGTACAATGTGTCAAACGTGTTTTGTGGTGATACGCAGTGACCTGCAACATTAATATTCAGGTAGTATTTACAGTACACTTAAATTTGTTTGAATATGCTATAATTCAGTGGTTCTCAACCTGGCGACCGCAAGCCAAAGGGGTCAACGAATGATTTTAAGGGTTCCGCCGCGTAACCTATCACGATAATAGTATCATATAATTAGTACATGTTTTGGTTCGCAGAAGATTTTACTACTACCAGGGGTCCGTAATATTGAAAATGTTGAGAACCACCGCTCTAATTGAGGAGTTTGAAGAATACATTTCCAAATCTTTGAAGCCGTTTTGGATTTTACATTGAGTAAACGTCGCAGATTTGTTTGCTCCAATCTGCCCATCCGTAATGGCACCAATGGTATATTACTAGTTGCTACTAATTACAAATTAGAGTGAAACTTGCTCATAAAGGGCACCCAAGGTACTGGATAAAAATGATCATAACGACGGTTATGTATAGATTACCGCTATGTGCAAACGACCATTATCCAAGATTCTAATATCCATAACACAATTCTTGTGTTTTTTTTAATTTTATATTTGAGACTAAGTTCTAATTTATACGTAATATGAATATTGAGTATTGCTGTTTACAAATATAGGTAAAGAAATTAATGGATATCAAAATGGACCTAGAAACTTACTACAGCTGCTAACTCAAATGTGATATTATTGGTGACCCATATGATATTGTTAATTCTAATACACTAAATTTATCTCGTGTGTACGCGTACACACTATGAACTTTAGTGTGTACGCGTACACCCGTTAATTAATCCGTGTGTACGCGAACACCCGAAAATCTCTAACACACTGCAACAACTATATGTTCTGCCTGCTCTAAATATCCAATCTATCGATGCTCTATTATTTAGGTAATTTTGTATTGGATTAGTGATATTTTAAAAAGGAGTGCGCGTCAGTGAGCGCGCTTATTAAAAAATGGAGCGGCGCTCCAGCTTTCGCTCCTCAAATCTAAAAGGAGCGCGCTCCACCTCGCGCTCCTTTAATGCTCTGTTAATGGTAAACATCTTAAAACTATGGAAAATCCTAGAAAAGGATGTATATAACATCCTCCAGGGTGGAAACGGTGAGGATTAAGGGCGGATAGAGGCCGTTAACTTGAGGTGTGGAGCACCGTTCTGTCGTAAAGCGACTGAGACCGAAGGGCTAGTTGGTTAAATTTACCAAAGTAAAAGTTTACTGCCAGAACGGGTAATGGTGAACTACAACACTCCGTTAGAGAGAAATTACACGAAGTTGAAGAAAACCCTCTAGTTATTCCCCACCCCCTCTGTTGAGGAATTCCTGACACCATCCCATCTAAACTTGTTATTTTTATAAAATTCTAAACATTTAGAACAATAACCTATCATTCTGAACAAATAATGAAAATATCGTCTTACTTTTTGTTATAGGTTCGAATTTGAAATCTATGAATATTAGTTTGGGAGAACGAACAAACTAATATAACGAATCTTAAAATTTCGTTTTAGTCCTAAATTATAACTGGACCCAATGTTATTAATTACTACTGACCATTGATTTCAAGAGTAACACAATCTATACTTTTTCAATTCGTATTAGGTTACAATAATAAGAAATTATGCTCATGTGAATCACAACCTCATTGAATCGATAGAATACCTTATTTTATTAACATGGTTCTATACAGCACACTTTGATTTTCAAGCATTTTGGTATTTGTGCCTTTATTTACATGTATTGATATTTTTGAATAAGTAATTGGTCTCCAGTATTTGGTTGGTTTGGATTAACAAAATATTTATCCTGCTTATTGGGTTGGTTTAACATATTTAGTGTCATACTAGTTATATACCTCGTACCCTGACATTGGCAACTTGTTCTAATATGCACTACAGTACACCCTCGCTAATCCGAACAGAGGTGTTCCGATTCAAAAATCTTCTGTTCCGATTAGTGAATTAGTTCGGATTAGTGAAGTAAATGCATTTTCTATGGGCATCTATAAATGAGAATTTCGATAATCAGAGCCAAACTTGTACAAACCTTGTTAATCCGCACTAAACATCTTGTGTACTCCTTAAAATACTTGCCTGAGACTTATTTTTTATACTTCCATTGCAGTTTACGATTTTTCCCACATTTATTAGAATAATATTTTGGTTTCTCCTGTTCGGATTAGCGAGGGTGTACTGTATATGCACTATTTATTTAAAACGAATCTTAGGTTCATAAAACTTTATTCTTTGTATGCGGGAATCAAAAATGCCTAATAGTATAATTACCGAAGCGACCGAAACCAAAGTGCTCGTATTATAATAATCCGATTGTTATTTATTTGTTTGTATGGATTTTATTAAAGTGATATGGGAATAGAAATCGCATTTAGAAATCAGATGAAACTAACTTCTAAATGTTATACGTAGTAGGTAAACAAATATATTGATTTATAAACCATTTTTTTAAATGTATAGTAGTATTGTTTTTTCATTTTTTTGTTATGATTCACAATTGAAAAAGTAAGACCGAGTTGTTGAATTATCCGTCGCGAAGCGACCGAGTCCGAAAGGCCCATAATAATACACGCTATAAGTTATATAATATCACTAACCCACACATATTGGCTATATAAAATGAATCTCTATATGGTTCCTAATAGTATAACCAACCTGTGCATATTTTTGCTATTTTTGGCCAGTCCTTTGAGTGGTCATTATTAGAAAGTTTGACCCTTCTAACCCACAAATGAAATAAAGCATTTAAACAATCGTGTTTAACTAGTAGTCCTTATTTATTAACTAGTAAGGAGATCTTGAGGTGTGTATTAAGGAGGTCTTGTTCCATTGACACAATAGTACTCAGCCAGTCTCACCTTGGATTAAGCTGGTCGACTGTATAAGTATTTCCATAAATTAAAAATTTTGAAGTACCTTATTCACAATAAGCAATTAAGTATGCTTGTTTAGTGTGTACCCGGGTACCCATCATAGTATTTTCCTTTTCCTTTCAGGTGTCCTACTCCTATTTCCAATTAAATATGTACAAACAACAATTAAATAATAATAATAATAAATTAATAGTATATCCATAGCTATGGTATATCTATAGCTGTTAGACAAAGAATTGTGCATTTATGATAAAAAGCATAAAACTTTCTATTCAAAAGGGGTTATTAGATGTAGAGCCAATTTGGATTTTACCTCTGTACTTCCTTTATGCTATTCATGTTTACCAATTAGGGTAAATTGGCAAATTGACAAACTATATAACTCAGCCATTTTTGGGGACATCGTTTACAAGTGTATTATTAAGGTATAAGAAGTCGGAGAATCTGAACATTTTGATATCGGATCTATCTAGCTAGGAAATGAGTTAGCCAATTTGGTTCCATATGTAAATTTGTTTAGTACAAAATTCAAGGATAATTTAATGTAAAAGTAAATAACTTACTACAGATTTCTACATAAATAAGGTATATTTAGAAGTGGAACCACCTTTGATAGGTTGTGAGACAATGGCTTAATTTAATAGTTTTGCAAGTCCCAATTGAATACTTAGATTTCCTTAGTGCGAACTTCTTCTTGATTATACATGATATTTTTTTATTCATCTATCTATTTTATAGTTGTTGTGTATGTTGTGTGTTTGTCCATAATTAATAGGAAATTTGAAAATTTGTATGCTGGGGTAATTTTACAGGCTGACACGACAAAGATCTATTGGTTTTTAAGCGAAACAACGGGATTATGTCGTCATAAAAGTATTTATTTGAGAATAACTCAGTTTATATCCGATTCGCCCACCGGTTAAATTATCTTTTTACGAGAGTGATTTTTGAGGAGGGAAGAATACCAGTCAATTTATTGCATAAATTGTCTGTTGCTTCTGATACAAAATCGAGCTATCCAGGTGCAGCTGAAATTTATTGAGCAATCAATATAATGATTTTAATTTCCCAAATAAATTACATTATAGCATATTTATTTATTGTGAGTGAAATTTTGAGGAGAGTAAGGCCGCGAAGCCGTCGATAATTGTGTTGCATAGTGTCTAACACAAACGAACAATAGTCGCGAAGCGACAGAAACCGAAGGGATCGTATACATAGTTTAATAATCTTGTTTTTAGAGAGGAAAGCATCTTAGCCTAATTTTATTAAAATATATATTGTCTCTAAATAGAGATATTTAGGTCTGTGCTCATATTTTTTAAAACAGAATGATTTATGCCTACTAGCATTGTGTTTCGTCATTGTGGGCTCAATGTCATCCCCATTTCATGTATTTTAGTTAATATTCATCAATATATGGCAAACACTGCCAATTGGTTGCCCATTGCATGCCAGAGAATTTCACGTGGGCCAAATTTTCTAACATCCAAGTTTGCAGTTAATTAACACGAGCCCTTCGGTCTCGGTCGCTTTGCAACGGATCGGTGCTACGTACCTCAAGTTAACAGCCGCTCTGCGGGCTTACTCCTCACCCTTTCTGCCATGGAAATGGTAGAAGGGACGTTATATACATTCCTTTAAGTTTATACCAATTCCATAGTTTTAACTGTTTTACATATTAGAGCGAAATTCGTGATCAGCATATTTGTTTAACTATATAGTACCCGTTGAAAGAATACTTCTAGGTCGATTTTGAATTTCATTGATTTCTTTTCCTATTTTGTGTAAACAACAACAAACAAATATTCATATTATGAATTTATAAATTCGAAATTCGAAATCAGCATATTTGTTTACCTATTATTGCATTTGTTTATCTATTATAACATTTTGAACTTAGTCTTTATCTCAATTATAAATTGGGAAAATTCCAAAAATACTCAACTTTTTTGAAAATTTCCAAATATACTCAACAATACTCAACTAATTTTAATAATCAAGTTTTTCCAAATATACTCAAGTTTTATTGGATTATTCCAAATATACTCAAGTTTTATTGGATTATTCCAAATATACTCAAGTTTTATTGGAATATTCCAAATATACTCAAGTTTTATTGGAATATTCCAAATATGCTCAAGTTTTATTGTACTATTGAAACTAGTATGGTGCTCCAACCACAAATATTAATTAGTACAAGCTGCTCGTCTGTTCTACGCGTCCTTACAACTTGTACTCGGGCCTGCGGCCCTCGCTTGTATTTCAAGTATGTTGCTTTTCAAATTAAATGTCGTTCTTGATGAGTGGCCCCTATTAGTCTATTTATATTCGTGGATCCTAGCTACAGGTTTATATAGAGTAAATGATTTGGATATTTATGCTAAATTGAACAGATAATTTTCTAGATATTAAAGCTCGTCCGTGTATAATAATATACAAACTCCAAATATAATATTAAATATCACTAAGAAACTGTACCAGTGGAACCCTAATTTTGGGATGTGGAGAAGTATTGAATTGATTGATAATAATTTGATATCAAATAACACAATGGATTGTTAGAAATGTATGGCTAGACAGACAGAACACAAATAACTGATTAATTTCCCAAACTTCCTCTCGACCAATTATATTACTGTCTCAGTATTCCATAATGCACACTTAACATTTGACAGACATTAAAGCATTCAATTATACTAATTGAATGCTAGCTTCTAATCCATACTGGAACAACCTTCGAATTTAATTGGCTAAAGGTTTCGACACCTTTTGTGATGGAAGATGTGAATATTATTTTAGATATTGAACTTGTTTGCACATACAGTATTCCCTACCCCCTTGCCAAATTTCAAGTCTGTAGCTTTTACCAGTTCCTCAATCAATTCTGAACAAACAAACAAACAAACACACACAAAAACATTGTGATTTAATGTATAAAATAGATTAAATATAGCCTTTCTAAACTTGAGTAGATCTGTGAATTTACTGAAAAGTTGAGTAGATTTGGAATTTATTGAAAAACCTTGAGCAGAATTGGAATTATTTTTAAAAACTTGAGTAGATTCGGAAATATCTAGTTTTATATTTGAGTGTCAGTAAAAAGTTGAGTATATTTGGAATTTTTTTAAAAAGTTGAGTATTTTTGGAATTTTCCCATTATAAATTCGGATTATATTCCCGGACAACAAACACACAAACAAACACACAACAATCGATATTTAATAATATAGATTTACATATGCTGTAAACGATAAATCTCTATATTAAAAACACCATTATTCTTCATGTGCGTGCGCGTGCGTGTGTACGTCGGTGTCTATGTTTGTACAGAATTAATTGGAAAAACTACGAGTCCCAGAAAGCAGAAAATTTGCATTCAAATGTAAATTTCTACAGCGACAACGATATACAGTCGACTCCGCTTAATAGAGCCACCTCGGGACCAAGTTGTTTTGACCCGATAAAGCGGAGAAACAGATTGTTGAAATATTGTAAGCCAAACCGTAATCCTGTCCTATAAATCCTGTGAAATTTTGACCCGATTAACCGGTGTCTCTATTTAAGGGGAGTTGACTGTATTAGTTTTTGAAACGAAATTTTGGATTTTTCCTGAATAAAATATGTATTTCGGCATAACTCTTTCAATTTCGATTGGATTGACTCTAGATCTCATAGAACAGGTTAATCCAATGTGAAACACCTGTTTATACATTGTGGCTACATGACATAACAAATAACAAATAAAGTAATAACTCCTACAGTTATCACTCAATCGCTCCCAAAATTTAGCACTTTTTAGAACTAAATGTTTACACCTTGGAGCCAATTTTCCATTATTCACTGTCATTTTGCTTTTGGTATTAATAAAATTTTTAACCTAATTTGATTAACACATCGTGTGAGGTTGTCGATTCAATTCTACGAGCAAAGGAATTCTATTTGCCATTCAATTCTAATGTTGCTATTAGGTGGTAATACTCTTAGTTCAAGATATAGAGTGTTCATAGAAATTTTTAGTTGAGCTAAACAAATATTTTCTCTATTCTTTTCCACTTTACGAATTTGATTGGAATTTTTTCTTTGTTGAAATTTGATTCATTATGCCTTCTAAAGAAATAATACCAGTCACATCATAGCATAAATTGGCTGTTATTGATGATACAGAATCGAGTTATCCTTATAGTGAAGCTGAAATTTATTTATTATGAGTGATATTATGAGCAGGGGCGTCGGGATAGGGGGGGGGGGGGCTGGGGGGCTTTTGCCCCCCACTTTTCCCGAAATTTTATACAGAATTTTATATTTTTTAAACACAACAATAAATAATGACACAAACTGGCCCCCACTTTACATTGGGTTCCGACGCCCCTGATTTTGAGGGCAAGGCCGAGAAGCGGCCGTATGTTACGTAGTGTCAAAACGAACGAAGAAAGGTCGCGAAGCGACTATAATGAGAGAGTGATCCGTCGCGAAGCGACCGAGACCGAAGGGCTCGTATACTTTAATAGCCAAAAAATGACAGAACTCTTAGCGTTCATTTTTTACTGTGCCGACTATACTATAGTATAGTGGCCCAGTTCTAATCTTACTGCCTTGGTTAGTTATTACTGTGCCGACTATACTATAGTATAGTGGCCCAGTATTGGAATCACTGCCTTTATTATTACTGTGCCGACTATACTATAGTATAGTGGCCCAGTTCTAATCTTACTGCCTTGGTTAGTTATTATTATTATTATTACTGTGCCGACTATACTATAGTGGCCCAGTTCTAATCTTACTGCCTTGGTTATTATTACTGTGCCGACTATACTATAGTATAGTGGCCCAGTTCTAATCTTACTGCCTTGGTTATTATTGGTCCGTATTCTCTCCACAGAACAGAGTTTAATTAACTAAGAGCCCAAATTTTCAGGATAGGTGTCTCATGGGTTACAGATGTGCACCTGGGGTTAAGATTATTTATTCAATTTTTTTGACACATTTTTGCACCTGTTTAATATTAGAAAAAGAACAATAAATAGTGCGCGAATATTTAATTTATATGAATTCGATAGAGAATTAAATTCTACACCTTTTCACAGTGCACGAATTTTTAAATTGGGTTACGTTTGTGCCACAATTGAGTTGCAAGTTTCCTTTGTTTACTAACACTTCAGTTCAATTGAAAGTGTTAAATCTAATTCTATTGTTTCAACTCATTATTATATTGATTCAACTTGTGAGATCGAGTAGGCTTCTATTTTCTAATTGAAAACAAAGATTTTACATTCCTTAACAACTACAGATTATGTGATTATATTTACTGCAGGAATACTGTTGCCCTATATATATACTGACGTAATTATTTATAATTAATTCAGTCAGTATATGACTAATATAGATGCTTCAAATTTGTTTATTAGGGGTTATCGTGTGTGCGGAATTGAAATTTGATAGCCGAATTAATTAATTAATTATTTATGACAAAATAATTTAACTTAATAATTGTAAGTTGACATTGAAATTGGTGTCATATTATAAATAATATTAATTATTATATATAATAATTAATTAAATAACATAAATCTCAGAGATGATACAAGATAGAAACAAACTTCTAATATATCAATTGATCCTTATGCCACGTTACACCTCTACAAATGGGTCTTGACACCTTGAGGTGTTGATGACATCGTCAAAAAAATGTGTTTTACAATTTTGTGAATTCTATATTTCTAATGGGTTGGATAGTGTTGGGCGATCACCCAATACGCACATAACAAATGCTGACTCATCACTTAATATATTCTATTGAAACTTGAATATCTTTGAAATGAAGTGAGCTAAAACGAAACTTCCAACTCACTAAGGGTCGTTGCCTTTTGAAACACCTTTCTGAAATAATTTAACACCTTCATGGTGATGATGACAAAGCGAAAAAAAATCCAAAATTGCAGCTGTGCCGACAGCATGTCCCTTTGGAGGCACTATAAATAAACCACCACCAAAATATAGTGCCACCAAAGGAACATGCGTCGGCACAGCTGCAATTTTGGATTTTATTATTATTAGTCCGTAGATCGTCCACAGAACAGAGTTTTGTAAACTAAGAGCCCAAATTTTCAAGATATGTGTCTCATTGGTTACAGATGTGCACCTGGGGTCACGATTTTTTATTACATTTTTTTGGACACATTTTTAAACCTGTTTAATGTTAGAAAAGGACCAATAAATAGTGCGCGAGTAATCAATTTATTTGCATTCGATAGAGAATTTAATTCTACACCTTTTCACAGTGCACGAATTTTTAAATTGGGTTTCGTTTGTGCCACAATTGAGTTGCAAATTCCCTTTGTTTACTAACACTTCACTTCAATTGAAAGTGTTAAATCTAATTCTATTGTTTCAACTTGTGATTATTATATTGATTCAACTTGTGAGATCGAGTAGGATTCTATTTTCCAATTGAAAACTAAGATTCTACATTCCATAACAACGACTGATTATGTGATTATATTTCCTTCTGCAAGAATACTCTTATACTGTTAATATACTGACGTAATTAATAATAATTAATTAAGTCAGTATATGACTTATATAGATGCTCCCAATTTGTTTATTAGGGGTTATCGAGTGTGCGGAATTGAAATTTGATAGCCAAATTAATTAATTAATTATTTATGACAAAATAATTAAACTTAATAAATATAAGTTGACATTGAAATTGGTGTTAAATTATTAATAAATTAATTAAATATTTATACTAATTAGCTAAATTTCATTAATCTCAGAAATTATATCAGATATAAACAAACTTTCAATTTATCAATTGGTCCTTATGGCACGTACCACCTATACAAGTGGGTCTTGACACCTTGAGGTGATGATGACATTGTTAAAAAAATGTGTTTTTTCAATTTTCTTAATTCGATATTTAAAATGGGTGAGTTGATGTTGGGTGATGAACCAACACTCACATAAAAAATGCTGAGTCATCATCTATTATATTCTACTCAAACTTGAATATCTCAAAAATGAAGTGAACTAAATGGAAACTTCCACCACTCTAAGGGTCGATGCCTTCTGTAACACCTTTTTGAAATAATTAACACCTTCATAGTGACGATGACTTGGCGAAAAAAAATCCAAAATTGCAGCCTGTGCCGACAGCATGTTCCTTTGGAGGCACTATCAATAAACCACCACAAAATATAGTGCCTCCAAATGAGCATGCGTCGGCACAGGCTGCAATTTTGGATTTTATTATTATCCTTCCGTATCCTCTCCACAGAACAGAGTTTAATTAACTAAGAGCCCAAATTTTCAGGATATGTGTCTCATGGGTTACAGATGTGCACCTGGGGTCACGATTTTTTATTACATTTTTTTGGACACATTTTTGCACCTGTTTAATATTGAAACAGGAACAATAAATAGTACCCGAAAATTAAATGTATATGCGTTCGATAGAGAATTAAATTCTACACCTTTTCACATTGCACGAATTTTCAAATTGTACTTAGTTTGTGCCACAATTGAGTTGCAAGTTTCCTTTGTTTACTAACACTTCAGTTCAATTGAAAGTGTTAAATCTAATTCTATTGTTTCAACTTGTGATTATTATATTGATTCAACTTGTGAGATCGAGTAGGCTTCTATTTTCTAATTGAAAACTAAGATTTTACATTCCATAACAACAACAGATTATGTGATTATATTTATTTCTGCTCAGAATATTCTTGAACAATGGATACATGAGATATTTAATTCTAATTAATTCGCTCTGTGTTTAACTTAGAGAAACGGTTCCAATTAGATTATTAGGGTATCGAGTGCGCTAAATTCAAATATGATAATTAAATTAAATTTAAATTTATTATTATGGCAAATAATTGAACTTAATTTATTTTGATGTAAATAATATTGGTGTTAAATTATCTTAGATTAATTAAATATTTATATTAATTATCTAAATTTCATTAATCTCAGAGATGATACAAGATAGAAACAAACTTAAAATTTATCAATTGGTCCTTATGGCACGTACCACCTATACAAGTGGATCTTGACAGCTTGAGGTGATGATGACATCGCCAAAAAAAATTATTTTTACAATTTTGTGAATTAAATAATCCGCATGGGTTGGTTGGAGTTGGGTGAATACCCAACACGCACCTAAAAAATGCTGACTCAGCAACATATTATATTCTACTGAAACTTGAATATCTCTCAAATGAAGTGAGCTAAATGGAAACTTCCACCACTCTAAGGGTCTATGCCTTCTGAAACACCTTTTGGAAATAATTTAACACCTTCATAGTGATGATGACATGGCGAAAAAAAATCCAAAATTGCAGCCTGAGCCGACAGCATGTTCCTTTGGAGGCACTATCAATAAACCACCACCAAAATATAGTGCCACCAAAGGAATATGCGTCGGCACAGGCTGCAATTTTGGATTTTTTATTATTATTATTATTATTATTTCTCCGTAGACGGTACCCTGCCCTCACCTTTATACATTAAGGGCTGAAACTTGGCATGTACGTTCGGAGTGACCGTCTAATTTGCACCTGGGGTTACGATTTCCGTTTAAATTTTCTTAACACCTATTTAATCTAATTATACTTCATAACATTAATAAATAAATAGTGAGCTTCATAAAATTTACATATTTGGATAGAGAATTAAATTCTACACCTTTTCACAGTGCACGAATTTTCAAATTGGGCTTAGATTGTGCCACAATTGAGTTTCAAATTTCCTTTGTTTACTCACACTTCAATTTCAGTAAACTGTTGAATCTAATTCCATTGTTTCAACTTGTAATAATTATATTGATTTCACTTGTTAAATCTTAACTCTATTGTTTCAACTTGTAATAATTATATTGATTTAACTTATAAATTCCAGCTGGCTTCTATTTAATTGTAGTATTACTATACAATGGATTAAATAGAATTATATAATATAAGGAATTTGTTGACTCAACTCAACCAACCGTGGATAACATTGCTAAAATAAATAACTAATAATATAATTTATTATCAATACATAATGATTGAATGGCATTAAACTCAAGATGGTTTATGATAGAAACGAACTTCAAATTTATCTACCTTTCCTTGTAACTCCGACCACTTAACAAATGTTCTTCACACCTTGGGCGTTGATGACTTGGTGAAAAAAAATCCAAAATTGCAGCCTGCGCCGACAGCATGTTCCTTTGGAGGCACTATCAATAAACCACCAACAAAATATAGTGCCACCAAAGGAACATGCTGTCGGCGCAGGCTGCAATTTTGGATTTTTATTATTATTATTATTACTGTGCCGACTATACTATAGTATAGTGGCCCAGTATTGGAATCACTGGCTTTATTATTTTTTACTGTGCCGACTATACTATAGTATAGTGGCCCAGTATTGGAATCACTGCCTTTATTATTACTGTGCCGACTATACTATAGTATAGTGGCCCAGTATTGGAATCACTGCCTTTATTATTTTTATTATTATTATTACTGTGCCGACTATACTATAGTATAGTGGCCCAGTATTGGAATCACTGCCTTTATTATTATTTTTTACTGTGCCGACTATACTATAGTATAGTGGCCCAGTATTGGAATCACTGCCTTTATTATTATTATTATTATTTATATTATTATTTTTTCTCCGTAGACGGTGCCCTGGCCAGAGCTTTATGGTTGATGGGCTGAAACTTGGCATGTAGGTTCGGAGTCGACGTCTAATTTGCACCTGGGGTTACGATTTTTTATTAACAAATTTTTGACACATCTTTAACACCTTTCAAATTTTGTCTGGTCCATAACTCAAAAGTTGTTTTACTAAACCCCCAAATTTTATTTCACATTTGGACTCGCCATAGAATTCTGCGTCTGATGGGACAAGAAAGTTTCGCATAAAGGGGTCAATTTCTGCCATAAATGGGCGTTGAAATTTCTTTGTTTACTCACACTTCAATTTCAGTAAAACTGTGAAATCTAATTCCATTGTTTCAACTTGTAATAATTATATTGATTTAACTTGTTAAATCCTACTCTATTGATTCAACTTGCGATAATTATATTGATTCAACTTATAAATTCCAGCTGGCTTCTATTTAATTGTAGCATTACTATACAATGGATTAAATTAAATTAATTTATATAAGGAATTTGTTGACTTTACTCAACTAACCGTGGATAAAATTGCTAAAATAAATAACTAATAATTTAATTTATTATCATTAAGTAATGAATGAATGGCATTAAACTAAAGATGGTTTATGATAGAACCGTTAAGATTTTACATTCCACAACAACGACAGATTAAGTGATTATATTTATTTCGGCGAGAATATTCTTTTTGCACAATTAATGTACTGACGTAATTTATTATAATTAATTCCTTTTGTATTTAACTTATAGAATTTTCCAATTGGATTATTGGGGTTATCGAGTGCGCTGAATTCAAATATGATAGTGAAATTCGATTTAAATTAATAATAAGTGCAAATAATTGAACTGTATTTATTTTGCTGTACATAATAATGGTGTTAAATTATTAATTTATTAATTAAATATTTATACTAATTAGGTAAATTTCATTAATCTCAGAGATGATACAAGATAGAAACAAACTTTCAATTTATCAATTGGTCCTTATGCCAGGTACCACCTATACAAGTGGGTCTTGACACCTTGAGGTGATGATGACATCGTTAAAAAAATGTATTTTTACAATTTTGTGAATTAAATAATTCGCATGGGTTGGTTGGAGTTGGGTGAATACCCAACACGCACTTAAAAAATGCTGAGTCATCACAGATTATATTCTACTGAAACTTGAATATCTCTCAAATGAATTGAGCTAAATGGAAACTTCCACCACTCTAAGGGTCGTTGCCTACTGAAACACCTTTCTGAAATAATTTAACACCTTCATAGTGATGATGACTAGGCGAAAAAAAATCCAAAATTGCAGCTAGTGCTGACAGCATGTTCCTTTGGAGGCACTATCAATAAACCACCACCAAAATATAGTGCCACCAAAGGAACATGCGTCGGCACAGCTGCAATTTTGGATTTTTATTTTTATTATTATTTTTTTTTTCTCCGTAGACGGTGCCCTGGCCAGAGCTTTATAGTTGATGGGCTTAAACTTGGCATGTAGGTGCGATGGTACCGTCTAATTTGCACCTGGGGTTACGATTTTTGATTAAGAAATTTTTGACACATCTTTAACACCTTTCAAAATTTGTCTGGTCCATAACACAAAATATGTTTTACTAAACCCCCAAATTTTATTTCACATTTGGATTCACCATAAAATTCTGCGTCTGATGGGAGAAGAAAACTTTCAATAAAGAGTTTTATTTCTGCCATAAATGGGGGTTGAAATTTCTTTGTTTACTCACACTTCAGTTTCAGTATAACTGTTAAATCTAATTCCATTGTTTCAACTTGTAATAATTATATTGATTTAACTTGTTAAATCTTACTCTATTGATTCAACTTGCGATAATTAAATTGATTTAACTTATAAATTGCAGCTGGCTTCTATGTAATTTACCATACAATGGATTAAATAAAATAATATAATATAAGGAATTTGTTGACTTAATTCAACTCAACCGTGGATAACAATGCTAATATAAATAACTAATAATATAATTTATTATCAATACATAATGAATGAATGGCATCAAACTCAAGATGGTTTAAGATAGAAACAAACTTCAAATTTATCTACCGTTCCTTGTGACTCGGACCAATTAACAAATGCTTCTTCACACCTTGGGCGTTGATGACTTGGCGAAAAAAAATCCAAAATTGCAGCCTGCGCCGACAGCATGTTCCTTTGGAGGCACTATCAATAAACAACCAACAAAATATAGTGCCACCAAAGGAACATGCGTCGGCACAGGCTGCAATTTTGGATTTTTTTTTTTTCTCCGTAGACGGTGCCCTGCCCAGAGCTTTAGAGTTGATGGGCTGAAACTTGGCATGTAGGTGCGATGGGACCGTCTAATTTGCACCTGGGGTTACGATTTTTGATTAACAAATTTTTGACACATCTTTAACACCTTTCAAATTTTGTCTGGTCCATAACTCAAAAATTGTTTTACTAAACCCGCAAATTTTATTTCACATTTGGATTCGCCATAAAATTCTGCGTCTGATGGGAAAAAAATATTTCCATAAAGGGGTCAATTTCTGCCATAAATTGGGGTTGAAATTTCTTTGTTTACTCACACTTCAATTTCAGTAAAACTGTGAAATCTAATTCCATTGTTTCAACTTGTAATAATTATATTGATTTAACTTGTTAAATCCTACTCTAGTGATTCAACTTGCGATAATTATATTGATTTAACTTATAAATTCCAGCTGGCTTCTATTTAATTGTAGTATTACTATACAATGGATTAAATAAAATATTATAATATAAGGAATTTGTTGACTTAATTAAACTTAACCGTGGATAACATTGCTAAAATAAATAACTAATAATATAATTTATTATCGATATAGTATAATGAATGAATGGCAGTAAACTATAGATGGTTTACGATAGAAACAAACTTCAAATTTATCTACCATTCCTTGTGACTCGGACCAATTAACAAATGGTTTTTGACACCTTGAGGCGTTGATGACTGGGCGAAAAAAAATCCAAAATTGCAGACTGTGCCGATAGCATGTTCCTTTGGAGGCACTATCAATAAACAAACAACAAAATATAGTGCCACCAAAGGAACATGGTCGGCACAGTCTGCAATTTTGGATTTTTTTTTTTTCTCCGTAGACGGTGCCCTGGACAGATCTTTATAGTTGATGGGCTGAAACTTGTCATGTAGGTGCGATGGGACCGTCTAATTTGCACCTGGGGTTACGATCTTTGATTAACAAATTTTGGACACATCTTTAACACCTTTCAAAATTTGTCTGGTCCATAACTCAAAATATGTTTTTATAAACCCCAAAATTTTATTTCATATTTGGATTCACCATAAAATTCTGCGTCTGATGGGAGAAGAAAATTTTCAATAAAGGGTTTAATTTCTGCCATAAATAGGGGTTGAAATTTCTTTGTTTACTCACACTTCAATTACTGTAAAACTGTGAAATCTAATTCCATTGTTTCAACTTGTAATATTTATATTGATTTAACTTGTTAAATCTTTCACTATTGTTTCAACTTGCAATAATTAAATTGATTTAACTTATAAATTCCAGCTGGCTTCTATTTAATTGTAGTAATACTATACAATGGATTAAATATAATAATATAATATAAGGAATTTGTTGACTCAACTCAACCAACCGTGGATAACATTGCTAAAATAAATAACTAATAATATAATTTATTATCAATACATAATGAATGAATGGCATTAAACTCTAGATGGTTTATGATAGAAACAAACTTCAAATTTATCTACCGTTCCTTGTGACTCGGACCAAATAACAAATGCTTCTTCACACCTTGGACGTTGATGACTTGGCAAAAAAAATCCAAAATTGCAGCCTGTGGCGACAGCATGTTCCTTTGGAGGCACTATCAGTAAACCAACCACAAAATATAGTGCCACCAAAGGAACATGCGTCGGCACAGGCTGCAATTTTGTTTTTACTGTGCCGACTATACTATAGTATAGTGGCCCAGTATTAGAATCACTGCCTTTATTACTGTGCCGACTATACTATAGTATAGTGGCCCAGTATTGGAATCACTGCCTTTATTACTGTGCCGACTATACTATAGTATAGTGGCCCAGTATTAGAATCACTGCCTTTATTTTTATTTTTATTATTATTTTTTCTCCGTAGACGGTGCCCTGGCCAGAGCTTAATTGTTGATGGGCTGAAACTTGGCATGTAGGTGCGATGGGACCGTCTAATTTGCACCTGGGGTTACGATTTTTCGTTAACAAATTTTTGACACATCTTTAACACCCTTAAAAATTTGTCTGGTCCATAACTCAAAATATGTTTTACTAAACCCCCAAATTTTATTTCATATTTGGATTCGCCATAAAATTCTGCGTCTGATGGGAGAATAAATTTTCCAATAAAGGGGTCAATTTCTGCCATAAATGGGGGTTGAAATTTCTTTGTTTACTCACACTTCAATTTCAGTAAAGTGTTAAATCTAATTCCATTGTTTCAACTTGTAATAATTATATTGATTTAACTTGTTAAATCCTACTCTAGTGATTCAACTTGCGATAATTATATTGATTCAACTTATAAATTCCAGCTGGCTTCTATTTTGCAATTGAAAATTAAGATTATATATTTCATAACAACGACATATTATGTGATTATATTTACTTCTGCGTGAATATAATTGCACTGTTAATATACTGACGTAATTAATTATAAATAATTCAGTTTGTATTTAACTTATATAGAAGCTTCCAATTTGTATATTAGAGGTTATCGAGTGTGCGGAATTGAAATTTGATAGATAAATTAATTAATTAATTATTTATGACAAAATAATTGAACTTAATAATTGTATGTTGACATTGAAATTGGTGTCATATTATAAATAATATTAATAATTATTTATACTAATTAATTAAATATCATAAATCTCAGAGATCATAGAAGATAGAAACAAACTTTCAATATATCAATTGGTCCTTATGACACGTGCCACCTATACAAGTGGGTCTTGACACCTTGAGGTGATGATGACATCGTTAAAAAAATGTGTTTTTACAATTTTGTTAATTCGATATTTAAAATGGGTTAGTTAATGTTGGTTGATGACCCAACACCCACTTAAAAAATGCTGAGTCATTACAGATTATATTCTACTGAAACTTGAATATCTCTTTAATGAAGTGAGCTGAATGGAAACTTCCACCACTCTAAAGGGTCGTTGCCTTCTGAAACACCTTTCTGAAATAATTTAACACCTTCATAGTGATGATGACATGGCGAAAAAAAAAATCCAAAATTGCAGCCTGTGCCGACGCATGATCCTTTGGTGGCACTATATTTTGTTGTTGGTTTATTGATAGTGCCTCCAAAGGAACATGCTGTCGGCACAGGCTGCAATTTTGGATTTTTATTACTGTGCCGACTATACTATAGTATAGTGGCCCAGTATTAGAATCACTGCCTTTATTACTGTGCCGACTATACTATAGTATAGTGGCCCAGTATTGGAATCACTGCCTTTATTATTTTTATTATTATTTTTACTGTGCCGACTATACTATAGTATAGTGGCCCAGTATTGGAATCACTGCCTTTATTATTTTTTTTTTTTTTTTTTTTTCTCCGTAGACGGTGCCCTGGCCTGAGCTTTATAGTTGATGGGCTGAAACTTGGCATGTAGGTGCGATGGGACCGTCTAATTTGCACCTGGGGTTACGATTTTTGATTAACAAATTTTTGCCACATCTTTAACACCTTTCAAAATTTGTCTGGTCCATAACTCAAAATATGTTTTACTAAACCCCCAAATTTTATTTCACATTTGGATTCACCATAAAATTCTGCGTCTGATGGGAGAAGAGAACTTTTAATAAAGATTTTTATTTCTGCCACAAATGTGGTTTGAAATTTCTTTGTTTACTCACACTTCAATTTCAGTAAAACTGTGAAATCTAATTCCATTTTTCAACTTGTAATAATTATATTGATTTAACTTGTTAAATCTTTCACTATTGTTTCAACTTGCGATAATTAAATTGATTCAACTAATAAATTCCAGCTGGCTTCTATTTAATTCTAGTATTACTATACAATGGATTAAATAAATTATAATAATATAAGGAATTTGTTGACTCAACTCAACCAACCGTGGATAACATTGCTAAAATAAATTCCTGATAATATATTTTATTATCAATACATAATGAATGAATGGCATTAAACTCTTGATGGTTTATGATAGAAACTAACTTCAAATTTATCTACCGTTCCTTGTAACTCCGACCAATTAACAAATGGTTCTTCACACCTTGGGCGTTGATGACTGGGCGAAAAAAAATCCAAAATTGCACCCTGTGCTGACAGCATGCTCCTTTGGAGGCACTATCAATAACCAACCAATAAAATATAGTGCCACCAAAGGAACATGCGTCGGCACAGGGTGCAATTTTGGATTTTTTTTTTTTCTCCGTAGACGGTGCCCTGGCCAGAGCTTAATTGTTGATGG
Organism: Hexactinellida sp. DTS-2022; assembly: GCA_028753945.1. Taxonomy (NCBI): domain Eukaryota; kingdom Metazoa; phylum Porifera; class Hexactinellida; species Hexactinellida sp. DTS-2022. The sequence goes on from JAPNXP010000001.1 coordinate 15,551,280, forward strand.
GCTGAAACTTGGCATGTAGGTGCGATGGGACCGTCTAATTTGCACCTGGGGTTACGATTTTTCGTTAACAAATTTTTGACACATCTTTGACACCTTTAAAAATTTGTCTGGTCCATAACTCAAAAAATGTTTTACTAAACCCCCAAATTTTATTTCACATTTGGATTCGCCATAAAATTCTGCGTCTGATGGGAAAAGAAATCTTTCAATAAAGGGGGTCAATTTCTGCCATAAATGGGGCTTGAAATTTCTTTGTTTACTCACACTTCAGTTTCAGTATAACTGTTAAATCTAATTCCATTGTTTCAACTTGTAATAATTATATTGATTTAACTTGTTAAATCTTACTCTATTGATTCAACTTGCGATAATTAAATTGATTTAACTTATAAATTGCAGCTGGCTTCTATTTAATTTACCATACAATGGATTAAATAAAATAATATAATATAAGGAATTTGTTGACTTAATTCAACTCAACCGTGGATAACAATGCTAATATAAATAACTAATAATATAATTTATTTTCAATACATAATGAATGAATGGCATCAAACTCAAGATGGTTTAAGATAGAAACAAACTTCAAATTTATCTACCGTTCCTTGTGACTCGGACCAATTAACAAATGCTTCTTCACACCTTGGGCGTTGATGACTTGGCGAAAAAAAATCCAAAATTGCAGCCTGCGCCGACAGCATGTTCCTTTGGAGGCACTATCAATAAACAACCAACAAAATATAGTGCCACCAAAGGAACATGCGTCGGCACAGGGTGCAATTTTGGATTTTTTTTTATTACTGTGCCGACTATACTATAGTATAGTGGCCCAGTATTAGAATCACTGCCTTTATTATTATTTTTATTATTATTATTATTTCTCCGTAGCAGGTGCCCTGGCCACACCTGTATACATAGAGGGCTGAAACTTGGCATGTAGATTCGGAGTCGACGTCTAATTTGCACCTGGGGTTTACGATTTTGTATTAACAAATTCTTGACACATCTTTAACACCTTTCAAAATTTGTCTGGTCCATAACTCAAAAAATGTTTTACTAAACCCCAAAATTTTATTTCACATTTGGGTTCGCCATAAAATTCTGCGTCTGATGGGAGAAGAAATTTTTCAATAAAGGGGTCAATTTCTGCCATAAATGGGGGTTGAAATTTCTTTGTTTACTGACACTTCAATTTCAGTAAAGTGTTAAATCTAATTCTATTGTTTCAACTTGTAATAATTATATTGATTTAACTTGTTAAATCCTACTCTAGTGATTCAACTTGCGATAATTATATTGATTTAACTTATAAATTCCAGCTGGCTTCTATTTAATTTTAGTATTACTATACAATTGATTAAATTAAATAATATAATATAAGGAATTTGTTGACTCAACTCAACCAACCATGGATAACATTGCTAAAATAAATAACTAATAATATAATTTATTATCAATACATAATGAATGAATGGCATTAAACTCAAGATGGTTTATGATAGAAACAAACTTCAAATTTATCTCCCGTCCTTGTGGCTCGGATCAATTAACAAATGGATCATGACACCTTGAGGCGTTGATGACTTGGCGAAAAAAAATCCAAAATTGCAGATGTGCTGACAGCATGTTCTTTTGGAGGCACTATCAATAACCCACCAACAAAATATAGTGCCACCAAAGGAACATGCGTCGGCACAGCTGCAATTTTGGATTTTATTATTTTTATTATTATTATTATTTCTCCGTAGCAGGTGCCCTGGCCACACCTGTATACATAGAGGGCTGAAACTTGGCATGTAGATTCGGAGTCGACGTCTAATTTGCACCTGGGGTTACGATTTTGTATTAACAAATTCTTGACACATCTTTAACACCTTTCAAAATTTGTCTGGTCCATAACTCAAAAAATGTTTTACTAAACCCCAAAATTTTATTTCACATTTGGATTCGCCATAAAATTCTGCGTCTGATGGGAGAAGAAATTTTTCAATAAAGGGGTCAATTTCTGCCATAAATGGGGGTTGAAATTTCTTTGTTTACTGACACTTCAATTTCAGTAAAGTGTTAAATCTAATTCTATTGTTTCAACTTGTAATAATTATATTGATTTAACTTGTTAAATCCTACTCTAGTGATTCAACTTGCGATAATTATATTGATTTAACTTATAAATTCCAGCTGGCTTCTATTTAATTTTAGTATTACTATACAATTGATTAAATTAAATAATATAATATAAGGAATTTGTTGACTCAACTCAACCAACCATGGATAACATTGCTAAAATAAATAACTAATAATATAATTTATTATCAATACATAATGAATGAATGGCATTAAACTCAAGATGGTTTATGATAGAAACAAACTTCAAATTTATCTCCCGTCCTTGTGGCTCGGATCAATTAACAAATGGATCATGACACCTTGAGGCGTTGATGACTTGGCGAAAAAAAATCCAAAATTGCAGATGTGCTGACAGCATGTTCTTTTGGAGGCACTATCAATAACCCACCAACAAAATATAGTGCCACCAAAGGAACATGCGTCGGCACAGCTGCAATTTTGGATTTTTTTTTTATATTTATATTTTTTCTCCGTAGACGGTGCCCTGGCCAGAGCTTTATAGTTGATGGGCTGAAACTTGGCATGTAGGTGGGTATGGACCGTCTAATTTGCACCTGGGGTTACGATATTTCTTAACACATTTTGGACACATTTTTAACACCTTACAAAATTTGTCTGGTCCATAACTCAAAAAATGTTTACTAAACCCCCAAATTTTATTTCATATTTGGATTCACCATATAATTCTGCGTCTGATGGGAGAAGAAAATTTGTTAAAATTGGTTTAATTTCTGCCATAAATGGGGGTTGAAATTCCTTTGTTTACTCAACACTTCAATTTCAATAAAACTGTGAAATCTAATTCCATTGTTTCAACTTGTAATAATTGTATTGATTTAACATGTTAAATCTTTCACTATTGTTTCAACTTGCGATAATTAAATTGATTCAACTTATAAATTCCAGCTGGCTTCTATTTAATTCTAGTATTACTATACAATGGATTAAATTAAATTATATAATAATATAAGGAATTTGTTGACTAAACTCAAATCACCGTGGATAACATTGCTAAAATAAATAACTACTAATATATTTTATTATCAATACAAAATGAATGAATGGCATTAATTCTAGTATTACTATACAATGGATTAAATAAATTAAAATAATATATGGAATTTGTTGACTCTACTCAACTCACCGTGGATAACAATGCTAAAATAAATAACTAATAATACCGTATTGCCTTGAATAGTAGCCGGGGCGATTATTGATTTCAAGCCCCATTTAGGCTCAAGAAAATGTTATGATTTTCGAGAATGGCGAATATTTGTGGAATATAATCATTGGAGAGAGTCAATAATTGTAGGGAGGCGATTATTTGATATCAACGGTTATTCTAGGTGGTGTCAAAAATAATTACGAACAATTTTTGGGGGGCGATTATTCAAGGGGGGCGATTATTCGAGGGGGGGCTACTATTCAAGGAAATACGGTATAATATATTATCAATACAGAATGAATGAATGGCATGAAACTCAAGATGGTTTATTATAGAAACAAATTCAAATTTATCTACCGTTCCTTGTGACAACGACCAATTTACAAATGGTTCTTCACACCTTGGGCGTTGATGACTTGGCAAAAAAAATCCAAAATTGCAGCCTGTGCCGACAGCATGATCCTTTGGAGGCACTATCAATATACCACCAACAAAATATAGTGCCACCAAAGGAACATGCGTCGGCACAGGCTGCAATTTTGGATTTTATTATTATTTCTCCGTAGCAGGTGCCCTGGCCACACCTATATACATAGAGGGCTGAAACTTGGCATGTAGTTGGGGAGTGACCGTCTAATTTGCACCTGGGGTTACGATTTTTTCTCAAATAATTTTAACACCTATTTAAACTAATTATTGCTCATAACATGAAATAATTAATGTTGAGCTTGATAAAATTTACATGTGCGGATAGAAAATTAAATTCTACACCTTTTGGCAATTCACAAATATTCAATTTAGCCTAGGTTTGTGCCATAATTGGGGTACCAATCTCCTGTGTTTCCTCACACTTCAGATTCAGTAAAACTTATAAATCAATTTCCATTGTTTCAACTTGTAATAATTATATTGATTCTAATTCTATTGTTTCAACTTGTAATAATTTTATTGATTTAACTTGTTAAATCTTACTCTATTGTTTCAACTTGCGATAAATATATTGATTTAACTTATAAATTCCAGCTGGCTTCTATTTAATTGTAGTATTACTACTATGCAATGGATTAAATATAATAATATAATATAATGAATTTGTTGACTAAACTCAAATCACCGTGGATAACATTGCTAAAATAAATAAACAATAATATAATTTATTATCAATACATAATGAATGAATGGCATTAAACTCTAGATAGTTTATGATAGAAACAAACTTAAAATTCAACAATCGTTCCTTGTGACTCCGACCACTTAACAAATGGTTCTTCACACCTTGGGCGTTGATGACTTGGCGAAAAAAAATCCAAAATTGCAGCCTGCGCCGACAGCATGTTCCTTTGGAGGCACTATCAATAAACCACCAACAAAATATAGTGCCACCAAAGGAACATGCGTCGGCACAGGCTGCAATTTTGGATTTTATTTCTCCGTAGCAGGTGCCCTGGCCACACCAGTATACATTAAGGGCTGAAATTTGGCATGCAGTTGCGAAGTGACCGTCTAATTTGCACCTAGGGTTACGATTTTTTATCAAATAATTTTAACACCTATTTAAACTAATTATGGCTCATAGCATTAAATAATTAATAGTGAGCTTGATAAATTTTACATGTACGGATAGAAAATTAAATTCTACACCTTTCCACAGTGCACGAATTTTTAAATTGGGTTTCGTTAGTGCCACAATAGAGTTGCAAATTTTCTTTGTTTACTAACACTTCAGTTCCATTGAAAGTGATAAATCTAATTCTATTGTTTCAACTTGTAAGAATTATATTGATTTAACTTGTTAAATCTCGCTCTATTGTTTCAACTTGCGATAATTATATTGATTTAACTTCTAAATTCCAGCTGGCTTCTTTTTAATTGTAGTATTACTATACAATGGATTAAATTAAATATTATAATATAAGGAATTTGTTGACTCAACTCAACCAACCGTGGATAACATTGCTAAAATAAATAACTAATAATATAATTTTTTATCAATACATAATGAATGAATGGCAGTAAACTAAAGATGGTTTACGGTAGAAACAAACTTCAAATTTATCTACCATTCCTTGTGACTCGGACCAATTAACAAATGGTTTTTGACACCTTGAGGCGTTGATGACTGGGCGAAAAAAAATCCAAAATTGCAGACTGTGCAGACAGCATGTTCCTTTGGAGGCACTATCAATAAACAAACAACAAAATATAGTGCCACCAAAGGAACATGCGTCGGCACAGTATGCAATTTTTGTTTTTGGTCCGTAGATCGTCCACAGAACAGAGTTTTATAAACTAAGAACTGAAATTTTTAGGACAGGTGTCTTATGGGTTACAGATGTGCACCTGGGGTCACAATTTTTTATTACATTCCTTTGGACACATTTTCACACCTGTTTAATGTTACAACAGGTACAATAAATAGAGCCCGAAAATTAAAATTATATGCATTCGATGGAGAATTAAATTCTACACCTTGTCACAGTACACGAATTTTCAAATTGTGCTTAGTTTGTGCCACAATTGAGTTGCAAGTTTCCTTTGTTTACTAACACTTCAGTTCAATTGAAAGTGTTAAATCTAATTCTATGTTTCAACTCGGTATTATTATAGATTCAACTTGTGAGATCGAGTAGGCTTCTATTTTCCAATTGAAAAATAAGATTATATATTTCTTAGCAACGACAGATTATGTGATTATATTTACTTCTGCGAGAATATAATTGCACTGTTAATATACTGACGTAATTAATTATCATTAAGAGATATCTTATATGTAGACCGTCTAGAAATAGACCAGGTTTTATTCCCTATACATTAGTATTACCCATAAAAAGCAGGGCAAGTGGTCTACAGAATTTATAGACGGTCTACAAATTTTTGGCTTATTTGTATGGGCTTTTATAGACCGTCTATTTCTAGACGGTCTACATATAAGGATGCTCTATAATTAATTCAGTCAGTATATGACTTATGCAGATGCTTCCAATTTGTTTATTAGGGTTATCGAGTGTGCGGAATTGAAATTTGATAGCCAAATTAATTAATTTATTATTTATGACAAAATAATTTAACTTCATAGAGGTAAGTTGACATTGAAATTGGTGAAATATTATAAATAATATTAATAATTATTTATACTAATTAATTAAATATCATAAATCTCGGAGATTATAGAAGATAGAAACAAATTTCAAATTTATCAATTGATCCTTATGCCACATAACACCTCTACAAATGGGTCTTGACACCTTGAGGTGATGATGACATCGTCAAAAAAATGTGTTTTTACAATTTTGTGAATTCTATATTTCGAATGGGTTGGTTGGTGTTGGGTGATCACCCAACACTCACATAAATGCTGACTCATCACTTATTATATTCCACTGAAACTTGAATTTCTTTGAAATGAAGTGAGTAAAACGAAACTTCCAACTTTCTAAGGGTCGTTGCCTTTTGAAACACCTTTCTGAAATAATTTAACAGCATAATAGTGATGATGACATGGTGAAAAAAAATCCAAAATTGCAGCCTGCGCCGACAGCATGTTCCTTTGGAGGCACTATCAATAAACCACCAACAAAATATAGTGCCACCAAAGGAACATGCGTCGGCACAGGCTGCAATTTTGTTGATTATTAGGTACAACTCGGTTGTTAACAACTAAAAGCGGTTGTTAGTTAAACAAACAAACAGATTACACGGCTTTAACAACTATTCTTCAGCCCTGTGCATACGTTATGCGTTATCCGAATGATCTATACAAAACGAAGACTGTTGTCTGTAGTACATCACGTTCGATATGTACCCGTGGTTATAGAAAGTTCAAACTGGTACCAACGACGTTTAATGGTCGAGAACCTGGACTTAAAATTAAATAATTCAATACCTGCTAATAGTTATGACGTTATTTCTACCAACCAATTAACAGTATTGGGAAACCTCAGCTAGCTCAGACTACCAAATCGGGTTTTTGTATAAATGTAAATACTTAACTTAGTATGAAATCCACTGTGATTCACTCTCACTGATCGTATCACAACTCCAAGCATGAGGAAATCTGGGGTCAAAATTTAAATTTCGCGGCGAAGCGTGGGTACCCGGCTTGTACAAGTGCTATATAATATTTTTAATGATTAGTTTTAAGTACAAGTTAGATATTACTAAAATATATTTTTTTTTTTTTGGTTATCAAGTATAGAACTGAAACATGGCGAATAAAGGTGAGGATAATATTAATTCAATTGTCCCATCATCAAAAAATGTTGAATTGAAGAAGAATTTACTCGCAATGGAATTTGACGAAGAAAATACAACATTTATTATGGAGAACGGAGATAAATACCTTGGAAACGCACGTATATTTGCTAAGAAGTTGGGAGTATCACCCGAAAAGGCTCAAATGGCTCTAGATTGTCTAATATCTTTCAAGAAATATACTCTAACCAAAAAAGATATCATTGCGATTGACGAATGCTTGGAAGATCCTGATTTCAAGAGTGTTGAAGAAATTTCTTTATTTTGTGGTATTACTCCAAAATTGGTTACAGATCATATTGAAACAAAGCAACTCAGTGAAACTCAAAAGGATCATATACATAAACTTTTAAATGCCGGTTACTGCATCAGTAGTATCGCGACTGAACAGAAGTTACCTAACAATAAAGTTCAGGAGTATGTGAACAAAACTTTTATAACTTTCAATGGAAAAGAAGGCCAAAAAATTTTGAATATAATACTTAATCTAGAAATATTCAACAATTTCTCTAGTGCCAAATTACGAGATTTGATTAAGTCTAGAGATCTAAGACTTCAAGATCAATTGTGTTGTTATCTCCGTAAACATAATATTAGTGCGTATCAGCAATTATTTGAGTATTTTCGAAAATTCGATGAGTCCCGAAACTTTATTGAGATTAATAAAACACTGAGCTTTGACGACATTCTCTTTATGGAAACAGAAAGCAAGTATAATGCCGAAGAACTGAGCATCAAATTGCATAAAGTAGAAACCGTTATAGTAGAACACCTACAACGGTACCACCCAACCCAAGAAGAGAAGGACTATTTTTCTTTTATACAAAAGGAACAAATTGCAAAAATATTGTCCAATTTTGGGAAAGAAGTAAAAACTTTTCATAATTATCGAATACTAATTACAGAATCTTTCGATACCTTGATACAGAGAGCAGAAAACGCAGAAAATACCCCAATGCAAGTATTTAAAGAGCTCTTGCCTCTAATATTTTATTACCTCAAATGTAGCCTCTCTTTCGAGGATATTACGCGGATATTAGCTAAAATAACCAACATCACAGTCACGAGGTATGACGTATTCCATATAATATTTCAACTGGCCGACACAGTTGTGAGAGGTCTCTGCATTGAGCATTACTCATTTAGTAATCCGGTCCCACTGTATTACCCAATAATACAATCTTCCCTTGATAAGGGAAAACAAGTTGAATTTGGGTTATGTAGTGAGCTGTGGTATTCCATCAAAGAGTATAATGGACTAATATCTTTCGGGTTAGGAAGAGCAAGTTGGAAACCAATCGGAAAATCTAATTTACTGGATCTAACATTTGAAACAGAGTTTTTACAGGGAAATCCTCAAAGTAGTGCATTTCATCTAAAATCAATAGATATACAGTTGACTAAGAATCTATTTGGGACAGTGAATTCTAGTTCCACTAAGGAGCTTACGAAATGGGCATACATTGACTGTCATAGATATTCAGACCCAAGTATTATTCAAGTAATTTGTCAACACTTGGATATTGCTTTAATTCATATCAGTCACTCGGATTTTATAGTGAACAATTCATTGATAACTAAAGAAATTATGACATTTGCAAAATGTATGAAACATGTGTATGTCTATATCCGAGATCATGAAGAACCTAGGGTCACTGTAAAGAAAGAAAATGAATCAATCACATATATTTTCCTACCCAACCTAACTAAGGGTGATGTGACCGTCTATTCAACTCTGAAAAAAATCGGTTATGAAATAGTAAATTCTAAGACTGTAAATCCTAAACAAATTGGACCAGAATTTATTGAGTCTGTAATTGGTGCACTTAAACCCAGGTATTTGAAAGAAATAGTTATAGATAAGAAATTAATTCAATCTATAACGGACTACATAAAAAAATACCCAATGTCTCTTCGTGAAATAAATTTTACTTTCTTGAGTTACTATCCCAGTTTTGTAAAATACATGAAATACTATCATCAGGTATCTTCTGAAATTGAATTGGAGATCATTGATGATTTAAATTCTCAATGTGTGAAACAAAAAGAAACCTTAGAATGCAGTAACATGGGAGAAATTGTTCTTACTTTCAACAAAATCTTGGAACGGAATAATTCAGGACTCGTATTATGGAAACTATCACAAGAGCTATGTGCACTCACAAAGCAAGTGCACCTTCTCAAAATATCGAATAACAAAGAGAGATATAGCTTAGAGATTATCTGGAGAGAGGCACTGCTAACTAGTAAATATGGTAATAAGTCGAAAAACAACAAGGATAGAGAAATGTTTAAACAGCGCTATGCATCTAATTTCAGCAATTATGTGGAGAAAGGGGATGCATTCGAGCTAATTGATGGTGATAACCTCCGATTCTTCAATAAAGACATTAATTCTCTATTAAACATATTATACAGAAAGCAGATCGATGAGCTGAATGTCATCAGTGGGGGAAATGTTTTGTTAATGCAAAAAGCTCCAACTGTAGTGAGCATTTTTGGACCCCAGAGTTCGGGAAAATCTACACTGTTAAATTATTGCTTCGGATGTAAGTTCCTAACTAGTGCTGGTAGGTGTACCAGAGGAGTTTATGCTTCTATTGCTAAACTGAGTCAATCAGTTAACAATACAAATCAATTCTTAATCCTCGATACAGAAGGACTAGACGGTGGAAACAAAGAAGGGACATCTGTAATCCACTTTGACAGAACAATGGTGTTGTTTTGTCTCGCCGTGTCTCAGGTGATAATTATTAATATTAAAGGCGAATTAGGAGAAGAAATGCAGAATCTCCTTCAGATTTGCGCGTATTCTCTGGAAAAACTGAAAGTTTGTAAGGTACCAATACCAAAGATATTCTTTGTTCTCAACCAACAAGCAGATCCAGATCGGAACGTTTATATAGGCGCTTTGAGGAACTTGATGAATAAACTAGACGAAGAATCTGAACTAATGGAACTTGACGGATGTCGAATTTCAGAGTTAATACAAATTTCTGAAGATACTCTATTCATTCTACCTTCAGCCTTCAACTCCGTTCAATTGAATAGTCATGCAGCTAAACTTTATGAATCAGATGTAATCAAACTATATCCCACAATTGCTTTCGCAAACAGATGTGCAGAATTAAGACAGGCTATTATCAATCATCTGGTTCATATTCCAAAAAATGAAATATCAAGTTTCACCACAATGAGTGAGTGGCTAGAGATGTCCGGAGTTATTTGGGAAACTATTATAAAATATCAAGACATAGTGAAACATAGAAACGTTGACGAACTTAAGTGCAGTAATTTACTCCGGCTGACAGTCGGGAAGATAATGAACAACCATATATTCGGTAATCAGACAGAGTTTAATAAAATCACAGAACAATTGATATCTGAAATAAAAGAAATCACTACTATACAAACTCCGACTATTATACTAGCAGAAAAAATGTTGAAATTTAATGAAGTTTTTCAAAAACGCGGTGAACAATGTTTGGTGGAATTCAATCAAAAATGTCATAATAATCCTTTATTGAAAAGAATGACGCATTTGTGCGAGGATATGAATTTGAATTTAGCGAGGCTAATTGGTATTGAGAGAAAGAAGTATCAAGATAAACTTAAGTTTCATATTAATGCTGTTTTAATTGAAATCAATCTAGGCGAAAAAATGGGAAAATTTCAGGAAGAAATTGCTGAAAATGTTGATCATTTTGTAGATTTAACCAACGAAGAACAGAGAGAGACTTTCGAAGAACTATGGGTGAAATGCTTTGACAATATTAGAAAAGAAGAAGAGGAAATCGAACGTTATGAAGAATTTGGTAATTTGTATATGATTTTCAAAATGGAATCAAAAACAATGGAAAATAAGCAAGACATTGTCAAACATTTTCATTATTTTAACTTTGAGATGAACAAGATAATAGAATATATCCGATTAGAAATCCTAAAATCATTTGAAAGTGATTCTTATTCCTTTTCTACCTCAGAGGATTTCATTTATCCATGGAAAGTAAACAACATACCAATAAAAGAAATGACTCCAATTATAGGTAAGGTGAATTATGAGTACTTGGGGAATGATATGTTATTTACATTGGATGAAATTACTTTTGATTCAACTACACTAATACCAAAAATATGCGATTGGGTTCCTAAATGCTGTCATCCTCTTGTTAACTATTGCTCAGGTTACTTTAACCATGCAGACATAACATGGCAGATGGAAGAAAGAAAACAAATACGGTTGCTAGCCTCACTTTTGCAGGATCCAAATAATGGTGGAATGAAGACATGGGAAAAGTTGATTCAAAATATCTCTTCAAGAGTTGAGGAATTGGTCAAGGAAGATCCTCAAATTACACAAAGTACTGTCAAACAACTTGTCAATTATTTATGTTACACCATTAAACATGTCAATTATGAAATCAATTTTATACAAGCAAAGTTGACAAATGCAGCTGAAAGGAAAATCACTACATTAGTGTTTGCTTACGCATTCAAATCCCTTTGGGATACAAAGGTAAATAACAACATTGAAAGTAAAATGAAAGAAAATGAAAGAAAAAGTCCAAAGTTTGAGTACTTTTTGCGTGTAATAAATACTCGTAAAATGACATTAGGAGATTGGGATCGTATAGGATTGAGACAGAATGATCGAAAAACTGCGAACCAGTTTGCGTTGGATTTCCTTGAAAGTCTAAAACGAGGTGTAATGACTGATGAACAGTGTCAAATAGAGTCTATAATTAATGAGCAGAAAACTTCATTGTCACACGATAGCATTCTTATTCAAATTCATGAACTAATTGATCAACAACTTGATTCGGACCCTGACATTGAAATACTAAATCAAGAAAATTTAGTCATCCAATTCATTTGCAACCGAATTCAAGTAATAAAGAATTAATTTCAAAGAAAATGGTTTGATGTAATTGAAACAAATTATTCCAGGAGTTTTACATGCATGAGAAGTACTTTTGATGCTAAATTATCTAAAATAAAGATAGTATTCGCAACATTTTTAGGTAATCTCCACAAAAGGTCAACCTCACATGAAAAAACTAAGCTACTAAAGTATGATTCAAATAATCTTTTCGAGCCGGATAAAAAAGATGTTTTTCCTGCTCCTGACTCTAGCTATGAGTTTAAAATTCGATCCAGTTTGTTAAAAGCAACTTCGGAATACCTTCATAATTATTTCAATCCTAAAATTAGTCAAACAGACTTTTCACGTTTTTTAAAGAGTTCATTCATGGTGGACGGTATCAAAGTTAAGATGTTGAAGGGAAATGTACTACCAATTGAAAAACCAATTGATCCTGTCCTTGAGGAAGACACATTCAAAAAGTTGGAAAACATCAAAATGTTCAATTCAGAGCAAATATTTAATATTTACCAATACATAAAAGAATTTGTCTCAGTATTGGATAGCTGCCAATTTGAGCTAGAAAAAAGTGAATTTGAAGAAATGTTACTCAAAATGAAACAGGAATTTGAATCACTTGTATTAAACTGTGACTCTCAATGCCCAAGTTGTGGTAAATTTTGTGATAGGGCATTCCATCCATATGGTGGTCAATGTGAGATTAAAACAGGTCACCAAATCTGTTCTATGGGCGGCAAAGTTTGGGAGAATGACAAAAATAGATCTGCTATCTTAACCACTTGTGAGGATTACGAAAACGACACTATAGTTAATTTACCCGGACAGAAAATTACTTGGGAAAAGTTCAAAGATAAAACAAGATTAGAATGGGATTGGAATCCTCCTAGTGATGAAATATACACAAATTTGCGTAAAACTAATCGCGATAGAATTGAAAAGATATGGTATAAGTTTGGTAGAGGAATATTAGGCTACTACGCGAGTAATGATGTCGTTATTAAATATATTCCTAACTCTGGACTGAAGGTCAAGTTCGAAATATCTGGATTAATCGAATATCGCATTTGCTTCGTCATAGAAAGTACCACTAGAGTGTTGGATGGCATTCTACATGACATAAATTATATTTTCAGCCTAATTAACTCATATCGAATTTTTGGTAAAACGGCAGAATTCAAAATAGTTTGCTATGGTAATCATTATGACGGGAATTCAATGATTAAACTTTTTCCTTTAAATTCTAAATTCACTACAGATTGTGCTTCTTTAGTAAAATTTCTTACTAATTATTCCTTCGATGTAAAAAATTGCCCGAATGCTATTTTAGATGGATTAGCTACGGCAGCCACGAAGTCTGATTGGAAATGCACTCCGGGTGTCAAGAACATTATTTTTCACTTTTATGATTCTCCCCCACATGGGAACTTTCCTAACTACAAATCACATAGTGCTATCAGCAATGGACGCGACTGCTGTTGTTGTTGTTCCATGTGTAAATTTGATTGGGATAAAGATGTATGGCATCCTATGCTCAAATTTAATATTTCGTATAAAGGTTTTAGCTATTGTAATAAGTTTTTTAACTTCAAAAAGGTAATGACAACTAAACTCGGAGATTTATGTCACAATATTAATTGGGTAACTTCAAGTAATACAGAAATGGCCAATAGTTGTGGTATCTTTATTGACTATAAGATGGATTAATACTTATTTGAATTCATATTGTTTATAGAAATAACTTGCTTAGTCAGTGAGGACAATGTTACTATTTATACACATCGGTTTTAGTACATTTTTACAAACATGGTTCGATTCTTTATGTAATATCTGTGCATATTTGTGTTTGATACTTTCTTTTCAGGCTAATGGGATGTCTTAGTTAACAAACAGTGTATTCAGTTCTAAAGACCTACAGTATACGTACACATAATATGTTTAAATTCAATAAATTGTGACTTCGAATAATGATACCGTGAAAGGGGGAGGAACCAATCTTGATCCAATATTGAGCTATAGAGTTTTATAACAAATTGAAAAATGTTCGATATAAAAACCAATATCGGCCGAATTCAAAGCTGGCGACGGTGAATTCTTTTACAATGTAATTTTGATTCGAATTTTCTAAGCATTTAAAGATTAGTTGGCCAATTAATTGAATTTATATCCTGCTGTTGATTTTATACATTATCTAACTGAAATTGTATCTTGTACAACTGTAAGTATACTGTAACTGAATTTAACCCAATTTACCAGTTCGCAGCGAATTTTTGTGGGTAGTCTTCCAATGCGCCATCCCGGCCCTGTTTCTAACGGTGTACTTTTTTTTGAATGTGATAATCTATATTATTAAATCTCGATTGTTGTGTGTGTGTTTGTCTGTTTGTTTGTTTGTCCAGATTGTATTAGAGTGATGGGGGAATAGGAACCGAATTTATAACGTGTTCAGCATACTTGTTTACTTATGATACCCATTGAAAGCAAACTTGTAGGATGATTTTGAATTTCAATAATTTGTTTACCTATTTGTGTAAACAACAACAACAAATATTCATATTAGAAATTATAAACGCGAAATTCGTGTTCAGTATACTTGTTTACTTATGATTCCCGTTGAAAGCTACTTCTAGGTCGATTTTGAATTTCATTAATTTATTTACATATTTTGTGTAAAATTACGTATTTCTCATTTATAAATTTCAAATTATGAATATTTATTGTTGTTGTTTACAAAAACAGCGAAACAGATTATTCAAAAATCAAAATGAACCCAGAAGCCACTTATAGGAAACAAGTTAAAAGTATGGAAAATGGTAGAAAGGGATGTATATAACATTGACAAATTTACCAACTATATAATCCCGGTTTAGTAAAAAGTGAGGTGCGTAGCAGCGATCCGTCGCAAAGCGACCGAGACCGAAGGGTTCGTATAGTTGAAAATCTATCGAAATCATAGACTCCTTAAGTAAAGGACTGGAACGTCGCGATCTCGGGGTTTTTAACTTGAGTCTGAGAGGCTCCAATTATAAAAATTGATAAAGCATTAAGTTTCCGGTCTCCAAGTGTGATTTTTGGCATATAGGAGTAACTTTTGGCATCCGTCAACAATTTGAGGTTTTCACTCAAAATTTCTCACACCTCGACAAGTTATGACGTCATTGTCACATTTCGAGAACCCTGAAAAGTCACTTAATCGCACATAATTCGCGCACTCAAAGAGATAAAAATCTGAAAATTTAATAGAACATGCACATTAATGATGCGGACACTTTGGTAACACCAGATTGCCAATATGCTTACTCATTATCACATGATGACGTAATCACTAAAATTTCACATTTTTAAATTTGACTATTTAGGCCTATTTACGCTTTATAATCAATGTTGTAAGTGTATAAACCATACACCAACCGCAAAGCTGTTGGTATGTGGTTGGGTTCTGCCGCAAAGCGACCTAGCAAGCGAAGCGCACTAGTATATATAGATATACTGTAGAATCAATCTATATAGATACTAGCGTGCTTTGCGGCAGAACCCAACCACATAGCAACCGCTTTGCGGTTGGTGTATGGTTTATACACTTACAACATTGATTATAAAGCGTAAATAGGCCTAAATAGTCAAATTTAAAAATGTGAAATTTTAGTGATTACGTCATCATGTGATAATGAGTAAGCATATTGGCAATCTGGTGTTACCAAAGTGTCCGCATCATTAATGTGCATGTTCTATTAAATTTTCAGATTTTTATCTCTTTGAGTGCGCGAATTATGTGCGATTAAGTGACTTTTCAGGGTTCTCGTCTTCTCGAAATGTGACAATGACGTCATAACTTGTCGAGGTGTGAGAAATTTTGAGTGAAAACCTCAAATTGTTGACGGATGCCAAAAGTTACCCCTATATGCCAAAAATCACACTTGGAGACCGGAAACTTAATGCTTTATCAATTTTTATAATTGGAGCCTCTCAGACTCAAGTTAAAACCCCCGAGATCGCGACGTTCCAGTCCTTTACTTAAGGCAGGTGTGTCAAACTCGATTCGAATAGTGGGCCAATTTCATAACCCCAGCCCTTTACCCGGGCCATATTCCAGATATTTTAATGGATTGCGGGCCACATCTGAGCAACCGGCGGGCCACAAATGGCCCGCGGGCCACCAGTTTGACACGCCTGACTTAAGGAGTCTATGATCGAAATACATAAGTACTTAATTAATTTTTAGAGTTACCAATTGCAATTGGGACAATATATCTGACTAAGTTAAGTTAAGAGTAAAAAATAAAAGGCTTTTTGGGAAAATCTTTATTACATAGCATTGGAAACACTGCTATATAGAACCATTTTAATATTTAGCGGGAGAAACATGTAGGATTATATCGTTATTCTTAACTATTAGTATGTAAAAGTTAATAAGTGACACATAAGCTTCGGTACTAAATCACAAATAGTTTGAGAACCACAGTTCTAACCGTTTATAATAATCACAACTAATAATCACAGTACAAGCTACAAGGTATAAGGTTACTCACCGACCAGGATACAATAATATCATATATATGATCTCCAAAACAGTGTATTATACAACCGTTTGTAAACACGCTCCTAATCCTGGTATGATCCAATTTCAATATACCTAATACCGATACATTTATAAGTTTAGCCTCTTCAAACTCATCTGATTAGCGAGAAAATCTGATGATCGGATCAGTAGTGTACTGTGAGGGGCGGAAAAAATCAACTAAACTATGTGTATATATTTATTCTTAATTTTACCGTTGGTAGCACCAATGAGTTAACCGGCTTAACCCATAATGAGACAAATTCGGATAACGAGTTTGACAATTATATCCATAGATAGAGACATTACTAATGTTAGGGATTTTGATAAAATTATCAATGGCTTATAGGTTATGAAATCAAGAAAATTTATTTATATAAATGGTAGGGCATTAGTCGATCGCCAAAAAAATGATCGCGATCTCGATCCAGATCTTCACTTAAAATAGTATCGCGATCTCGATCCCGATCGCAATTTTACAAATGATCGCCGATCCGATCTCGATCATTTTTGCGATCATTTCTTATTTGCCGTAGTATCTATTCAGGAGGCTCAGATTTCAACTTGACCAACTTTTAGAAACAGTGAAGTTAGATTTTCAACAACCTGAAAAATATTTTATTGTTACGGGCCTGTTTTATGGATAAATTGAATTAATAATCGTATTCAAATTAAATACATGTGTTAAACTAATTAGGTGGTTTGGTGGATGAATTTAATTGGGGAACCTTTTCTAAAAGATCGGAATGTAGGATCGAAAATTTATGCAAAAAAATGATCGCGATCTCCATTTCGATCGTTCTGTAAAATACGATCGACGATCCTGCTTCGATCGTCAAAAAGGATCGCGATCGTGATCGCGCGATCTTTGATCGTTCGATCCTAATGCCCTAATAAATGGTAAATGTATTAAACAGTAATATTTTATCATATTATCTCACGCCTGGGCAGGGGGGCGGAATAATGTGACGGTGCCTTCTGGATCGAATTATTTTAGTCCAATGTCCTGTATCATGAAAGTCCTGATGGTTTCATTGTGTGATTACACTGAGGTTATGAGGTCATATATAATTAGCTTACATGTCTGTTAGTACTATCTGTATCAGCTCTATGGCACAGTTCAATGTGCCACGTGCTACGCTTCTGATAATGCACAGCTTATGAATAAGTATGCAGATACAGCCATAACTGAAGTGTACTGAGTATAAGAATACTTAGATTAATAGTAGTCATAAAATACTAAACGCTATTTCAACTGTAACAACAAACTCAAACATTAATAACAATTCAACAACACTGCTTGTAACGATCTACTACATTAGAAGTGATATTTGTAAACAAACTGTGCACAATGTGAGTTAAATATGTGATATAATTGTCAGTTTTAAGTTAACAAGCCATTTTCCTGGCTGTAGTGCAGGGTTTTTTTTTTAAGGTTGAGACCTTGATGTAACTCAGCGCGGCCTTGGTGAAACTCAACACTGCAGCGGCCGCGGCCGACCCATAATCGTGGTGTAACTCCAAAAAATCTTGGTGCAAAATTTACACCAAGATCGGCCTTAAAAAAACCCTGCTGTAGTGTGATTAAACTCTTTGTAGATCCCTTGATAAAATCATTTCC
This sequence comes from Hexactinellida sp. DTS-2022, assembly GCA_028753945.1. NCBI lineage: Eukaryota > Metazoa > Porifera > Hexactinellida > Hexactinellida sp. DTS-2022. Next base: position 15,569,881 of record JAPNXP010000001.1, read on the forward strand.
GTACTCTTTCCGTCATCAAATTTGAAAATATATTTTAATGAATCATTTATGATCTACTTGTTATGTTTTACTGTTCAGCTTAATTGGGTAATTTTTCGCTGTAGCAGAATTATAGTTAGAAAGGCTAGTAGAAAATGGAAAGGAATTTCAGGTTTTTACATAATTCAAACTTTGGTTAAGTACATACATCAAAGTTTTGGTTATTCGTGTCCATATTTGGTTACTTTAGGGATATATATTATATAATTTTGTTATTTTGTATTATGTAAATAAATCAAAGATTCTGTAAAATTCACGGTAATTGTGTCAAAGTTATTACTTAAATATATGGATGCATCACTCGTTTAGTGAATATTATTGCTCACAAGGTAGCATATTTTAGGATTTCTGGTCGCTTCACCGCCCCACTACTACCTCTGAATTAACTATAGATATAGTTATCATTCGAGCTACCATATAATAACTTGCTGTAGAAGAACGTAACTTGTGGCACATTGAATGAACTCACCAAAGTGTAATACACTAAAATAATTATTGACATCGATACACTCTTCTTAACAAATTATTCTACGTAATGAACTTTATAATTATTTCCAGAATGTTCCTAGACAATTATTTCAACTTAGGATTCATTAATTTATTATAAATGAACTTTATCGTCTTACAGAGACTAGTACAAACAACTCCAGTAGAGTCTATAACATGCTTTTGAATTATAGCTATTCTAATTACTGCATTCCTATGAACCACATCGTCACCAAGATCATATTTTCCTAATTGCTGTAGACTAATGGATAAACAAGTCCATTTAAAATTCGTTTCAGTGAGAAATATAATTAGGAGAACTGTTCCAAAGACTATTAATTGTAAATTAATCCATTCCATTAAATTATGAAACATTCTCAACACATTTTGTCTTCTGTTATTTTTATGTATATTGACATCAACTATACATTTAATTTTTGTCGGATTATTGAATGCTGATTTGCAAAGTTGTAAATTGACTGAACATCACTTTTGCCATGGACATTAATTATACAAAACTATAGAACAGAATTACAATTGAGAGGAGATTCCTGTAATATGAAATAACTACATTATTTACAAAGATTAATTTTTCATTAAGAATTGATTTTATAGATGAACACTTGACTATAAATTTGTGTTAGCTAATTATTATTAACTTTATATTATTGCTTGTATCTATTTGTAGAATAAAAGAATCAATAAATAACCGAGAATCGAGAATCAATTCATTCCAAATAACGCAGAATTAGTTATTGACTGCTGTGAAGTACTATCTGAATACAAAGTGAGTTAGTATTTGCATTAGCTTCGGTCTCGTTGGCTTGCTACGGATCATTCAATCGCTACATGTAGTGTCGCTTGTTCACAATTTGTTAATAGACTCTAAAATAAAATTATTAATATTTCGGCCAATTTGGTGCCGTACAAACGCTAAGTAACTTAAAGTCATACGATATTTTACACCTCCTTCTTGTTCACGCTTTTACTATTTTGCAAACAAAAGTATTTTATGACACACAATAGTCAACTCCATCCGCTTTGAAAAGGTTTATTGATATTTAACTTTATATCGCATTATTTTGTAGAATCGACTAAATCAAACACTAACAAACTCAGAGACCATCACACCACACATTCTGTATCAAGTGAGTGATTATTGAGTTGAGTACAGTGGATACCGGTAACCGAATAAACAACCAATGAGCATTTTAATATTCGTCTGAATTGACAAGATACCGGATTTAACAATATTCGAATTTTGGAATATGTAAGCAATGATGAAATTCGATTTCTCGCCTCGGTTAACAGGTTAACCACCGATACTATGCAACAAATATAGTAGTGTAGAACATTATTCATTTTCTACAGAATAAAATAGAGCACACAACGTATTACTTAATCCATAACTACAATAATTAACCCACAAGGACATTACCTATACATTTTATACAGCTGAGTAAATTTGATATTTATTTGTTAAGAATCTCTTTAGCTTGGTTGCTAATTTATTTATAACCGATAGTGAGACAGTATAGCTTTTTCGCCTGTGTTAGTGAAACAGTAAAATGTTACTATATTGTAGATCCATATACTATGTTCTTAAATCCTGACTAACATTACGAAGTATATACTGTTTACAAGAACATTTGGTTATAAGAATATACAGTATCTGTGATAATATTTTCTCTAAACCGGTATCCACTGTATTGTGTAGTTTGTGAATTGTTTATAGGGAAAATTCCAAAAATACTCAACTTTTTTAAAAAATTCCAAATATACTCAACTTTTACTGAAACTCAAATATAGAACTAGATATTTCCGAATCTACTCAAGTTTTTAAAAATAATTCCAATTCTACTCAAGTTTTTAAAAATAATTCCAATTCTGCTCAAGGTTTTTCAATAAATTCCAAATCTACTCAACTTTTCAGTAAATTCACAGATCTACTCAAGTTTAGAAAGGCTATATTTAGTCTATTTTATATATTAAATCACAATGTCTTTGTGTTTGTTTGTTTGTTTGTTCAGAATTGATTGAGGAACTGGTAAAAGCTACAGACTTGAAATTTGGCAAGGGGGGTAGGGAATACTGTATGTGCAAACAAGTTCAATATCTAAAAAAATATTCACATCTTCCATCACAAAAGGTGTCTAAACCTTTAGCCAATTAAATTCGAAGGTTGTTCCAGTATGGATTAGAAGCTAGCATTCAATTAGTACAATTGAATGCTTTAGTGTCTGTCAAATGTTAAGTGTGCATTATGGAAACTGAGACAGTAATATAATTGGTCGAGTTAAGGCATTTAATCAGTTATTTGTGTTCTGTCTGTCTAGCCATACATTTCTAACAATCCATTGTGTTATTTGATATCAAATTATTATCAATCAATTCAATAACTTCTCCACATCCCAAAATTAGGGTTCCACGAGTACAGTTTCTTAGTGATATTTATTATAATATTTGGAGTTTGTATATTATTATACACGGACGAGCTTTAATATCTAGAAAATTATCTGTTCAAATTAGCATAAATATCCAAATCATTACTCTATATAAACCTGTAGCTAGGATCCACGGATATAAATAGACTAATAGGGGCCACTCATCAAGAACGACATTTAATTTGAAAAGGAACATGCTTGAAGTACAAGCGAGGGCCGCAGGCCCGAGTACAAGTTGTAAGGACGCGCGTAGAGCAGACGAGCAGCTTGTACTAATAAATATTTGTGTTTGGGATCTCCATACTAGTTTCAATAGTCCAATAAAACTTGAGCATATTTGGAATATTCCAATAAAACTTGAGTATATTTGGAATAATCCAATAAAACTTGAGTATATTTGGAAAAACTTGAGTATATTTAAAAATTAGTTGAGTATTGTTGAGTATATTTGGAAATTTTCAAAAAAGTTGAGTATTTTTGGAATTTTCCCATTGTTTATACCTGCCAACCGTATAGGTTATAGGCTATTTTCCCAGGGATTTAGTTATTTTTTTTAATTTCACGCACCTAAAATTAGTATCTATGCACTAACCCGGCCAAAAGTATTTGAACTACAATAATTTAAATAAAACTATATGTTGGTATAATAAATAGCAAATTATATGTATTTCTATTTCTATGGAGGTGTTACACTCATTAACTAATAATGATTTAATAAAATACGAGCCCTTCGGTCTCGGTCGCTTTGCGACAGATCGGTGCTACGCACCTCAAGTTAACGGCCACTATGCGGCCTTACTCCTCACACTTTCTACCATGGAAATGGTAGAAAGGGACGTTATGATTTTGAATTTTCATTAATTTGTTTACTTATTTTGTGTAAACAACACCAACAAAATTCATATTATAAATTTTTTAAACGCGAAAATCGTGTTGAGGATACTTGTTTACCTATAATACCCGTTGAAAGCTAACTTCTAGGTTGATTTTGAATTTTCATTAATTTGTTTACCTATTTGTGTAAACAACAACAACAAATATTCATATTAGAAATTTTTAAATTCGAAATTCGTGTTCAGCATACTTGTTTACCTACAATACCCGTTGAAAGCTAACTTCTAGGTTGATTTTGAATTTTCATTAATTTGTTTACCTATTTTGTGTAAACAACAACAACAAATATTAATATTAGAAATTTATAAACGCGAAATTCGTGTTCAGCATACTTGTTTACCCCTTATAACTTTTGTTTACCAATTATAACATTTGAAAGTTAGTTTATATCTCATATATAAATGCGGTTTCTATTCCGCCATCACTTTAATACAATCCGGACAAACAAACAAACACACACACACACACACACACAAACACACAACAATCGAGATTTAATAATATAGATATAATTTCCGATCATTTTGAGGCAATTGGAATATACGTATAATTCTGATTTCAGATTTGTATACCACATGGTCGAATTGCTATAGGTACAGAATTTCTAATCCATGCCATAATTTTCCACTGAGATACAGCCCATTCCCTTATGTGCCTCTTGTGCCCAAAGTGTCACGTGCCAGCGACACTAATGCCACTTAATGAATATTCAACACAAATGACTTAAAATCCTAAATTTTATGAAACGTATAATTAGTGTAAGATATTTAATTAAGACTAGTTTAAACAGAGTTATTGCGAAACCAGAAATTTGTGTCTGGAATAAAATTACTGTGGTTTAAATGTTAGTGACATCTTGGTTCGTGCAAGTAAACTTTCCAGCAATCCCCTGGACATGTTCCACCATAAAATTGAAAGATGTTATTTAGATTAATCACATTCCTAAACACATTCATTATGCATTCATAAATAATGATATCGACCCTGTATAGCAAGTAAGCGAATTTCAGAGCCTCGAGCCTGTAGAAATGTGTCCAGGGAATTCTTGGCATCCATTGATTTGTCTTGACAAGTTGGCAGGTATTATATTTGATACATACTATTTCAACATGTATGATGTGTTAGCTAACTAATGATAGTTTTTTAAAATTTTTATCAGGTTATCATTACTAGTTATTGGAGATAAAGACAAATTAGTTTCCTATATATCAATACCCTTTAAGTAATCCATGGTTAGGAATGATGTCATTGCATTATATAATGAAGGTCACATTTAATCAATAAAATTCAGAAGGAAAATTTAATTACCGTATTTCCTCGAATAAGAGCCGGGGACTTGAATAAGCGCCGTGTCAAAAAAATGGCATTGGTATTAAAAATTAAAACACTATACTTGATAACTAAGTGTAATTCCATTGATTTGGGATTTATACTGTGGGAAAAAACTATTAGAACAGATCTGAATAATATATTTAGGATTTTTCAAAAAAAATCAGGATAAATTGAGCCCACAAAAACAATAAGCGCCGGGGCACTTATTCGAAGCAATGCGGTAGTTTAATTTATGCTTCTTTTTACAGAACGAAATGGCAAAAGCACGCATTCAAGAAATGAAATCTATGAATGAGTTGGCAAAATCGTTGACACATGAAAATATACGCACTATACAAGAAATACTGGGTGTACCGTCAGCAATAATCGAACAAACTGGAACGAAACCGATCGATTTCCTAAATTCACTAAAATTCAAATTCACTGCTTTTGAATCGCATAAATTTATCGATGCATTACAAACCATAGAAAGACCCGACCTAATTCCGCTAACAAACAATATAAGTTGGGACAAAATTAGCGATGCCCATCGAAGCGCAAACACGGAAGATCCACAATCAGCGAAATCATTGGTGAATTTGCTAAGAAGTGAGGTTGAATCTACTCAGTGGAAAATTATAGTGAGCACTGGACTGGGTAAAGATGTTTCGACAGAAATAGAATTCGATACAGCGTTCCAACTGTGCATTGAAGGAGGGTTAATTAGCACAAATATGGAAGAGTTATGCGAAATGATGGAAGCAGTAGATCGTAAAGATCTAGCGACTAAAATTAAAACATATTCAACAATTTTCAAGAATATGAATGAAACCGAATTTCAAAGCAAAATGATGGAGGAATCACAATCCAATGAAATTGAGGATCAAGAAGACTGGGTAAAGAGATTGAGAGAGTATACCATCCAGCAAAATGTAAATGTGTACATACACTTTGACGATGAAGATAGCACCACATTAGAATCCGTCTATACACCACTAACCATTGTGGAAGAGGAAATAATGAGAGTTAAGGAAAATGAAGAGACCAGCTTAAACGAAATAGCATTCCTAAGGTCCATGAACCAAAAAGAAAAGGAATTGAAAGTGGTTAACTTCATTGCCATTATTTCCCAGCATGACCCGACTAATCCCAAAGTATTCTGCCTAATAGGGAATCCAGGCTGTGGAAAAACTTTCCTGTGCAAATACCTAGCACTCCAGTATGGAAATGGCACACACACTAATTTCAGTTACGTCATATCGACACAGTGTCGCAGTGAGGAGTGGCATAGCATGGAGAAAACGAGACAAGACGCCGAGAAGGAAATTGATGAAGAATTCATCCAAAAATGGTTTTCATATACAATGCCAATGGGCATTAAATGGTCCAAATCCCTAGCGAAACATCTGACAAAGACAGGAGGAGAAGGTCTCCTACTAATCATTGACGGGGTGGACGAATTCATCAAGGATGTGCCATTCAAAACGACACTGTTGTACTTCCTGCTGCAGAAACGTGTGCTTAACCGCGCAACCCTACTTGTGACCAGCAGGCCCGGTGCATGGAATGACATCAGAGAGGAACACGGTCAGGCCTTGAGCGTGGACTCCAGCTTCCAGGTGCTGGGGTTCTCTCCCCCAGACAGAGACAGCTACTTTGAGAAGAGGATTAGCACGGTTGATAAACTGAGAGACACAAAGGAGCTGTTCTTCCGACACGATGAAATCAATCAGTTGTCACTGGTGCCTGTTAACGCTAGTCTCTTCTCGTCGCTATTCAACACCACCAACAACATTCTATCTCAGACACTGACACATCTCTACTCCGCACTGATTGTGTACATAATAAGGCGGCAATTGCATCGCATGGGACTGAAGCGATTAACGCGGGTAGAGCGCATGGCACAATTCCATCCATCCATCCTAGCCTGCATAGACTGCATAGGAAAGGAAGCCTACGAAGGCATATTCCACAGGGAGCTCAGCTGCAGAGAAGAGGATGTGTCGATTCGCATAGACTCCCGAGACTACAAGACTGAGCGACTAGGCATTATGCAGGTACAAGTGAAGGTTCTAAAGCTAGGCCAGAAAGTTAATGTTTGGACCTTTGCTCACTTGACACTGCAAGAATACATTGCTGCAGTGCATCTTAGCAATAAGACATGGACAGTGGAATGCATAATAGTTCGATTCATTGTGAGTAGTGAGGAGGTGTTCGCAATGTATAGGATGGTAGTGAGGTTCCTATGCGGTCTGCTATCGGATAGAGCTGCCTGTCTCATGCCCATTATCTGTGGGAATATTATACCCGATACAATGCCACTAATCGGTATACCTATGGTACATCAACTCAGATACTTTGATAATATAATTTATGTCTCTGACTGGAATCAATTTACTCAGGTCTATCTACACATTTGCACACTGATAGTAGAAACTAACTCTCGCTTAATGAAAGAGTATTTTGAATATTTTATAACTCTGTTGCCAGAACATGTGCACTTCTTTTTCTATAAATCTATAGCACCAAATGAATTCCATTGTTTTCTGCTGTCACTGAATTACTACCGTCAAATAGAAATCCTATATATAGCGACATCACTAATTACTCCTAATGAGTTCAGTCTACTACTGCGTCAGCTCTCCTCCTGCAGCCTACACTACCTAGCCATTACATTCCATGGAACAGATACATATACAATCCAATCGTATACGAGCCTCCTATTCTCTGCTGATACACCAATTAAATATAAGATCAGTATTAGCCTAAATAAGTGCGATCTAACAGAGAGTCTGCATTCAAATCCTCTCTTCCTAACAACAAGCAATACATTGATTGGAAGCATTAGGTTAAATCAATCCGCAATATCCAATGAAATGCTGACACATTTGACCCATCAGTTTGCTAGCATTGAGAATATATTGTATGGACCCAAATCAGATGATTCTGATTGGTCTATTCTGCTGCCACTGATGTCCAACAACAGAGCTATTAAGGGGCTGTGCATATTGGATCCTAAATCATATCTTCCAGATACAACAGACATACTATCAGGCCTCTCCTCCCTGGAAGAGTTTCACTGGTACAATAAAGATCCCAACGCTGTCCTACCTAACCTACAGACCAACAACAGTCTCAGTTCTCTATCGCTAATGGCAGATTATGAGCCTCCTCTTAGGGAGAATTACCAAGACCTTCTCATAAATCTTATTGCTAATAATAACACTTCATTGAGGGAAATACGCTTATTTTATTTACCATCAATCGGTTTGAACTGCTGTACCAGCATCTTATCCGCAATTCAATCTTGTTGTAATCTGGTATCCCTAGCGCTATATGATACACCATTCACCTCAGATGATATCAGCTGCTGGGACACTGCTATCCCCTATCTTCAGTCTCTTGTGGATTTGAGTCTCATTGGTATCCCCTTGCAGGACACAGGACTAATGGAACTGTGTAAGAGTCTGTACAAACACCCAGCTATTCGTAGCTTATGGATCGACGATTGCGAATTAACTTCCGACTCGTGTGAGCCTATTTTCATGCTTATTCACACACTGCCGTATCTACGCCTACTTAAGCTATACAAGCCTGAGCTCTCTCTCCCCGATCCCAGCCCGCTACAGCTACTCCAGCAAACAGCAGAGCTATTCTCTGTTGAAGTGAAACTGTTTGAAGATACCTAATGTTGTGAGTACCACATCCTCCCAATCTAGTTATCCAGTTCCGATTGTGTTTTGACTTTTGTGTATACAAACTCTATAGATATAGAAATTTTTTATATATCTGTTTATTTCTGTTTAATTAATTAATTACATCACAGTGTAATTCAATTATCGGCTTACTTATATGGCGGCCGCCTACAATGTCGGCTAGCCGACATATAAGCAAATCTCGCCGACAAATAATGATTTGGCCGACATATAAGCAAATCTCGCCGACAAATAATGATTTGGCCGACATATAAGCAAATTTCGCCGACAAATAATGATTTGGCCGACATATAAGCAAAATCTCGCCGACATATAAGGAATTCATCTAAAATTGAACGAATTAGAGGAAAAGTCCCTGCAAGATTCAAAATAAATAATCTAATATGGAGGGAAAAACCTAGCTACTACTAAGAAGCGACAATGAATTGGGAGCGAACCAAAAGCCTGAACTTTTAAAGTGAGTATTATGGAGTATTAGAGGAAAGGTCCTGAATCAACTCGGCCAAATCATTATTTGTCGGCGACATTTGATTATATGTCGGCTAGCCGACATTGTAGGCGGCCTACAAATAAGTTATTTCTTCAATTATCACATAGAAAAGGGGCATATAGGAATTTGATTATACTAATATTATCTCTAAATTGTGAAATCCAATTATTATTCATATTTTCGTCACATAATTATAGTGTGCATTCGCATGTTAAAATTACACTCTTATTAATCCACTTATTTATATGATCTAACAATTTTACAAGGCAAGAAGTATTTAAACTCAACACCGCATTTTTACTCAATTATTCTTTAAGAGCGCTAATTATCTTTTCTATGTTAGGTATTCTATTCGCACAAAGTTACAGATATTATATTAGTGAAAGTATTTATTGAAAAAAGGAAAAAAGGAAAAAAGAGTTTATTTGTAGCCCTTAGGCTAAATTGCCCATACAGAAATAGTATTAAGAAAAAATAGGAGAAATATGAGATAATAGTAAAATGGCGGCTGATATGTTAGCCATGCTTCTGGTCCCCTGGAGGGTTGTCGCTGATCTTGAAAAGAGTCAACTAGCTATCTGACCAGGTAGTTTTTTAACCAGATAGCACCTGTTAGACAGAAGCCCCGACGAAGAGGACAGGTAGCAGATGGTGTAATCTTTGTGATGCGGAATTGATGGAGGTGAAAAATTTCTTAGACAAATTCTCCCTCCGAACAGTAGTCTTATCTAGGTGATGTTTCGAACATGCCGCATCATAACCCAACTCGGGTTCTATTATTTTCATGGCCCTCCTCTGGATCGATTCGATTCTGGAGGAGTTAGCTACAGTCAGCGATGTATGCCATACAGGGCAAGCATACTCAAGCACTGACCTGATTACAGACTCATAGAACGCGAGCAAGTCCACACTGTCAAGCCCAGCCCTGCGCAGCTGTTTAAGATGGTATAATCGCTTGGAAGCTTTGGAACAGATATAGGTGGTATTTTCATTCCAAGTGATTTTGTCGGTAACAATTATGCCTAGGAGCTTAAAACTCTTCACCCGCTCAATTTCAATCCTTTCGATACAAATGGGCGAGATATCTATTGGCTGCTTATGGAACGAAATAACCTGTCCTTAGTTTTGTCCACGTTAGGTATCATTTTGTTGGTAGTGGACCACGAGACCGCTTGATTCACATGAGTTTGCATAGAGCCTGAGCTCCCCTTCTGGACTTTTACTGTGAAGGTGGTATCATCCATGTATTTATGCATAATACATGGGGGGTGCAGATCGTCGATTAGTACAATGAAGAGGAGGGGCCCCAGCCACGAACCTTGGCATACAGATCCCTTCAAAATAACCCAATCGGACAACTCCTGACCAAGTCTGACCCTTTGGGATCTATCGGATAGGAAGGCGCATAACCATCGAATGATAAAATTGGGGAGGTTATAACTTTTGCATTTGGTGACTAACACTGTATGATCTACGTGATCGAAAGCTTTACGATAGTCCAAAAGGACCACGTGAGAAGCTTTCCTTTCCTCTGCCGTAAGGAGCCAGGTGTGGACCATATCAACCAATGCATGGGTAGTAGATAGACCTATAAGTCCGCCATATTGATTCACATCTAACCTATCGACAATATAATCAAGCATCCATCCTCCTATAATCTTTTCTAATTGTTTCGACAAGACGGCAGTCAATGAAATCGATCTCAAATCCTTACTGATTATGCGAGGAGGGTTAACCTTTGGGATGGGAATAACGATAGCAGATCTCCAAATGGCGGGTAGGTAACCCTCTCTGATGGATGCATTAAATATCGTGCTAATTGGGTGCGCTAGGATAAGAGCATGATCGCGAAGTATCCAACTAGGAATATTATCCGGGCCTATGGCTTTGTTTACATTTATCTTAGAAAGCAATTTAAATACGGTCTCAGAATCGATTATATAGTGCACAGGGAGTGGGCAATCAAGCGGAACCATACCCGCGTCCAAGGGCACCAGGTATCTAGAGACCGACTCAAAAAATGAATTTACCTTTCCCGCGAGAATACCGAGATCACCACTACACAGTGAATTTGCCATTGCATGCAAGTTGGAGGAAGCTTTGCCTAGGCCGGTGAGGGCTTTGGTATGCTTCCACCAACGGCGAGGATCACAGTTGCGCAGAGAACTGAGCTGCTCCAGATAGTAAGAAGAACGGATAGATTCAGCAGTTCTGATCACTTTGTTGCGGAGCCTACGATATAATATAAAGTTACCAGAAAGGAAAGCCCGCTGCCCGCGACGAATAAGTTGGCGGAAATAGTCAGTAACCCAGGGTTTATCTGATGTATGGCGCCTGACATATCTGTTCGGGAGATGTAAGTCGATTAAACAAGTCATTGAGTTTTGGAAAAATTCAAATTTTTGTCCACAAGATGGTTGCAGGTACAATGGTGTCCAATCAAAACTAGCTAAGGCAGTGGAAAAATTTTCTTTCGCTTTTGGGCTACTGAGACGGGTGTTTATGTTGATTGTTTTACCTGCGTTATACTTAAATGACTTGGCTGGCTCATAAACGACGACATTGTGATCAGAAAAGCTTGATGGAGGTAGAACTTTTGGAGGATCGTACAGGCTATGTATGTTCGTGAAAATTTTATCTAAGATCGCAGAGCGCCGAGTTGCCAATCGAACAACCTGTTTCAACGGAAAGCTCCTCAGTTGGGTGTCGTTGAGATTGTTAAAATCACCGAGGAGCATTACACCAGTGTATGGATGTGTTTTCATGATCTCGTCGATAGAGGAAATAATGTGGTTGGTGCAAATAAGTTCACAAGCGCCTGGTGGGTGATACACAACGCCGACCAAAATGTGAGAAAAATTGCGTGGCATGCACTTATCTCTCACCAGTAGCCATAATGACTCCACGTCGTCGCATTCAAGAATAGATAAACGGTGGTATGGAATGCTATTACGGATGTAAGTAAGGACGCCCCCTCCTCTCCTATCAACTCTGTCCCTCCTCTCACAAGTGTACCCATTAATGTCAGTAACACAGTGAGGGACTTCGTCAGAGAGCCAGGTTTCCGTCACACAGGCTATATCAACTTCATTATCATCAATTAAATTCGTCATTTCATCAATTTTATGCACTATACTTCTAGTATTAGAATTGAGGAGAGTGGGAAGGCGCCATTTTAGAGTAGGAATAGGCGTAAGGTTATTGTAAGGGAATGAATAATCATCAGCAAAACAGGTTTTCAACTTGCGGTTTAGAGGGTCTGTTACCCGGGTGGGGATCAGTCTCTGTTTCCGGCTACCTGCTCTTCCCCGTCTATAGGGCTGACGGAACCTGCACCACCCACTAGGATAAGTGTAGTGCGATACAAGGTTGATCAAAGTAGGAGAGAAAAGTAAGAAGGATCAAACATCTCAGGGAATACATCAATAGAGGGAAAGAAAATAAAACAAAAAATAGACGTGGGTGGCAGCCTGTTAGGCGAAGGAGAACAAAAACATAAAAAAATCTAAGTATCTGTAAGTTTTTTTATTGAAAGTTTGTAAAAGTAGTGTAAAGATTATACTAATATTATCTCTAATTCCCCTGTTATGTTCACCCTCCGGACGATAGTGTCCGAATATGGGAGGTTTGAGTGTACATTTTTAAGGCTGAACGAATATTCGAAATGTAACAAATGAACCTTTCTAAACGAACGAATATTCGAATATTCGTTCGTTTGGATGACTAAGAATTAAATCAATTTCAAGACATAAAATATTTCAAGACATAAAATACATTGGAAAATAGGTTTTTAAATTTTTATTAATGTTACAATGGATTAATAATAGTTACATAGTGTATTAGACACAAGTTAACTAATTATCAGCTAGTTTAGGTAGGAAATTCTATTTACGATCTCTCCAAGCTAAACAAAAGTCATGTTGTTGTCCAAAAGTAGTAAACGAATATCCGTTTCAATATAATATAATTTCAATTCTGGGAGAACATATGCAAGGGACGTTTTTTCAAACACAGAATTTTCTCACTGAAGCATGCATTAGAAAAAGAAAAGGGACTAACAAAACACGACAGTTCTGCGGACCATATGATTGCCATGGCCAGATGGAATATATAAAGTCAAACAAATCAATGTCACTCGAGAATATTCTAAAACCCGAGAGAAGTTCTGTCGTAAAGGAGAATAGAGAGTATCTAAAAATGCTGATAGAGTTTAATCGGTTCTTTTGTCTCGAGTTACCATATCGAGGTCATGATGAAACATATGACTCAATGAATACAGGAAACTGGAAAGAGTTTATTAATAAAATGCAGCTATATATGAACTCCACTTTTAAATATTTATTTGAAAAAAGTAAAAGTACAATATTCGTCTTATGATTATATTTCCAAAACAAAGTGTATTGAGTTTATTAAAGCCCTTGCTGATGAGAAAAAGTGGATAGTGAAAGTGAGTTGGAGGTAGCTGGTACATATTCTATATTAATCGATGAATGTAAAGATAATGCCGGTCATGAAGAAGTAGCCTTATACTTTCGCTACGTGAACCAAGATACATAGAAGAAAAATTTTAGGAAATGGTAAGACTAAAGGACACTGATGATGATTCAATCTTTCAGATGGGAGTTCTTAATACTCTTGAAAATATAGGTCTCACTTCTTCTTTAATTGCCTTGGGAGCAGATGGGGCATCGGTAATGAGCGGCTGTAATGAAGGCGTTTACAGTAAATTGAAAAGAACATTCCCATGGTTAATTTACATTCAATGTACTGCACATCGGCTCAATTTAATGGTTCTTACTTACCTAAAAAGTATCAGCGTGGCAAAAGGATTGTTTGACTTGTATCAGTCACTTCACAACGTGTTTAATGTTGCCAAAAATAGGGAATTTTTCGAAGAAACACAAAAAGAGTATTATCTTAATCATGACCTACTTAATATACGGCTAAATATGTCACCGAGAGGGCCATGAAACGAGAAGGCCAGTTTCCAATTTTCATTCTAAGCTAAACTATGCCTCCTATTGTTATTATTTGCATTGTGTATGGGGTAATCAACCATTGCGAGTCCAATGGAACCACTTTTGAGAATCTGAGATTTGTGGTTAGGGCTTACAATCCCGGGATCCCGAATCCCGGGATCCCGGGATCCCGGTCTATTTTCTTCCCGGGATCGAATCCCGGGATTTGTTTCTCAATCCCGCGGTCCGGGATTGAATCCCGGGATTCGTTTCTCAATCCCGGGATCCCAAATTTTTGGTCTATATAGCTATATAGTATTAATACTTTCTTGATTAGATAATGCCTTGCCCGAAGTTAACAATGGCTAAATCATTAACTAGAGTTAGCATTTAGTGCTTCGTAATTGTAAGTTAGGTAGAATAACTTCCATGTACGAATCACTACATGGTAACAGTATTTTAGTGCTTACAATAACAATAACAATATATCATATTTTGACAAGTAAATTACGTATGCGCAATGTATGCATAATTAACTTTTAATACAGATTTATCAATAATGCAATCGTGCTCTATCATAAATAAGGCCCTTTCCAATATGACTCAGTATAATTATTTACGCATATGGCTGAGAACATTAAATTTAAGGAATTTGTCGGGGCTGAGATATGGCAACATTTTCTATGATCAGAAAGTGGAAAACTAGCACAATGTAAAGTCTGTAAAAAGGTATTGAAATGCGATGGTGGATCTACAAAAGGATTGCATGTACATCTAAAATCAACCCATCAAATTGAGATAACGCTTAAACGTAGGAATGATCAGATTCCTGAAAATGATTCCCAATCCAAATCTACAAAAGTCACCAAAATTGACCTTTTTCTAAACGAATCAACTCTTCCAGCAGTTCTTGCAAGGATGACTGCATGTGATGGGCTTCCGTTTAATATTTTCATCACTTCGAAAGACCAAGAAAATCTCTAATAGCCCTGGGCCATTCTTTACCCAGGTCAGTGACTACTATTCGAGAACAAGTGTTCAAGTATGGCGCGCATGTAGTTGAGAGAATAAAGCATGAATTACTCCTTAAGAAAATTAACGGTGAAAAGTTCAGCATTACACTAGACGAATGGACTTCAATGCGAAATAGGAGATACTTGAATATTAATATCCATGGGATTGGTTATTTTTGGAATTTATGGTTGGTCAGAATAAGTGGATGCTTTTCAGCAGAGAGATGTCATGAGACAATTTCTAATAGACTTAGTGAATATGGCATAAATTTTGAGACTGATATTATAGCTGCTACCACGGATGGATGCTCCATGATGGGAAAACTTGGACGATTAATTCCAACACTTCATCAATTATGTTACACCCATGGTCTTCAACTCGTGATACATGACCTTTTTTATCAAAAGCATAATAGTTCTACGGAAAGATCTTATAGCAATTCAATTGAAACCGAGGAATATGATGAAGAACTATTTGAGGAATTAGATGTGGATGGGTTAACTGTAATAGGCGACCTTGATACGGAACAAGAAAATATACTAATGTTAAGATTCGACATTGATGGCGTGGTCAACAAAGTTCGTAAAATTGTGAAACTATTCAAGCGTTCCCCTCTTAGAAATGAAGTTCTGCAAAAGTATGTACGAGAGAAACATCCGAATGGATTACAGTTAATTCTGGACTGTAAGACCCGTTGGAGCTCACTCCTAAATATGCTCGAGAGAATACTTAAAATAAGCGTACCAGTTCAAAAATCTCTACTGGATCTAAATATTGATATTAAATTAACAGATGAAGAGTTCACACAGGTTTCTTTTGTCGTACAAGCATTACAACCCATCAAGATAGCAGTAGAGGCCTTATGCAGGCGAGATGCGAATTTTATCTCTGCTGAAGCAACGATATTATTTTTACTTGATGAAATCCAGAATTATCTTCCATCAGGTTCAGAATATATTCATCAAATTATTGAAGCAATAAACCAAAGAAGTATTCAAGAGCGTTATATCGAAGCTTCAGTCATTACTGCTTATCTACACAACCCTTTAGCAAAACTTGAAAAAAAAAGGAGTAGTAAAGGCATTTTGTCTGAGGTTATTATCCAGATTGGATAAAAATGAAGTTGTAGAAAGAAATACGGTAGATGAGATAGATACAATAATTTCTAACACGGATCTTGAAGTCAATGACACCGAAACACTGCCTCTACCCATGAAATTACAGTTAGCAATCGAAGCTTCCTTAAAAATCCCTAAAGGGGTTTTACCATCTGATGAGTCTCTATCATCTTCGTTGAAGTACGAATTAAATATAGCGGGGCAAACAGGTAGAAGAGGAAATTTGTTAGAAAAGGTATATCAAATGCTGCTCACAGTACCGCCTACATCTGTGGAATCGGAAAGGGTTTTTTCATCATGTTCCTATCTCTGCAACAAATTTCGAAGCTCTCTCAGTGATAAAAGCTTAAATATACTCTGCTTAATTAGACACAATGAAAAATAGTAATAAAATAATTTCATCTCTTTATGATAATTTCATCTCATTCAAACACAATTATTTACATCATTCATACACTCAGTTATTATTAAACGTTGTGTTACTTAGAAAATTAAATTATATAATACCAACTTTTTTCGAAGAATTA
Source organism: Hexactinellida sp. DTS-2022 (assembly GCA_028753945.1). NCBI lineage: Eukaryota > Metazoa > Porifera > Hexactinellida > Hexactinellida sp. DTS-2022. Next base: position 15,586,878 of record JAPNXP010000001.1, read on the forward strand.
CCTGAATTGTATATGCTTCTTCTAATCCCGGGATCCCGGGATCCCGGGATTTAAAAAAAGTCAATCCCGCAATCCCGGGATTAGAAAAAATTGACAATCCCGGAATCCCGGAATCCCGGAATCCCGAAATCCCGGGATTGCAAAATATGCCCGGGATTGTAAGCCCTATTTGTGGTTAAGCTGTCTCTGCTAAAAGTCTAACAGACACAAGGTGGTTTGTAGATTCTTAGCTTTGGATACAATTTATCGCAAAATGAAAGCCATTTTAATTTCTTTACAGAAAGTATCCACAACAAATTCCAGTTATGCAGAAGTGGCCGCAGGGCTCTACCATAAAATTATATCTAGTAAATTCATCATTTCCCTCGTATTTTTACATGAAGTTCTTGGAAAAATTCAAACTCTCAATTTATGTATGCAGGAAAAGAACATAAAATGGATTGCTATTGTTTCCGAGATACATGCAATAAAACAGAAATGATAAATATTTCAGAAATCATTGGAAAAGCAAGCATCAAATGCTCAGAGGTTGGGATTACTATAAATTATGAAGATCCTTTACAATCATTAAGAAGTAGTAATAATGATCCTAAGTTATTTTGTCAGGAGCTAAAAGAAAAGTCATCAACAATATTATTAAAGAATTTGATATCATACAACTATTATCTTCATTAGATTCCTTAGATGCATCTAAGCAAGCCTATTTAGATTTCGATACAATAACATATATCGCCGAACATTTCAAGAATTGTATCACTTTTGATTTTATGCTTCTCAAAAACGAGAGCGAAAGAGTCAAAATTGTGCTAAAAGACGGCTATCCATTACGAGTGTGAAGTTGGCGCAGTATTCAACTGAGCACAGATGAAATCCAAATTTAAGGCCCTTCCCACATTTGGATTTGGCCAAAAATTACACACCGTAAAGGGGAGATAGGGACGTTTTTGATTCTGAATAAAAATGTAAAAAAAAATACATTTTTGTATTTATTTTTTTACATAATGAGTGAGCATTTTAAAAAATAATTTTTTGACAACAATTTTTCGAAATTGAATTTAAAACTTTGCACACATGTTTGTGACTATGGGACGTTTCTTATGTCAAAAATTTAGATAAAAATATGAATTTTCCTATGAGATATAGCTTGACAAAGTTGAACATGTATTTACTTCAGATTATATATTTCTAAAAGCGCAGTATTCAACTGACTCTGAGCAGAGATCAAATCAAATTTTGAGGCCCTTCCCACAATTGGATTTGGCCAAAAATTACAAACCTTAAAGGGGAGATAGGGACGTTTATGATTATGGAAAAAAAACTTTAATTTTTATATTTATTTTTACAATATGTGTGAGCACAAAAAAATCTTTTTGACAACTATTTTTCGAATTTGAATTTAAAACTTTGGAAAGTTTGTATACATGTTTGTGACTATGGGACGTTTCTTATGTCAAAAATTTGGATAAAAATATGAATTTTCCTAAGAAATACAATTGAAATAATTTAGCATTTATTCACTAATCACATCAGTACCCTTTTAATACATTTTCAACTGAGCATACTTCAAGTTATAATTTTAGACACTTCCCATTGTTGGATCTGGACAAATTATTTATTATGAATAGAGGAGGTATGGACGTTTATGTATATCTGAAAAAAATTCAAATGCTACAATTCTTTTGCATTTTTTTTCGAGCACGACAAAAATAATTTTAAACAAAAACTTTTTCGAAATTGAATTTTAAACTTTGCATACATGTTTCTAAATATTGGACGTTTGTTATGTCAAAATCTTGTTGAAAAATATTAATTTTTTGTCTGAATTACAACTTATCAAAAGTTGAATATGTTTTTAGTTCAGATACGTACTATCTGTTTATTGTGATTGAGTGAACAAGCCTACTTAAAGCTACTATATCTTCATCTATTTGGCGATAATTTGGTAATGATTTAATCTATATTAGCGTTCGCGTTAGTGAGATGTGAGAGAGTACCTCCGAGTAGCGACTGAGTCCGTAGGGCTCGTAACACTTATTAGTCTCAAAACCAATCATTCTGATAATTAGATGAATTAACTAAATTAACTCGTTAACTATAATAGGACAATATATTATCCCTCCGGGTCGCTTCTTTTGCTACTGCTTCTAATTCTTTACTAATGATTTCATCAATAATTGTGATATCACATGAACAATCCTTTGGTGTATTATGTGAATGATTTACACTCAAGATATGTCTTCCCGTGTTTGATTCAATACTATTGTTAGAATACAACCTCAAGATTGATTGTTTATTTGTAACAGCCACAACCAATTGCAACCAGATGGTGCATAGTCTAAACAAATATCACCCACCATTCCCTCTGCAAATTCATTTCTATAAATACCTTACCAAGATTTATTAATCTTATCATAAATCTTATTCTGCTACATAAAACTAACAAATATTTTATTCAAATTATATACTAAACGATACAAAGAGTCAATGGACAAAGGTGATCAAGGTAACTACCGATTTCATTTTAATCAGTAATTATTATGAAGAATTCAATTTATATCAATTTTATGTATTCAACAGCCTTACCCACCGATTTAGCCATCTTTCTCGCCTTTTGTAAAGCCAGAGACCTGAGCCCTGAAGATCTAACTACAAGCTGTAGTATTTCTCATTCTGTTTGGGGCGATTTATCAAAACAAATTTTCGGAAGGAATAGAGCCGATTTAAGGAAAAAGTTATACCAGAAATGGAAGAATAATTCCAAAAACATCTTTAACAAAGTGAAAGATTATGGTCTCAACACATCTGGTAACAGCTTCCAGGTATGTATTAGCTTAGAGTTACTTTCCAATGAGAAGATAACTTCCTTATTAACTTCAACTATACTGAGAGATATTTGTGCTAGATTGCAGGGAGTTAACTTAACTTCCAATTTACCACCCAGTCATTTTGACTTGGCAAAAATTGAATCAGAATTATTAGGATGCGATAATAGTCTAATCATCTGCTCTTCTGTTGCCTCTGATTTAGAAATATATGATAGATTCAAAAACAAATACAAAGATGTTCCCCTTGATTCTGAGAATAACTTGGGACAGCCATTATTTCACTCCTTTATAAACTATGAATCCATATTATGGCTAGACGGCTACAACTATTATGACTATAAAGGTCCGAAAATAATTCCTGGGTTTATCCAATTTTCTGAACTTATTCAATTTAATGCATGCAAAGGATTTGAAGATTCGTTGATAAATAAGTTTACTGATAATCTCATTGAACAATGTACGTTAATAATCCTATGGTTAGCATCCACAACAGAGGTATTTAATGGCCAGAATTATAGGTTAGTAAGTAACTTATTCAATAAAAATTATATACTATTCAGTAGTGAAATGCTAACAAATTTTGTTCATTGGGTAGAGAAGTTAAAAACTGATTTTGAAAAAAATGGTATGGAGGTTTTGCAATCTATTTACGCATATGGTAATAGTGGACTAGAAAAAAAGACGCAAATTTTGCCTTTAGAGAATATAGATAAAGCAGGTGAAAATGAAAAAATTGATAATGGTCATATTGAATTTCCAATATCTAAAGGAAACGAAAACAGCACTTATGAGGCGATTAGTCTTCAAACAGTTGGCGAGTTTTACCTAGATAAGGAAGATTGGAATGTTATAAGTTATTTAGATATTGATAATATAAATCGTATGAATGAAGGTTGGACTAATGTAATAGCTGAAAAATATTCTGAAATCAATTCGATATGTGTACTCAGGTTCAAACATTTTTGGTTTAAAAAAACTGATAGTAGGAAATTGAAATCTCCTTTTTTTCATGCTTGGGCTGTGTGTAAATTTTCTAAATGCATTTCAGTTACCTTTTCAATTGAAAATGATTTTGTCTCATTTGGTGGAGATATAATAACCGTGCAGTTTAAATCCGACGGTCAACTTTCATTAGAACACAAAGATGACAAAACTATTCATGCGCGCCACATTACTTCTGGACGAAGAGAAAAAATGGTGCAAATTTGATGCTAAGCTCAGTGGGTATGATAACAATGTAGAGGCATTCAAGAGAGGGAATTTCACTAATCTAATCTCGCAACAAACTTTAAGACGAATTAAATCAGACGCTAAATCTATAGAAAGATTTTCAAATGATGATTTAGTAGATATTTTTGAAATTCAAAGGCATTTCCGCTCTGTATTACCAGATGATCCAATACCTGGTTATGTTCAATATATCGTACAAGAGCCATTTATATGCAAAAAGACATATTGAAATATTCAAATTATTCAAACATGACAACATCGTTCTTAATATAGATGCAACTGGTTAATGGTTCCATTATCAAAAGACCACCAACGTGTAGGAAACCTATTTATTATTATGCTCTTACATTGCAACACCCTGTATACTGTACTAGCCCTGTGCCTGTTGCAGAAATGATCAGTAGTGATCATGGAACTGCCGAGATCACCCATTTTTTGAATAAGTGGGTATTAACTTGTAAGGTAGTTCTACATAAGGATTTGCGTATTGCCCAAATTGAAATGGACTATAGTTGGGCCATAATGCATAGCACATGTTTAGCATTTAATAAACTGAGTATAGCATTATATTTAACTCAATGTTGGGAAATTATAAACAATAAAATTAGTACTATGTCAACTATAACAACTGTTTTACATCTCTGTTCGGCACATATTATGCATCGAATTAGCTATCAATTAGATAAGAATTATAAAATAGACAAAAAGGTAAAACGCTTAGTACTGCATGCATTCGGTACTATGGTAAAAAGTAGCAATTTTGAAGAAATAATTCTCGTTTTCGAATCTTTGTGTACTTTGCTCACTACTGAATTAATGTCACCTCAAGTTACTAAGAGTTTAATAGATTTAGAAGGATTAGTTAAGGGAGATGTCGAAATGAATAGTCCCGAAAGTTATTTTCTAGATGGTTATCACGAAAATATTGAAAGTGATACTGATAGAAAAATGTCTCCTTTTGGAAGATACTTTGAAGAATTGTACCATAAGACCACTACTAAAATTTCAACACAAAAACTATTGGCCAATAATAAAAATTTATGTTATTACCCCAAAATTCTGGAATATCTGCTAACTTATTATTTGCCATTGCTTCCTCTATGGAGTGGAATCATCCTAAGTAGAGTAAAAGTAAACGGAATTTCAACTGATAGTAATGCAGAAGTCGAAAATTGGTTTAAAATAGTCAAATACTCCATATTTAAATCACAAATTAATATCAGAGTCGGTGATTTTGTACGTCACATTTTTGCACATATTGAGGATAGATTGGCTTCTTTTAAATTCGCATTTCAACCATTGGGTCAAAGAGTATTTAAACGTAAAAAAAGAACTCTGGAGGCTAGTAACGAGCAAAATTGTAAAGAGATATGGGTAAGAAGGAAAAAATATAAAAATAGCTACATTAATCCAAACACAAGTCAAATAGATAGGGTTTTTTCGAAATTAAAGGGATCTAATTTTCAAAATTCCAAAACCTCAATTAATGTCACTATCCCAAAAAATCCAACTGCTAAATGTTCCTTAATAACCAAATCAGAAAAGGTTTCAAAAACACAAATACCAATACAAGCTGGGGATTTTGAAATCATAACTGACCCGGATATAGTAGCACTGGGTACAGTTTACGTTCTTTTGCCTCCTTTTAAGCCATTTTCACACTTAGGTCAGGTTAATTGTTGCAAACTTTTAGGCTTACCTTTAGTAAATGTAGTATGTTGTCAAATAAAGTGTGATAACAATAGTTCGAAGGACATAAACATAAATGAACTACTTCCCTCAGTAACATTTAAAATTCCCGGTGATGGAAATTGTTTATTTTCAACTCTTTCATATATAACTACTGGTAGCATAGACTATAATCACAAAATACGTATTATTATTATAAATTATATTATAGGAGAGTTGAGCCAAATATGTTAGAAGTTCATTCAAAATAAATTCCCACTTACATTTCGCAGCGGAAAAGATTATATAACTAAATCGAAAATGCATTTAGACAGAACATGGGGTGGGGACATTGAATTATTTTCAGTAGCTTTATTATTAAAAACAGATATTTGGGTGAATTCTACAGAAATGGGAAATAAGTGGATGGTTTATTCGGGTAAGGGTGCAAATTTGAGTGATATAATGAGTACCCCTCAAGCTAATGAAGCAGGATCGTGCTATATTAAGCATACCGGGGACTATTACGAACCGATATTGGAATTACATCATCATATTACATCTGATAATTAATTTATCAAGTTAATAGTATAAAAATAAAAATACACAAAAAATTAAAAAAATAGAAATGTATCTATAAAAAGTATATAAAAGAAAAAAATTACAAAAAATATATTTAAGTTTTATCAATTATACATGATATTTATTATATTTGTTAGCAACGTATTATGCACTAATATACTCTATACAAAGGCACTGATTTTTTGGCATGACGTTAGATAAGAATCAATTAAATTAGCTAATTCAAATCAACTATTCTCTCTCAGTATTAAAGTTAAGCTAAGGAAGTTTATTTAATCGGAATGTAATACTGATCTAATGCTACCTGAAGGATTTCAGCCGGCCTCCATCTTATCAAAAACCCTTTCCATCAATCAACAATTCTCCTTAATCCTTAATATAATAGTTCTCTTTCTGTTAAACACCTGCACATGTTGTAGTTCATCTATTACAAAAGATGGATTATTCTTCAAACTATTCATCTCATCAAAAACCCTTTCCATAAATCACCAATCTTTCTCAATCCTGAATATACAAGTAATAGTTCTCTTCATATTAAATACCAGTAAAGCTTCAAACGCAAAAATATATCTTTATAACTAATTGCATTAATAATATTGAATAATGCACCACCTTAAAACCGTTAATCTTCAGAATGGAATATTTTGGAAACAACACACACCCACGCATTATCATTATCATCTATAGGCCGCATTAAAGATAGCCATCCTATGATTATCTACTAAAACAATGAGACTTGGTATAGATTGATAAATTTCCTCCAAACAAGACACTAGACACTCAAATCTACACTAGACCTCTTCGCGGGTCGTATGCGGGTCCCGCCCCGCAAAACACAGTGCTATAACCAGGCATGGGGCCAAGCCCCGAAGGGCTTAAGCCCTTTGGACTTAAGCCCTTTATAGATGAGCTTCAAGCCCTTTTCAAGCCCTTTTTCAAGGAACTTGTTGAATAAAATACGGTATGGATTTTAAAAATAATCGGAGTAAAAGACTTAAGTCCGGGCTTAAGCCCTTTATTAAGGGCTTGAGCTTGGACTTAAGCCCTTTTTCTCAAAGGGCTTAGAAAAAGGGCTTGGGCTTAAGCCCTTCTGTTAAGGGATGGGCTCGGACTTAAGCCCTTTTGTTAGGGCTTGACCCCATGTCTGGCTATAACCAAAGCAACCCGCATCCAACCCACAATAACCAACCCGCAACCCGCGTGTCAACATAATATTCGCAGGTATTACGTTGAGTATTCGAAATCTAGATGGTGCTCAATTAAAATAGCAATATACTTGATTCAGTGACTCCAAATTACTCTCAAGTAATTCTCTTGCAACTAACCAACACAAACCCGCAAAAAAATCCGTGACCCGCACCCGCCCAGTCCCCCAAATACTCAGATCATTTGACCTGCAAGAACCCACGGATTGGCGGGACAGCTACCCACATTTATTAACCCGCCCCGCGTAGAGGTCTAATATACGGCAACCAAATTCGAGATATACATCTTCAAACGTAAGCAAGAGAATCAAAAACTCTCTCTCTCTCTCTCTCCACTTCTGTCATCAAATACACTTATCTTACATATCAAAGTTAATTATATGTTTATTCTGTATTAGGTATTGTCTGTGAGGTATTGTGTATTAAAAATATCAGTTGTCTTTGTATGAAATAGCAGTAAATAATAATTTAGAGTTTTGAATGCAGTATACATGTTGACCAGAAACTACGAAAACTAGCCTGTATATAAATGATAATGGTGAAGACAAATCGGGAAGGGAAACTTATAATAAACCATTATCGAATTATCACCAACTAGATGAATATGTAGCCACTTATGCTTGTTCACTCGATCATAATAGAAATATATAATCAGAAGTAAATACATGTTCAACTTTTTGTCAAGCTAGATCTCATAGGAAAATTCATATTTTTATCCAAATTTTTGACATAAGAAACGTCCCATAGTCACAAACATGTGTGCAAAGTTTTAAATTCAATTTCGAAAAATTGTTGTCAAAAAATTATTTTTAAAAATGCTCACTCATTATGTAAAAAAATAAATACAAAAATGTATTTTTTTTTACATTTTTATTCAGAATCAAAAACGTCCCTATCTCCCCTTTACGGTGTGTAATTTTTGGCCAAATCTAAATGTGGGAAGGGCCTTAAATTTTGATTTCATCTGTGCTCAGTTGAATACTGCGCGCCAACTTCACACTCGTCTATCCATTAGACTTAGACTTTTACCCTCAATTAAAGAAGTTAATTATGATCTCCAAAACCATCCCTGTCAGCACTTGCAACAGTCGAGAGAAGCTTTAGTGCTATGAATAGAATATTAAGTTGGGCTAGATCTAGTCTTGATAGCACTAGAGCAAGTAATTTGATGACAATTTCCTTGAATAGAGATATTGTGAAAGCAATCAATTTAGATAATGTGTGGAAAGGTGGAGGAGTCAGAAGAAGCGCGTGATTCCAAGCTAGCTAATACGCCTTCATCCTTGTAGAATTTCCAAAAAATTATATTATTTCTTGTTTACTAATCTCTGTTGTTTACTAATTAATTTCAGTTATTATAATGTTGAAAAACTGGGGGGGGGGGGCAATTGCCCCCCCCCCCCCCCAAGGAATCCGCCATTAATTGTTAGTGCTATGCAATTTTAGTTGTCTTGATAGAATATTACTAGAACAAATAATATTTATATATACTATACATAGTCAGGTTCATTATTAAGAACTTTCTAGGACAAAATTGTGTACATGGAAGAGAGAGATACAAGCGAATTCGAAAAGTAAAAGTCCCGTTAAAGTATTAAATTGGAACCGTAGCTTATAGTAAAAGAATTTCCTTTTAATAAGCAGACGAAAATCGTTCACTATTGGAGGATGAAAGTAATTAGTCAATATAAGGTAAACTTGTCTAATACTTCCTTTAAATTTGTTTCTATCAAGGCATGGTGAATTGACATGTTCTTCATAAACTGTGAGCCAATTCAAACCATTTATGATTTTGAGAAATTGATTCCACAAGAACTTTTCTTACCGACTGAACTCCTGATAAATATGAGTTATCACAAAATGTGAAAAGTTTAAAAAGGTAAACCATAAAATATAATCCATAATTATTTTCGAAAATATGGCATCAGATTCAGAAGATTGGACAAGAGTATCATAGTATCATATTTGCAAGGCTAAAATGAACATATAAATGATGAACATATAAAATTATAAATGCCGAGTAGATATGGTTGTAGTATCCATATTCATTCCATCAATGTTTCGAATTAAGTTATAGGCTACTACTCTCCCTTAAAACACTAAGTAGAGACTATTTAGAATTGTATTAATGAGCTCCATACTGGTATGCAGATATACAATATAGACAGATAGAATAACAGTAATGTCATTTCCACACTTTCATAACTCCATCTCGGGACACACTCACTACGAAGTTCTGAGAAACCGTGTCACGGGAGGGAGTGGTACGGACCATAGCCAGGTCTGTTATAGTGTCCTGGTGTCCGTTGGGTGGGGAATCCAACTTCTGTCGGGATTCAGTTCCCTTGTGTATGACACGAGGCGGGCTAGTCTCCTCCTGGAATATCGTGATATCGTTCTTAAACACTTCGTTAAACTTAATTTCTCTCTTGAGGTACTCCGTGTCCGCCGCCTCTACGATCCGCTCGGACCGGCCTGCGGACACCAGGTCCCACAGACGAATGCACTGGTCTGTCCCTGCCGTCAGCACCAGAGGGGAGTCGTCGGATAGGAAGGGCAGAATGGCCCGCACCGAGTGCTGACTGGGAGACATCTTGCCGGCCAGATCGGATCCGACCCCCGCCCACAGCTTCTGAGTCACAGCTGCTGTCTCCAGCTCCCAGACGGCAACCTCGTTGTTGATGTTGAATGCCGCGAGCATGTAGTTGGAGAGCAAGGGGTGGGGCTGCATGCGGTATATAGTCTTGTATACGTTCTTGGGCGTGTTGGGAGAGGGAGGGTGCTTCCACTCATTCACTGGCAACAGAAACCTTAATAGGATACATCAATAAATTCAGTATATTTCTAATAATACAAATCCAATAACATAGTATGTAATATTAGGAATACATTTTATTTTGGAAACTTGTTTGATAGCATTCTCTCCCATTCAGGTTAAGAGATGTATATTTCAGATATTCCAAATTGGAGCTAGTATTGCAGTGTAAGTCTGATCCAATGTATTCATAATACATTAATGCAAGTCCGAAGTTAATCCAATAAATACCATGAGTAATGCCCTTAAAGAAGTTTCGGACATACACTAGTGCATTTGCGAATACAATAGGTTCGGACTAATTCAGTACACTAATAATTAATTCGAATGAATATTTATTATTATCATTTCTTATATCAAACATTCAATTCAATTCCATCAAGAACTGTAACTCATATTTGACAATCGATGTTAACTTTCAAATTTCAATGTAACTTATTATGTAAGACACTTCATGAATATCGGTTTAATATTGAATTTGTGTATTGTCTTCACTCTTCAGTATGTTTTCAGATTTTCTTATAGATAATTTGGTGGGATAATATCTCCGAGCGCGAGAAGATAAGAACAAGCAGTTGTCTCAATGCACAGTAGAATCTCCTTCATACTGCATTTGTGTATCAATGTTTCTATTTTCCAACATATGACACACAGACAACAGTATGAAGGGGATTCTACCGTCTATGTGGTTAGTAAAGCTTAACTGAAGAGCTAGCGAGCTGATAGAGAACATATAAGAACAAGTACATAGGTCTGTTTGACTACGCTGCATTCCAATAGCCAATTATCGTTGTCACGGACAATACTTGTATTGTATTGTATTATACATGGGATACTTTAGCTAATGTATTCTCTTAAACAGGAGAATATCTCTATCAACTGGTGAAATACAATTATCTTGCAAACGAATCTGACAATCAATATACGTACACGAAAAAAAAATTCAAGCCTCCTTCCAGTGAATAGAAGTTAACATAAAATCTCGAATAATACTAAACTCAACAGTTCCACAATCTCTCAAATAAATCCTACTTATGCAAGCAGAAATCTCAACGGAATTACATTTGAACTTAGTTAGTTAATATATTCTCTGAAACAGGAGAGTATCTCAATCAGAGGTGAATTACAAGTCTTGGAAAGCTGTATAAAAATAACTTCTAAGAATAAACTGTTAGCTTCGTTATCAGTCGGGAGATAATTGGGGATCCTCGCTGGCGGAATTTAATGTAATTATTCTAGAAACTATCACTGGTCATGATTGAAAACTTTATTGAGTGTGTATTGTATCTTTCTCACAAATCGAGTAACACTAAGATCGAATCTTCCCAACACCAGCGTTCTAGTCATGGTACGAAAAATCTAAATCTGTATTAGGTAAGTCGTTATAGAATAATACTGATTTCAATAGTTTCATAGAGTGAAGATTAAATGTGTCCTATACAACTGACAGAAAATTCCAATGGACATGTGATTATAGCTGATAACGGTAGAACAGAATATACAGTCGACTCCGCTTAATTGGGACACATTGGTTCCTGAAATTAGTCCAGGTTACCTGTGTCCCGATTAAGCGGAGTCGGATGTATGAGCTGTGTATGAATCTCTCGCACTGGTATCCCATGCAGCCAATCAAGAAGGCAATATGATACACAAAAGTTAACAACAAGTAGACAACGAATGGAATGTGCATAATCTTTATTCCTCTGTCAAGGCCAACATTGACATTCCTTCTCACTAGTGTATTTAACAGGAATTGATAAGATGATATGTGATATGTTTCCATAACTTTTTTTCTTTGTATGATTGAGGAGTCGCTTAATCAAACATAAAGTTAACAGTCCAAACAATGTTCTCAGATCAATGCATCTTTTGGTATCCAAACGTTCACTGATACAAATTCACAAATATTTAACTACTGTCCAATATTTCCAAATGAACTCAGGGTAGGAACAAACATCTATAACAAGCATTCAGAAAGGCTTTTCAGAGTCTAGATCCAAATTCCAAATAATCATTCAAAATCAATTTTAACCAATAAATTACACAATATCTGTTTCCGTCAAACTTGCACAAACACCTAACTCAACACTGTCTATCTCCAATCAAGTCCCGTCTAAATACAGTATAACCTCGTTATTACGAACACCAACGGACGGTAAAAATATGTTCGCTATATCCGTAATTTGTATTAACCGGAGTAATACACATTGAATAGCCTTTGTAGGGACCATATTTTGTGGAACTGTTTGTTCGTCTTATCCGGAAATTCGTCTAGGGCGCCGGCGGCACGGGTGCACCCGTTGCTCCGGTCAATTTTGAAGGGGGGAGCAGGGGCTTTGCCCCCCCCCCCCCCCCCCGGTTTTGGTTTATCATTTTTACTTGTGCACCCGTTCCTCCGGCGGGTCGCCGGCGCCCCAGTTCGTATTAAATGTGTTCGTACTAACGAGGTTCTACTGTACGCTAAAGTATAATCAGTGTATTATACAGGTATTTGTAAATACGCTCCTATAGAGGGTTTCATCCAGGCGTATGCAACGCGCCTCGAGGCGGGTAAATTTGGAAGGAAATTTTTCTAGGCGCGCGAAAATTGAGAGGTGCTCCCATAGACTTAATATAAAATGAGTAATTTAGGCGCGTGTGAGCGAGTTCAATCTAAATCTAGGCGCGCGGGAAATTTAGCTTGGATGAAAGCCTGCGCTCCTAATCCTGGTCTGATCCAATTATAATACGCCTAAATCAGTAGCGTAGCCATCTTTTTTATTCGGGGGGGGGGGGGGGCCAAGGTAGTTCCAAACCCATAGTCCTTTGGGTTTTCCACTGATTTGGATATATATATATAATTGTAACTAATGAGCAAATATTTCGGGAGTGGCCATGGCCCCCTTGACCCCCCCCTGGCTACGCCACTGGCCTAAATCACAAATTATGTTACGGTATAGGAGAGGATTTCAAATTTTCGCGCTCCTAATTAAAAATTTCCAAACATCATGCTCGAAAAGGAGCGTCTCGCGCTCCTGGATAATTCCTTGCACAATAAGTATATAATATCAGGGTGCTATATAGTGAATACTAATTACCTTATATCCCAGCACACGTAATTCCCTAGCGATGTGCCAACAGTTATCCAAGAGTGTCCATGGTCCGCCGCGAGAGCCGTTATAAGTCCCAGCTTCTGCTTGTTCTGCACCTCCCAGACAGGGACATTGCTCCTGGTGTCCAGCCCGCAGAGGGCACCGTGCTCAGTGGCATACACCAGCAGCTCTCCGCTGTGGTAGCAGAACGGAGTTACCTCGACCACGGAGCCGCACTGCCACACGTCTAGCTGCTTCTTGTACGATATCTGAATAAGAGCGATAGATAACCATGGGACATATAGACAGAACATGTCTCTTTATCTCGAGATATAGGGACATATTTTTAAAAGTTAACTTTTTAATCACACAATTTAGGTAAAAAAAGCTCGATTCCCTATAAGGAAATTCTCCATAAAAAGTGTGTTTTATGGTGAGTTTGCATAAATATGTCCCCATATCTGGAGATATATGGACATGTTTTGTATACAATATAACAATATACGAGTAGTATATACAGGGTTTATTCCACGACTCATGAGGAAATATATTAGAATTAGTCCTATAGATATAGAAATAATACAAACTAATAACATTTAATTGTTCAAGATAAGAGGCGCGTGTAAATATAACCCATGTATACAATATCAACTTGTTCAATACACTGATTGTGTGATTTAGTATTCATAAATACAAGAAATTGATCAGTCCGCGCTACGATAATATCAATATTGTGCATTTTGGCCTAAAATAAATTGCTAATAAAGCAACCCTGTTGTTAGGGCAAATGGCATAAGGTAAACCACACTATGGATCGAGTATTCGAGACAATTAAGAGGACAACTAATTAGCCAAATATACCATGCCAAACTGTGTGAAATAGAAACTGCATAATTCTGGCGTGACCTTCGATATATAAGATAAGGCCATACCACTGATTACATGGATTACTTAAAGTATAGGAGTCGGACCCACCCGGCATGGGCCGGGCAGGCCCCAAGGGGCTGCCCGGTGAATGTAGCGGGCCCAGACTCGATTGGACCGCCCCCGAAGGGCCTTTCCGACACCTATGCTTAAAGTCCATTGATAAATAGGTTATTTACATTTATCTCCATAACTAGTAATGATAGACGTCATAAATGTACTAGTATAACTATATACTAGTAGTATCTTGGTATCAAGGCACACGTAGCATCCTTCAGAATTGTGCTATTTCACCATATGATTACGTAATCGCTATTTTGGGTGCGAAATATCGTGTTTAATGACCTGCTTTTACCATATAGTTAAACGCGTTATAAATGTTCAAGATTGGAAAATGATGATGCCCAGGACTTGTTGAAAGAAATATATTGAAATTATAAATGGAATGTTGACACATTCCTCGATTGCCAGGGATATGTATATTTCCTAAGATGAACCATAACTCAAAACTATCAATTTTATGTAAACTGGGTAGTTCTGAACTATCCGGAATAGATAACTTCCCATTCATTGATAATAGTCATAATACATAATTTATGCTTAACTTCATTAACTTTTGAGATAATGAGATAATTAGCTTAGAAAAATTATTTGCTAATTTATCTCATTCAAATGATTATACTATAGCCAGCTAAATATGGCACTGAATTTCAGTTTAGGTATAGTGTTGGGACCGTTCGAACGTTATGTGACGCAAAATCTCGAAAATTAGGCACCCCACCTAAGTCACGCTTTTTGACCATTTTGGAATTCAAAAAGGATTTTCTGTCAAGTAATGGTTAATCCCCCCAACCCCGAGCTGGAAAGTTATGTAAGGTTTGAACAGCCCTACCTGAAATTAGAAGAACACTACTTATATCAATAACTTCTACAAATAGGGTAATAAATATCTAAGTCTATACTAAGAACTAAGAATTTGTCTACTAGAATATCTTGATACAGCTAATATTGTTACAAGCCACTATTATATTGTCCTTATAGACGGCTATAGGGCCACAACAAGCTACATATTCCTCACCTTTGGTTCCACTTCCAATTACCTTCAACACTTCTCCTTTTGGGGACATTATTCTGACACTTACGTTAAACCTGCATATAATATTCCCAGCTGTATCGAAACAGAACCACCTAATGGCACTAATGTCTCCGTACTCCGGGAGATTCCCTATGTGATCTCCTTCTCTGTTGAAGAGGTGTAATTCCTTGGACTCATCTTTAATTATAACTCTGTCTTCTTGGATCAGAATTAAAGTGGGACTCTTCAAAGTTCGAATTCCAAAATCTCTTCTATAATGGAGATTTGAGTCGAAGACACAGATTCTGTTGTTATCTTGATCCGCAATGAATAGTTCATCTTCAGATGCAATTGCAATACTAGTGAATACGCAAGGATTGAAATTTGATCCTGCTGTTTCGTGTTGCTCCTTAACAGTTTTAAATTCATCTTTGGTCAATTTGATTATCTCGTCATTATCATAATTTTTGCAAATTGTCAAATAAACATTATTATATGTTGTCGCTAGAGCATTTATAGTAGATTTCTTCACATTATAGGTTTGATTCACTATCCAGTTGGTTGTATTATACATCAAGAGAGTGCCCCCATTAATAGCATAAAGATGTGTATCGTCGATATGGAAATAGTCTACGTTTGGCCGTAGGCCTTGATTTGGCATATCAATCAAATGTCTAGCCTTCCCCTTGCTAGCATAGTCAATAGCCTTGCCTTTGTAATCTAACTTTCCCAGATTCTCAATCCTCAATCAATTCACTTATTATTCGAGTTTGACAAGAGAAGCGTAAGTTAGGCGGTTGAATTAGCTTAGATTTGAGATTAGATAACTGTAGGTCTATTGGGCCTAGAGTAGATTGAAGAATGTTTGAAGTCGTATTTTCCTTCTGATCAATATCTTGTAGCTGTATTTGGTACATAAGAAATGAAGGAGCGCTAAGTGAGCGCGCTCCTTTTTTTCGGAGGAGCGAAAACATGATGAGCGCCGCTCCTTTTTATGATTAGGAGCGCGAGCTCGCTCCAAAAAATGAGGAGCGCTTAATGCTCTGGTTTCACTATTGCCCCATTTAAGAGCTCAGCGCATCACTGTTACCCCGAATTCAGAAACTATTTTGATAACACAAAGAACAAGCTGTTTCATTTATAGACGAGACAACCTGAGTAAAACTACTGAATGTAATTCAGTTCGTATCATGTCTAATGGCTAAAGTGGCACTTGCTACCCTAAATAATATCTACAAACTGTGGCTGTACTGTGACAGTTGAATTCTTATATCGCTTTCCGGATAGGTCTTGTTACCCCCAGAAAACCTGAAAATTACCCCCGATGGGGTAATTTACCCCTAATTGCTGACCACTGAACTAAGGTATACAGTAAAACCTTCAGAAAGTAAACACTCTGTGGACCAGCCAAAATGTTCACTTTTGAGAGGTGTTCACATTTCAAAAAAATATCATAAAGTGTGTCTAAGAAAAAATCCAGAAAAATATACTCAGTGGTATGGCCTTATATATCGAAAGTCACGATTTGGGTTACATACATCGAACTACAGCCTATACAATATGAGAATAAGCACACATATACTCTACAGCAGTGGTTCTTAACCGGGGGAAAATTCCGGGAATATAAGGGGTAAATCAATTTAGACAAAATTAATAAAATAATAAAACCAAAATAAAATAATACCTCCTAACATTTATCCACTGGTGGCCAAGAAGCAGTTATCGCCAGACAGCTAATAATTTGTAATTTCAAGGCTACTTTATTCCTTATACTACAAATGAAGGGGGAAATCGGGTAGAGTGAACAGGCCAAAAGGGGAAATGACATAAAAAAGGTTAAGAACCACTGCTCTACAGTATGACTAACTCACAGAGTTATTAGAGCCCTGCTCCAGAGGCCGCACCAACACAATAGACCCGTCATCTGTAGCCCCCACTAGAACATTGTCTCGACAGAACTTTATAGTCTTAATCCTCCCGGCGTTCAGTGGGATAGTCTTACGGGCCTTGCAGCCCAGTTTCCGTCCCTCGATCCTATCCATGTTCCAGAGCTTAACAAATCCGTCGTCAGAGCAGGTCACGAAGTAGTTCTGCTGCTCGCTGACTGCTATCCGGTTAACAGCTGATCCGTGCTCGTGGAAGTGAGCCACCAGCTGCCCCTGGGGTCTCCAGCCGCGCTTCTCGGTGCGAGTAGCGCCGAACTGGTCGAGAGCTGACACAAGGATACAGGATAATAAATCTATATTACTAAAACTCGATTGTTGTGTGTGTGTTGTTTCGCATTTAGAAATTTCTAATATGAATATGGTCGAGAGCTGACACATTACAGGATAATAAATACTAATGTATCAGTAGACTCTTGTTAATGACAGAGGGGGATCGTAGAAATTTGTTCTATTATTCGTAATAATATATGTTTATAGCTGGAATTACTGGCATGCATTTATAAACCCCTTTAAAAGACCGGGAGAAAGATATTTTGTGGCAAAGTGTGTTTAATTTTCATGATTTTGCCTTACGTTGCGTTTGAACGGTCCCTAAACCCCACTCGCAGCATGTTGGTGGCTAATGAGTCTAGCATAATTTATTATAAATAAAGAGATTCCCTCCCTATGTATGTCTTTTTTACTATTTTGTATACAAAAACCCTGATCTATCACACATTGGTTACCTCTCTATTTGAAGCAATGCGTAACGTTATAACGCCCCTAACCTATCAGTATCTAAGACTATACTATACATACCCACCTGCTAGATCCTCTAACACAGTGCCTTGAAGTTGGAACGCCGGTTTCTTCTCCACATCTTTAGTGTACCTATTGCGTCTGAACTCCAGCAGAGAGTGCAGCTCTGCAGCACACACAGCTCTATGCTGTCTCTTCCCGTCCCCAGTCTCCAGCCCCGCCTCCTCCCCCGGGGCCCGGCTAAGCGCCTGTTCAGCAGACTCGCGGGCCGTCTGCTGGGTCCATCCGAAGCTGAGCACAGAGGCCAGCTCGTACTCGGGGTTGGGACGGACCCGTCGGCCCGGTAGGAGCGTGGATCTCCTGTTCTCCTTCCGGTCGAGGGGCGGGGTCTTGGTGCTGAGAGTGAGCTGCTCCTTGTGCACCTGTGTCAGGTCGTCCAGCTTGATGTAGCGGTTAGTCACGGACTCCTATGGCATTGTATTAATAATACTCTGTATGCTCTTAGTTAGGTATTTGTATTGGAATAGTGGACATGCTAGGACTAATAGGAGTCCTGGGCAAATAGTGAAATAGGATAGCTACAGACTACAAGTCACGTTTTAATTGGTACCAATTCTTAATTGATAATGGAATGTGATTGTTATAATGGTGGACTTCATTAGGAATATATGATTAGTTGTTGCATTAGTCTGAATCTTATAGTATACTACTATCTAGGGTAGCTGACCGTAGCTCATAAAATGATTAGGAAAATGGCTTTGAAATTTGGACAGCATTGAATTAACACAATTGAGCAAAACTGATGAAAATTTCCTATATTAAGGTGGTAAATTAAACAGTTATAACAAAGAGTAAGAATGAACCTATAACTATAAGTATGAGGTATGAGGTAGGTAGGTACCTGTAGGCTCTTGGGAGTCCTGCCCTTGGGCAGACAGGCCAGCAGCAGCGTCTCCGCCTCCTCCCCCATCCCCATGGACCTCAGTTTATTCATGGTCACCAGCTCGGGTCCCGAGGGGGCGGCTCTAACAGCAGCCCCCGGGAGTCTGCCGGTCTGTCTCTCCTGCAGCAGCTTGGGGGCCCCGGGCAGGGAGAGGGCCGTGTTGTAGAGGTCCCGACTAATCGGGGCACGCAGCGCCTCGTACAACACGAGCGCGTCGGGGGAGGAGAGACCGAATCCCTGCCCCTGGCCCGGCCCCCTCAGATAGGCCCTGAGCACGGGCAGCAGCTTGCACTGGGTGTCCACTAGGTCCAGAGAAGAGACCAGGGACACTATGAACCCTACGGCCGCGTGGCGTATCCAGAGGTTGGGGTGCACCAGGAGGGGCGTGGCGTGTAGCAGCACCTTTGAGAGCTCCTGTGTCCGCAGCAGCCCCAGCTCCGTGAGGGCGGATAGCGCGTCCACCGCGCGGCAGCATACGGCCTCCTCGTGGTCCGCTAGCCCCATGTATATGAGCGGGTATATCATGGAGAGACAGGAGAGACCCACAAAGGCAGCCACGGACGGAATGTGCTGGAAGAAGGCCGCGCGCATCTGCCAGTCCCGCTTGTCGTTAAGGAATGTAATCATGTGTGAGAGTATGACCTCGTTAGCCAGGTGCTGTCCGAAGAATACACAGAGCTGTGGGAGGGAGTGCAGGAGGAGGGTCTTCCGGACCTCGTGCTGGGGGGAGGAGAGCAGGTGCACTGACAGCTGCTGGATAGACTCCCTACACCACAGGGGAACAGATATATACATATGCCATATACAGTAGAACCTCGATAATACGGACACCAACGGACAGTAAAAATTTTGTTCGCTTTATCCGGAGTTCGTAAAATTTATAAATGCGAAATTCGAAATCAGCATACTTGTTCATTTACCTATTATAACATTTGGAACTTAGTTTATATCTCATATATAAATGCGGTTTCTATTCCCCCGTCACTTTAAACAATCCGGACAAACAAACATACAAACAACAATCGAGATTTAATAATATACATATACCATATACAGTAGAACCTCGTTAATACGGACACCAATGGACAGCAAAAATTTTGTTCGCTTTATCCGGAGTTCGTAAAAACCGGAGTCATACCCATTGAATAGCCACTGTAAGTACCTGAATTTGTGGAACTGTTTGTTCGTCTTATCCAGAAATTCGTATTACCGTGTCGTATTATCGAAGTTATACTGTTGTAGTAACTCTATAACTGATACACGACCATCTACGTATGGTCCGGCCGGTGCCACCATAGGGGAGGTTCATATGTGGCGTGACAGCAGTGTATTATACCGCCATTTGTAAATACGCACCTAATCTTGGTCAGACCCAATTTTCATACGCCTAAATCACAAATTAATGTTACGGTATAGGAGAAGATCCCAAATTTTCGCGCTCCTAAATTCAAATTCACCAAAAATCATACTCCCCCATAGGAGCGTCTCGCGCTCCTAGATAATGACAGTACTAACTGAATTAGTAGAATTGCACCTAACGACGCCGGTTACCTTAGCTCCTTCCACTCCTCATCATACGAGGCTGGAGTGGCGTTGGAGCGCATGGCCCGCCTGGAGCTGGCCAGCTGCGAGAGCTCCAGGAACCTGAGACTGGTCTCCGCTAGCGTCCCTATGCTGCGGGAGAGTGCGCACTGCACCAGGATGTTGGAGTCCCTGGTAAGCGGCTTGAGTGCAGGCAGGATGTACCGGGGGAACAGCTCCAGCTCGTTGTTGGGCACGTGTCTCGCCCGACACACGCAATGGGAGAGCGTCTCTATGGCTAGCGCACGCACCTCCGGCTCCTCGGAGCTGCCAGGCCCGCTGCCCCTGTCCTCGCGCAGGAAGTATATTATGCAGGGGACCACACGCTCCAGGACGGGCGGGTCCGACAGGTTGTCTGAGATGAGCCGCAGCAGCTCGAGGGTCTGCATACGGGCCTGTCGGAAGCGGGAGGTGTGGATGAAGCAGGTGACGCAGGGGAGCACCAGGAGGGGGGAGTCTCGGAGACGGCGGTCTGAGTCCCGGGTGAGGGCATCCAGCACCTAGCATAGCAGAGTTAAACAATGGACACATACAAGGGAATGTCTAGGCTTTTGGCTTACAGTATGGGGGAAATATAGATTTCGGAACGATGATTTGAAATCTCCTATATGAGAGGTTCCCACTTCCCAGCCTAACCTGGGGTCCACGGACGGACGGCAGTAGGATCCACAAGATCTCGAAATTTGTATTACGGTCAATGGAAGGGGGATATATTCTAAATAGGGGTCCACAGTTAAAAAAATTTGGAAATCGTTATTTTTGTATATACTATAGTTTGGTATATACTATAGGTTGGGGATCATTATATTATGTCATACAATAGATTTAGGCGTATTAAAAGTTGTTCGGATCAGGATCGATAGTTTCTGCAAAAGGCATTGGATATATAAGATGTGTAGTGAAGCAACATTTTGTATTACATGTACGTATAGTATAAGTGTTAACTTAATGATTCAGAATTTAAATGAATGTGAGTACCATATTCCATAGACAAGCTACCGTAAACTGGGTCACTTAGGCCCATGGGATTTACTTTGGCCCAAGGTTGTAAATTCAGGAAATTATTTAAATCAATCATATACCAAGTAGATAGGTACAACATGAATTGATAAGATATTTAAGATTCTATAATGATACTCTATAGGCATTGTGAGTTTATGTAACACCGAAATTTCAAAGGAAGAGTTCTATTGCTCAGTCAATATCTGTTTTACATTGATTAACCTAGTTTGGCCCAAAGCCAAGCTTAAAGGCCTAGGTACCCCAGTTTACGTAAGCACTTGTTATTATAGTTGTAAATAATAAATTTACAAGTTGACAAATGTTTAAACTTCAACAAATTCCAAAAACTAAATTATGAATAAAATTTTGCATTTTAGGATAACATACTCCTTTTCAAAAAAGGAATTGAAAAAAGAAAATTTAGCCTTGCCGGTTGAAACAACGATTTAACCACCAACTATTGTAACAATGTTATTAGGAATTTTCATATTTAATGAGATACTGTGAAAGTATAACTCAGCTACAAATATATACTCTCTTTCTGCAGGTGAGTATTCTAAAGTAACAAAGTTGGTTAAAAGTCAGAACAAATATTTGTTTCCGATGTGAACTCAACATAATACCAACCATTTCCATGCATCTATAAAATATGTAAAATTAATTAATTAGTTAACGATTGTGCTGTTGAATAAAAATTCGAAATTTATTTTTTCCAATTATGCTAAAAAGATTAACAATTTACTTGAGTATTCATTTTCAGTCTCATATAACAATTACATAAGGCATAGTTGAAGAGGATTCAATTTCATAAATTAAACCTTCCCTACACTGTTAGAATGTGTGTCTGTAAGGTGAAACTCCTTACCTCTAAGAACTTATAAGAAATTTATCCAACTCCCATTATTTATGTGAGACTCTTATACTTACTAATTTTATAGTTATCAGTCACTTGTACACAAGTATAAATAGTATATAGAACACTTGGAAATAAGTCTCGCGTAATATCATGAACAAGTCAACGGAAGAAAAAACCTTTGATATCCTGAATGCCATATCACTCAAGTTCTTCCACATTTATGGTTTCGTGGGGTTTCTCTCTCTCTCACTATGGGCCATCCTATCCATAATCTGGTGCGTCATTTAGTATCACAAGTGTATTCTAATTCGAAAAGTTTTAAGTATCAGTTTAAGAGTAGGTATGTCATGGATAGTAACACGTGGAATTGTATAGAAAGGAACTACAAATTGAAACGGACTACAAATTTCTTGCTGATTCTGTTGTGCATCATTGAGATTGTAGTATCTGTATCAGTCACCGTAATCTCAGTGTATGGATACACAATATCTAAAATCAATTATCAAATCCATATGTATGTCTTACAACCGTTCATTAATAATTTTCAACATCTGATCTCAATCAATTACAGACTCCTGTTAGGTTTTTTCATCTCTGTCGTGATTTCCATGCTTGACATTATCACTATGATAACAGTGTGTTTCATTGAATGCTACACTTTCTATCCATCGAAGTGCAAGCATCCTGTTTGTTATGGATTTACTCGTCTCGGCGTTAAAATATTAGTCATTATGCTATTGAGCTCTGTCGTCCAGCTGTTGATATTCCAGCGTCTTGTTGGAGCATTCCTATTCTTCTATGAGTATATTAGGTTGATTAGATTGTCTCAGAAACTCTGTCGGCTATTGTACCAAAGGTATTTTGATGCCCGCTTCCACGAGAACCATCATACGAGTGTAGTTATGTATTACAAACAAATACACTTCGAATTCAAAATTGGTGCCACAGTTGTGTTAACTTATTTATTCTTTCATTTAATCGCATTCATTATCGAAGGCTTGTATCCAATCGTATTAACCGTTCTAACCAACCCGAAATGGTTTAACCGTGTATACAACGTACCTGTGTCAATGGAGTATTTCGTAAGACGGGATAATTGGGTGCTACTGAGTGTTGATCAAATCTTGGTTATGATTTTAGGCGGCGCCATGGGTTTGGCATTGTTGATCATTACGGTTCCCTATTTGTGCTTATCGGGGTTTTACTTTATGAGGAAGATAAAGAAAGCGTTGAAAAGTCGAAACTATTCATTTCGTTCTGATTTGATTGAAAAGATGATAAACAAACACAACACAGATTACACAACTTAATAACTAACTTATTGTTACGTATATCTTTTCTATGTAAACACAGATTATATAAAATTAAATTTTATTCGGGAAAATAAGATAAATACACTCAACTCAGTTTACTTCAGGTCACTTTGGCCCGAGGGAAGTTTGACCCAATTAACCGAAATATGCTATGATGAGGTTATAACTATTTATGATATACGTAGGTATACTGAATATGAAGGTGACAAAAGCTTTAACCAATGAAATTCGGGGTTGACCCAGGATGGATTAGCAGTTACCATTCAATTAGTATAAATAGATTTTAGTGTATCTATCAGTTGTTAAGTGTGCACATGGCCTACTATAATATACGGCTAGATAAGTCAAGTATTTGCTCATTTCATTTCCAGGCCAGTGTTTACTTTCTGATTGCTCGTAAATATAATCACCTACAGTCATAGAATCAATTATACTTAAATTTTCAAATAGACTGGAAACATCTAGAACACTTTTGGTAATGATTTCTCGCGGGATCATCATTAAATGGCGCCTAAATAGTTTAACCACAAATCTGAGATTCTCAAAAGTGGTTCTAATGGACTCGCAATGGTTGATTATCCCATATACAACCCAAATAACAACAATAAGAGGCATAGTTTATCCTAAAATGAAAATTAGAAACTGGCCTTCTCTTTTCATGGCCTTGTCGGTGACATACAGTGAAACTCGCTTAGTACGTACTCGGCTTAAGACGTACTCTCGGATATTACGTACTGTTCGCTAATAACCGATTTTCTCTCCTATCTGATCCATTATAAATGATTCGGTTAATACGTACTCGGATAAGACGTACCTCGGATAAGACGTACCAATTTATATTCCCAAGTAAACAAAATGTATGTATTTTAATTCGGTTAGTACGTACTCTAGAAAAGTATCAGCAGAACTCGGTTATTATTTGGTTTAAGTAAGCATGTGACAACTAAAATACTTCAATCATATCGTTAGGTATGTACTTGTATACCATACATCTTATTCATATCATTGAACAAGTCAGTATTTCAACTTGTGGAATATCCATACGGATAAGAGTCATAAGACGTACCTCGGTTAGTACGTACTTTTTCTTGTCTCCCAAGGTGGTACGTCTTAACCGAGTTCTACTGTATTTAGCCGCTACCTAGATGTTGTATATAAATACATCCAGGATATAATTGGAAAAGGATTATGCTTTATATACAAGCGAGGACCGAAGGCCCGAGTGCAAGTTGTAAGGACAAGCGTAGCGCGGACGAGCAGAATGTACTGAAAATTAGTAACCATATTCCATAGACAAGCTATGCACTTATTATAATAGTTGTCGTTTGAACGAATATTATAATGAAATTAATATTTGTTAGAGCTTCCATATATGTAGACAGCCTATTTATAGACGGACTATAAAGCCCTACAAAATAAGTACAAAATTTCTAGACCTTCTATTTTGTAGACCAAAAGCACCTGCCGTCTATTGGTAATAGTATTTAATTTATAGACGGTCTAGAAATAGATGGTCTACTGACAGTGTATCATACAGCCATTTGTAAATACGCTCCTAACCCTGGTCTGATCCAATTTTCATACGCCTAAATCATTAATTAATGTTACGGTATAGGAGAGGATTCCAAATTTAGCGCTCCTAATTAAAAATTTCCACAAATCATGCTCCAAAAGGAGCGTCTCGCGCTCCTGGATAATTCCTTGGGTCTACTTATAAGTTAATTCATCGTTTACTATTTTAAGACAACATGATTTTTGTATAGTTGGAGATCATAAATATCGTGACCTTCGTTATATAAGGCCTTACTACTACTCCGAACCATGGATTACTTAAAGTCCATTGATAAATAGGTGACTTATCTTTATTTCAATAACTAGTAATGATATACGTCATAAATGTACTATAACTATATAGGAACTTGGTATCAAGGTATACATAGCATCCTTCAGAATTGTGCTATTTCACCATATGATGACGTAATCACTATTTTGGGTGCGAAATATCGTGTTTTAATAACCTGCTTTTACCATAGTTAAACGCGTTATAAATGTTCAAGATTGGAACATGATGATGCCCAGGACTTGTTGAAAGAAATATATTGAAATTATAAATGGAATGTTGACACATTCCTCGATTGCCAGGGATATGTATATTTCCTAAGATGAACCATAACTCAAAGACTCAATTTATGTAAACTGGGCGATTTCTGATCTATCCGGAATAGGTAACTTGCTATTCATTGATAATACATCATTTATGCTTAATTTCATTAACTTTTGAGATAATGAGATAATTAGCTTAGAAAAATTATTTGCTAATTATCTCATTATCAGAGACTGACTTATAGTACATTTATGACGTCTATCATTACTAGTTATGGAGATAAATATAAATAACCTAAAAATCAATGGCCTTTAAGTAATCCATGGTCCAGCAAAATCTACTCAGTAGTAAGGCCTCATATAACGAAGGTCACGGTTTGGTTTAAATATACTGTGTTTTGTGATTAAATTATTGTGACATTAACAAAACTATTATCATTAATATTGAATCTTCAAATTGAATTAATGGTTTGTCATCAAACGAACAAATATTAGAATACAGTAGATGTCGCCATGTCGGACATAAGCACACCGGTTATAAGAACATATTAGATATAAGAACACTATGTTGGAAAACGGTTGCCATATCTATATTATTAAATCTCGATTGTTGTTTGTTTGTTTGTTTGTGTGTGTGTGTGTTTGTCCGGATTATATTAAATTGATGGGGGAATAGAAACCGCAATTAATATTGGGATATAAACTAACTTTCAAATGTTATAATAGGTAAACAATTCTTATAATAGGTAAACAAGTATGCTGAACACGAATTTCGCGTTTATAAATTTCTCATATGAATATTTGTTGTTGTTGTTTACACAAAATAGGTAAACAAATTAATGAAAATTCAAAATCAACCAAGAAGTTAGCTTCCAACGGATATTATAGGTAAACAAGTATGCTGAAGACGATTTTCGCGGTTATATTTTTCTAATATGAATATTTGTTGTTGTTGTTTACACAAAATAGGTAAACAAATTAATTAAAATTCAAAATCAACCTAGAAGTTAGCTTTCAACGGGTATTATAGGTAAACAAGTATGCCGAACACGAATTTCGCGTTTATAAATTTCTCATATTAATATTTGTTGTTGTTGTTTACACAAAATAGGTAAACAAATTAATTAAAATTCAAAATCAACCTAGAAGTTAGCTTTCAACGGGTATTATAGGTAAACAAGTATGCTGAACACGAATTTCGCGTTTATAAATTTATAATATGAATATTTGTTGTTGTTGTTTACACAAAATAGGTAAACAAATTAATGAAAATTCAAAATCAACCTAGAAGTTAGCTTTCAACGGGTATTGTAGGTAAACAAGTATGCTGAACACGAATTTCGCGTCTATAAATTTATAATATGAATATTTATTGTTGTTGTTTACACAAAATAGGTAAACAAATTAATGAAATTCGAAATCAACCTAGAAGTTTGCTTTCAAAGGGTATTATAGGTAAACAAGTGTGCTGAACACGAATTTCGCATTTTTAATTTCTAATATGAATATTTGTTGTTGTTATGTTGTTTACCAAAAATATGTAAACAAATTAACGAAAAATTCAAAATCATTCTTGAAGTTTGCTTCCGACGGGAATTATTCGTAAACAAGTTAAAACTATGGAAATGGTAGAAAGAGTTGTATATAACTTCCTCTAACATTTTCCATGGTAGCAACGGTGGGGAGTAAGGCCGCATAGCGGCCGTTAACTTGAGGTGCGTAGCACCGATCTGTCGCAAAGCGACCGAGACCGAAGGGCTCGTACCCTATATAATTTATGTCGGGTATAAGAACATCCCGGTTATAAGCACATCAAGTGCAGTTCCCGACGATGTGCTTATAACCGGAATCCACTGTATTCGTGGCCCTAGTTAATATACTAGAGACAAAGTGGGGGTGGTTAATCGTTTCTCGCTATGGCTCTTCGCCAATGGTGTTGAATAAATACGTAAAATCTTTAGAGTACGTATACAACGAGAATAAGACTCAGCTTTATCAAGTATATTAGCCTTTAATTAAAGTACAGTTAACTTATTCATTTAAAACAATTTTGACTGAAATTTTACTAAGCGACGAAGTAAACTCTTTGATTCATATGCAATAACTAATATTTAATAGATCGGTTAAATTGTCAATAAATTTGTTACCTGTTAACCGAAATTAACCGATATACCCTGATTGTAATTTATGTGTTCCTTAGTTTATTCCAACGAGGGGGGTTCCCGTATATAATAAATATCTGACAGCATCAATTGCTATATTAACAACATTATACAAAGTAAAGATATATGTATACACAAAATATAAAATAAATACTCTAAAGCTAAGAACATGCTTTACAAATAAAGTCCTCATCCTCGAAATCATCAAGCTGGACATGCAGACACGAGTCGTGGAACCATGTCTCACATTTCTCGCAACCAATCCATTTCCATTGTCCCTTAAGAAGAGTCACTGGGACTCGCATATCGCAATGCTCACACACCCCATCACTCTCATCCCCTTCCGAGCAAGAAGAGCTAGCGTCAGATTCCTCAGAACAAGAAGGTACACTGTGTTGCTTCCGTAATTTAGGTTTCTTGAGTACATCTTCAGTGTACTCATCCTCGGTATCAGATTCGCTATACTTGTCTGCAACCTTTGTCTTCTTCCTCTTAGTGCCGGCTTTAGTCGCGTTCTGATCTTTGGTATCGGATTTAGACTTTTTAGATTCAACACCATTTGATTTCTTAGGTTTAGGCTCAATTATTTCCTTCGGTTTAGGTTCAGTTATTTCCTTCGGTTTAGGTTCAGTTATTTCCTTCGGTTTAGGTTCAGTTATTTCCTTCGGTTTAGGTTCAGTTATTTCCTTCTCTTCTGGCTCAGTTGCTTTCTTAGGTTTAGGCTCAATTATTTTCTTCTGTTTAGGTTCAGTTTTTTTCTTCGGTTTAGGCTCTGTAGTTTTCTTCTGTTTTGGCTCTATAGTTTTCTTCTGTTTAGGCTCTATAGTTTTCTTCTGTTTAGGCTCTATAGTTTTCTTCGGTTTTGGCTCAGTATTATTCTTCTGTTTTGGCACAGTAGTTTTCTTCGGTTTTGGTTTATTAGTTTTCTTCGGTATAACTGGAGTTGTTTTCTTCTCCTGGTTAGTAGGAGTATCCTTATGAGACTGAAATTCAGCTGTATCATGAATCTCTATCTCCATAGCATCAATAATATCGTTTTCAGTTCCATCCTGTATAAGATTTCCATCAGTATCAATCTTCAAATCCTGTTCATTCGTCTCAACATTGTTTTCAATGCGATCCTCTTTATCAGGATTCGGTTTGTTTCTAACTCTAGATTTTCTAGCACTGCATTCAGTCTCAACACCGTGCTTGTCCGATTGGTATAAGATACGAGACGCAGCCTTGTCGTGCCTCCTTCTGTGCATTTCCCTATTCTTACTGTCAATCTTGCGCTGTCTCCTATTAGCCTTCTTCTGGTCGCTCTTACCCCACTCCCGATTATAAATACGGACTTTGTCGTAGGATACGAACTCTTTGATGGAGTTAATAGACGGCTTAATGCCCAGCGCTAACAGAACTCCAACTAGAGCAGACTGCCCCTCATTGAAGCACAGCACACTCAGAGCTACAGATATGGACACGCAGGTGGGAGAAGCGTACTTTGTCTTGAGACAGCTGGACCAGATGCAGGAGTGTAGACTCTCATTTATGTTCTGTGTGGCGCCTAGAGTCAAGTGGCTGCAGACATCCACACTGGCGTATATGTTGAACTCCTCGCGGATCTTATCAAGGTCTATGTCAGTGAAATAACAGCGGCGCGTTTTGGGGGCGGGGGCTGAGGGCTCGTTTTCGTGTCTGTAGAGTTGTTTCTGGTAGAGACAGTAAGAATTTGGTCCCGTGGGACAGTCGTCGTGGTTCTCACTGATGTGTCCAAGCATTCTCCAGAGGGCACTGCTCATCTCCTCGGGCGGCTTCCCCACATGCTGTCCCACTACAACAGCGAATAGATGTGCCACTCTGTCTGCCTTGTGTTCTTCTAATGAGTGTTTTACGTATGTGTAGTTCTTTGTACTCTTGGTTGCCTTCATGAGATGGTTCTTAAGTCGCTTCTGCAGATGTCCGATGCACTCCTCCTTCTCAATCTTAACTTCTCCGTTGTACACGCCGCTCCGTAGCACGCTCTTGTACCCGCTCCCGTCTCCGTCTCCGATAAACACGTTGTACACCAGGCCCCGCCCCTCCGACCTTCTCCACATGCGCACTGCCGCCTCGGACTCCATGGCCAGACTCGTGCCGGAGAAGTTAGCCTTGCAGTGCGGCTTGTGCGTTTGGAACCAGGCTTCGTACTCCTCCTGCTTTTTCTCCATCATGTGTGTGGACCATCTCGAGCAGGCCTCGCAGTTTCTGTTAAGCAGTTCATAGTCTACCACTTTCTTAGACTCGCGCTCTATAACAGCCGCGAAACCCACGTTGCTGTAGTGGCCCCTCTGCTTCCAGGAGCCGTCGAAACTAACCGCGACCTCGACACACCCGGGCCGCACCGACTTGACCGCGCCCTCGCTGTCTGCTATGTGCTTACTCCACTTACGCATCGACTCGTCTACCTCTGCTAGGACAATCTCCGCGAACTTCATCTGCTCGGATCTCCGCATTACCGTGGTTGGGGTGGGTAGATCCATTATGTTAGCGAACTTCCTGAATCCCCTCCACGTTAGGCTGGTGGTGTGTACCCCTAGCATTGCGCGTACGTTGACCTCTGACCTGTCCATGAGTTTAATACCAAATCCGATATTTTGGTCCACAGGCTGATCCAGCTGTCGCGAAGAGCAGAACTTTGTTACAATATTACCGCAATAGGAGCAGAATAGCACGAAGGAATTCTGCATCCCGTGCTTGAATGTGGACTCGTATAGTTTGAGTTTCCCACCCCTGCAGCTGCTGAGGGGACAGTCGAGCTTCCCAAACACATCCGCCAGTATGTCTGCATTCATCATCCGCAGGCCCTGGGCAGGGGAGTAGCTGCTAATGCCCGACTTCCCATTCTCCACAATCTTCATCTCGATGCTGTGCTTCGGATCCGGGTCAGGCAGCTTTATCTTCTGGAGATAGGGAGATTTGAAGTGCTCTTCCAGGGCAAAGTATTTATGTTTGGTAGATACCATCTGCATTGTGGTGTCGTACGGCAACTCGCCTGTAGACCAGAACTGCATCGTGGGCTTAGAGACGTAGTTATTTGCCGACTTGCGACATTCACGGACCTCAGGTTGATACGAGTCATCTGAATCTGAGGGGCACTTAGTCTTCTCGATTAGTTTGTGTTTGCTTTTCTTCTTGTCATGCAGGTTGGGGAAGTACCTCCCCTCTCGTATGGCTTGCTCTTTCTGCCTGGCGTAGTGTCCCGGTGCGTGTCTCTTCTTCTTAAAGTATCTGCCCTTTCGGTTACGGACCAGTGGGGGAACTACAACTTTCTCATATTTCCTCGGTCTCCCAATCCTTAGTTCTTTCTCTATGTGATCAGTATTCTCTGTTTCCACATCAACTTTGTCCTTTGTTTTCTGTATTTTATTCGGTTTCGGACTGCAGTCGGACAGCTCGCCATAAGACACGTCGGCAGATTCAGCCGACTCGGGGACGAAGGCTGGGTCTACTTCGGATTTATAGCGCTTCGTAATCTTCTCGGGTGCTTTGCGGGGTTTCCTCACTTTCGGTACGGGCTCGCTGTCCGATAGAGTGTGAACTGTGGCTTCAGGCATAGGCAGATCTACGTCATAGGCCCGCGGGTTGTCGAGATCAGCAATAGCAATGTTGAGATCGAAATTCTTGTTGTCCATGAGTTCTATCTGTGTGTACAGATCAGGCTCGTTCTCCGGCTCGTCTGAGGAGATACAGATAGGAGCTTCCTCCACTGGTGCCGCTGCCAGAGACTGCAGTCTGTCTTCCAGTGTGGATAGGATAGACTCATCGATATCGATGTTGGGGTTCTCAGAATCTGAGGTAGCTACACTCTCGGCAGGAGATTGGGGAGTCTCAGTCATTTGTACCGAAGTTTCTTCACAGGGGAAAATGGTATTTCTCTGCGGACGCTTTCTGTCCATTCGGACTGGAGGCCTCGCACCGACTTGAATGTTCCTGTTGGTTTTTTTTGGAATAAAATATTTGAATTTGGTAGTGTAACAACCTCTCGGTAGATACGAGTCTTCAGAAAAAGATGGGAATTTAGAATTTGAGTTCGCATTAGAGAATTGTCTAGAATTCACTGTAAGGTCACCTGTGTTAGAAATAGAACTGCTGAGGGAATGGGATCGAGAATTAGAGTTTGAATAGTGATGTGAGTTTGAGTTACGTTCTTCTATCAGCTGCTGGTAACCTTGGTAACGAGATATATTGTTCTCTAACGTTTGAGCATTAGCCTGTGAGTACAGAGGAGGTGAGGAGTGCTCAATAATGTCGATAGCATTCTCAAGAGTCTGGGATTGTGCAGTCAGCTCAGGGCTATTAGTAGGAGACTCGGGAATATCTTCATAGGAAATCTCAAGGGTTTGTGATTGAGGAATAGAGTTAGGAAAGTTATACGAATATTCAACTTGATCTTCTTGCGTTTGATTGTTTGGTTCTGCGTCTATTAAAATGTCTAGAGAAGTTGGAGTATAAGAATTTACTAGCGTTTGTGGCTGACAACTGAAGTCAACATTAGGAATGTCCCCGTTATCCTGAATATAATTCTCGTTCGTGGGATTAGGTGTAGAAGGAATGGAAATGGGTGAGTTGCCATTGCTAAGCGGGGAGTTTGTGGGAAAATCGAGTAATGAGTTGTTGTCGATGGAATTTGAAGCACTATCAACTGTGTTATCTTCTTGCGTCAAATCAAGTGTAGGAATAAATGTATCCGCTGTACCAGTTGTATCAGCGTTATAACTCGTGGCGCATTCAATGGTAGATATATGTGTGTCCGGTATAGCAATAGGTACTGTAGAATAATCAAGTGATTCTTCAGCAGTAGGGAGTGTATTCAATTCACTAGTGGGATTCGTATCAGCTGAGAAGCTGCTAACCCAGGTAATATCGCTGTCAGATTCCTGTTTATCAAGTACTTGCGGTTCCTGAGTAAATGATTGAGTTCCAATTGCATCTTGGAAAGTGGGGAAAGTAGAGTCATCCTGCGGTGTTAGAAATATATCGTTTGAATTCTGTGGTTCTTCATTACTAACTTCACCGTTTTGAGGAAGAGTAGGGGAACTAGAAAATTCGCCATCACTATCGAGAAATTCGCATTCCATTTCCATATATAAATATTCAACAAGTAAACTAGCTATTACAAATTGTGTAGTGCAATTCAACTGAACTAAAAGACTATATAGTGAAAGAATATAGTAATACGATCTGTAGAAGCTATACATTTTAATGCTGCAGAAAATTAACTATGAAACTTGTATAGACTATATAGCATTCCAATATATGCACTGTGTTGATAAGATTAATGCATTAAAGCTATTCAGTGTAACTCAAGCATGGTAACCATAATTAGCAAGAGTTATTTACCACATAATTATTATATGTAAAATAAAAACAAATTCAATAAACACAAAAATAACTAGGAACTGTTGTTAATTAAGTAAAATGAGAAAAATTTCGCAAAGGAAATATATAACTATGAGAAAACTAATTTCTTAATAATGTAAACTAAATAAGATATTAAGACACCTTAATTGCGAAATTCATAAATGCGTAAAAATACAAACTAATAATCTAGCTAGCATTCCAATCCCACAGTATGTAGTCATGTAGACATTAGTGAATGGATTGATATACTACTCCACCTAATAGCAAGGGTGGATTATAGAAACAGGGCTGTCCGAATGATGCAATACGTGGGCAACAGAGTAGTTAATTATCTGAAAGGTTCTATTAATTCCTTGAATATAGTGAGAATGAATACCATGCCTAATCTTATATATTAAATCACAATGATTTGTTGTTGTTTTTGTTTTGTTCGGAATTGATTGAGAAACTGATAAGAGCTGTAGACTTGAAATTTGGCAGGGGGGTAGGGAATAGGTTTCTAGGACGAAGTTCTAATATATAAGAAAAATTTTCACATCTTCCCTTTCAAAAGGTGACAAAACCAACTAAATTCGAGTGTTTTCCCAGTATGGATTAGCAGCTACCAATCAATTAGTATAAATTGATTTTTAATGTCTATATCAATTGTTGAGTGCCTAACTCAAACTGTAATTGAAATGGTCGGGAGTCAATTCATTAATCCAATCGATTATTTGTGTCATGTCTGTCTAGCCATACAATTCTATATTCGATTGTGTCTATTCGATATCAAATGATTACCAATCAAAATACAATAGCTGTCCCCGCCTGGGTCTACAATGCTAAGTTAGGGGCTGGGCTACGAGAAGATAAATGGGATTTCTTAGTGGTAGTAATTACCATACATGGATTTGGTGTACTACACAAGGAGAGTAAGTATTATCCAGAAAATCATCGCTAATATTAGCATAAATTCGTATTCAAAAACACCGGCGATCACTGAATTAGTATTTTCCAATTGGCTTTCTTTGTCCCGATAAGAAGCCTAAAACTGGGATTCACAAGATGTTAGAAACGGCTTAGGGGCTCACAGCTAAAAAAAGATCGGGATTCACTGCTCTACAACAACACTGCTACTTATATATATACAACGGTCATTTGCAGATAGGATAGCGACCAGTTAAAATAATCCTAAATGATTTCCGGTATTATAATCAACCAATGTATGGGGCCTTTTAAACTAGCTTTTTATATAAAAATGACAAAAGGCGTGAAGTGGGGAAAGTGGTGAATAATTTTCGCTAATAACGTTTTAGCGGCTCACCGGTTTCGGTCAGTCCTTTTGGTGGACGATACTGTTGCACTTTGCAAATGCAAGACTTAGAAGCATATAATTTGAAGTGTATACGCTTGAAATACAAGCAAGGGCCGCAGACCCGAGTGTAAGATGTAAGAACGCGTAGCGCGGACGAGCAGCTTGTATAAGTAACATAAGCAATCTCAATAGTTGTTTAAATCACTTTTCAGACCAAGGCCGCGGTTTAATTAAGAACAAAGTTGTTAGTAATGTACATAGGTACATAGGCATAGGACCCCCGTTTGGCAGGATCACGTTTTGTTAGTCTTGCTATTTAGCTTTCAC
Source organism: Hexactinellida sp. DTS-2022 (assembly GCA_028753945.1). Classification (NCBI taxonomy): domain Eukaryota; kingdom Metazoa; phylum Porifera; class Hexactinellida; species Hexactinellida sp. DTS-2022. Next base: position 15,621,920 of record JAPNXP010000001.1, read on the forward strand.
AAACCTTATTTAGTAATTCCAGCTGGTCAGTATATGCTTAATCATATTTCCCTCGGCTAGTTGGAGAGTCCGGTATTTAAGTACTGTATTTAAGTACCGTATTTACTCGAATAATCGCCTACCCAAATAATAAGGGTTTAAAATTAACAATAGCGAATAATGCTAAATAAGGTATTTTAATTCCGACTGGTGAACAAGACAGCTATAATATAGACTTATTAAAGTTGTCACTTAACATACAGTGAACTCCCGTTATAATGAAGTCGGAAATAGCGAAATACCCGCTTATAATGAAATGGAAATTTTCCCCCAGAGCTCTAAATTATCATTGGCTTATAACGAATATCCGGATATAACGAAAGAATTAACAGATCCCAAGCACTTGGTTATAACGAGAGCTGACTGTAATAGGTGTACAGTGTACAATGCTTCTAGGCTAAATTGGTACAAACTATGCATCGCACTCTATCGGTTATCCGGCTTGTACCGGTTTGGCCGACCATTCTTCGAAGTGGCGAGACACCACTAATGTATTAAGGTAACAATAGTATCTTATGAATCAACACACTTCTCTGTCTCCAGTGATAATATTAATAGGAGTAGAACAGGGATTTTCAACCTTTTTATGATACGCGATGCTACTCATTATATACGTTAAATATTCCCAGGAGCCCCCATAATATGATGTGACAAATGTCAACCTGAAGGGCAGTTTTGAACTATTCTAAAATCTGAATCTTAATATATCCCATATGTAGGCGTCGTAAACCACCTGGCAGCCCGGACATGTCCGGTGGCCTAGAGGAGCTACCCGGACTTTACCCGGAATCCGGATAAACTCCGGGTAATAGTCATACCTACCAACCTATTTGAGTCATATCACTGTATGGGGTTCCAATTTTCCCCTATACAATGTTGGCAAAATCTCTGGGCACCCCAAAAGATTTGCCCTAGATTTAATTGACCGGGCGGCCCGAAGAGCCAACCCTCGTACACTCCAACCGCCCTTATTCGGGCACTGTGGTCCGGAGGGCGCCCGTAACTCGGAATTTTCCCGAATCTGAGAAATACAATGGCTGGTACACATGCAATTCCAAAGTGTATAATGCATATTTCAAAATTCATTCAAAATTTAAAACTGATGTTTTTAACGGGTGTGGATAATTTAAGATATGTATCTGCTGTACGTATATAATTTTGTCATTAAACTCCATTATTGATTAAATGAATACTTATTTAGTTTGTCTTTACACCAATAAGGGTGTCCGATTGAGGGAGGTGCCCGTATATGAGAGGTTTGAGTGTATTTATGTATATCTCATAAGGATGATAAGTTTGGCATGGTAATGTGTTACATTTTCAGGTTTCTCTTATCAATTGATGATATATTGTATGAATGAATTACGTGTAATCAATAAAACTATTCGTTTCGCGCCTCCCTAGAAAGCCCAGGTTGAAAACCCCTAATGTGCATAGTCCTGATGGTAAGAGGGAATGAGAAATAGGAGCTAATATAGCTGAGAATTAAATAAACCTGCATCTGTTCTTGCACTTAGCAAGTTTAGCACAGCACAGCATATTAATATACTGCCATCAATAATTAACAAGGGGAGTGGAGGACATAGTTTATATTGCAATACGCAGTTCAGTGAAACCTCGATTATCCGAACTGGTTGGACCAGTCTGACAAGTTCGGATAATGTAATACACAGTACTACTTTATGGAACAACATTGGGTTCGGGTAATCGAAGATTCGGGAAATTGCACTTAGTAGGAAGGGGTCATCTGGGTGCCAGGTGCTTGCAGTGTGATTCGATTTAGGTGCCGGGTATCTGAAAATCTTAGATAACCCCTGTTAGTAGGAATATGGTTTTTGGAAAATATCATTTAGGAGCGCGAAAATTTGAATCTTCTCCTATACCGTAACATTAATTTCTGATTTACGCGTATGAAATTGGATCAAACGCGTATTTACAAATGACTACAATCCCTGGTTATTAAAATGTACCTGGTCTATGTCTCTGTGCAGCTGTCGTATCCTCAGATGCGGGGGGTCCACAGAAGCGCTGAACGAAGTCAGGAAGTGATGCAGATAGGAGTAGAAACACTCGGGTAGGACCTTACCCCTGCACAGGTCCAGGTACTTGGAGGCAGAGTGTCTGTGTGCAGGAGACACGTTAATCATGTGGCGGACCAGGGATTGTATCTCTTTATCCGATATAAGATCCAGGGTAGAGTCCGGGGAGGATTTCCCGCTAGCGTAGTCTAGCAAGCGAGGCAGGTCGAATATAACCTGTCCGTTAGTGAAGAGCTCTGCTATGAGACAGCCGAGAGAGAATATGTCCATACGCGGGGACAGCTCCTGTACCTGTAGTATAACACAGTAATAACTCATGTAACGATTCAAAGTCAATCGATACATGATAATGGTATTGCCAGTTTAATGTTTGAAGAACTATTTATCAGGTACAGTCGACGCCGCTTAATAGAGTCACCTCGGGACCAGGCCGCTTTGACCCGATTAATCAGTGAAATCTATTAACCGGTGCCTCTATTAAGCGGAGTCGAATGTACACACAAAGTTTAGATCCATACCTCTCATATACGGGCACCTCCCTCAACTGGGCACCCTTATTGGTGTAAAGCCAAATATGTATTCATTTAAGCAATAATGGGGTTAATGACTAAGTTATATGACAATACATATCTTAATTATACACAACCAGTTATATACATCAGTTTTGATGTTTGAATGAATCTACAATATATGGAAACACTTGGGATTGCATTTGTACTATCCATTGTATTTCTGAGATCCGGAAAATTCCCAGTTACTTGCACCCTCCGGACGACAGTGCCCGGATAAGGGAGGTTTGAGTGTATTAATTAGTGCCATTAGTTATAATAGAGCCACATAAGGTACATATTCCCATACAGGGACGGTAGGGACCACTATACCTTACAGTAAACAATATTATTAGGTGCAGATGCAATTAATCTTTACTGTAAATATTCACTTGTCAGTTGTCAAGTAATTTTTATTTTTCCTGTACGTGTATATATTCTTTTGGGAGAAAAAGAGGATAGTTTCCAATAATAAGTAAATAGATATGTTGAACCCAATTTGGAATGTATAAACTTTTAATAAGAATATTCATTGTTATTGTCACTCTTTTGACCATTTTGTAATACAAAGCCTGCTCTGTCACATTAGATAATCACCCACCCACGGAAGCTATGTAACGTTCGAACCAGGGTTTCACCCAGGCGTGCATTTTGAAAGAAACTTGTCTAAGCGAGGAAAATCGAGAAATGCTCCCATAGACGTAATACAAATTTAGTATTTAGGTGCGTGTGAGCGAGCTCAAACTAAATCTAGATGCGCAGTAAATTTTGCCTGGATGAAAGCCTGGGACCTTATTCACTAAAAAATCTTAACAGTTTTCTTAACTAATATTCATATAAATTCTAGGAGAAATAATATAAATTCAGGAAGATTGCATAAATGGGCTTTTCATTGTAAAAGGTTAAATTCGTATCCAACCCAAATATCTGTGAAATATAACAACCAAGCTGGAATTTCGTATAAAAATGAGTTAAGAAAAATTATAAAAGTGTGTTTACCTAACGGACTATAAACGGCCTATAAAATGTCTATAACGCTCCTATAAATAAGAGTGTGCGTACCTCCCTGGAGTCCGTGAACCTCTCGGGCGCCACGTAGCAGCAGGAGCGTCTGGAGGTGTCGAAGAAGAACGAGAATGTGGCTGGGTTGTCGGGCGGAAGACAGGTGGGTTTGAAGCTAGCGAAGTCTGTGAGCTGAACCCAGTTCCAGCCTGTCAGCAGCACGTTCTCTGCCTTTATGTCTCCGTGGCATATCTACATACACAGGGTGTATGCAAGGAATTATGCAGGAGCGCGAGACACTCCTTTTGGAGCATTATTTTTAGAAAATTTGAACTTAGAAGCGCGAAAATTTGGAATCTTTTCCTATACCGTAAGTCCGTAACATTAATTTGTGATTTAGGCGTTGTAAATTGGATTGGACTAGGATTAGGAGCGTATTACAAATGCCTGAATAATACACTGGTGAGAGTAATAGCAAGTCGCATTTGGCATATTCCTTGCTAGTACGCGAACTTATATTAGAGGACAGAATTAACATTAAATGCTCGCTTGGGGACTGAAAATAACTTGCTAATAGAGCAATAACTATTCAGTAGAACCTCATTAATACGAACACCAAAGGACGGTAAAATTGTTCGCTTTATCCATAATTCGTAAGAACCAATATATCATTTGTACTGAAAAGGCTTTGAAGGGGACTGAAATAGTGTTCGTGATAACGATGTTCTACTGTATAATATAATATAAAATTGCTATTAGGCGAACACCACTGTATTAGCTACTGATGTTATGAAAATATTAGATATCCGTAAATAAAGGTGGCATGGTAAACTCGGTTAGTACGTACAGTACTTATAACCAATTCCCGATGGAATACGTTATAAAAGAGATCTACTGTATACTAAGTTGTATAATACGTAATATGTAAGCTAAAATATATAGGAAATATAGCGAATATACTAAGTAAAGTTATGCGGGAAATAATTATATAATGTCAATAACGTTTTCTGCGATAGTTGACTTATTTTACAGTTATAATACTATCTCTATCCCTAGTCATGGAATAAATACTTCACGTTTTAAACATACCATTTTTCATTTGTCCTATATATAATAGTCACGTGTAATACTTTATACGCGGAGGAGAATTCACGTATTATAAAACTTTGACTGTACTATATACACACACACACACACCAGTGTATTATACACCCATTTGTAAATACGCTCCTAATCCTGGTCTGATCCAATTTTAATCTCCTAAATTACAGATTAATGTTACGGAATAGGAGAGGATTCCAAATTTTTGCGCTCCTAAATTCAAATTTCAAAAAATCATGCTCCAAAAATGAGCGTCGCACTCTCCTGGATAATTCCTTGATACACACAATAGAACTCGATTAGCATACCCTCGGGGAGAAAAATTAGTCCGTATTATCCAAGTCTTCGTACTAACTGAGTTGACACAACACATGCATATAAATTGGCTAACTTTGTTTATACAAGTAGTACGTACTAACCGAGTTCTACTGTATTCTCCTGAAAAGAAACACAAATTGAATGTCCCATTCCCATCCCATTCACGTGGGTATGGGAATCCTCATGGGAATTCCCATACCCACGGCAACCCTGTATTACACAGGTGCTTACCTACGAGATATAAGAGAGACTCACCCCCAGCTCGTGGCAGCTGGCTAGCGCGGTCAGCAGCTGGAACACAATCCACCTCTTCTCGAGGGGCTCGAGACTCGGCAGCGAGAACATCCTCTCTGCCAGGGAGTACCGCACGAAGGGACGGATGAGGAAGGCTGCCCTGTCCGACTCCTTCCAGATAGAGAAGGGCAGCAGGTTGGGCACGGGCCCGAGCAGGTCTCGTATCAGAGACAGCTGCTCCTGGTGGTGCTTCAGGGCCAGGTTGGGATCGTGCTTCACAAGAACTTTCACAACGATAGGACCCTCTGTGTGTCTCCCGCGGACTACTTTGAAGAACCGCGTGGACCCCAGACTCTTGAGGGGCCGGTCCACCTCTGATAGCTCCGACACGTAGTGCTCCACTGGGAGTATGAGGGAGGGGAGGATGGCAGTGGGCAGGTTACCCATGGTGCTAACGTAATATTATACGGGAAAACCTTCAGACAGTGAACACCCTGGGGACCAGTAAATTTTCATTTTTGAGAGGTGTTCACCAATCATGATTTATTATAATGTGTGTCTAACTCTAAAACATTGGGAAAATTTTGGGAACCGAGAAAAGGTGTTCATATATTTTGGAGTTGTTTATTTCTTGAAGGCGTTCACTTTTGGAGGTTTAGAGCAATAATTCAGTAAGCTCAGATCTGGACTGGTGTAAGCGCGTTTAGAGAAAAGCTAGAATTTGGGGCTCGGATTTCGACCCTAAATACTAGCGATTTAAGGACTCGCGTTTTACAAACGGTGAGTATATTGTTTTGCATCCTAGAATAACAACTACCGAATATTTATGAACATCATTATATAAATATTGGGGATAAGGACAGTTCACTACAGGATAGGTGGACCATGGCCTACTATATAATACGGCTAGATAAGTCAAGTATTTGCCATTTTATTTCCAGGCCAGTGTTTACTTTCTAATTGCTCGTAAAATAAATTACCTATTGTCTTGGAATAAACTGAACTTAGGTTTTCAAATACGCTGGAAACATCTAAAATACTTTTGAGAATGATTTCTCATCGGATTTAACCACAATGACGTAATCAAATATACATACCCATATATGGTAATGATGTTAAATAAATGTTAATTTTTTAGATAATTTGAGAATCCAACTTTGCCGTTTTTATCCTAATGCATTTTTCTTGTTGAAAAACTAACTACAGTAACAAATTATGCCATTCCTTTCACTCAAATTCTATTCAACGTCAATGTAAGTAAATAATTATACTATTGTTATCAAACATATGTTTTGTATTTTTTTTGAAATGTATAGTTAGATTTTAATCTAAGTCTTAAAAGTGCTGTTCGACGACGTACATGTTGCCCAGTCAGTTTAATGACCGTTCTTGTGACTTATTTAGCTAATGTTCACTGAATCTCTACTTCAATCTCTAGTAACTATTTATTTGTTAGGCTTTGTTACCATGTTATTTAGTCACATCTTATAAACACTATTTATCAACAATTCCTTATCAAATCCAGTTGGTATTCATTGGCCAGTTCAAAGAGATGATTTATAGTAAGAATACTAATATAGTATCATATTGTGCCACTTCATGCACAACACTAGTTTAATCGTTGCAAACAATTTTACATGGGCGAAAAATAACGTAATATGACACACACGTAGCTTATAGTATATACGTAGTATTTAACAATTTAATGAATTTCCACTCGATTCCACTGTTCAGTCGGTTTTTAGAAAATCCACTCGATTCCACCGTTCAGTCAATTCCACTAAAATTTAGTAATTCCACTAGATTCCACTAGATTCCACCATTCAGTCACCCTAGATTCCACTAAATTCCACTGGATTCCACTAGATTCCACTGGATTCCACTAGATTCCACTGGATTCCACTAGATTCCACTATTCAGTGTTTCAGTCAGCCCCGTATTTAGTATGTTTGAATATCTACAATTAGGAAACCCTTATTTTTCTAGTTACATGATCAATAAAATTTCTTCCTGCTTATCTCGTATTGACCCAATGTAATATGAATGTATACAACAAAAACGAAATAGTTAGATTAATGAATTACCTTATTATAGGAAATTAACGCGCCATGATATTAACGCGAAGGAAATTAACGCTCCATGTAATTTAACGCGAATTGGAGCTGAACATTCTCAAATACATGAAATTAACGCGAGTAAATTTTATAACAAAATTTCAGGATTATTAACTCCTGATTTAATATTATTATTGTGCCCAAATAGGCTTCCAATCTACTTGATAGACATGGTATATCCTCTCAAACTAGTTGCACATCTAAAAATATGTAGCTCGGAAGTTTGTCCATCCATTGATTGTATAATTTTGTTAAATAGCAGGAAATTAAGGTCATGGAAATTAACGCTCCATGAAATTAACGCGATTTGGAGAAATTCGCGTTAATTTCCTATAATAAGGTATAATTTTCTACAAAGTATGTTTTTTATTAGATATATACGTACATAGATGTAGCAGAGATTTAAATATCTTCAAAAGTTCTAGTAATTTATGGATATTTTTCTTCTGGAGATTTCAAGGAATTTCATGACGATTAAAATGTGTTGTAATATTTAATCCACCCATGGTTGCATAGATCATTTAAACTAAACGAGAAAATCCGGACCGAAAACGTCTGAAATATTCGGTCGGGGGGACCAAAATGCAGACCAGGTGTCATAGTGCCAGCGGTCCCCCCTAACCTATTGCACTAGGGCCAGATGTCCCCCCAGGACCTATGGCTCTAGGGTCAGATGTCCCCCATCAGGGTCAGATGTCTTCCCTCAGAAACCTCACACTAGGGTCCCAGAACAATAAATTTCACAATGCACATCACTATAGTTTCATATTCTACATTAAAGTAGTCCGATTTGGGGACATCTGACCCTAAGGGGGACAGCTGACACTAGGGCTACAGGTCGGGGGGACAGCTGACACGGGGGGACCGCTAGCACTCCGACACCGGACCCCAACAATGCAATGTCTTTCTAAGGATCATGATCTGTGTACTTCCTAAGGATCACGATCTGTGTACTTTCTGAGGATCATGATCTGTGTACTTTCTAAGGATCATGATCTGTGTACTTTCTAAGGATCATGATCTGTGTACTTTTTGTTACCTCCCAAGTAAGGGATATAACGGTCTGGATCGATCCAATATTTTGATCATACGGTCTGGACCGTACAGAAATAATCAATGACGGTCCGGTTCATTAAATTTCCGGACTGCTGCATCTCTGGTCCCCCTGCCTCCCAAAATCGACTGGAGCAACTGATAACACCGAAGACATGCCTTGTCGCACATTAAATTGTTTGTAGCATCTTTGTATTTATAGCAATATATTTGCTGTGATTTTGAAAAATGTGATTTTGGAACACATAGCATGACAAAACGGTTCGACAGCACTTAACTTAAGTATCTGCACAAGAATGTTCATGTTGATGTCGAGTGTGAACTCGTTACAAGTACTTTTCCCCTGAATGATGATTGATGAATTATGCCTTGTACAGTGGCGGCGCCAGGGCGCCGCCCCTGGGGGGGCACCAGGTGGGCAAACCTGAACCCAGGGGGGGCACACCTTTTTAGAAAAAAACGCAGGAATTTATAGTCGCCGTCGAGATTCGAGAATCCACATATTTTCCCAGTAAAGTATAAAAAACTAATCCCAATTTGCCCAAAACTCCAAGAATCGCAAGCCGTTCGCATTTCAAACTGGTGGATCTTGTTGTTCATGTTCAAATATTGTTCATATTTCGCTAAAAATATCTGAGAATATTTGTTTTCCAAAGAATCTTTCAAAAGTGTGCCCCCCCTGGCGGGGGGGCACCATTTTCCTATGGGGGGGGGCACGTGCCCCCCCTGGCCCCCCCTGGCGCCGCCACTGGCCTTGTAATTGATTATTCCTTCATATTAAAGTTGTTGCTAATAAATTATGTACTTACTTTACATTCTATGGAGTGGGGAGTTTCAGGCTACGTACCATGCTTTTAAAATCTCTAGCAATGTCCCTGCACTATTACAAAGTAGACTCAAACCCGTGACCAACCTTTGGTAAGTTAAGTTTTAAGCCTGCGATTCCCAACCATTTAAACCGTGGAAACCCTATAGTAATTCTGTGGACCCCTCCCATTGACCGTAATACATCTTGTGGACCACAAGTTGGGAACCACTGCTTAGGAAATATCTTGCAAGATAAGCTTCCATGTCGTTCTGGAAAATCTGAGCAAACTTTTTGTAGATACAAATTCAAAATGGCAACAAATTCATTAAAGTAAATTATTAATAAAATTTAGCATATTAGAAAATATACTCCTTTAAGTTGCATAATCTATGTTGTGTTTGTTTATCATCTTTTCAATCAAATCAGAACGAAATGAATACTTTCGACTCTTCATCGCTTTCTTTATATTCTTCATAAAGTAAAAACCCGTTAAGCACAAATAGGGAACCGTAATGATCAACAATGCCAAACCCATAGTGCCGCCTAAAATCATAACCAAGATTTGATCAACACTCAGTAGCACCCAATTATCCCATCTTACGAAATAGTCCATTGACACAGGTATGTTGTATACACGGTTAAACCATTTCGGGTTGGTTAGAACGGTTAATACGATTGGATACAAGCCTTCGATAATGAATGCGATTAAATGAAAGAATAAAGAAGTTAACACGACTGTGGCACCGATTTTAAATTCGAAGTGTATTTGTTTGTAATACATAACTACACTAGTATGATGGTTCTCGTGGAAGCGGGCATCAAAATACCTTTGGTACAATAGCCGACAGAGTTTCTGAGACAACCTAATCAACCTAATATACTCATAGAAGAATAGGAATACTCCAACAACACGCTGGAATATCAACAGCTGGACGACAGAGCTCAATAGCATAATGACTAATATTTTAACGCCGAGACGAGTAAATCCATGACAAACAGGATGCTTGCACTTCGATGGATAGAAAGTGTAGCATTCAATGAAACACACTGTTATCATAGTGATAATGTCAAGCATGGAAATCACGACAGAGATTAAAAAAACCTAACAGGAGTCTGTAATGGATTGAGATCAGATTTTGAAAATTATATATGAACGGTTGTAAGAAATACATATGGATTTGATAATTGATTGTATTTCTTGAAAATGAGTATCCCCACACTGAGATTACGGTGACCGATACTACAATCTCAATGATGCACAACAGAATCAGCAAGAAATTTGTAGTCCGTTTTAATTTATAGATCCTTTCGATGCAATTCCACTTGTTACTATCCATGATATACCTACTCTTAAACTGATACTTAAAGCTTTTCGAATTAGAATACACTTGTGATACTAAAATGACACACCAGATTATGGATAGAATGGCCCATAGTGAGAGAGAGAGAAACCCCACGAAACCATAAATGTGTGAGAACTTGAGTGATATGGCATTCAGGATATCAAAGGTTTTTTCTTGCGTTGACTTGTTCATGATATTACGCGAGACTTATTTCCATGTGTTCTATAAACTATTTATACTTGTTTGCAAGTGACTGATAACTATTAAAATACTATGCATAATGGTCTGACATAACTATTAGACACACATTCTATCAGTGTAGGGAAGGTTGAATTTATGAAATTGATTCCTCTTCAAACATGCCTTAAGCAATTGTTATGTGGACTGAAAATGGATACTCAGTAAATTTTGCTTAATCTCTTTAGCTTCGGGGAAAAGGTTAACCAAATATTGTACTATTTATTCAGCACATATTAGACATATTTTATAGCTGCATGGAATTCTGCAGGAATTCTCCAGACCATTTTTTTGTGGTTATAGATATCCATGGATATTGATAGATTTCCAAAACCTACATCAACAAAATATTCAGAAGACTGAATGTTGTACACAGGGTTCTCGCCAGGATTTTTGTTGTAAGGGTACATGAGAGTGAGATAAGAAGTGATAAAATATTATATGGTGTCATCGATGTTACTTTTTTTAATACTTATGTAATGTGTATAAGTTTGTCTCCACTAGCTTTCACTGCACTACTTTTAGCTAACTTGCGCTATGCCACCAAATAAGAAGATGAAGACTACAGATGGCCAGCAAAAGCTTAGCTTTAGTCTAGAACTGATTTCACCTGTTCCAGTAACTAGTATGAGCTCTACTGCTACAGCAGACTGCACAACTGACTCAAGACAACCGCTAGAAGAATCAGAATGTAACATTTTGATGAATACGACAACGCGTAGGGGGAATGTAGTTTCCTGGCGAGCCTTTGCTGACAGAAAGTGGCGTGATAAGCATCCCTGGCTTCAGCTAAAAGAGGATGGGATCTATTGTCTCTACTGCTCCCATGATACATTGAAAACTAGGACCAAAACACAGGTTTTTGTAACTGAACCGTTCACTGGAAACAGACCCGACAATCTCCTACAACACGAAGGCTGTGCTGCATATGAAGCATGTGCTTTTGCCTAACATGAGGGAATAGTACGGGTAGCAACAAAGCAGACAGTAATGGAGGTCATTGAAAATGTTAGCATACTTTACACTTGATGAGGTTGCTTTTCAGGATGCCCTATGATGCATATACTTTCTGGCAAAAAAGGAAATACCACACACAACTTACTTTGCAGATCTAAAGGAGCTAAGCATTCCGCTTGGTAATAGAACATTGCCAGATCTTGTCAAGGGGAAGAATGCAAATTATCAATCCGAAAGTATCATGCTGAAATGGTTCAGGCAATTGATGTTACTCTGGAGGAAAAATTATTGGAAGATATCAAGAAATCTCCATATTATTCATTAATCATGGATGAGGCAACTGATATCTCAGTGACCAAACAACTTGGATTGTGTGTTCAATACCTTGGTTCGGATGCTGAGGTACAAACAAGAAATCTGAAATTGCTTGAAGTGACTCAGGGAACTTCTGATGTTATAACAGATTTGATTGTAAATACCTTACCTGCAAAGCACCTATAGTACTAAATCTTTCTCAGCTTGCAGGTGGTGCTTGTGATGGAGCCGCCGTCATGGTTGGTGCCCACTCTGGCGTAATAACTCGTTTGAAAGAACAGGTACCTAATTTCATTGCTACCCACTGTGTAGCTCACCGACTTTCCCTTGTCACCTACAATGCACCTGAGAAGTCACGTCTGGTGAAAAGATTCCAACATACAAGGAATGAAGTGTATTTTTATTTCTCCAGAAGCACCGTCAGAACAGCAGCACTAAGGGAAATGGAACAGGCTTTAAATCAGTAGTTCTAGCGTTCTTAACCTGGGGGAAATTTCCCCCTGGGGGGAAATCAATTTAGACAAAATTAATAATAATAATAAAACCAAAATAAAATAATACCTCCTAACATTGATCCACTGGTGGCCAAGAAGCAGTTATCGCCAGACAGCTAATAATTTGTAATTTCAAGGCTACTTTATTCCTTATACTACAAATGAAGGGGGAAATCGGGTAGAGTGAACAGGCCAAAAGGGGAAATGACATAAAAAAGGTTAAGAACCACTGCTTTAAATGATCCTGAGCTAAAGATGGAACCAACAACTGAAACAAGATGGCTATCTCATCAAAGTGCTGTTAATGCATTAACTTAGCCATTAAGACGTTTCCTTAAGTCCGTAATGCTCTCACTTGAACAAGATGCTGCTGAAGGAAATGCAATAATAGCTCTGGGACTTTCACTGCAAATGTCTAAGCCTAAATTTGTGGCCACATTACTTTTGCAATCAGACATTCTGTCTATCCTTGGAAACCTTTCGAGAGTATTTCAGGTAGCCACGCTTAACTTACTAGATGTGGACGCCATCTTACAGGACAGTTTGTCTGCTCTAGAAGTTGTGAAAAAGGATCCCCTACAGAGTGGATACACGAGGAACCTTGAAACAACACTACAAGATATTGATATTTCTCATCCACTTATACCTGGTGACTTTGTAGGAGAAGCTCAAACCTATATTGATGCTTTGATCTCTAATATCAAAGACAGGTTCCCACAAGCCAGGACACTTAGCTTATTTGGCTACCTTGACCCAAGGAATGTGAATAAGGCTTCTGTACTAGCTATTACTGAATAGGAGAACTTATGAGCATTGACGGTTTGAAATTTGGGCAAGAATTCATATTCTACAGAAGTTTTGCTCAACGATATCCAGATATTCAGCTGAGGTGAAACAAGTTTTGGGGATTGAGAATCAAAGAAGCAATGGCTTGTGCTTTTCCTCTTATCTGACTTACTGGCTCGACTTGCTGTACTCCCAGCATCCAGTGCGCATGTGAAACGAATGTTTTCAACAATGAAAAGGGTTAAAACAGCTCAACGGAACAGATTGAAAACAACTACACTCCAGGGGCGCCCGCAGGCATACGCACTATACGCACGTGCGTATAGTAAATTTTATCTGTTAATTAATTTTAACACTCTTTTGTGCTAAGATTTTTTGAAATTAGTCACAAGACTCATGAGTTTGGAAATTGGATACAGAAACTTCCTGAAAAAACATATTGTGCGTACATTAATTTTTAACCTGCGGGCGCCCCTGCTACACTCGATAATCTTATTCGCATCTCTACTGAAGGCCCTCCAGTAAAAGAGTGGGATTGTAAACTTGCAATGAGAAGGTGGGAGTCTTGGGGGAAGAGGCGCCTCTCAACATCCAATTTCAGCTAGAACTATACAACATAAATAAGTAGTTTGTCATTATTTGTAAAATCTTTAGAATCACTAGAGTGTACTGTAAACACTGTATTTATTTGTCAATTTATTTAATGAAACCTTCAAATAATAATATTGACTCAAAGGGTATATGCCCACTTATAACATGTGAATGAAGGGTAGAATAGCTTTCAAGAAGGGCATGTACCTTTTGATAGAGGCCTAGCGAGAACCCTGATAGTACATTAATAATACCAATATATCCCCTACCCAAATATGCCAACTCATTGTCAAAATATAACGTCATCTTGATAATATGTAAAAGAAAAACCTGAAAATACCGCTATATTTTGAAAAAATATATATAGTTTTCTGATTCGCGAGGCACGAAGTGCCGAGGGTAACACACAACAACCGCCAAATGGTTGTTGTCTGGAGTTCGACACGAAGCGAACGACCGAGCAATCGTAGTATAATCAATGTTAGACGTGTATAAACCACACACCAACCGCGAAGCGTTTGGTGTGTGGTTGTGTTCTGTCGAGAAGCAATCTAGCTAGCGGAGCGCGCTAGTAACTATTAACTAATTAATTAAAATAGCATTTTAATTAATTAGTTGACATACTTGGCTTGCAAATAGCAGCATAGTGAATTGAGTACGTGTAATTTTCAAGTCACAGGTTTAACATAGTTAATCGGTCAAAGCGGGAATATCGACAGTTCAATTAACGGGATAGGAGCGTAAACTACCAGTAATTCATTAAAAAATATTAATACTCCTAACTATATTTTGACATGCTATCTATCCAAATCCATTTTTTAATTCGGACATTTTTGACGTCACCAAAGGTCAAAAAGTCGCCTTCATTTTGTAGAAAAAAATTCGCGGAAAATTTTCGGAATGTGACCTTGTTTATGTAGAGGTTATCTCAAAAAGCATAAGTCGGACAGAGAAAAACTTTACCTAAAAAATGATCCTTATCAGTAGAGCTACCAATTTATGCGTCTCGATTATTGACTTTAAATGATATTTGTTATATGACAAATATCATTAAAAGTCGAAAATCGAGACTATAATATAATCGAATCTATCACTGAGTGCCCATCACAATGTTACCTGCCCCCTAAAGTAAGTGTTCCTTCTCCAGGGGAAAATTACTTCGAAGTAACTTGTTCCTCCTTGTACTTTATTGTACAATATATTTACACAGTAACAGTGAAGTTGGACTGAACCCTCGTTAATAATTAAAAATGACCAGCTTTCCCCCGGCACAATACAAATTAAATTGTAATAACAATTTAATTTTATAACGCAGCACAAACATTACTGGATCCGCCGATGGAAGACAAGTTATATACATCAACTGACAAAAAGTATTTGAATAACAGGATTTATTCCAGACAAAATATGCTTCCTGTAGCTTATTAATGGCTGTTTAAAACCCTGGATCTGCCCCAATTTCAAATTTAGTGTGGCTATGAAACGTATATGCTGCAATAAGGTGCCACCAGCACAAAAAGGTTGGGATTAGGAACCACTGCTATTTAGAAGTCAGGGCCGGCGCCACCGGGGGGTCCTGGATGTCCGGAAACCCACTGCCTCAAGGAAATGAAGCGATGCTTGTAAAGTGACACCCACTACACCCACACCTCATAATACGTGGCGCCGGCAATGGAAGTCAAATATAAATGCGGTTTCTAAAACCCTATAACTGTAAAATACAATACTCACTAACAAACAAACAAAATGATGGAGTTTTAACAAGATATATACTAAACGTAGATCATTCTGATTTTGTAAAACCTGAATCTCTAGAATACTACAAATAAATGTCGATATTTAGTGGTTGTCATTAGTTATCATAAAATTCCTTTTACAAACTGAAAAAATTGTTGTATCTATTCTGTATCGCAGAAAACAAATTTGTATGCCCTCTGTTTTCTGTGAGTAACATACTACATTGGTATGTTTTCCCGTAAGTGGATGAGAGCATGTCTCTTGAGGTGACTCGCCGTAGAAAACTTCTTATTGCACGTGATACAGGTGTATAATTTTTCCAGAATGTGAGAACTCATGTGAACCGATAGATAATAAGCTGTATGAAACATCTTATTACATAGGAAACATTCGTAAGACCTCTCTCTAGCTCTGTTGTGAGTAAGGAGATGTCTGTTCAGAGTACCTTTTTGCGAGAACTTCTTATCACAGAGAGTACATGGGAAAGGCCTCATACCAGTATGAGTAAGGACATGTTTGTTCAGAGTACTTGTAAGCGAGAACTTCTTAATACAGAAAGTACAAGGGTATGGCCTTTCACCAGTGTGAGTACGTTTGTGAATCGTCAAATTAGAGGAGTATGTAAACCTTCTCTCACATAAAGTACATCTATACGGTTTCTCTCCGGTATGAGTAAGGACGTGTCTATTCAGACTATTTGTATCCGAGAACTTCTTTATACAGAGAGTACAAGGGTATGGCCTTTCACTGGTGTGAGTACGTTTGTGTACCGTTAAACTAGAGGAGGATGCAAACCTTTTCTCACACAAAGTACATTTATACGGTTTCTCTCCGGTATGAGTACGGACATGTCTATTCAGATGACCTTTTTGTGAGAACTTCTTCATACAGAGAGTACATGTGAAAGGCCTCTTACTAGTATGAATTCGTTTGTGCATCGTCAAACTATTATTTTGAGCCATTCTATACTTTAAGGCAATGCCGTGGTTGAATGGACTTGGACCATGGGTGAACTAGTATAGTATCGATTTTATTCAATAATTACATTACATGCAAATATGCTAGTAATTTAGGGTAACTTTGAGTTTTATCAATCCACCACCCATTATAAAAATATAGAATCACTTAGGAAGAATATATATTTATTCATTCGTATCAGAATAATAAATAGAATAGTAAAAGTACAAGAACGAAGTATTCAAGAGTAGAGTAATAATGAGCTAAGTGTCGTCATAACAAGTCCATCTAAAAGTGTTGGTAGTTAAGTGAAAGAGTAGTACTATTAGGATGTTACTGAACTGGATACCTAAAAGTTAAAGAGAAAGAGAAAGTAGGAACTGAATTTCTGAAGCTTGGCATTATTGCGGCCAACAACCATATCATTAAAATTTCTCACTTCTTTGATAAAATACAATTCGCCACATTGTAAATATCCTTTTTAGAATTTTCCATTTCGAATTCATACAAACACACCACCCCCTCCATATTTCACTATGATTATTTTCGACATCGAGTATAGCTAACTGAACTAAATTTCAGCGACAGGAACCCTCATAAAATAATTTACTTAAACGTGAACTATTAACAATCTTAAGAAATATTTCATAAATAATTAAAACAGATCAAAAATACTCTCTGATGGATATTTAAGGAAACTTCTAACGACCAATGAAATTCCAGTGTCGTTGTCAACTTCTATAACTTTGGGAAAGTTAAAAAGTTCTGACAGTCTGTGCAATGTGGAGATAGTTTCAAATAAGAAAATACTGCATACCCAGCAACAAAAGTTAAGCAGTCTATTTGTGAATTAGCAATATGGGGCAATCAATATTGGATAATTCATTAGTAAATATTCAAAATTAATATATAATTGCATTGTATCGACATTATCATTATCTGTGAAAGTTTGTAAATATTCCTAAGAGAAATAGTATCACTTGGTTGTTTAATATAAAAGAACTTAATAATATTTGATAACTGAAGACGAAGTTCACTCTATAAAATTTGAGAGTAAGATATATTATAGTTGGAGCCAGACATTTGACGATATAGTCCAAAGTGGTGTTCTAATGGATCATTTTGTACCCGAGATGTCAACAAATATTCAAAAACACATTATATGGTCAATCTACGAACTAAGAGTGGGAGAGCAATACAGGCGTGTCTAAAACTTGTAAATGTTTGCGGTGTAAGTCTCCCACTGGATGTAGGAATAGCCCTCCAAAAATCTAGCCATTGTACAACATTATCCAAGAAAGACAATCTCGGGAGTCTGGTCGTTAGGATGGAGTGGAGCTGGTAATGGGATAACTTATTGAAACGAATATCTTTTCCGACCCAGTTGACATTGAAAATGTTCCAAATTCGATTTGCTTATGAATTCGATAGTATGACAGCTTTCACATAGTTATTCTCATGATTGAAACTTGAGAGCCCCGCAGCTGTAGATTCATGAAAACCTTTAGAGCCAATTTTACATTTTGGCGTTCTAAGTGAGATGGTCAGCATGCTTTAGATGTCAATTTTGGGCCCTCTTAATCATGGAGAATTTGTCGGCTTTATATAAAACACGGAGATCGTTAAATGCTGCGTAATTGATTGAAGTATAATTTGACTTTGTGAATTTGGCAGAATTCAGAGAAATGTAACAATTGGTAAAGATATATTTAACTGAGTGCATGATGGATTGACTGGATGAGACTGTTTAAAGTACAGTCCTCAAATTTGGAATACATAATGGTTTTCTCAAAATCATTCAAATTTAACCAGTACGAGCCCTTCGGTCTCGGTCGCTTTGCGACAGATCGGTGCTACGCACCTCAAGTTAACGGCCGCTGTGCGGCCTTACTCCTCACCAGTGGCGGCGCCAAGGGTGGTCAAGGGTGGTCAGCTGACCACCTTATCAAAGTGCTTGACCACCCACCTGACTATACTATATTTGGTGTTTGACCCAAAAATACACATGCTGACCCATGGGTGACCACCTAGTGGTGGAGCACACGCGCCGCCACTGCTCCTCACACTTTTTACCATGGAAGTGGTAAAAAGGCACGTTATGATTTTGAATTTTCATTAATTTGTTTACCTATTTGTGTAAACAACAACAACAACAACAAATACTCATATTAGAATTTTATAAATGCGAAATTCGTGTTCAACACATTTGTTAACTTATAATACCAGTAGAAAGCTAACTTCTAGGTTAATTTTGAATTTTCATTAATTTGTTAACCTATTTTGTGTAAATAACAACAACAAATATTCATATTAGAAAATTTTAAACGCGAAAATCGTCTTCAGCATACTTGTTTTTCCTACAATACCCGTTGAAAACTAACTTCTAGGTTGATTTTGAATTTTCATTAATTTGTTTACCTATTTTGTGTAAACAACAACAACAAATATTCATATAAGAAATTTTTAAACGCGAAAATCGTCTTCAGCATACTTGTTTACCTATAATAACATTTTGAACATAGTTTCTATCAAAATTATAAATGCGGTTTCTAGTCCCCCATCACTTTAATACAATCCGGACAAACAAACAAACACACAAACAAACAACAATCGAGATTTAATAATATAGATTTACGGATTGACTTCAATGTTAAAAAATAATATAAGATTGCAAGCTGGGTTACATGGATGTACAACCTTAGGATGCATACATTTCCTAGATCTGACAATAATTTATACGTTCAAAGGATAATTATAGGTACTTATTGCTTGTACAAATAGACCACAGTTCTCGAAATCAAATATAGTTTGTTTAACTATGGGTGTAGGGAAGAAGCAGAAGAAGACCCCAGTGGAATTAAACGACAATGGTTGAAAATATTTTCATTAAACTCGAAACCATCATTGAAAATACAGTTGTAGGGGGGACCATTTGGAATGTCAATTGTGCCCAGAATCTTACCTTCCTTATAGAATGCATCACTGCGGATATGGACTTTGTCCATTTGAAGGATTACATGACGTTCTCGGGGACTGAACTTAGATGTTATTTGAAAAACTCGCCACCTATACCTAACGTGTTCTTTATAGCAAGTAAAATTCGCTCGTGTGGTAAACTAGCATATCGATGAATGAATAAATCGGTAACAAGCCGGTGAAATCCCAAAGATATTCAGTGAGAAAACTTGCGTAAAATGTTATAACGTCGACTATTTTTCGAATTTGCTAAATTACTAAGTTGTCCAATAAAAAAGTGAAGTGAAATTTACAAAGATTGACTATTGGAATTTGAAGTATCATCATTGTCTAAATCAAACGAATCACCTTCAAGAAGTCCCAAAAATTGGTCCCCAAAAAGATTCGTCCGGGGGACCAATATTCCATGGATTTTGGTACGGGGGAACATTTTTCCCCAAATATTGGTCCGGGAAACAAAATTCCATGGAAAAGGTCATAGACCAGTTTTCCATGAAATTTTGGTCCCGGATCAATTTTTCGGGCCCAATTTCCAATGACAACCTTATTCATAAAAATCTTTGGTCCAAATTTGGAGAAAAATCGCCTAGGCTACAATTCTAGTAAATACGGAAACAAAATATACACAAACCTCAGAGGGACCAATTTTGCACAGAATGACCAAATTTCCATGAAAATTTTGGTCCCCCAGGTCAATTTTCCAAAGGGACCAAAATTTCCGTGACAGTACTTTACTGTACAATATATTTATACTGTACCAGTGAACTATCGTTGATAATTTAAAATGCCAGCTTTCCCCCGACACCATACAAATTAAATGATACCAACAATTTAATTACTATAACGCAGCACAAACATTACTGGATCCACCAATGGAAGTTATATACATCAACCGACCAAAAATATTTGAACAGGAATTTATTCCAGTCGACATATGCTTCTTGTAGCTTATTAATGGCTGTTTAAACCCAGGATCATAGTGTGCTGCTGAAACGAATACAGTGGAGTTTGCTTAATAGCAACCCGAGTTTGCCACAAATCTGGTTGCTAATAGGGGCATTAAATTAACAGCATTATCGCGCTTGGGACCCGAGAAGCGGGTGCTAATAAGCGATAGTGCTAATAGGGAAGTTGCTAATAAGCAAACTCCACTGTATGTAGCAATAAGGTGCCACCAGCACAAAAAGGTTGGGATTGGGAACCACTGCTCTTAGTGAAATATAAATGCGGTTTCTAAACCCCCGTAACTTTAAAATACAATACTGATGAACAAACAAACAAAACGATGGAGTTTTAAAAAGATAGAAATATTCTAATTTAGGCCATGTAAAATAAATAAATCGTTTATAATCCGGATTTTTTCAGAAAATAGGGACGGCGGAAGGGATTTTATTTTTTATTTTTTATTCCATTAATATGCAAATAGCAATAATTTATCTTATGCAAACGATAAATATAAATATTTACTTAACTTAGAGAATCACATGATAATGCCCAAATAATTAAAGTAATTCCTTAAATACAAGCTAGGGTGCCGGCGGCTAGGGTGCACCCGTTGCTCCGGTAAATTTTTTGAAGGGGGGTGCAGGGGGCTTTGCCCCCCCCCCCCCGGTTTTGGTTCATCATTTCTACTTGTGCATCCGTTGCTCCGGCGGATCGCCGGCGCCCCAGACAAGACTAAGTATACATTAGTACTTTACACAAGTATATAGCTAATATCTGTACGATTATGTTCAAAAATAAAATTCGGGTAAAATTCTGGACGGACGGGGTGGATAAACAAGTTATTTCTTTTATATGGCTAAACGAAGATTATTATTATTTTTGTAAAAGCTGAATCTCTACAATAGTATACGTAAATGTAGATATTTAGTAGCATTTATTAGTAATCAAAAAATTCCTTTTACAAACGGAACAAATTGTTTGAATATATTCTGTATCGAAGAAAATAAATTTGTATGCCCTCTGTTTTCTGTGAGTAACATGCAATGGTATGTTTTCCCGTGAGTGTATGAGAGCATGTGTCTTGAGGTGACTCGCCGTATAAAACTTCATATTACACGTTTCTCCACAATGTGAGAACTCATGTGAACCGAAAGATTATAAGCTCTAAGAAACATCTTGTTACATAGGAAACATTCGTAAGACCTCTTTCTGTTGTGAGTAAGGAGATGTCTATTCAGAGTACATTTTTGTGAGAACTTCTTTATACAGAGAGTACAAGGGTATGGCCTTTCACCGGTGTGAGTACGTTTGTGAATCGTAAAACTAAAGGAGTTAGTAAACGTTTTCTCACAGAAAGTACATTTATACGGTTTTTCTCCGGTGTGAGTAAGGACATGTCTATTCAGAGATCTATTATCTGAGAACTTCTTAAAACAGAACGTACATGAGAAAGGCCTCTTACCAGAATGAGTAAGGACATGTCTGTTAAGATAGCTTTTATATAAGAACTTCTTAATACAGAGAGTACATGGGAAAGGCCTGTTTCGTGAGATTTGGAGACACATGAGATATGGAGTCATTTGTATTAGCATACCATGGATATAGTTACGCCGTGAGATTCGGAGTCAATTGTATTAGTTAACCAGGGATTATTGGATACCGTGAGATTTGGAGTCATGAGTATGAGAGAGCAAGACTAATTAAAAGAAATTAGATTCAATGTATCGTTTTGATTTTATAACGGAATGGTATTAATGTATTCAACTAACAAGAATACATAAAAAACAAAAAATACTAAAATAATAATAATAAAACACCTAACTAAATACTTGTACCCGTAATATCAATTTCATCTCTCATGCCATAAGTTAAGATAGAGCTGTATATCATTGACTTTACAGGCTCGAAATGATTTCCAAAGTTGGTAATGTAAATTGAGGGCTGATTTATCTCAATATCAAAAGATGCTCGCAGTAAACTCCACCGTATTCCTTTGGTACCATCTTCAGTTATGTAATAATTATTTGCGACATAAATATCAGTTTGCAATATTGATGCAAACGCAATTATTTCAACATCCCCACCCCAACAGCCCTCAATAAATACAGAATTTTCATTCATGATGTATTTGCACGGTGTTGTTTTCTTTTGGTGAAAGTACCATGCTAGTTGGCTTGTACCTTTGCTGGCGATGAAATTAGCAATAAGTGAACGAATTTTCAGAAGACTATCTTGGTTCCCAGTTAGTATTATTGAAAAACATCGAAATAAACAGTTGCCATCTCCTATTACTGTGTATGTTTTCCCTGGCATGTATTTGGATAGCGGTTCTCCTATCCCGTAAACTGGCTGATCTGATTTCGATTCAAATGGTAATTTTAGTGATTTGCATTTTTCTTGCTGCCACGTCTCATCTATAACCAAAATCTTTGGATTTATTTCAAATTTAGGTAAATTAGTGGAAAATCCATCTTCAAAAGTCTCCCATATCATTTTATTGAGATATTCCATTGCCTAAAGAATACAGCATTAGGAGATAAAGTTATGGAGATATGTAGGTGTAATTATAATCTCAATTACTTACAACTCCATATAAAACTTTATCAGCATACTTAGCACATTTATCACCATCTTCGTTATGTAATAAGTCATCTGTCCAGTTGAGGAGTATTTTTCTTATTTCAGATTTCTAAATTGAAGTAATTTTTTATGAATACAAGTGACATGTAACTGAAACCAATCTACTTCAATCTTGGACAATAATAAGATTGTTCATTTGTGTTTGCAAAATAATTGAGTAGTGTATTGATGCCATTAAGGACTTTCGGACACCCACTGCATCTAAGATCCTTAATATATACTACATACATTTATATAAACGTAGTTACATTTATACGTATATAGTTCGGGATACGAATTTCTTATTCCCAAAATCTAAAATTCAATATTTGTTGATGCTACAATAAAATTTGAATGTACTAAATTATAAGGCAAGAGTTCACACCATTTTTTACTTTAGTAACACATTAGTTTATTAGATTGGAATTTGGATCGAGGGCCGCAACACGATAATAAAATTTCCCCAAGACAGATAAAATTTAATTTCAAATTGATACAAAACATGAAATTTATCAAACAGTATGGCTAAATATTCTATCACATAATATTATTCAGATGGGCCCATATTTGCTCCGATGGGCCGTATTTTGGGGACCCAGATTAAAACTACCGAGAAATTTAAATCAGATATTCGTTAATAATCAAGCAACTCGTATCTCAAAATAAAGAAGTCCCTCACCAGTTCATTTTCGTTAGAATCTTGTAAAAAATAAAAAAAGTACGTATTGGGTACACATAGATGGAATCTGTTGAGATTTCGATGTAATTCTCGGTGTAGCGTCGTCAGAAATGTACTTGCATTGACACATTGTTGAAGCAATGGCTAGATGGAAACAACAACGATTATACTAAGTTTAATTTTAGTGTAGTTTTGGATTGATATATACCTTTAGGTCAGCGATGTGTTTAAGGATGTTTTCTCTTGAAAATCCAAAGACGTTATGAGAATACTACAAGAATATGTTTTACAAAAGATTTTCGTGCAATTTAATGAAAAAGATAACTAAGAATGTACCTTGGATTTTTTCAAAGTTTTCGTTTTTCTTTGTTGTAGGTGGTGTAGCGAGGTCTTTAAATTCTGTTTAGATATGGTTGGATCCTTCTCAATCTATCAATAAAAAATTGTATAAGTATATCTATATAATTGTATAAAGAAAAGAAATAACCCATTAGAAACCATTTACCTTGCTAAATCGTTGTAGATACTTTCTAGTCAAATGTATGGGAAACTTCTTTATTTGAGATTTCCCTTTCTTTTCTATAATTGCACATACATGACTATCTGTTAGTTTTTTTACTTTAAATGGACCGAGGTGTTTTGATTGTTCTTTTGTACCAGGAAGATGCTTCAATTTTCCGATATTTTGGACGAGGATCGAATCACCCTCTTTGAATTCCGATCTAAAATATATAAAATAATAATGATTCTTTAATACAAAACTATATACTATTTACGAGTACTCTGGGGTTTTTATTATTTATTAATACTATAGATATGAAATACTTACCGATTTTTAACTACTTTCTTATCAAATATTCTTTTTTGCCGTGACTGTTCTAATTCAATTTTCTTTTTAGCTAACTGTAGATCAGATGTCCGACGATTAAAATCTTCACAAATCAATTCTTTCATTTTGATTTCATTCTCCGTTAATATGTTTGAATCAATTATTACACTTTCATTCGTGTCTGATTGTTTTTCGTTACAATCATTCGACATGGTCAGGTTACTTGAATACGATTTAATCCAGTTCAACAAATTGTCTGATTGACAGTCCCTCCCAAACATGAGTCTAAATGGTGTAAACCAGTGGATTGTTTTATCTGTGTATTGGCTGCGAAAACAACACTCTGTAACTTCGGGGGCCAATCTCCACCAGATTCTTCTCTCACTTTCTGAATTTTACTAAAATTATAATTTATTCATAAGAAATCACATCTGTGACAAAATAACTATTCGGCAATAATTACGTTTTGATGATTTTGTTCTGAGATTCAACGAGTCCATTGCTCTGTGGGTAATAAGGACGTGTGCTACGATTGTCGACTTTGAGATCCTCATGAAACTCCTTGAATTCCTAAATTGAGTTTTTAACAATTGTAAGTTTTCTTAGTTATTATTTGCTATTGCAATTGTATTCTAGGAATACGTAACACCTCATTCATTTGAAGCCATAGCGAAACGAATCATTATAAATTCGGATACGTTCGCAAATATACGTACTAGTCATTAGGAATTTAGGATGAATTTGCAAATTCTACCAATTCACGAGTAAAGTTATTGACTCGCTATACACAGTAATATGTTTCACTAGTGCTGAAATAGAGCACTACAATATTCCCCCATATTCTAAATGAATAAATCCCTCGATAAATATCACTAATCTAGTGATAACTAGACAGAATTATGGGGAATGTCTTAAAATTTGTTCGTCCTTCAGACAACATGGCCACATTAATAAGCAAGAATAATTTAGTATATTTATATTATTAAAGCTCGATTGTTGTGTGTTGTATGTTTGTTTGTCCCGATTGTATTAATGGGGGAATAGAAACCGCATTTATAATTGAAATATAAAAAACTTTTTAATGTTATTATAGGTAAACAAGTATGCTGATTACGAAATTCGCATTGAAAAATTTCTAATATGAATATTAATTGTTGTTGTTTACAAAAATATGTAAATATAACTATGCCAAATATATTTACTAACTTATATAATCAATTGTTTAGTGAGGAGTAAGGCCGCATATCGGCCGTTAATTTGAGGTGCGTAGCCCCGATCTGTTGCAAAGCGACCGAGACCGAAGGGCTCGTATATACTACATACGTATTACGTATGCAGTTGTACAATATGAAACCAAGTGGTTACGATAGTTTAGGTTTATATTAGTTGGGAAAATACACCACTACTAATATCTCAAATTATCTCTCTAGTAACAATACCTGGCTAGTAAATTCTTTCCCCTGGTCATGCTGAATTATTTTCGGAACACCGTATATTTGATATATATCCATCAATTCCTTGATAACTGCTTTTGAAGTTTTGCAACGGAGTGGTCTTGCAACTGCATATTTAGTAAGGTAACAAGCTAGAACAAGGATATGGCAATAACCATCTGTGTTAGCAGGCATATTGCAGACTAGATCCATTCCGATATGATCCCAAGGGCTGTCAGGTGGAATAATAGGGTGAAGTTCCCGTTGGGGCTGTGGTAGTAACTTTTGCGTCTTTTGACAGACAAGACATGTTTTGACCTGATTATATGACAATAATAAATAGAGTCATTGTATAATTAACAAAATTACAAAGCTTAAATAATTATACTAGCTTACATATTGTTCTACTTCCTCTGATAGGCGAACCCAGTAATAATTTTGGCGAATTTTGCTCACAGTAGTATTAATGCCAGGATGATCAACATCATGTGCACGCTTGATAATCTCCAGAGACTGTTCGATTGTTGGTACCTCAAGAAATCGTTCTGTACCAGTCGCATCGGGTATTGTCTATAATATTTGCAACTGTAATTATTATACGTATATTCACTATAGTAGGAAACATCTGCAATGCATATAATTAGTAATTAACTATTTTATTGTTAATTCATTCATTCAGAAATAACGAGATAAATTGAAATCTGTTAAAACAATATTAATCAGAATGGTCCTTGTCGTTCATAATTACCAGATATGACAGCATTATTCAATTTTACACTTATTTATTATAATACAGTCGACTCCGCTTAATAGAGCCACCGGGTAATAGATTTCACTGCTTAATCGGGTCAAAATTTTACAGAATTTATAGGACGGAATTACATTTTGGCTTAAAATATTTTCGGTTAATAGATTTCTTCGCTTAATCGGGTCAAAACGACCTGGTCCCGAGGTTACTCTATTAAGCGGAGTCGACTGTAGTTAAGTTTAATTAACTAATACGGTATGTATATGCGTACGTATGTAGTACCTTGAAAAGTTTGGAGACTTGTGATACACGAAAACTTGAAATCTTTCTTCTAAAGTTAAACTTTGCTTTAGAAGGTACTTTAGAGGCAAGAATATCTTCCGGATATTTGTCGTATTTGAGAAAACTCAATATTTGTTGTAGCTCCTTCGAATCCATTTAGTAATCCGGAAACAATATACGTAGTGCAATTTCGAATAATAAAACAGATCAATATATAAGTGAAGTGCAAGTAAGAAAAAATAGATAAAGAATATTACGCGTACATATATAGATTAAAGATTAAAATTTGCTATTGTAAGCTTTCTGTAACAGTCATTATCACTGTTAATTTTTAGTCTTGCTCTCTCATACTCATGACTCCAAATCTCACGGTATCCAATAATCCCTGGTTAACTAATACAATTGACTCCGAATCTCACGGCGTAACTATATGCATGGTATGCTAATACAAATGACTCCATATCTCATGTGTCTCCAAATCTCACGAAACAGTTCTATCTATCAAATTTCTTCCCGCGTATCTCATATTCACCCAATATATGCAATAATACAACAAAAACGAAATAGCTAGATTACTGAATTATAAAAATTTGTACAAATATTATGGGTTTTTTCAGATATACGTAGATGTAGCAGCAGTTTAAATATTTTCGAAAGTTCTCGTAATTTATGAACATTTTTCTTGAGATTTCAAGGAATTTCATGACGATTAGGCCATCAGATTTGTAAATTGTGTTGTAAACTTAATCCACACGTGGTTGCATAGACTAAACGAGAAAAAAATTCAGCATCGGATCTAGTATAACAACTTTCTGGAGGATGTAGGCGCAAGGCCATCCGGGATATTTTTAAGAATTTCTTCCAAATTCGAATTAAAACATAATAGTACAGTGTTCTAATAATTGGCTAATTAATCTTAACTACTTACAAGTATACATGAGTAGAACAAAACTTGGTACTCGTGACTTGACTAATTTTAGCAAAAAATCCAGTTATTTACTTATCTTATAATTTTTTTTTGTTGGGAATTGATTGAGGAACTGATAAGAGCTGCAGAGTTGAAAGTTGGCAGAGGGGAGGGGAATAATGTTTCTAGGAACAAGTTCTAATATCTAAGAAAAATATTCATGTCTTCCCTCTCAAAAGGTGTCAAAACTATCAGCTGTTAAGTATGCATTATAGAGAGCCTAAGTGAGACTGCAATTTAAATGCCTGAAAAAATAAACACAAATAATTCTGGGTCAATACATTTGACCAATAAAATTAACCCTATAAGTTAGTACTTCAATAGTCCCATTAATCGCATAAATAGTCTATTTAGTAAAAGTTAAACTCAAAACCTTTCATTCCACCTTATAAACTCTTCATTTCCAAACTTTTGATTAATTAATCAATTAGATTTCAGATTTGCTACTCATAAACCCGAAAAAAGATATATTTGTTAGTTAGGAATAAATTTCGTATCAATGACTTTTTTAGCATGAAATAACTTATTAATAAATTAATTAATGTATTAATTTACCGAGGATCATGAGCATATATTATTATGATTTAGTATAACCCTAATCTGACTCGGAATGTGAAATTGAAACTGAAAGTAAATACAATTTCAACTGAAAGTGAAAATGAAAATGGGATTTTTTCTATTTATACTAAAAACCCCAAAGCCGTATTAGGGGTTAATAATTATAAAAGTCTTTCTTTCTGAAATAAAAAATTTGTCTATTCTAATTAAGAATCAAAATTGTTGAAAATTCACGCGAGGGCCGAAGGCTCGAGAATAAGTTGTGAGAACGCGCGTAGCGAGGTTGTTCAGCTTAAATATACTGCTTAGGCGGCCACTACATACTGTAAAGTAGAATCTGCTAAAGGTTACTCTATACACGGTAATTTGTACATAGGCTAGCGGACAGCTATTATAATTCCCAAATGATTTCCCTTAATATAATTAACCTGCGAATGAGGCCTTCGAACGTTACGTAACGCTTTAGAGGGGGAGAAGGATTACGAATGTCACAGATCGTACTTTTTATTCCAAAATGGCAAAAAACGTGACGTAAGGAATGGGATGTATAATTTTTGTTAAATTTCCGTTGCACTCCACAATATCTAAATACAACAGGCATAACATTTAAAAGGTATTTGCCATTAATACAAGCGAGGGCCGCAGGCCCGAGTGCAAGTTGTAAGAACGCGCGTAGCGCGGGCGAGCAGCTTGTATATCATAAAATAATAATATAGAAACAATTTCCATAAAGCGGAAGTTTGAAAAGTTTGGCGGGAGGTCGGGAGGATGGGAGAGAAAAAAGGCAAAAAAAGCGGGAGTCTCCCGCCAAAGCGGGAGGGTTGGCAACCCTGATAATATTATTTCAAATGAGCCACTTTTTTGAGCCATTTACCTAAGCCACTTTTCGGAAAGATACCTTACTCTCGCACTTGAAATTAGGGGAAACGATTGTCCCCCTCCGGTCCGCTTATTTACAAGTGCGGTCTGGACCGGTCCAAATTATCGATTTAACGGTCTCGACTGGTTCATTTGGTTTGGACTCATCCTAGATTGGACAAACGATCAGGCTCCAATCTGTTATTGCCCATGGTTTACAAGCACATAACTGACATAAGTAATAAGTATCTTATAAACACAAGTGCATATAATTAGCCACTCTACTATGCAGTCTGGAACCGTCCAAATAATGGATATAAAACGGTCTGGACCGGTCCAGACGATCCAATATTTTGATCATACGGTCTGGACCGTCCAGAAATAATCAATGACGGTCCGGTTCATTAAATTTCCGGACTGCTGCATCTCTGGTCCCCCTGCATCACAAATCTACTGGAGCAACTGATAACATCGAAGACATGCCTTGTCGCACATTAAATTGTTTGTAGCATCTTTGTATGTATAGCAATATATTCGCTGTGATTTTGGAAAAGTGATTTTTGAACACAATAGCATGACAAAACCGTTCGACAGCACTTAACTTAAGTATCTGCACAAGAATGTTCATGTTGATGTCGAGTGTGTTACTCGTTACAAGTACTTTTCCCCTGAATGATGAATGATAAGTGGCATTTGATTATTCCTTCATAGTAAAGTTGTTGCTAATAAATTATGTACTTACGTACTTTTACATTTTATGGAGTGGGGAGTTTCAGGCTGCGTACTATTTTTTTTAAATCTCTAGCAATGTCCCTGCACTATTACAAAGTAGACTCAAAATCTAGGTCCCGTGACCAACCTCTGGCAAGTTAAGTTTTAAGCCTGCGATTCCCAACCTTTTTAACCGTGGTGTAATATGTGTAATACGCAATACGTAAGCTAAATATACAGGAATATAGCGAATATACTAAGTACTAGTTGTATGTGGAATATAATGTACAATAATCGTTTTATGCGATAGTTAACTTATTTTACAGTTATAATACTATCTCTATCCCTCGTCATGTAATATTATTTTCCGTTCTAAACATACCATTTTTCATTTGTCCTATAAATAATAGTCACGTGTAATACGTTATACGCGAAGGAGAATTCACGTATTATAAAACTTTGACTGTACTATATACACACACACACCAGTGTATTATACACCCATTTGTAAATACGCTCCTAATCCTGGTATGATCCAATTTTCATACACCTAAATTACAAATTAATGTTACGGAATAGGAGAGGATTCCAAATTTTTGCGTCCTAAATTCAAATTTTCCAAAAATCATACTCCAAAAAGGAGCGTCGAACGCTCCTGGATAATTCCTCGATGTACACAATAGAACTTGATTAGTATACCCTCGAAAAGAAAATTTAGTCCGTATTATTCAAGTCTTCGTACTGAGTTGAAACAACACATACATTTAAATTGGCTAACTTTGTTTGTACAAGTAGTACGTACTAACCCAGTTCTACTGTATTCTCCTGAAAAGAAACACAAATTGAATGTCCCCCGACAACCAACGAGAGTACACTGTAGAGAGTACTCACCCCAAGGAATTATCCAGGAGCGCGAGACGCTCCTTTTGGAGCATGATTTTTAGAAAATTTGGAATCCTCTCTTATACCGTAACCAGTACCGTAGCCATCTTTTTTATTCGGGGGGGGGCAAGGTAATTCCAAACCCATAGTCCTTTGGGTTTTCCACTGATTTGGATTTATATATATATAATTGTAACTAATGAGCAAATATTTCGGGGGGGGGGCATGGCCCCCTTGGCCCCCCCTGGCTACGCCCCTGACCGTAACATAAATTTGTGATTTAGGAGATGAAAATTGGATCAGACCAGGATTAGAAGTGTATTTACAAACGGCTGTATAATACACCAGGGTTGCCGTGGGAGTGGAATTTCCATTCCCATAGGATTTCTGTGGGAATTCCCATACCCACGGGAATGGGATGGGAATTGGAATCAGATTTCCCATATGGGAATTCCCATGTGAATCATTTGCAACTTTCCACACATACAAATAGGCTGCTATAACAATTCAGAAAAACCGGCTTTGTTCACTTGTATTGATATCCATAAGGGTTTCCTATGGTGATCCCCACAGGGGAAATCTGATTCCCATTCCCGTGGGTATGGGAATCCTCATGGGAATTCCCATACCCACGGCAACCCTGTATTACACAGGTGCTTACCTACGAGATATAAGAGAGACTCACCCCCAGCTCGTGGCAGCTGGCTAGCGCGGTCAGCAGCTGGAACACAATCCACCTCTTCTCGAGGGGCTCGAGACTCGGCAGCGAGAACATCCTCTCTGCCAGGGAGTACCGCACGAAGGGACGGATGAGGAAGGCTGCCCTGTCCGACTCCTTCCAGATAGAGAAGGGCAGCAGGTTGGGCACGGGCCCGAGCAGGTCTCGTATCAGAGACAGCTGCTCTTGGTGGTGCTTCAGGGCCAGGTTGGGATCGTGCTTCACAAGAACTTTCACAACGATAGGACCCTCCGTGTGTCTCCCGCGGACTACTTTGAAGAACCGCGTGGACCCCAGACTCTTGAGGGGCCGGTCCACCTCTGATAGCTCCGACACGTAGTGCTCCACTGGGAGTATGAGGGAGGGGAGGATGGCAGTGGGCAGGTTACCCATGGTGCTAACGCAATATTATACGGGAAAACCTTCAGACAGTGAACACCCTGAGGAGTGACAGTGTGGACCAGTAAAATTTCATTTTTGAGAGGTGTTCACTTTTCATGATTTATTATAATGTGTGTCTAACTCTAAAACATTGGGAAAATTTTGGGAACCGAGAAAAGGTGTTCATATATTTTGGAGTTGTTAATTTCTTGAAGGCGTTCACTTTTGGAGGTTTAGTGTAACAGAGCAATAATTCAGTAAGCTCAGATCTGGACTGGTGTAAGCGCGTTTAGAGAAAAGCTAGTGATTTAGGCCGGGGAGCCCGAATTAGCTAAGGGGTTTGTGGACTTAAGGTTCGACCCGCACGATGAACAAGGAGCCTAATTCACTGGAATTTGGGCTCGGATTTCGACCCTAAATACTAGCGATTTAAGCCATATATTAAAAAGTACATACAACATGTAATATAAGTACATACAACATGTAATATAAGTACATACAACATGTAATATAAGTACATACAACATGTAATATAAGTACATACAACATGTAATATAAAAGTACATACAACATGATGTAATATAAAAGTAAAAATCTAAAAGTACACATACAACAGGTAATATAAAAGTAAAATATTTTATTTTGAAAAGAAAACCTAATCACATGAAGTGAATCAAGGGATCTTCCTTAGGGTCCTCTTTTCTGCAGAGAATACTGAGACAAAAACAAACATAAAATAAATTAGAACAAATAAATGGCTAACAAGAAATTGCTGAAGATTAAAAGAGCATTGAGCTCCAGGTTTGATACTTCAGGAAGTGTTCGGAAATATGGAAGAAGTAAAGAAATAATAATGGTAAAATACAATATTATTATAATAAGTTGAAAAGATGGATGGTATCTCAAGAAATTTAGTGGAGAAAAAAGGGAATGTTGCGAGTTGCGACTGAGTTATTAAGTTAAGGCGAGATGTCCCCGGTGAATCAATTATTTCCTTTGATTATATATGTTTAGCTTAATAGAAGTAGAGAATTAAAAAGCTCTGCAAGATGTAAGCAAAATAACTTTTGAACAGAGATGTTCGCCCTAAGAATATAAAAATTAGTTCTGGAGTCCAGGATATCATTTGTTGAGTGTTATTGAAGCAACTTTTGTGAACATTTTTCAATGTTTGTTTTATGAAGTTTTGATGATAAGTTTATTTTTGATCTTGAACAGTGTTTGATCTGAAGAAGAAGAGTGTTTGATCTGAAGAAGAAGAGTGTTTGATCTGAAGAAGAGTGTTTGATTCGAAGTGTTTGATTTGAAGAAGAGTTTTTGATTTGAAGAAGAGATTATATATAAATTGATTGATTTGAGAATCGATTTGCAAAAGCCAAAAGATTGATTTGATGAATGATGATCCTCCCTTACTATTATCTATGATTGATTTGAACTCCTAATTAACTAAATGATTCATGACTGTTCCCTGCCGCGGCGGAAGCAGTTACGATATGACAAATCTTTCTGCTTGCTTCAACTTAGAACTATACATATTGTCATGCCTCGTATGACAGCAGCCAATGCGAGGCAGATGCTGGCCGCAACATTGAAAAATTTCAGACATGTGACAAGAGAAGCTGTCGGAGCAGTATTTACATGGAAAGGGAGTTTATCTATATTGGGCACAGCTCAATACCAAAGTTATGTTTCAGATAACAAGGATTCGATATGGCGAAAGCTGATTACACTACCTGAAAAGAACTTGCCAAAGCCTGACCATGATCTCGAGCTGATGGAGTTGCTACAAGGCGATATAACAACTTATAGCGTCCCAACCCTCAGAAAACTTGTTTCATGGGTGCTGCAAAAGTACACTGGTATGTGATATAGTAGACTCTAAGTAGAGCATCAGGATTGTACGAACACAATCGGGAGCTTTTCTGATAATCGAAGAGGGATTTTTCACTATTAATCGGAATTGAGATCGCGATCAATTCTTTTTGCGATCGACTAAACCCTTACAATTAGACTTATGCATGACATATGTTAAATATTACAGTTATTTGAGAGTACAGTCAACATCCGCTATTTCCAATGCCCGTTCACTCGAATATTCACTAATTTGAACAAATTTATTTTCTCGTTGGAAACCCCTCAAATCCGTTCATTAACTTCCGCTATCTTGAACAGATTTTGATTCCCCTGAAGGTTTGAGGTACCGGATGTTGACAATAGTTTATCTTATCTCTTATTAATAACTCTCAGGTAAATCACGAAACATTTGGAGCTCTCCTCCACCACCTTGGTGGCTGAAGGATGTCCCCTTCAAGAGCATCTTCAAAGAAAAATACAATAAAAAAACTTTGCAACAGTTACTACAGTCGTACCAGTCCTTTACGAGCTTTGGGTTGCAAGCAGAGGATCCAACACTAATGGATAATATACCTGAGCCAATGGATAATACACCTGAGCCAATGGATAATATCCCCGAGCTAATGGATAATCATACCTATTCTATTTCATCCCAAATATCAACTCACTCAGATCCTATACAAGTTGAAGGAGATGTAGACATTGATACATCTAGTGAATCTTTTTCCCCCCAGTTAAGTGAATCTCTCAAAAGGCACCCGGAACAGACTTATGATATATCATCCCCTTCACCAAGTATCGCACAATTATGTGGAGTAAAGCCTCTCCTTCCACTTGTGACTATGCCGCCTCGTATTTTGTCCGAAAAAATTACATCCACTTGCTTATCGGAGCTCGCATCTCCCGACATATTTTTGACAGATGTAACTATCAACGCGTTTTGTGTAAGTGTGTGCCCGAGTTTGTTGAATTTAACTTGCATAATTCGAAATAGCAATGGCTCTATTAGCAAATATTTGTTTTGAAATTAGCATTTAATCATAATTTTGTTCCTATAATAGCACGTTTGGCTATTAGCAAGCAAATTTCATGCAAAATAGGACTTGCTATTCCCGAACCCAAATTTATTTGCTAAATTTCAGCTGTATCTTACAAGTTAATTCATAGGAAATTCTAAAGAACAGTTACCCTAAGGTGATAGGGCTACAAGATACAATTCTATCTCAGGTGAGCATTATTAATTACAGCATGCAATCTACTGTTTGCCCTATCCTGTTTCTATTACAAATTAGTATCAATATACAGGTAAACCTCCCAAAGCGGCACCTCCGAGTAGCGGCAACCTCCGAGAAGCGGCACAAAATCATTCTCCCGATGGGTGCCGCTTTGGGAGTTTTACCTTACGAGCAACCTCCCAAAGCGGCAACCTCCGAGAAGCGGCACAAAATCATTCTCCCGATGGGCGCCGCTTTGGGAGGTTTACCTGTACCCGGTTCTTAAATTTTGATTACTATTCGATACCCGGGTATGAATAGCTTCTAACCCGGTATTACATTTTTTCAATGGGACATTAAATATTAAATTGAATTCGTAGTCAGCATAATTGTTACCCATTTGGAAATATGCAAAAGACAAATTTCCAATGTATCAGCAGTAGTGGTGGTAGTAAGACTGCAACTACATGAATCTAATCTCCGTACAGTCGGCCTATTCAACCCCCAGAGCACTAAATACATTAATTATTATCCGCTTAATCCGCTTAACGAATATCCGATATAACGAAGGAATTTACAGGTCCCAAGCACTTTGTTATAACGAGAGTTGACTGTATACATTTTATCAAATACTTGGGTATAGGGAACAAAAAATCGAGAGATGTTAAAAATTTAAGATTCGTCTGACAGCCTACTTAATATGTGGTATGTACTTTTATATTACATGTTGTATGTATGTACATATATTACACAGGGGTTTTTTTCAAGGCCGATCTTGGTGTAAATTTTGCACCAAGATTTTTTGGAGTTACACCACGATTCGGATCGGCCGCGGCCGCTGTAGTTTTGAGTTACACCACGGCCCCGCTGAGTTACACCAAGCTCTCAACCTAAAAAAAACCCCTGTATTACATGTTGTATGTACTGTTATATTACATGTATGTACTTTTATATTACATGTTGTATGTACTGTTATATGACATGTATGTACTTTTATATTACATGTTGTATGTACTTTTATATTTCATGTTGTATGTACTTATATTACATGTTGTATGTACTTATATTACATGTTGTATGTACTTTTTAATACCTCATTTAAGGACCCGCGTTTTACAAACGGTGAGTATATTCTTTTGCATCCTAGAATAACAACTACCGAATATTTATGAACATCATTATATAAATATTTGGGATAAGGACAGTTCACTACAGGATAGGTGGACTATACCAGTTATCAGGGATGCCAACCCTAGACACCAAAAAGCGAGAGGTTTTGCCATTATGGCGGGAGTTTTACCAAAAAAAAAGGGGAGGTCGAAAATGAAAAAAACGGGAGAAAAGCGGGAGACTCAAAATATGCTATTTCTTTGAATCTATCATCAATAGAACGTTTCAATATCAGTATTTAGTACGTTTGAATATCTACAATTAGGAAACCCTTATTTTTCTAGTTATATCAATCAAATTTCTTCCTGCTTATCTCGTATTGACCCAATGTATGCAATAATACAACAAAATCGAAATAGCTAGATTAATGAATTATAATTTTTCTACAAAGTATGTTTTTTTATTAGATATACGTACATAGTATTAGATGTAGCAGATTTAAATATCTTCAAAAATCTAGTAATTTATGGAGATTTTTCTTCTTGAGATTTCAAGGAATTTCATGACGATTAAAATGTGTTGTAATATTTAATCCACCCGTGGTTGCATAGATCGACATATAAACTAAACGAGAAAATCCGGACCGAAAACGTCTGAAATATTCGGTCGGGGGGACCAAAATGCAGACCCGGAGCCCAACAATGCAATGTCTTTCTAAGGATCATGATCTGTGTACTTCCTAAGGATCATGATCTGTGTACTTTCTAGGATCATGATCTGTACTTCCTAAGGATCATGATCTGTGTACTTTCTAAGAATCATGATCTGTGTACTTTCTAAAAGATCATGATCTGTGTACTTTCTAAGGATCATGATCTGTGTACTTTCTAAGAATCATTATCTGTGTACTTTCTAAAAGATCATGATCTGTGTACTTTCTAAGGATCATGATCTGTGTACTTCCTAAGGATCATGATCTGTGTACTTTCTAGGATCATGATCTGTACTTCCTAAGGATCATGATCTGTGTACTTTCTAAGAATCATGATCTGTGTACTTTCTAAAAGATCATGATCTGTGTACTTTCTAAGGATCATGATCTGTGTACTTTCTAAGAATCATTATCTGTGTACTTTCTAAAAGATCATGATCTGTGTACTTTCTAAGGATCATGATCTGTGTACTTCCTAAGGATCATGCTCTGTGTACTTCCTAAGGATCATGATCTGTGTACTTCCTAAGGATCATGATCTGTGTACTTTTTGTTACCTCCCAAATAAGGGATATAACGGTCTGGATCGTCCAATATTTTGATCATACGGTCTGGACCGTCCAGAAATAATCAATGACGGTCCGGTTCATTAAATTTCCGGACTGCTGCATCTCTGGTCCCCCTGCCTCCCAAATCTACTGGAGCAACTGATAACATCGAAGACATGCCTTGTCGCACATTAAATTGTTTGTAGCATCTTTGTATGTATAGCAATATCTGTGATTTTGTAAAAGTGATTTTTGAACACAATAGCATGACAAAACCGTTCGACAGCACTTAACTTAAGTATCTGCACAAGAATGTTAATGTTGATGTCGAGTGTGAACTCGTTACAAGTACTTTTCCCCTGAATGATGAATGATGCCATGCCCTGCATTTGATTATTCCACCATATTAAAGTTGTTACTAATAAATTATGTACTTACTTTACATTCTATGGAGTGGGAGTTTCAGGCTGCGTACTATGCTTTTAAATCTCTAGCAACGTCCCTGCACTATTACAAAGTAGGGTCAAAATTTAGGTCTCGTGACCAACCTCTGGCAAGTAAAGTTTAAGCCTGATTTTGATAGTTGCGGGCAGCGATTCCCAACCTTTTCAATCGTGGACCCCCTCCCATTGACCGTAATACATCTTATGGAGCCCCTACAGTCGTGGACCCCAAGTTGGAAACCACTGCTTTAGGGAATATCTCGCAAGATAAGTTTCCATGTCGTTCTGGGAAATCTGAGCAAACTTTTTATAGCTACAAATTCAAAATGGCAACAAATTCATTAAATAAATTATTAATAATATTTAGCAAATTAGAAAATATACTCCTTTAAGTTGCATAATCTGTGTTGTGTTTGTTTATCATCTTTTCAATCAAATCAGAACGAAATGAATAGTTTCGACTCTTCAACGATTTCTTTATCTTCCTAATAAAGTAAAACCCGTTAAGCACAAATAGGGAACCGTAATGATCAACAATGCCAAACCCATGGCGCCGCCTAAAATCATAACCAAGATTTGATCAACACTCAGTAGTACCCAATTATCCCATCTTACGAAATACTCCATTGACACAGGTATGTTGTATACACGGTTAAACCATTTCGGGTTGGTTAGAACGGTTAATACGATTGGATACAAGCCTTCGATAATGAATGCGATTAAATGAAAGAATAAAGAAGTTAACACAACTGTGGCACCAATTTTGAATTCGAAGTGTATTTGTTTGTAATACATAACTACACTCGCATCATGGTTCTCGTGGAAGCGGGCATCAAAATACCTTTGGTACAATAGCCGACAGAGTTTCTGAGACAATCTAATCAACCTAATATACTCATAGAAGAATAGGAATACTCCAACAACCCGCTGGAATATCAACAGCTGGACGACAGAGCTCAATAGCATAATGACTGATATTTTAACGCCGAGACGAGTAAATCCATAACAAACAGGATGCTTGCACTTCGATGGATAGAAAGTGTAGCATTCAATGAAACACACTGTTATCATAGTGATAATGTCAAGCATGGAAATCACGACAGAGATGAAAAAACCTAACAGGAGTCTGTAATTGATTGAGATCAGATGTTGAAAATTATTTATGAACGGTTGTAAGAAATACATATGGGTTTGATAATTGATTGTATTTCTTGAAATTGAGTATCCCCACACTGAGATTACGGTGACTGATACTACAATCTCAATGATGCACAACAGGATCAGCAAGAAATTTGTAGTCCGTTTTAATTTGTAGTTCCTTTCTATACAATTCCACGTGTTACTATCCATGACATACCTACTCTTAAACTGATACTTAAAGCTTTTCGACTTAGAATACACTTGTGATACTAAAATTACACACCAGATTATGGATAGGATGGCCCATAGTGAGAGAGAGAGAAACCCCACGAAACCATAAATGTGTGAGAACTTGAGTGACATGGCATTCAGGATATCAAAGGTTTTTTCTTGCGTTGACTTATTCATGATATTACGGGAGACTTATTTCCATGTGTTCTATAAACTATTTATACTTGTTTGCAAGTGACTGCATAAGGATCTGACATAAATAATAGACACACATTCTATCAGTGTAGGGAAGATTGAATTTATGAAATTGAATCCTCTTCAAACATGCCTTATGGAATTGTTATGCGACTGAAAATGGATACTCAGTAAATTGTTGCTTAATCTCTTTAGCTTACTTGGAAAAGATATTGTATTTATTCAGCACATGCTGGGGACTCATTATTTTACCATAGCACAATTGATAACTAATTAATTTTATTATACATATTTATAGCTACATGGAATTCTGCAGGAATTCTCCAGAACATTTTTTTGTGGATATGGATATACATGGATATTGATAGATTTCCAAAACCTACATCAACAAAATATCCAGAAGACTGAATTTTGTACTATATATAGACAAAGTTCGTCAATATCGGTATAAGCCTTCATGTTTTTTCGCCATAGCCTTGTTTTTTTTTTAAGAGAAAATAGTATAGCAAGTAGGATAAATGAAAAAGTAATATATAAAATTAAGGCAAGTAAAATTATTCTGGAGTGACCAAAAAAATTAAGACTAGTAAATAAAATTTAATAGACGGAAAGAAATAAAGCGTGTAAAAAATGAAGTCAAGTAAAATTTAGGTGAGTAAACTAATTGGGGGTAGGACGGAAAAACTTAGGCGCATTAATTTTACACTCATTTTTAGAACCCTTGTTTGAAATATTTTCAAAAGTTCAATTATGAAATGGATTTCCACAATATCCATGGATATGACAAAAACTCGATATCCATGGATATCCATATCCACTGCAAGCCTGGTATTCTGTTGAGTTCATATCACAAACAGATATTTGTTTGACTTTTAACCAACCTTATAGCTGAGTCAGTGGCGGGCGAACGTGCGGTCGCCCCCCCCCAAAATCCCAAAATATCCCAAGGTTTTATTGTATTTGCAATTAATACTAGGGTGTCGAACCCAGTTCTCCAGAAGCTCCCAGCGCCGCCACTGAGCTGAGTTATACTTTCACAGTATCTAAATTTAATATACTAAACATTCCTAACTACAATGGTTGGCTGGTTAAATAGTTGCTTCAACCGGCAAGGCTAAACTTCCTTTTGTCAATTAAACACTATTAATACCTAACTTATTGATATGTAGATATCCTTTCTATGTATAATCAGATTATTTATTATCAAATTCCATTCGACAAATTCCGATAAATACTGTTAACTACAGTTACTTCGGCTCACCTTGGTACGAGGATAGTTTGACCAGATTAAGCGGGGAACCCAATCAACCGAAATTGTGCTATTATGAGGGTATATCTATTTATGATACGCTATAATAAGAATCCGTAAAATAAAATTCGATTGTTGTGGGTTTGTTTGTGTGTTTGTTTGTTTGTTTGTCCGGAATGTATTAATAGGTAAACAAGTATGTTTATTACGAATTTCGCATTTACAAATCTATAATTAATATCAATATTTATTGTTGTTGTTTAGGAAAATAGGTGAACAAATTAATTAAATGCAAATATAAAATGAACCTAGAGGCTAGCTTCAACGGGTATTATAGGCAAACAAGTATGCTGATTTCGAAGTTCGAATTTTAAATTTATAATATGAATATTTATTGTTGTTGTTTATCAAAATAGGTTTGACCCGAATATTATCCAATTAATCACAAATTTGGATTTAATTAAGCAAATTTGGTGGATTGAGCCAATTCACCCAAATCTTGACAAAATAACAATATTTGACAAAGTAGTATCTATATATATATAAAGTAGTAGGTTTGTCTGTCTGTCTGTCTGTCTGTCTGTCTGTCTGTCTGTCTGTCCTCAGAACCATTAACTTAACAGAACCTACTAATCGTTATACTGATAAATTAATTTGGATAGAACAGGTAATTGTATTAATTAAGTTACACAGTACCATCTCCACTGCTCTATAACACAGTACAACGAACCACGTGGTCATTCTTCTGAGAATACACAGCTTACAATGTATGCAGATAGTATAGTCCTATCTTGTAAATGGCAGATATATTCAGTAACTGAATAATAGTACATAATACACTACTGTACGTAATTCAGTAAATCCGACAAATCCGACAAACCTTCTGAATCTACGAATCAATTAGACATCAATTCTTACGAATCATTCTTCTGATTAAGCTTCTACAGCTGAGAAGTGAGATATCAGAACAAACAAACTGTAACAGGTGAGTTTTAAGCATCTCATTTATTTCATAAGACCAGGGGTTTATCTAGGTGCCAGCCAGGCATCGGTTGAGGTGCAAAAGTGCTTGCAGTGTGATTCCATTTAGGTGCCGGGTTGACACTTAATTTGGTGCCAGGTCTCTGACAAGATTTTTTGGCCAAAGAAATTCTGGATAAATCCTGATTTTGTTACCGTACATATTTTACCTACTTCGAATAATGCCTCATTATTGAATTATGTATTATGGCTGAGACCTTTAGGGTGCAATAAAAATTAACTTCAATAAAAAAAGTGCCGGCCAAAAGATTCCTAGATAATCCCCTGCATAAGGCACACACTAATCTCTTCTATTCAATGTTGCGACTGATAATATCAAACTATGTAAACGGTATCACAAAAAAGAGAAACCTCTAGATTCTCAAAAGAGCCTAAAGTAATTGTATGAATAATATTTTTATGCGGAATATATACTATTTTTGCCTACTAGGTAAACCAAATTCAAATTAATTCGCCTGTACAAAACTTTGGTTCGTATCATATAAAGATCACTGTGGTTTTTGATATTTGCGAGCATAATCAATTTAGCCATTCGCGGAGCAACATGCTTTATGTTAGTATTTATTATGCTTACCTTTATTCAGAGAATTAAATATTTCTAGTTCAATCCAAAACAGAGAATAGTCATTCAATCTCAAATAACGAAAACTCAATTTGGACCCAAACAATACGAGTTATTTGACTATTTTGCATTTAACCATTTGCTAACGTGCCGTTTGTATACCTGCCAAATTAGTACAAATAATCTCTGAACCAATAATTCTCTGAACATATTTTAGAGGCTCGAAGTTTAAATTAACCGGCATAAGTCAATAATATTGACACAGAAAAAAAGCGGGACATTTTTCTAATTGAATGAAAGTACAAGTTATATAATATGGTACTATAAGACCATAAAGTCTATATTAAATACATTGGCAAGTTTTTTACATCTTTCAGTGTTAATTAAATATTAAAATTCATAAAGTGGTATTGAATTTCACTAACGGCCCTAGACGTTCCTACAAAATGTAATTTACCAGTATACTATTTAAAAAATCTGTACATAGATACATTGAATGCACTTGTAGTATACTAATGCGTATATTTCTTATTGGTTAGTTTAAACTTGAATACTAATATTGTCTCAATTTATAGAATACAATATTAACTCAACTAAACCAACGAATCAAGTTCGACAACTATTCAGAGACAAGTGAGTTTATTTTACTCACTAAATAACGATGTCGGTACCACGTGTACATAAAGCACAGATACTTATACTGTGTTTGATAAATTGAAAACATACTATATGTGTCAGGCAGTAGCCACTGGTCAGGTGGTCAGGTTGGTCAGGTTACAACCTGACCACTTTTGGTTGATGAATTTTCCCAATATGGCAACACTCGGTCAGGTTGGTCAGATTAACCTGACCACTTTGATTTTGGTGGCTACAGCCTACAGCCCTGTATGTTCTTCAAATATTAAACTGACGGGGTCTACGATTACAATGGGTCGAAGTGACTTTGAATACTTACATAAGTTATGTTGCATTATGTAAACAATTATAGCATTAGTTTCCATAAATTAGAATTTCATTTTTAAATTTACATTTAAAGAAACTGATATTTATTCAGAATATTGACTAAAATGTGGCAAATTTTTGTCTAAATCGAAGGATCTTGGAATGATCGAAGATGATCAGAAGTTGGCCGATTTCTTCTGATAATGTATAGAATATTACTACTTTATGTAAAACCTTTTCATTGCAACTTTTGAATATGCAATTAATGGGATTTGTAAATGATTAAAAAGCTGTTTGAAAAGTTTAAGACCACAAATATTACGTCAAGATTACAATTGTTTGGATTGTAAGATTGCCTCATTTCTATAGTATATCCAAAATGGCTCTCACAAACCCATGTAAATAGTATTTAGCATCTATCTACTTCTACAGTTCAACAATAAAAATCCAAAATTGCAGCCTGTGCAGACGCATGTTCCTTTTGTGGCACTATATTTGGTGGTGGTTTATTGATAGTGCCTTCAAAGGAACATGCTGTCGGCACAGCTGCAATTTTGGATTTTTTTCGCCATGTCATGAACATCACATGGTGTTTAGACTCATTTAACAATTTGTTTGGGACAAAGGAATGATTGTTGAATTTGAAGTTTATTTCTATCTTAAACCATCTTGAGTTTAAGTTTTTACAGTAGAACTCGGTTAAGACGTACCACCTTGGGAGACAAGAAAAAGTACGTACTAACCGAGGTACGTCTTATCCGTATGCATAATCCATAAGTCGAAATAAATACTTCTAGAGTACGTACTAACCGAATTAAAATACATACATTTTATTTAATTGGGAATATAAATTGGTACGTCTTATCTGAGGTACGTCTTATCCGAGTACGTATTAACCGAATCATTTATAATGGATCAAATAGGAGGAAAAATCGGTTATTAGAGAACAGTACGTAATATCCGAGAGTACGTCTTAAGCCGAGTACGTACTAAGCGAGTTCCACTGTATTTCCATTATAAATGCGTTTTAGACCCCCCTATCACTCTAATACAATTC
This sequence comes from Hexactinellida sp. DTS-2022, assembly GCA_028753945.1. Taxonomy (NCBI): domain Eukaryota; kingdom Metazoa; phylum Porifera; class Hexactinellida; species Hexactinellida sp. DTS-2022. The sequence continues at coordinate 15,666,477 of JAPNXP010000001.1, forward strand.
GGGCACCAAACAAGCACACAAACGAATAGTCATAAACTAGAAATTCCATCTCAATTATCCATTGTTTATATATCAGTTATCATTTTGAAATAGAAATCAGCATACTTGTTTACTTAGAATGACATATGGGATTAAGTTTATATTTCCATTATTTATGCGTTATAACCCCCCCCCCCTTACACTCTAATACATTTCTATAGTATAGTCGGCACAGTAAAAAAAAAAAAAACATCCAAGGCACTAAGACCAATACTGGGCCACTATACTATAGTATAGTCGGCACAGTAAAAACAAACAAACAAACCAAAGCACTAAGACCAATACTGGGCCACTATACTATAGTATAGTCGGCACAGTAAAAATTTGGCTGACTGTGAGGACTATTATTTGTGTTTCAGTTCGTCGGTAAATACAATAAAAATCATAGTCACATGTATCTAAACACCAAATTTACCTTAGTGAGCTCATGTTAAATCCAAATAAGATGTTGTTCAAAACTAAACTGGAATTACAAATATAATGGGGAATAGTTGGGATAGCCCGACCAGGAAAGTCTTACTTCCTATGGGAACAACCAAATTCCTGGACTCATGACAAGAATATCACAGCCTGGATATTTTTATTAAGTGGTCGAATGTCTTAAAAAATTTGTTCACTCGCAACGGTCGCTCGGTGTTCATATAAAAATGTCCACAATAGTGAACCATTGTATGTCGGGTTAGCTGGACTTTGCAAATATGATACTTTTCTTAGCCAGTCATATTTCCGGGGCTAAATCACTTTGTCTAGACTATTCAACCAGTAAATATTAATTTAAGCTTTTTCTTCAGAGGCTTCGCCTGTCGCCCCATGCTAGTTAAATTTTTAGATAAAAATATTCATCTAAATTTTAATCAAATCTTCTTGTGTAGAAAGTACTAAAAACCAATACAAAATTGATGTATGCATATAAAAATACTTTAAGCCCGAGTTATGTGCGCCTAAATTAATTTCAATAACAAAATTCAATAGGTTATGAAGTGAAAGCAATATCTTCTATCGACCCACTAAGTAGATACCTAGTCTCAGTGCCATCTCACACATGTAGGGTTTCATTTGGGGGGGTCCCCCCAATTTTGGGAGGGACCCCCCCTAATCTGCTAATTTTCAAATATATTTGGGGGAGTCCCCCCAAATTTGGGGGGACCCCCCCAAATTTTCCAACTTTCGTTTCATTTGGGGGGGTCCCACCAAATTTGGGGGGGATCCCCCAAGTCTGCGAATTATCAAATTCATTTGGGGGGGACTCCCCCAAGTTTGGGGGTGACTTCCCCAAATCTATCAATTTTTCCATAACTTTTGGGACTTCGTATAACCAAAATTGCATTTATGATCCTACAAGCTTTCCGACTTGGTGCGCAGGGCGTTGACTGTAGATAATATTGTTGATGATATCATTTTAAGTCAGTATACTCAATTCACAAGGCAGAATCAAGGGGAACTCAAGGGAAGTTCATTCTCTATCAAATTGAGAGTATAGGCGAAATCGTTCCCCCCCCCCCCCTAAATGCATGGGAAAAGAGGCAAAAACCCCGATAGGCGAAACAATTCGATTTCAACTGTACGTATATGAATTGTGTTATGGAAAAACAAGTATGTGCAAGGGGGAAAAATAACCGGGGAGGCAAAACACCCGATATCGACTGTACCTAAGGATCAAAGCTTTGGTATCAGTAAATGTGTTGCAGTCCAAGTGCGTTACAACGCCAAACGCGTTTGGCCCATTTTAATTCAGCCAAACGCGTTTGGCGTGTTTCCATAAGCCATTCGCGGTTCTAACATTATTTCCTTTTATTTGTTGTTATTTAATTAATGCTAGTTAGATTATTCACAAACAGAGTATGTATCTAATTAATATTCAAATATCTGTTCTACAATATTTATTGTTAATTTAATCTCTGTACTAAAATAATACCATTGCGACTTATACTAAATATTTAAAACCATTGTGAATTAAAAACTATTCACGTTCAAAACTAAGTAATTGAACAATATGTACCTCTCCTTAGAGGGAAATATAATTCCGAATAATTCAAAATTATTTGTATTGTTGAACAAAATTTGAATTCAATAACACCAAATATAAAGAAATAATGTTAGAAACGCGAATGGCGTATATAAACACGCCAAACGCGTTTTGCTGAATTAAAATGCGCCAAACGCGTTTGGCGTTGAAACGCACTTGGACTGCAACAAATGTACATTATTGGTAAATTTATCCCACTCAAGGGCTGAAAGTTATATGTGAACAACCCAGATAGTGGAAGCAAACGAATTGTCAAATTGTGTATAAATCCCAGTACAGCTAAAGGAATGAATGCATACATAGAATGAATAAATTGCATAACCAAAGAATAAATTGCATAACCAAAGTGAAAATGCATCTTAAGGTATTCCTGTATTGCTATTTGGGCAAATATGGTGAATCTCAGAATTGCATAATTTACTACTAGGAATACTCTAGATGATGTAGAGATTGACTTCTATGATTTTTTTTTTCTTAATTTTCAGTAAATGATGGTGTTTTTTAATAAAATATGACGTAATCTCCCAAATATGGAAATTTTTCAAAATTGTTGAATCTTTTTGAAATTTTCAACATATTATTAGAAGACTATTTCTTCACAGTAATAGTCTTTATTTTAATTATTTTGCAGAAGAAACGATCCTATTACGTCATTTCTAAATTCGAAATTTTTTCCAAAAAGACACTTTGGGCAGAAAAATCTAAAAAATTCAATTTTTATCCTAGAAAGTCAAACCTTTTTTTAAAATGCTCAGTATATGTAGGCGCATGTTTTCAATCGCGGTTGTAAGGGCATTATAATACAAAAAAATTGAATTAGTAAACTTTTAATGCAAAAATGTGGGTTTTTTTTGACCAATTTCACAAAAATGACAATAACATAGAGTAGATGAAAGAAAAAGCACATTTAGGTCTGATTGAAAACATTGAGTATTGACTCAGGTATAATTTATAATTGACATGTTTCGGGCTAAAAACTAAAATAAAAATTTTATGTAATTCCTTGGCTAGTATGGATTAGGCCTATATTGACATTGTCTAGTTCATAACTAAGGATATATACATAGTAGAACTCTAATATTTTCAGGGATATCTTAGATATATTAGTACTATCCAAAAACGCAATAAAAACATTAGGTCGTCGGGTGTCAAAATATCAGTACAGAGTACCCTTAACAGTTAACACGTATATAAATTGTGACAGTTAACACGTATATGAAATCATTCGAATCTAGTTTTGCTGATTATATAATCAATAGAAAATTTTCTGTAGTTTAAGGTGACATGACTTTGTTTGGATAAATTTCCCTTAAAGCAACAAGAAAGAGATATTTATGCAATTTAGAAATTTTAAGTACTTCTGTAGCCATCATATAATAGTTTGTTGTTAATGCACGATGTGGTAATTTTTCTCTAATTGTTCTATATTTATTTTACACAGGGCAACAAATCTGTTACCATCTTCTAGGCATTTAAACAAAATTTACTTGCATATAACAAGAACACTCCCTTATTATGAGAGCTTACTAAAGTCATAGTTGCCAACCTGGCGTCTCACTAAGCCGTGAGATTTATTCTTAAAAGGCGTGAGATTTGGAATTTCTGCATCAAAATGTACTGATGAGAAGTAAAAATGTCGTGAGATTGGATTTTCGAAAAACCATGAGTCTACCAGCTAACCCGTGAGAGTTGGCATCTCTGTAAAGTAATAAACATGAAATTTGAAGCAAAATATAGTAAATGTAAAAAACAACAAGTACAAGTTCATTTATCGAAGCTGGGGTATAATTGGAGGGGAACCACCCTCAAATGTAGCTGAGGCCTCATGAAGTCATCCCAAAAGTAATGGAAAAATTGATAGATTTGGGGAAGTCACCTCCAAACTTGGGGGAGTCCCCCCAAAATGAATTTGATAATTCGAAGACTTGGGGGGTCCCCCCAAATTTGGGGGGACCCCCCCAAATGAAACGAAAGTTGGAAAATTTCCGGTCCATTAATTACGGTAAAAGGGCCATCGAATCGTGGGAGTAAATAGTCTTGAATAAAGTTCATTTTCAGCATCACGGGGTTGCCTATCCAGATAGTTGTGTCATGCCTGTTTCTTTGTGTATTTGTAGAATCCTGTATAACTTACTTGTTGCTTCCTGAGACAATCCAAGTATTCCTCTTGGGAGTTGACCTCACCTTCTTGAGGTGGCTACACCAAGAAACTATCGATCAACGCGATTGCAATCCGCGAGTCAGCACTGATCATCCCATTGCAGTAGATGGACTATTCTGCTAATAGATAGGGATGTAATCCCTTTCGATCATTCTGTCCAGCTGCTAGCAACGAATTACTTGTTTTACTATTCCCATTCAACCATCCGATCTGCAATAGGATTATTGGTGTAGTTGTCGTTTTCTCCACTCATAGGAGGTTACAAATCTCAGAAATTTCTTCCAACTATGCTACATCATAGGTCACTTACTATCCACATGGTACACCATGTCACTGTAGATCCATTCTTGTTTAAATGAACTCACTAGGCTTGTTGCTTCTGCTTTTTAGTGGTTATACGTAGTTACAGTATAGTTGCTTTATTAGCAACTCCCCTATTAGTAATATTTATTGCTTCATTAGTAACCGCTTTTCAGATCCCAAGCGTGATAATACTGCTAATTTCATTCCCGTATTAGCAACATTTCTATTAGCAACCAGATATAGTGCCAAACACGGGTTGCTATTAACGAACTCCACTGTTATGCCTGGACTACAAAATCGAACAGGATGAGGAAATATCGGAAACATAATTCTGTCTCCAATGAAGAGTATGTATATCTCTGCCAATGGCGTTTCCTGGAGTATCGTTGCTGATGGTCATCCCTGTGGATATTCTTTGCAAACATTAGCTGGCTTTGTCCGACACCACCCATCTGGATATTTGGTAGGAGATATGGGTAGAAAATTAAAATATTTACTGTAAAAATAAATATCACTAAAGGCTAGAAAACTGATGTTGTAAAATGATAGAAAACCAAATATTGTACAAATATTCGATGAATTATGTAAAAATGAAATCAGGACCAAATAATTAGTACTGAGATATTTATTGTCGGTAAAAAAAAATTCATATAAAGTTATTAAACGATTTAAATGTAATTGCGAGCCCTTCTGTTATGATTGAGACAACAAAGAAGTGTCAATGAAATACTTTAATAGAAAATTCGTGATCATTAAGATAACCTATACGTACTACGATAAACTATCAGATCTATACTAATAGTATCTAACTTTGGTTGCAATAAGGTTCTAATCTATAGCACCACTTCCCCCCTGCTATGAACTTGGTTTCTTATCGTGTCGTGCTCGTCACAGTTCCTTGGTACTCGATCCCATGGCACAAATTCTTTATAGATTTTTGGAATACGTAGACGTGTAGGATACCGTGGAGCCGCTCCTCATACTCGCCATGCGGTAAATGCTCGCTACATTCTCCTTCTGTACCTGAACAACCTGTAGGGTGGTCTTCTGTTGGATTGCCTATCTCAGGCTTAGATCGGGCACTCTTCCGTGTTATTTACACCAATTTAAGTGTACTATTTCAAGGTACTCACCACCTGTTTGGCTTGTACGTGTCTCATTTCTACTGATGAACATACGAATTGGCACTCTTGGCTGTCGCCCGAACGTAGTATGCGAGGAGACACTTTATTAGAAGAATTATCTAAGTTGTTGCAATAGAATGCGACTTCAGGCAAAAAGAACGACCACGACCCCTTTCTAGGTTTCGTTCGAGCTACAGTCATCGAATCACTTGCTTACCAAAGCCAATATGACGTTCTGCCAGACTGTCCGAACCCGGATGATAAGGAGTTGTGCGTCTCTTCTGAATGCCTAATCCTGACACAACTCCTGTACTGCTGATCCGTCGATATTCCTCCCTTGACCAGTAACCATAATATATACACCATGGCCACGATATACCCACCCGTCAAGGAATGCATTGACCACTGGAACGGCTGTCTGATCCTTCAAAGCCATCATTTCCACATGATATGATAAAAGGTTCACGATAAGCCGAAAATATCTGTGATCTCCGTCAGCCCTATACGCGTATTCACAGCTGCAACTGTAGAAGTTGATTATAAAACGTTCGAGGAAGATTTTAATTAATAATTGTATAATAGATACCCCAAAATTCTCTCCTTGAAAGGTTGCAAGGTGCCTATATCATGCCAATAGCTTCTCATGGTTGAGTGATCCCGTGCGAGAAGGGTTCCAAAGATTCCTTTGGTTTGCGGGACGGTTTTTCCTTTTGACACACGATACACAACAATGCGTTTTTGATGTATCTAGATAGTCGGCCCAGTTGTAACTTCGTCTAAGAGCTGGCGAGTTCTTGCATAACCGAAGTGCATTTCTACGTGTATTCTTTGAAGAATATCTCGTTGTAGAATTAGGTACTACCACTCAGCATTTGAAGTATAGGACCCATATTGTAGCAGTAGATGGGGGAACTCTCTTGAACATGCCTCTCGAAACTACGTTTGCCTCTAGCAGCTGTGATACGGCGTTTTGTATAACTCTATCGTCTCTCTGTCCGACTATTATATCTCTGAAGCGGTCAGTAGGGCAGTCCAAGTGGTAAACCTTTTCCTCGAAACGCTCCTCGTTGCTAATTCTTCTGTCTACCTTGAGATCCGGTTTACTGGTTAAGTAATCGGGCAACGAATTATGTGCCCCAGGTTGATACAGAATGTGGTATGGTATCCCTTCTAACCCCATCAACCACTGGGAAAACGTGCACCGAGGGTTCTTCTGGTTGTGGGGCCACTGGAGGGGGCTATGGTCTGTTATCAGAGTTACTTTCGGGGCAGATTTCCGATACAGACCCCATTTCCTAGTTGCAGCCACCAAAGCCATGCTTCATGCTGACCCACAAAGTAAGTAGTATATGGCACGGTCGTTAATGCTGAAGAAAAGAAGTTTATGGGTCGCAAGGCAAATAGGGTTGTCCGTTAACATTTTTCGTATATCGTAGGAAATTTGGCACCCTACCACACTCCAATCCAACGAGCTCCATTTTGGGTGAGGGCATACAACGGGTGAGCAATTTTATGCAAAATTTGGAATATAGCCCCTGTAATCATTCAGGCTTTCAATGAATCGTGGAGTTCCTTATTGAACGAGGAACTGGTCTTTTCTGTGTCTCCCTTTTTTAAGGGGACAAAGCAATATCTATAGAAGGGAAATATAGGCTACCCCTGAGTTTGTCGAGAATAGTTTCGAGAATAGTTTCGAGTATCGAGAATAGTTGTATGCGTCCTACTTTGTCACACTGTTTAACATCCGGTAATCAATTGCAAATCGGAGACAGCTATCTCTCTTTTCCACAAGTACAACATGAGCAGCCCAAGGAGAGTGTGATGGCCTACACAGTCAGTTTGTAAGCGTCTCACCCAATTGTCACTCTAATTCCACTTACCACTTTGGCGGCATGCGCTTCGGTCTATCCTTTATAGCAGTGGAATCACCAGTGTCAATGCTTCGCAAGGGTCGTCCATCCTGGTTTCTTAGGATCGCTTCCTCTTAGGATCTACTGCGAACATATCACTATTCCTAGCAAGAGTTCGTCTAACTCAACTCGTTCCTGAAGAGACCAATGGGGTTTTAGGGGTTTTAATTAACATCGAACGTATTATAACCACTTCTAGTTGCAACTGTGACATCGCGTATAGCAGTCTGTGCCCTAAATAAGGGAGTACCTCCCTTGATCGTAGATTCGATAGGTATCCATGTCTCTCCCGGGATACGTCCCCTTCTGAAATGAAAGTAATTTAGTCAAAACTAAAAGCAACAATTTCCAGTTTATCCAAAATATTCTGGGGTTTAGGGATGCTGTATTCGTTCCGCTTTGTAACAGCATTCAAAAGGTCTGTAGTCAACAGCGATACAAGGCGACAGTCTTTTTCTTGTTATCACGACATCTGAAGTCAGAAGAAATCCTTGGCTGGCAGATGGGCGAATTATCTAAACCAGGTCTACAAGCAGGCGATTTACATAAACTCCACTTAGTGGCATTCGAAGTGGTCTTTGTAGCTTGTTGGATGAGGTGTCTCCAGTCACTATAGCATGGAGCATATATTATTAGTCCGTCCTGAACATTTGTAATTTGTAACATGTGGAAGTACCGATCCATTAACTTGCATAGGCGCCAAGTTTGGGATCCGCTCCCCCTATGTCTGAAACTGCGAGGAGCTTGACACAACTTTAGGTTGATTTAATTGACTTTGTATGTAAGATGTAGTATACGTTCCTAGTCATTAGTGATAATCATATTCTACTATGGAATGTTTCAGATCAATAGTCTAAATAAGACAATAATTATTCAATGGTTTAGTATTAGACCCCCCCCCTAACGCTTTTGAAGGTACACCAAAACATGGCCCCTATGCCACTAAGTTCTGCACTTTCAGGCTAACTCTCACGTTCAGTTCTGGACTGAATAACTCCAGTGCGCTACTTATAATACTTTCACTATTTGTACCCTTGCTAATGGGGTGGCTCCATGCACGCTAGACTCAATATGTGTTAATGGTCGCACAGCTTGATACTGCACTTCGGAAAGTCAAACTCGACAAAATCTTGTTTTTGCTACTATTAATTTGTTTAATTGCTTCAAAATTATTTAGTTTAAGCTTGGAAGTCGTTAGAGCGACCCCTTGTTCCAGTTATAAACATAATGTATCTCGGTATTCACATGCCTAGTATGGTAACGTGGGTATTATGCACTTGTACCGTATTGTCGATAAGTTTCGTTTCTTTCGCGGTTTTAACATCCATTACGCATGGGTTAGTTGTATTCTATTTACTAGTCATACAACTAGTTAAAGGCTTAAACAAATTAACATGCCTATAAATACTATAATGAGATAATTAGTAAGATAAGTAAGATGCAAAATAAATTGCACAGAGAGGAGAGGACCAGGCCTGTAGCCAGAAATTTATAGTGGGTGGGGCTATGAGAATTGTAGGGGCGGCTGAGTCTCGTATAATATGAAACCCCTGCCTAGGTGTGTTAATAAAACGGATTTAATTGACCAGTAAACTCAGCCTCCCCTGTCTACAGGCCTGGAGAAGACTAGTTTTAATATTTACATTTTATTATAGATTACAATGGCAGAGAGTAATTTTGAAGAAGTAAAGTTAATGAACGAACTCGCAAACTCGTTAACACAAGAAAATGTAAGAATGCTACATGAAAAGCTCGGCATACCTTCCGCAATCGTTGAGAAAACAGGAACTAGTCAGATAGATTTCTTATTTGCATTGAAATATGATTGTCCCGATTTTGATCCGGTGGGATTGTTCGATTCACTGGAAAGCATTGGGAGAAACGATCTCATTGCAATTGCAAACAAACTACCATGGATCCGTAGCAAACTTGGAAATGTACAAGAACAAATTGGAGCTCCATCCGCTGAAACATTCGTTAGTTTGTTGAGAAGAGAAGTAAAGATGGGTCAGTGGAAGTTAATCATAGGCAGTGGAATGTCAGTGAGAGTAACACAAGATTTAAGTTTTGACACAGCTTTCAAGAAGTCAATTGAGGGAGGAATTATAACTCCAAATTTAGAACAACTGTGTGACGCAATGATAGCTGTAGAAAGACACGATGTTGTAAAACAAGTGCAAAAGCACGCACATGTGTTCCATGGAATGACCAAAACAACTTTTCAGACATTATTAATGGACGAACTAGAAAGCGGCGACAGCGGGGAACAAGAGAACTGGGTTGTTAAGCTAAGAGAATACACGAAACAACAATATGAAAAGGTGTATCTTCGCTTCGATGATGACGAGGCAATTTCTCTCGAATCAGTATACACTCCTCTAACGGTTGTCAAGGAAATAGTAATGCAGTCGAGTGATGATACCAGTCTTAATGAAATAGATTTCCTAAGAAGAATGAGCGAAAAGGAGAAGTCATTGGAAGTAGTGGATTTTGTTAACATTATTTCGACGCTCGATCCGAAAACAACCACTGTGTTATGCTTGATTGGTAACCCAGGCTCTGGAAAATCATTTTTGTGCCAATATCTAGCTCTGCTGTATGGCAATAACAAAATAACCAACTTTGAATACGTTCTATTAATACATTGTCGTAGCGAAGAATGGCATGTGATGGAAAAAACAAGAGAGGAGAAGGAAGAGAAAATTGATGAAATATTTTTACAAAACTGGTTGTTCCTTGCATTGTCAGTTGGTATCAGATGGTCCAAATCTCTAGCAAAGAATATAGCGAAATCAAGAGGAGAGGGCCTGCTACTAATCATTGACGGGGCAGATGAATTCATTAAGGATGTTCCATTTAAGACTACACTGTTGTACTCGCTGCTGCAGAAACGCAGCCTGAGTAGATCCACCGTCCTACTGACTAGCAGGCCCGGTGCCTGGAGCAACATCAGGAACGAACATGGTCAGGAGTTGAAAGTCGAGACCAACTACCAGGTGCTAGGATTCTCTCCAAAAGACAGAGACGCATACTTCAAGAAGAGAATATGTACAGCAGATAAGCTAAGAGATACGAAACTGCTTTTTATCAGACACGATGAAATAAATCAACTGTCGCTGGTCCCCGTAAACGCCAGTCTATTCTCTTCTCTCTTTAACGAGACAGCTAACATCCTGTCTCAGACGCTGACAAACCTGTACACGGAACTGATACTGTACATAGTCAGGCGTCAGCTGTCTAGAATGGGGCTAAAGAGGCTAACGAGAGTCCATAAGATGTCCCAATTCCACCCATCCATCTGGAAATGCATCCGTGACATAGGCTACGAGGCATACGAGGGAATATTCCATAGAGAACTCAGCACTAGAGAGGAGGACATACGCATTCGAATTGACGAGAATGAATACACCACGGAGCGACTAGCCATCATGCAGGTGCATGTCAGTATAACGAAACTAGGCCAGAGAGTGAATGTTTGGACCTTCGCTCATTTAACAATTCAGGAACACATGGCAGCTGTATACCTTAGTGACTTGAACTGGTTAAAGGAATGCGTGATTGTTAGATTTCTGGTTAGCTCTGATGAAGTGTTTGCCATGTATAGGATGGTCGTGCGATTCCTCTGCGGCCTCTTGGAAGATAGAGCTGCCTGTCTCATTCCTATCATCTGTCATCACCTCACGACAGATACAATGCCATTAATAGAACTACCTATGATTCATCAGCTCTACTATGTTACTAACCTCGTTAATATCTCCGATTGGTTAGACTTCATTAAGTCCTATCTCCTAATATCCACATTAATAATAGAGACAAACTCTCTCCTATTCCCAAAGTATTTCCGTTGCCTAAGAGAACTGTTACCAGAGAAATTATACTTTTATTTCACGGATGCTGTGTCTCCTAACGAATGGCACTGCTTTCTGCTGTCATTGATTTACATCAAGAAACTACAAATTGTATTTATATACACATCTCTAATCAATCCAATCCAATTCAGTTCATTACTCGAACAGCTCTCCTCCTGCTCTCTCAGTTACCTAGCACTAAGCTTCCCAAGACAAGATTACACAACAATACAGTCCTATACTACTCTCCTATCAGCTGGTACATCCGTACACTATAAGGTTAGTATCGAACTCAGTCGGTGTGAACTAACAGAGATGTCTCCTTCCACTCCTCTCTTCTCAACACAGAACCAATTCAAAGGAAGCATTAAGTTACATCATTCCAGAGTATCGGATGAAATCCTCACTCAACTAATGAATCAGTTCTCTTATATTGAGACTTTTTCCTATGCACCGAAATCTGATTATTCTGGCTTATCTATTATCTACCCGCAATTAACTAATAACATTCATATTAAGGGATTGCGCATGGTGGAACTTAAATCATCTGTATCTGCAATACCTCCAGATATTCCATTTGGTCTCTCTTCTCTGCAGGAGTTATATTTGTCCATGAATGATACATACTCAGTGCTGCCATACCTGCTTAACAACAGCAAACTAACAACTCTGTCTCTATACTCTCCTAGCATGCCTCCTAAGAGAGAATACTACAGACACAATCTAACTGAGATTATTCGCAATAACAGCAATTCCTTGAGAGAGATACAGTTAGTATATTTAAACACAATTGGCTTCCACACCTGGACTAGTTTCCTCTCTCCCTTACAGTCCTGTCATAAACTGGTTCGTCTAGTGCTGCATAATTGTCCATTCCCTCCTAATGATATCAGTTACTGGTACACTGCCATAATATATCTCCAGTCCCTAGTTGCCTTGAGTCTCGTTGTTATCCCAATGGGAGACACAGGATTCATGATTCTGTGTAAGAGCTTGAATCTCCATCCAGCTATAAGGCATTTAACTATCGACAGATGCAAACTAACTAGTAACTCCTGTGAACCTATCTCAATGCTAATACACGCTCTCCCATACCTGAGACGGCTGAGAATACACAAACCTGAGCTCTCAAATCCAGACCCTGTCCCGCTACAGTTAGTGGTACAGACAGCTGAGATGTTCTTTGTTGAGATTCAATACTAAAAATGAACACATTAATTCAAGAAAGTATTTATTCGTTAATTTTAACATTTTTATTTATTTTCCCACGTTAGTTCTAAATTTATACGATAGGTTGTATTGTTTCTACAAACTAATAGATTCGAATATTGCTTTTGTTGTTAAATATGAATTAATAATGACTCTCATATCAGCCTCATTTAATACGTAATACTATACAGTGCAGTTCTCTAAAAGAGCCACTGGTTAATTGAATTATCTGTTCTCCTCTTCATTGATTGCTTGTATATTTTGTGACAACAATGACTTATTATAGATAACTACTGTGACGTAATTTACATGGAGTACATGGATATTGTGAGAACAAATCTGAGGGGTGGGCAGAGACTATTTCAGGTGGGCTGTATCTTCAAATTCCTAACTAAAATCTTATTTATCTCAAATAATCAAATCTCAAATATGTAAATACAATAATGTATAGTGAGGGAGGGAGTTAGATCTATCTGTAATTATACTAAAGGTATATAATTGGTGCCATATGCGAAACTGAACTTTCAGGGTGGGTGGGCACGGATCATGTGATATGGAAGTTACCAACTAAACACGATACAATAACTACATAACTAGCTAAAGATAAGTAGCTTCTGGATGTCTAATATCTCAGTTTTAAGATCTCCATAACAGGAGTATTACCCATTGAATAGAAAATCTAGGAACCTGATTTCGTGAAGCTATTTGTTCCTCTTATACGAAATTCTCATTTACCGTGTTTGTACTAACGAGCTTCTGCTGTAATTCTTAAAGGAAAAGGCAAATAAGACTACTGCATTTGTTGTTTAGGTATCTCGCCGAACTAAGATCCTGCCGTTGGGCAATAAAGGAAGGGGGCAGTGGGGGGGCAAATGTCCCCCCTCCCCTTGGATCCGCCACTGATCTACGTATGTTCGCCTTATTGCTAATATGTTTAGCTTTAGAAAATTAGATCTGAGTAGCAACCTAAAGCAATAGCTACTTTCTATAAAAGACCACCGTTATAACATGACACAATAATCATTCAAAAATTTCGGCAGGTTGTTACTGGACAAATGATTGCACCCCCTTAAATGCAACAGCACCTCCAGTTGCACCCCATCTTTTGATTAGCTAGCGCCGCCACTGACTGGGTATAGGATGTAGATGTGCTAAGTCCATAATATCTCTAACTGCTGGTAGCACAGCTGTCTGAGTCTGCTAATGGAAATTAAGATTATTCTCATGCACAGTATAATATCATAGAATATGAGAATACAGTATTTTTCTTTCAAGACAAATATAAATATATACAGTCGAATCCGATTAATAGAGCCACCCGTTAACAGATTTATCCGCTTAATCGGCGATTTGACGATACCGAAAATCTCATATTAATAGGAAAGGAATAAAATCGCTGTGAAATAAATAATGTATGAAATAATTTGATAAATAGTTGTAAAAAAATGTTACAAAACCGTCCACACCATTCTAGTACCTAGATCAGGGGTCGGCAACCCCCGGCCCGCGGGCCAGATCTGGCCCGCGAGGCGAAATGTTCCGGCCCGCTGCTCTCTATAAATATGCTCATCATGACCTCCGATTTGTTCATTCAAATAAATCCAAATACAGTACACCCTAGTCCCTAGCTATCCGGAAGAGAGGTGTTCCGATTTAAAAAAATTCTGTTCCTATTTGTGAATTTGTATGGAATAGTCAACTAATATGATTATATAAGCTTCTATAAATGAGATCCTGAATTCTTGATAATCCAAACCATACAGTCCAGAGCTTTTAAATCCTAACTAAACAGTTAACATGGTAGGTTGGATGCCGGGTATAAGCACATCATCGGGAACTGCACTTAATGTGCTTATAACTGGCATGTTCTTATAACTGACATAAATTATATAGGGTAAATGTCAACCGTTTTCCAAATAGTGTTCTTAGATCCGATATGTTCTTATAACCGGTGTGCTTATATTCGACATTTAATGTACTACCCAAATACTTCTCTAAGACATTTTTTCACAATTCCAATGTAATGTTCAAAAAAATTCCAAATTTTACGAATTCTAATTTTGGATCTGCTGTTCGGACTAGCGAGGTTCGGAAGAGGGAGGGTGAACAATATTTTTATAAATTATAGTGTGGTAACATTATTGTTATATGTCAATTCAAATTTTCTCATTATCAACAATTCTACAATGGAACAATTCGGAGTAAGACTAAAGGATGGTAAATCGCTTGGCCCGACTAATGCGGTAAATTAATCAATCTGGCCCGTAGGTTCAAAAGGTTGCCGACCCCTGACCTAGATTATTGTATTAGTTTAGATTCCTTGTTTTTGGTAAACAGAGTCCATATATGAAGTCTAAAAAACTAGCCAATCAAAAAAGTACCATTCTGTCGTGTAACATTTTGTCTATGTAACATTTTGTCCAAGTAATATTCTGTCCGTAACGTTATGTCGTGTAACGTTATGTCGGTATTCCTCTGCACAAGAATGTTCATGTTGATGTCGAGTGTGTTTACTCGTTACAAGTACTTTTCCCCTGAATGATGAATGATACATGGTATTTGATTATTCCTTCATAGTAATGTTGTTGCTAATAAATTATGTACGTACTTTTACATTCCATGGAGTGGGGAGTTTCAAGATGCGTACTGTGCTTTTAAAATATCTAGCAATGTCCCTGTACTATTACAAAGTAGACTCAAAATCTAGGTCCCGTGACCAACCTCTGGCAAGTTAAGTTTTAAGCCTGCGATTCCCAACCTTTTTAACCGTGGATCCCCTATAGTCATTATGTGGACCCCTTCCCATTGACCGTAATACATCTTATGGACCCCCTACAGCAGTGGACCCAAAGTTGGAATCCACTGCTTTAGGAAATATCTCGCAAGAAAAGCTTCCATACCGTTCTGGAAAATCTGGGCAAACTTTTTGTAGCTACAAACTCATTAAAATATATATGAATAATAAAATCATATAAGCATATTACGAAATATACTCCTTTAAGTTGCATAATCTGTGTTGTGTTTGTTTATCATCTTTTCAATCAAATCAGAACGAAATGAATAGTTTGGACTCTTCATCGCTTTTTTTATCTTCCTCATAAAGTAAAACCCGTTAAGCACAAATAGGGAACCAATGACACAGGTATGTTCAGGGGTTTATTCAGGAGCGGGCCATACGCCTAGAGGAGTATAAATTGGGATATGTTTGCGTTTAGAAGCGCTAAGACTGCCGAAAGCCCCATAGAGTAATACAAAACTAACCTTTTAGGCGTACACAATTCATATCTAGTGACCTTAGGACAGTTAGGAGTGTTCAATTCTACTCCTGATAATACCCTGTTCATAACCCAAGATTTGATCAACACTCAGTAGCACCCAATAATCCCGTCTTACGAAATACTCCATTGACACAGGTATGTTGTATACACGGTTAAACCATTTCGGGTTGGTTAGAACGGTTAATACGATTGGATACAAGCCTTCAATAATGAATGCGATTAAATGAAAGAAAAAAGAAGTTAACACAACTGTGGCACCGATTTTGAATTCAAAGTGTATTTGTTTGTAATACATAACTACACTCGTATGATGGTTCTCGTGGAAGCGGGCGTCAAAATACCTTTGGTACAATAGCCGACAGAGTTTGTGAGACAACCTAATCAACCTAATATACTCATAGAAGAATAGGAATACTCCAACAACACGCTGGAATATCAACAGCTGGACGACAGAGCTCAATAGCATAATGACTGATATTTTAACGCCGAGACGAGTAAATCCATAACAAACAGGGTGCTTGCACTTCGATGGATAGAAAGTGTAGCATTCAATGAAACACACTGTCATCATAGTGATAATGTCAAGCATGGAAATCACGACAGAGATGAAAAAACCTAACAGGAGTCTGTAATTGATTGAGATCAGATTTTGAAAATTATTTATGAACGGTTGTAAGAAATACATATGGATTTGATAATTGATTGTATTTCTTGAAATTGAGTATCCCCACACTGAGATTACGGTGACTGATACTACAATCTCAATGATGCACAACAGAATCAGCAAGAAATTTGTAGTCCGTTTTAATTTGTAGTTCCTTTCTATACAATTCCACGTGTTACTATCCATGACATACCTACTCTTAAACTGATACTTAAAGCTTTTCGACTTAGAATACACTTGTGATACTAAAATTACACACCAGATTATGGATAGGATGGCCCATAGTGAGAGAGAGAGAAACCCCACGAAACCATAAATGTGTGAGAACTTGAGTGACATGGCATTCAGGATATCAAAGGTTTTTTCTTCCGTTGACTTGTTCATGATATTGCGCGAGACTTATTTCCATGTGTTCTATAAACTATTTATACTTGTTTGCAAGTGACTGATAACTATTAAAATAGTATGCATAAGGATCTGACATAAATAATAGACACACATTCCATCAGTGTAGGGAAGATTGAATTTATGAAATTGAATCCTCTTCAAACATGCCTTATGGAATTGTTATGCGACTGAAAATGGATACTCAGTAAATTGTTGCTTAATCTCTTTAGCTTACTTGGAAAAGATATTGTATTTATTCAGCACATGCTGGGGACTCATTATTTTACCATAGCACAATTGATAACTAATTAATTTTATTATACATATTTATAGCTACATGGAATTCTGCAGGAATTCTCCAGAACATTTTTTTGTGGATATGGATATACATGGATATTGATAGATTTCCAAAACCTACATCAACAAAATATCCAGAAGACTGAATTTTGTACTATATAGACAAAGTTCGTCAATATCGGTATAAGCCTTCATGTTTTTTCGCCATAGCCTTGTTTTTTTTTTAAGAGAAAATAGTATAGCAAGTAGGATAAATGAAAAAGTAATATATAAAATTAAGGCAAGTAAAATTATTCTGGAGTGACCAAAAAAATTAAGACTAGTAAATAAAATTTAATAGACGGAAAGAAATAAAGCGTGTAAAAAATGAAGTCAAGTAAAATTTAGGTGAGTAAACTAATTGGGGGTAGGACGGAAAAACTTAGGCGCATTAATTTTACACTCATTTTTAGAACCCTTGTTTGAAATATTTTCAAAAGTTCAATTATGAAATGGATTTCCACAATATCCATGGATATGACAAAAACTCGATATCCATGGATATCCATATCCACTGCAAGCCTGGTATTCTGTTGAGTTCATATCACAAACAGATATTTGTTTGACTTTTAACCAACCTTATAGCTGAGTCAGTGGCGGGCGAACGTGCGGTCGCCCCCCCCCAAAATCCCAAAATATCCCAAGGTTTTATTGTATTTGCAATTAATACTAGGGTGTCGAACCCAGTTCTCCAGAAGCTCCCAGCGCCGCCACTGAGCTGAGTTATACTTTCACAGTATCTAAATTTAATATACTAAACATTCCTAACTACAATGGTTGGCTGGTTAAATAGTTGCTTCAACCGGCAAGGCTAAACTTCCTTTTGTCAATTAAACACTATTAATACCTAACTTATTGATATGTAGATATCCTTTCTATGTATAATCAGATTATTTATTATCAAATTCCATTCGACAAATTCCGATAAATACTGTTAACTACAGTTACTTCGGCTCACCTTGGTACGAGGATAGTTTGACCAGATTAAGCGGGGAACCCAATCAACCGAAATTGTGCTATTATGAGGGTAATCAAGGTACAGTTGAAACCGGCTATTTTTAACACATTCTTTACACGAAAATTTGTTAAAAATATCCGATTGTTAAAAATACCCGATTTTATAACAACAACAATAATTAATTATTTACAAGAAAATGTGTTAAAAATATCCGATTGTTAAAAATATCCGGTGTTAAAAATATCCGGTTTCAACTGTATATCTAATTATGATACGCTATAATAGAATCCGTAAAATTAAAACTCGATGTTGTGGGTTTGTTTGTGTGTTTGTTTGATTGTTTGTCCGAAATGTATTAAAGTGATGGGGAATAGAAACTGCGTTTATGTTTGAGATAGAGACTTACTTCCAGACGTTATAATAGGTAAACAAGTATGTTTATTACGAATTTCGCATTTACAAATCTATAATTAATATCAATATTTATTGTTGTTGTTTAGGAAAATAGGTGAACAAATTAATTAAATGCAAATATAAAATGAACCTAGAGGCTAGCTTCAACGGGTATTATAAGCAAACAAGTATGCTGATTTCGAAGTTCGAATTTTAAATTTATAATATGAATATTTATTGTTGTTGTTTATCAAAATAGGTTTGACCCGAATATTATCCAATTAATCACAAATTTGGATTTAATTAAGCGAATTGGTGGATTGAGCCAATTCACCCAAATCTTGACAAAATAACAATATTTGACAAAGTAGTATCTATATATATAAAGTAGTAGGTTTGTCTGTCTGTCTGTCTGTCTGTCTGTCCTCAGAACCATTAACTTAACAGAACCTACTAATCGTTATACTGATAAATTAATTTGGATAGAACAGGTAATTGTATTAGGTTACACAGTACCATCTCCACTGCTCTATAACAGTACAACGAACCACGTGGTTATTCTTCTGAGAATACACAGCTTACAATGTATGCAGATAGTATAGTCCTATCTTGTAAATGGCAGATATATTCAGTAACTGAATAATAGTACATAATACACTACTGTACGTAATTCAGTAAATCCGACAAATCCGACAAACCTTCTGAATCTACGAATCAATTAGACATCAATTCTTACGAATCATTCTTCTGATTAAGCTTCTACAGCTGAGAAGTGAGATATCAGAACAAACAAACTGTAACAGGTGAGTTTCAAGCATCTCATTTATTTCATAAGACCAGGGGTTTTCTAGATACCAGCCAGGCATCGGTTGAAGTGCAAAGTGCTTGCAGTGTGATTCCATTTAGGTACCGGGTTGACACTTAATTTGGTGCCAGGTCTCTGACAAGATTTTTTGGCCAAAGAAATTCTGGATAAATCCTGATTTTGGTACCGTACATATTTTACCTACTTCGAATAATGCCTCATTATTGAATTATGTATTATGGCTGAGACCTTTAGGGTGCCATAAAAATTAACTTCAATAAAAAAAGTGCCGGCCAAAAAATTCCTAGATAATTCCCTGCATAAGGCACACACTAATCTCTTCTATTCAATGTTGCGACTGATAATATCAAACTATGTAAACGGTATCACAAAAAAGAGAAACCTCTAGATTCTCAAAAGAGCCTAAAGTAATTGTATGAATAATATTTTCATGCTGAATTTTACTATTTTTGCCTACTAGGTAAACCAAATTCAAATTTATTCGCCTGTACAAAACTTTGGATTGTATCATATAAAGATAACTGTGGTATTTGATATTTGCGAGCATAATCAATTTAGCGATTCGCGGAGAAAACATGCTTAATGTTTGTATTTATTATGCTTACCTTTATTCAGAGAATTAAATATTTCTAGTTCAATCCAAAACAGAGAATAGTCATTCAATCTCAAATATCGAACCTCAATTTGGACACAAACAAGACGAGTTAGTTGAATATTTTGTATTAAAACATTTGCTAACGTGCCGTTTGTATACCTGCCAAATTAGTACTGTTGTATGAGATTCTTACTACTTTGTATACAAGGACCATGGATGTTACATTGCTATGAGATTCTTACTACCATGAGATTTCTACTACCATTGTTATTCTTTCTCACCTGTTTTCTCAATATCTATTCTCAATATAATTACGTGTTAACCACATGAATAACCAATTTAGAAAGGAATAACAAGAGTTTGATATTGAGGTGGAATTTATTCCATTTCAATATCTCAATTTGCTAATATACGTACGTATAATTATTACTACAATATTTGTTCTTATTGTACAGTATCAATTTATATTTTAAAATCGTTCGTTATGTGCATTTGTATCTGTTTGTTTATTTTCAACTGTGTACATAGATCGGCTAAGAAATGAGAACACCTTAAAAATTTAATAGAATAATATTTTATATCCAAAAACCAAAATATTTTTAGGTAATTTTTTCCCAAAATTTTTAAAATGTGAATCTATAATTAAAATGTTAAAAAATGTTCGTATAAAGTTGTCTTCAATAGCTATACATGAATTTACCAATTATACATGGCCTAGGACACAATACTTTGACATTATGCAATCATATATACTCACTTTATCGGAATTAAAAGATTATCATAAGATCTTCAAGTTGACAATCGTGCAACTACCGCTCATGGACCTCAAGGGAATGACCACAACAAAATTATTAATTAATTGAGAATTGATTATTGTCCAATTTCTTCGAGAATTAGAAATTTAGACAATTAATATCGCTAGCTATCTACGTACTAGGAAAAAGTTTATAGCTGAGGCTGGTATAGAGTTACATAAAATGTTACAACCTCCAGTATGTATTATCAGTAAACTGTAAATAAAAACGTGACACTGGTTATAGTTCGTTCTACCTGATATTGGAAGCAAATTCTATTTTCTCTTGCCCCTTCGATATTTCCATTCGAAATATGAATAAAACACTGTAGCAAATGAAGAAAATACTTGCTGTATACAGTATACTACTTTCTCTAACCTATAGTGAGTCATTAGTGACAAATATCAAAATGCACCCACTTGATTATTAAATCCAGCAATTATCGGCAATGTTTATTCCACTCGCCCAGAGTCTATTGAACCACATGGGAACTGTTTTTTTCTAGCAATATCTGCTGTATTCGGAAAAATACACTACAGTAGATGCCGGTTATAAGAACATCGCCGGGAACTGCATATCAAAGCTGGATTCGGTAAACCGTTGCTAATATCGGTTAGTGGTTACAGATCTCGTTAGCCAGTTTTCCGGTCTGTTGAAAATCAGTAGTATTAGTTGGAAATTATTGAATAAATAATTAAAATTCTCTGAATTGTGTTAGAAAATGATATCATAAATTCATTTTCCATCACGGTATCACCGCATAATATATTTTATTTTATTTTAAATGTATCAATTAATGTAGTAATTTTGCGTAATACTTTTTAAAGTCGAGTCTTATTCAGTAGTATAATCTGGATTTTCTAAAGGATTAGTTGTATTGAGTAGCATGGGCGGTTAACCGGTTAACCATGTCGATAAATCGAATCGCAACCGGAGCCTATGTAAGAACGGTTAATGTTCTTATAACCTGAGTTCTTATATCCAGCATCTACTATATATAAAGAAATACAGATTCATTGGAATACATGGAGCTGGATTTATTTGCCTTACTTGGAAGTCAAGTTAGTGGACACTCACCATAGAGTCACCACAGAATATTTTCAGAATTCTCAAATGAATTCTGGTCAGATTTTGGCAACCGATGTACAATTAGTGGATGATTCGTGCTAATTATCATTTAAATATAATGAACACGTGGAGAAAACACCAGCCAAGCAATATAGTTAGCAAATTTTGATCACCATTTTCAGCCTGTTGCTGAACTCATAAATGGTCGTTAGCCTTCATATTTTACGAATTAGAGTTTTAGCAATGTATGTATTTGCAATTTATAATTTAGTTAGTAACTAAATAATACTAATTCTATTAGCAAATGGAATTTATTCCATTACAATATCACAATCAAACTCTTGTTATTCCTTTCTAAATTGGTTATTCATGTGGTTAACACGTAATTATATTGAGAATAGATATTGAGAAAACAGGTGAGAAAGAATAACAATGGTAGTAGAAATCTCATGGTAGTAAGAATCTCATAGCAATGTAACATCCATGGTCCTTGTATACAAAGTAGTAAGAATCTCATACAACAGTACTAATTTGGCAGGTATACAAATTAGTACAAATAATCTCTGAACCAATAATTCTCTGAACACATTTTAGAGCCTCGAAGTGTAAAATTAACCGGCATAAGTCAATAATATTGACACAGAAAAAAAGCGGCACATTTTTCTAATTGAATGAAAGTACTAGTTATATAATATGGTACTATAAAACCATAAAGTCTATATTAAATACATTGGCAAGTTTTTTACATCTCTTAGTGTTAAATATTCAACTTCATAAAGTGGTATTGAATTTCACTAACGGCCCTAGACGTTCCTACAAAATGTAATTTACCAGTATACTATTTAAAAAATCTGTACATAGATACATTGAATGCACTTGTAGTATACTAATGCGTATATTTCTTAATGGTTAGTTTAAACTTGAATACTAATATTGTCTCAATTTATAGAATACAATATTAACTCAACTAAACCAGCGAATCAAGTTCGACAACTATTCAGAGACAAGTGAGTTTATTTTACTCACTAAATAACGATGTCGTAGTACCACGTGTACATAAAGCACAAATACTTATACTGTGCTTGATAAATTGAAAACATACTATGTCAGGGCAGTAGCCACTGATCAGGTTGGTAAGGTTTCAACCTGACCACTTTGATTTTGGTGGCTACAGGCTACAGCCCTGTATGTTCTTCAAATATTAAACTGACGGGGTCTACCATTACAATGGGTCGAAGTGACTTTGAATACTTACATAAGTTATGTTGCATTATGTAAACAATTATAGCATTAGTTTCCATAAATTAGAATTTCATTTTTTAATTTACATTTAAAGAAACTGATATTTATTCAGAATATTGATATCGGAAATTTCACTAAAATGTGGCGAATTTTTGTCTAAATCGAAGGATCTTGGAATGACCGAAGATGATCAGAAGTTGGTCGATTTCTTCTGATAATGTAAAGAATATTACTACTTTATTTAAAACCTTTTCATTGCAACTTTTGAATTTGCAATTTATTGGGATTTGTAAATGATTAAAAAGCTGTTTGAAAAGTTTCAGACCACAAATATTATGTCAAGATTACAATTGTTAGGATTGTAAGATTGTTTCATTTCTATATATCCATAATGGCTGTCACAAACCCATGAAAATAGTATTTAGCATCTATCTACTTCTAAGTGGATTTTATCCTTCTACAGTTCAACAATAAAAATTTGGCTGCTGGACTATTATTTGTCTTTCAGTTCGTCGATAAATACAATAAAAATCATAGTACCTGTACTAAACACCAAATTTACCTTAGTGACTCTATGTTAAATCCAAATAAGATGTTGTTCAAAACTAAACTGGAATTACAAATATATTGGGGAATAGATGGGATAGCCGACCAGGAACGTCTTACTTCCAAGGGGAACAACCGAATTCCTGGACTCATGACAAGAATATCACAGCCTGGATATTTTTATTAAGTGGTCGAATGTCTTAAAAAAGTTGTTCACTCGCAACGGTCGCTCGGTGTTCATATAAAAATGTCCACAATAGTGAACCATTGTATGTCGGGTTAGCTGGACTTTGCAAATATGATACTTTTCTTAGCCAGTCATATTTCCGCCCGGGGCTAAATCACTTTGTCTAGACTATTCAACCAGTAAATATTAATATAAGCTTTTTCTTCAGAGGCTTCGCCTGTCGCCCCATGCTAGTTAAATTTTTAGATAAAAATATTCATCTAAATTTTAATCAAATCTTCTTGTGTAGAAAGTACTAGAAACCAATACAAAATTGATGTATGCATATAAAAATACTTTAAGCCCGAGTTATGTGCGCCTAAATTATTTCAATAACAAAATAACAAAAATTCAATAGGTTATGAAGTGAAACCCTATCTTCTATCGACCCACTAAGTAGATACCTAGTCTCAGTGCCATCTCACACACTCCCTTTCTCTATTTGGGCTCGTGCCACTAAATATTAATATTATCACGTGTGTAAAATCAGGATAACGCGCCGGTCGTTCGCTTTCTTTAAATGGTTAACGCCTATCTGAAGTCACGGTCTTTCTCACAGCTGGCTCATTCTGCTAGCAGCGTATCTTGCTTAAGCTCGAGCACTAGTAGTTTCAACTCCTTCAGGCTCCCATTCCCATTCAAGGGCTTCTTCATTCCGACACTTGGCTTAGTGTTGGAATATGGTAGTCCCTGGTGGCAGTATACAATAGTTGCTTTTGTGCCATTGTACTTTTTATATGGGTTGAGATCGACTTATTCGTCTGGAGTATAATATCGAGGCTTAATTTGACGTCCGGTCCATTAATTACGGTAAAAGGGCCATCGAATCGTGGGAGTAAATAGTCTTGAATAAAGTTCATTTCCAGTATCACGGGATTGCCTATCCAGATAGTTGTGTCGTGCCTGTTTCTTTGTGTATTTGCGCCGTCCTTTCTAATTTTCTTGTTGCTTCCTGAGACAATCCAAGTATTCCTTTGGGAGTTGACCTCACCTTCTTGAGGTGGCTACACCAAGAACCCATCGAGAAACGCGATTGCAATCCGCGAGTCAGCACTCATCCCATTGCAGTAGATGGACTATTCTGCTAATAGATAGGGATGATGGAATCCCTTTCGATCATTCTGTCCAGCTGCTAGCAACGAATTACTTGTTTTACTATTCCCATTCAACCATCCAGTCTGCAATAGGATTATTCGTGTGATTGTCGTTTCTCCACTCATAGGAGGTTACAAATCCCTGAAATATCTTCCAACTATGCTATATCATAGGTCACTTAGTATCCACATGGTATACCATGCCAAATTGCCAATGTAGATCCATTCTTGTTTAAATGAACTCACTAGGCTTGTTGCTTCTGCTTTTTTAGTGGTTATAGTTACAGTGGAGTTGCTTTATTAGCAACTCCCCTATCAGTAATATTTATTGCTTCATTAGTAACCGCTTTTCAGATCCCAAGCGTGATAATACTGCTAATTTCATTCCCCTATTAGCAACATTTCTATTAGCAACCAGATATAGTGCCAAACACGGGTTGCTATTAAGCCAACTCCACTGTATATGCCTGGACTACAAAATCGAACAGGAGGAGGAAATATAGGTAACATAATTCAGTATCCAAGGAAGAGTATCTATGTCTCTGCCAATGGCGTATCCTGGAGTATCGTTGCTGATGGTCATTCCTGTGGATGTTCTTTGCAAACATTAGCTGGCTTTGTCCGACACCGCCCATCTGGATATTTGGTAGGAGATATGGGTAGAAAATTAAAATATTTACTGTAAAAAATAAATCTCACTAAAGGCTATAAAACTGATGTTGTAAAAAAAATTAAATGTAATTTCGAGCCTCGTTATGATTAGGACAACAAAGAAGTGTCAATGAAAATATTTAATAGAAAATTTGTGATCATTAAGATAACCTATACGTACTACGATAAACTATCTATCTAATAGTAGCTAATTATGGTTGAAATAAGGTTCTATTCTATAGCACCACTTCCTCTGCTATGAACTTGGTTTCTTATCGTGTCGTGCTCGTCACCAGTTCCTTGGTACTCGATCCCATGGCACCAAATCTTTATAGATTTTGGGAATACGTATACGTGTAGCATACCGTCGAGCCGCTCCTCATACAAACTATGCGGTAAATCCTCGCTTCCTTCTCTTTCTGTACATGGACAACCTGTAGGTTTGTCTTCTGTTGGATTGCCTATCTCAGGATTAGATTAATCCGCTTTCTGATCTGTAATTCGTTCAGGGCGGATCCAGAGGCGGCGCCAGGATTTTCAGGTAGGGGAGCTCTGGGGGGACCAGGGGGGGGGCCACACTGTACAACATTGTTATTCTAGGGGGGCCAGCCTCAAAATAGGGGGGGCATGGCGCCCATGCCCCCCCCCTGGCGCCGCCACTGGGCGTATCCAAACTTCAGGCACTCTTCCGTGATATTTACACCAATTTAAGTGTACCCACTTTTTCCTGCTCCCATGATCCCATAGCGATCTGCACTATTACGCCCCGTCAAATTTGATATCTAGCGCGTCATTCCTAAGCTCCTTTTTCAGCATTATCAGGTCTCCAGTGTCTATGTTCAATATTTTATTGTCTGTGTCGTACCAATTCTTAGCTACCAACCGGCTGTCAATTTGTTTATTTCGAGCAACTTCTTTCAAGGCTTCCTTCTTTTCAAGCAGTATTTCAAGGTACTCACCACCTGTTTGGCTTGTACGTGTCTCATTTCTACTAATGAGCATACCAATTGGCGCTCTTGGCTGTCGCCCGAACGTCAGTATGTGAGGATATACTTTACTAGAAGAATTATTTAAGTTGTTGCAATAGAATGCAACTTTCGGCAACAAGAACGACCACGACCCCTTTCTAGGTTTCGTTCGAGCAACAGTCATTGCATCACTTGCTTACCAAAGCCAATATGACGTCTGTCATGCCGTCCGACTCCGGATGATAAGGAGTAGTGTGTCTCTTCTGGATGCCTAATCCTGACACTACTCCTGTACTGCTGATCCGTCGATATTCCTTCCTTGGTCAGTAAGTCAGTAACCATAATAGTTACACAATGGCCACGATATACCCACCCGTCAAGGAATGCATTGACCACTGGAACGGGCTGTCTGATCCTTCAAAGCCATCATTTCCACATGATGTGATAAAAGGTTCACGATAAGCCGAAAATATCTGTGATCTCCGTCAGCCCTGTACGCGTATTCACAGTTGCAACTGTAAAAGTTGATTGTAAACGTTAGATGTTAATTTTAATTAATAATTATAAAATAGATACCCCAAAATTGTCTCCTTGTAAGGCTGTAAGGTGCTATATCGATACCAATAGCTTCTCCTGGTTGAGTGATCCCGTGCTCGAAGGGTTCCAAAGATTCCTTTGGTTTGCGGGACGGATTTGCCTTTTGGCAAAAGATACACAACAATGCGGTTTAATGTATCTAGATAGTCGACCCAGAAGTAACTTCTTCTAAGAGCTGGCGAGTTCTTGCATAACCGAAGTGCATTTCTACGTGTATTCTTTGAAGAATATCTCGTTGTAGAATTAGGTACTACCACTCAGCATTTGAAGTATAGGACCCATATTGTAGCAGTAGATGGGGGAACTCTCTTGAACATGCCTCTCGAAACTACGTTTGCCTCTAGCAGCTGTGATACGGCGCTTTGTATAACTCTATCGTCTCTCTGTCCGACTATTATATCTCTGAAGCGGTCAGTAGGGCAGTTCACGTGGTAAACCTTTTCCTCGAAACGCTCCTCGTTGCTAATTCTTCTGTCTACCTTGAGATCCGGTTACTGGTTAAGTAATCGGGCAACGAATTATGTGCCCCAGGTTGATACAGAATGTGGTATGGTATCTCTTCTAACTCCATCAACCACCGGGAAAACGTGTGCCGAGGGTTCTTCTGTTTCAGGAGCCACTGGAGGGGGTTATGCTCTGTTATCAGATTTACTTCCCCATTTTCTAGTTTCGGCCACTAAAGTCCATGCTTCAAGCACAAGTTGCCCCGAAAAGTAAGCCTTCGTGCGGTCGTTAAAGGTGAAGAGAAGGAGCTTATGGGTCGCAACAAATCAGCACGATCGCCAATCTGTAACAGGACTTCCGCTACCCCCTCACAGCTAGCGTCGGCTTCTATATAGATCCCTTTGTCACATGCAGGAAAGGCGAGGCAAATAGGCTCGTCCTTTAACTTTTTCGTAAAATATCGTAGGCAGTTTGGCACCCTTCACTCCAGATCCAACGAGCTCATTTTTGAGTTAGGGCATACAACGGCTGAGCAATTCGGGAAAGATTAGTAGGAATATATTCCCTATAATAATTCAGGCTTCCAAT
Organism: Hexactinellida sp. DTS-2022; assembly: GCA_028753945.1. Classification (NCBI taxonomy): domain Eukaryota; kingdom Metazoa; phylum Porifera; class Hexactinellida; species Hexactinellida sp. DTS-2022. Next base: position 15,694,752 of record JAPNXP010000001.1, read on the forward strand.
GAATCGTTGGAGTTCCTTTAATGAACGAGAAAGTGGAATTTGCATCAGCTTTTCTGTTACCCCTTTGTAGGCTTAATTTCTTCCGATTATACTTAATGTCCTAATAATTCGCCTCCCGAATATCCCAAATGGCATTTAACTTTCCTCAATTTTCCTTTTCCTTCTCGAATCCTTGCCAACATGTTACGCAGATCCATCACATACTTCTCGAAACTCTCAGAGAATACTCAGCAGTCGTCCACATATGACTCAGTCCTAGGCATCCTATTTAGAATATTATCCATTAGCCTTTGGAAGGTGGCCTGGGAGTTACAAAGCCCGAATGGCATGGCTACCTTGTCATAATGTCCACGTGGGATGTGTAACGTGGTCTTTTTGGTGTCTCCCTTTTTGAAGTGGATAGTTTGGATGTTGGGAAGGCTGTACAGGTCCTTCTTTGTAGCGCTATTTAACATACGGTAATCAATTGCAAATTGTCATCCTTCTTTTCCACAAGTACAACATTAGCAGCCCAAGGAGAGTGTGATGGCCGACACAGTCAGTTTGTAAGCATATCATCTAATTGGCGATCTACTTCCACTTACCACTTTGGCGGCATGCGGCTCGGTCTATCCTTTATAGTGGTGGGATCACCAGTCTCAATGCTTCGCAAGGGTCGTCCATCCTGGTTTCTTAGGATCTACTGCCAACAGATCACTATTTTATTGCAAGAGTTCGTCTAACTCAACTCGTTCCTGTGGAGACAATTGGGGTTTTAGGAGACTTTTTTAACGAACGTTTTACAACCACTTCTAGTTGCAACTGTGACATCGCTTATAGCAGTCTGTGCCCTAAATAAGGGAGTACCTCCCTTGATCGTAGATTCGATAGGTATCTATGTCTCTCCCGGGATACGTTGCCTTCTGAAATCGAAAGTAATTTAGTCAAACTGAGCCATGAATTCTCTACCAAAAGGACGGTGGGGTCTTGACTGTCCAAAACAAAAATGTTAGCAGCAACTCTTTTACAATAGCCCGTATTTTATGTCTACTGTTACTCTTCCTATTACCGGAACAGGATTCTGGTAGAGTCCAGATACGATGGTATTGGCTGGCATCACTTGGTCTTCAAGCCCCAACTTCATAAGTGTTTTTCCGATCCATGACAGATGGTTTCGCTTCAGTGTCAAACACCACTGCTGCCATTTTCAGCCACCTTCATCCTGATTGTGACAGCGTCTTCCGCGTCGACAACTCTGTCACATAATAAGTGTATTATACAGCCATTTGTAAATACGCTCCTAATCCTGGTCCTATTCGATTTTCATACGCCTAAATCATTAATTAATGTTACGGTATAGCAGAGGATTCCAAATTTTAGCGCCCCTAAATTCAAATTATCCAAAAATCATGCTCCAAAAGGACCGTCTCGCGCTCCTGAATAATTCCTTGGTCATATTTCTTCGGCATATATTGGTGATCTAGCAACAAACCCTTACTTTTGTACCCTCTCTGAGTCTCTGTGGATATCTCGGTCCTGTAATACGTGTACCCGCTGTCCTTGAACAATTGCTCCCACTGTGATCTTGCTCCATTAATTAATCATGTAATATAATTTATTAAGGTGCTGCCGAGTGATGACTACAAAGTATAATCTAATGATTATCTGTAAGATTGTGTATAAATTTCGCATACAACTCTATATGGGAATGTGTTGTTGTTAGTGTCTTCCCGCGTCATCTTAATACCTTTCTCCTGTTAAACATTATGTATTTCAAGGATAAGCATTAAAGAAATCTTTTTAATCGACAACAATTATCAACCTGCAAATATAGCTAGAATCCATGTTTATAATTACTTTAGAACCTCCCCACTTTGTAGAAAGGAAACCTTTTAATGAAGTTGAGGCCAGGATTAAATTATTTCTGTTTCAAAAGATTGAATCGCTTCCATTTGTCACGTTGTTAGCATATTCCGTTTCAATTCCAGAAAATTCAACCCCTGAAACGATTTTTGGGAGCATCTTACCCGTCAAGACTGAGTTTATCTCAGAATAATCAAAGGGGACTTTTGAAGAGTTTTGAAGTGAGTTAAGTTAATTTCTCGAATATATTTTTCTACTGCCCGGGTAGTTGGTTCACCATTAGACAATATCTCTGTAATTTCTTAAATAAAAATCTCTGGCAGAGGGGAATTCGTGAACTTTTGTAAATTACTGTGAGGTCGGTATGCTTCGTCCGATATGCAATTTGTCAGGAATTTCATCCAACCGTTAACAAGCCTGTGTTTATTTCCCAACTGTAATGCAGCTACATCCAGTAATGCCTAGTCGACAGGGGCGTCGATTTGAAAAGAAGATTGGGGGGGGCAACATCATGTTGTCTCATATTAGGTTGAAAAGCGTAGTTTCGCCCTGAGCTAGAATCGGTCATTACGTTAGGGTTGGCAGATTACCAAATTCCCGAACCCGGACAAAATTTAGACTTTACAAAATATTCAAGTTACTTTAACTAAAAAGTGGCGTATCTCTCTGAAACTGGGGGGCAAGCCTAAATTCTTCGGGCACGATTATCTTTCGCGAGATAATAAGTAGTATTTTAAATGAAATATGTTTGTCAATAGACAAACTTACTATTAATGGAACATAACTAACATTAAATGTTTGCTTTATGATAGAAAACACCTTTCTAATGGAAATACATAACCTATAGTGGGTGGGACAATTTGTATTTTTGCATTGGTTGAAGCAATGAAAGTTTCTTCACAGATTGTTTTATTGTACAGGCCCGGCGGAAGCAAAATTAAGGTGGTACGGAAAAATTATACAGAGGAAAAAACTGGTACGGCAATTTCCACGACTGCGAATAGGTAGCTATAACAATTCTGAAAAAGCTATGTTGACTAATTCATTGAATAATTCATTAATAATTCAATGATTAATGAATTATTCATCTTAGGAAAAAAGTATGGCAATTGCCGTACCTGTCATACCAGCTGCGCCGGTCCTATTGTAGCATACACTTTAACAATACAGTGGAACCCCGCGTATCGGGGCACCTCCGTCCATGCGCTCAGCGCCCCGATACGAGGGAGTGCCCCGATATGCGGGGTTCTAAGAGAACTCCAATATGTTTGGTTAAAACAATTAAGTTAGCACCTACACAACAAATCATACACATCTAGTCAAAACCTAGAGTTAAGGCTGATATTTAAGCAGTACTACACATTACAATTTCACATTATACTTTACCTACACTAGGAGTCACAAATCTATGATATTCACGGAATTCTTTTTTTTTAAAACTCCCTCGATTACCTCAGCACGAGTCTCTAGCGTGAGTGGGTGACGCTTATCGGCCATTACAAAGAATACTAAGCTGCTCAAAAGTAAAAAGCATGTTACTCAAGAGAAAATACTCTTCGGTGGAGTGCCCCGATAAGTGAATGGCGCCCCGATACGCGGGGTTATTTTTAATGGGGAAAAAGCAAATTCCCAACCTACTGCCCCGATACGCGCATGCCCCGATATGCGGGGTTCTACTGTACCAACTTCAGGGCCGGATTAACCCATGGGCAACCGGGGCAACTGCCCCGGGGCCTCCACCACCAAAGGGCCTCCACCACCAAAGGGCCTCCACCACCAAAGGGCCTCCACCACCAAGGTTGTACTTCATTTTTCATGGACAATTGTAGTGGAAGGAGTTAGGGGCAGGGACGTCACCACGGGGGGACATAGGGGGGAAATGCCCCCCTGGTAGAAATCCTCGCCCCGGGGCAATGCTCTTCTGCTAAAATATATTGAACTATTTTATTCCTCTGATTCATTGATGCTATTGATTTCAATTTAATGAGTTCACACTTCCCAATCCATTTGAGTCATATGCCTGTATGAGGCTCCAATTTTCCCCTGTACATTGGTCAAGATCCCTAGACACCTCAAATTTTTTCTCTCGCTCGCTTGTCTAAAATGTAAATCTACACTTTATTGAAACGAATTACACTGACCACAAAGCATTTTATTATGTGTGTCAAGATATACATAAGAACATGTTATTTATTCTTATTAAGTTTGACATAAATCAAAATAATCACTTAGAAACTCAGATACTATTGAAATATATAGTTTGTACAGAGAATCCGTGTACGCTTGAATAGGGTATTAATTTACACAAAACAAAATGCTACATTTTAGGGTTAGGCATTTTTTATGTAGTATTCGACAAACAATCAATAATTTATTCAAACTAGTAATCCATATACAAAAATCCTAGCAACTTCACTGGTTAGGGGCCTCCACAACACTGGTTGCCCCAGGGCCTCCACCTCTTTAAATCCGGCCCTGACCAACTTCGAAACAAATAATGGAATTATATAGGTATTTAATTAATATAACACGACTCGTTAATCTCTGAATACTAATTGGCTTGGGTATTGTCGCTTCATTGAATGATGGGTCTACTAAATGATCCTAAATTTTAAGCAATTGCAGGACTGCAAATGTTATAAATTGGGTATACAACCAGAAACCGCATTACCTTACGTAATTTAATCCCTTTTGTTGAAATAATTTCTATAAGATTTACTTACCTTCCTTATGTATAGTTAACAGTGGATTCAGTGTATTAATTATTTACAGAGTATGTTATGCAACTCTCTTTGAATTGTGAGTTACATTTAATCCCATTTGGTATGCATATTTTAGTAATTGAACCCCAGTGCATGCACTTAGTAACCAAATTCATAGAATCTGCTCGCTTATTCGACAAAGTTATAAATTTGAAGAAGAGTATTTAATTTCCGGGCAATCAAACTGTCCGTATCCGTATGAATCCCTGCAATACAAATTATACTTGGAAGAACTATCCAGATCAGTATGTGATCAATACAGAGCTAGTAAACCTACCCTGTTAGGAACATAACATTTGTTGTTTAGTACTTGGGTCATTCCATGCCAAATAGCCCAATTAAAAAAAATTCCCCATGTGATCATTTCAGTTTTTGCTGAAATTTCATCAAAACACTTTCTTATACGAGGGGTGCCCCGATACGCGCATGCTCCGATATGTGGGATTCTACTGTACAACCGAGCGAGCGTTGCGAGCGGGAAAATTTTTTAGACGTTCAAGCCCTAGAGAACTTATAACAATTAACATCATTGAAACAAATCATAAGTTTCAAAGTTTAATTTGTGGGTCTTGTCTTAACATATCACGCATTATTAATAAATAATTTCACGACACCAATAAATTACTAATTTAGTGGAAATAAAAATGTAAAGTGCGCCAAATAATGGGGGGGGGCGAAATGACAATCTCGCCCCCCCTGTATTGACATTGGGGGGGCATTCGCCCCCCTGCCCCCCCAGGATCGACGCCCTTGCTAGTCGAATGTTTAAAATGTTCCTCAGAGCTTGGAGGATATACCAAAATATCGTAGACGTATCTTTCGGCACTCGGCCGCACTCTTCAAGGCGTTCCACATTCCGATAGTATCACTGTCATCCCTGTCATCTCGCGGGTAGGCGTAGTCCAATAGGCGCCTTCGATATCAACCTTATAAAAGAAACAACTTGCAGTTTATCGAAAATACTGATAAACTCGATAAAGTTATGGATGCAACAAACTGTATTAAATATTAACCTAGTATGGGAACGTGGGTATTATGCACTTGTACCGTACTGTCCATAAGTTTCGTCTCTTTCACGGTTTGAACATCCATTACGCATGGATGGGTTAGTTACCATTCAGTTAATTATTCATACAAAAATAGTTAAAGGCTTAATTAAAAATTAACATACCTGTAAATACTACAATGAGATAATTAGTAAGATAAGTGTGATGCAAATAAATTGCACAGAGGAAAGTACCAGGCCTGTAGCCAGAAATTAGTAGTGGGTGGGCTATGAGAATTGTAGGGGCGGCTGAGTCTCGTATGATATGAAAACCCTAGGTTTGTTAAACGGATTTAATTGAACAGTAAGACTCAGCCCCCCCTGGCTAGAGGCCTGGAGAAGACTAGTTTTAATATGCACATTTATTATAGATTACAATGACAGAGAGTAATTTTGAAGAAATAAAGTTAATGAACGAATTCGCAAACTCGTTAACGCAAGAAAACATAAGAATGCTACATGAAAAGCTCGGCACACCTTCCGCAATCGTTGAGAAAACAGGAACTAGTCAGATAGATTTCTTATTTGCATTGAAATATGATTGTCCCAATTTTGATCCGGTGGGATTGTTCGATTCACTGGAAAGCATTGGGAGAAACGATCTCATTGCAATTGCAAACAAACTACCATGGATCCGTAGCAAACTTGGAAATGTACAAGAACAAATTGGAGCTCCATCCGCTGAAACATTCGTTAGTTTGTTGAGAAGAGAAGTGAAGATGGGTCAATGGAAGTTAATCATAGGCAGTGGAATGTCAGTGAGAGTAACAAAAGATTTAAATTTTGATACAGCGTTCAAGAAGTCTATTGAGGGAGGGATTATAACTCCAAACTTAGAACAACTGTGTGACGCAATGATAGCTGTAGAAAGACACGATGTTGTAAAACAAGTGCAAAAGCACGCACATGTGTTCCATGGCATGAACAAAACAACTTTTCAAACATTATTAATGGAGGAACTAGAAAGCGACGACAGCGGGGAACAAGAGAACTGGGTTGTTAAGCTAAGAGAATACACGAAACAACAAAATGAAAAGGTGTATCTTCGCTTTGATGATGACGAGGCAATTTCTCTCGATTCAGTATACACTCCTCTAACGGTTGTCAAGGAAATAGTAATGCAGTCGAGTGATGATACCAGTCTTAATGAAATAGATTTCCTAAGAACAATGAGCGAAAAGGAGAAGTCATTAAAAGTAGTGAATTTTGTTAACATTATTTCGACGCTCGACCCGAAAACACCCATTGTGTTATGCTTGATTGGTAACCCAGGCTCTGGAAAATCATTTTTATGCCAATATCTAGCTCTGCTTTATGGCAATAACAAGATAACAAACTTTGAATACGTTCTATTAATACATTGTCGTAGCGAAGAATGGCATGTGATGGAAAAAACGAGAGAGGAGAAGGAAGAGAAAATCGATGAAATATTTTTACAAAACTGGTTATTCCTTGCATTGTCAGTTGGTATCAGATGGTCCAAGTCTCTGGCAAAGAATATAGCGAAATCAAGAGGAGAGGGCCTGCTGCTAATCATTGACGGAGCAGATGAATTCATTAAGGATGTTCCGTTTAAGACCACACTGTTGTACTCGCTGCTGCAGAAACACAGCCTGAGTAGATCCACCGTCCTACTGACTAGCAGGCCCGGTGCCTGGAGCAACATCAGGAACGAACATGGTCAGGAGTTGAAAGTCGAGACCAACTACCAGGTGCTAGGATTCTCTCCAACAGACAGAGACGCATACTTTAAGAAGAGAATCTGTACAGCAGATAGGCTACGAGATACGAAAATGCTTTTTATCAGACACGATGAGATAAATCAACTGTCGCTGGTCCCCGTAAACGCCAGTCTATTCTCTTCTCTCTTTAACGAGACAGCTAACATCCTGTCTCAGACGCTGACAAACCTGTACACGGAACTGATACTGTACATAGTCAGGCGTCAGCTGGCTAGAATGGGGCTAAAGAGGCTAACGAGAGTCCATAAGATGTCCCAATTCCACCCATCCATCTGGAAATGCATCCGTGACATAGGCTACGAGGCATACGAGGGAATATTCCATAGAGAACTCAGCACTAGAGAGGAGGACATGCGGATTCGAATTGACGAGAATGAATACACCACTGAGCGACTAGCCATCATGCAGGTGCATGTCAGCATAACGAAACTAGGCCAGAGAGTGAATGTTTGGACCTTCGCACATTTAACAATTCAGGAACACATGGCAGCTGTATACCTTAGTGACTTGAACTGGTTAAAGGAATGTGTGATAGTTAGATTTCTCGTTAGTTCAGAGGAAGTGTTTTCCATGTATAGGATGGTCGTGCGATTCCTCTGCGGCCTCTTGGAAGATAGAGCTGCCTGTCTCATTCCTATAATCTGTCATCACCTCACAACAGATACAATGCCATTAACAGAACTACCTATGATTCATCAGCTCTACTATCTTACTAACCTCGTTAATATCTCCGATTGGTTAGACTTCATTAAGTCCTATCTCCTCATATCCACATTAATAATAGAGACAAACTCTATCCTATTTCCAAAGTTTTTCTATTGCCTAAGAGAACTGTTATCAGAGAAATTATACTTCTATTTCAGGGATGCTGTGTCGCCTAACGAATGGCACTGCTTTCTGCTGTCACTGAATTACATCAAGAAACTAAAAATTGTATTTATATACACATCTCTAATCAATCCATTCCAATTCAGTTCATTACTCACACAGCTCTCCTCCTGCTCCCTCAGTTACCTAGCACTACACTTCATAAGACAAGATTACGCAACAATACAGTCCTATACTACTCTCCTATCAGCTGGTACATCCGTACACTATAAGGTTAGTATCTCACTCACTCACTGTGAACTAACAGAGATGTATCCTTCCACTCCTCTCTTCTCAACACAGAACCAATTCATTGGAAGTATTATGTTACATCAAGCTAAATTATCGGATGAAATCCTCACTCAATTAATTAATCAGTTCTCTTATATTGAGAATTTTTCCTATGCACCGAAATCTGATAATTCTGGCTTATCTTTTATCTACCCGCTATTAAGTAATAACATTCATATTAAGGGATTGCGCATGGAAGAATTTAAATCATCTGTATCTGCAATACCTCCAGATATTCCATTTGGTCTCACTTCTCTGCAGGAGTTATATTGGCACATGAATGATACATACTCAGTACTGCCATACCTGCTTAACAACAGCAAACTAACAGCTCTGTCTCTATACTCTCCTAGCATGCCTCCTAACAGAGAATACTACAGACAGAATCTAACTGGGATTATTCGCAATAACAGCAATTCCTTGAGAGAGACACAGTTATTGCATTTAAACACAGTTGGCTTCCACACCTGGACTAGTATCCTCTCTCCCTTACAGTCCTGTCATAAACTGGTTCGTCTATCACTGAATAGTTGTCCATTCCCTCCTAATGACATCAGTTACTGGTACACTGCCATAAGATATCTCCAGTCCCTAGTTGCCTTGAGTCTCTCTGCTATCCCATTGGGAGACCCAGGATTCATGATTCTGTGTAAGAGCTTGAATCTCCATCCAACTATAAGGCATTTAGCTATCAGCAGATGCAAACTAACGAGTAACTCCTGTGAACCTATCTCAATGCTAATACACGCTCTCCCATACCTGAGACGGCTGAGAATACGCAAACCTGAGCTCTCAAAACCAGATCCTACCCCGCTACAGTTAGTGGTACAGACAGCTGAGATGTTCTTTGTTGAGATTGTATACAGAAACTGAACACATTAATTCAAGAAAAACATTTTTATTTAATTTTCCTACGTTAGTTCTAAATTTATACGATAGGTTGTATTGTTTCTACAAACAAATAGATTTGAATATTGCTTTTGTTGTTAAAAATGAATTAATAATGACTCTCATATCAGCCTCATTTAATACGTAATACTATACAGTGCAGTTCTCTAAAAGAGCCACCGGTTAATTGAATTATCGGTTCTCCTCTTCATTGACTGCTTGTATATTTTTTGTGGCAACAATGACTTATTAATAGTTATTATAGATAACTACTGTGACGTAATTTACATGTACATGGAGATATTGTAACTGCACACCATTATGTATTTAATCTCACTTAGTAGATTTTACATCAATAAACCCCCGAAATTGAATAAATAATAGCATCTATCTATCTATATATTAAAAGCGGAATTGTTGTGTGTGTGTGTGTGTGTGTGGGGGGGGGGATGTTTGTCCGTAATTGATTGAAAAGACCATGCTACCTAGAAAGCTGAGATTTGGTATATAGGAGTAGTTTGTCATAGCGACATGGGTCTGTTGGTTTCTAAGCGAAATATTGTGAGTATGACATCACACGGTAACCTTTTCCTTAATAACTTTTGCAAATTTGAGTCGGTTAGTATAAATTTTATATGAAAATATACAACACATAATGGAACACCTTTGTCAAAACTATCAATTTTTACAAACTTACATAGCGAAAGATATTAGTTAAAATGTGTCCTATTATTTGTAGCACTATGTGGGTGATCTGATTTGTTTGGTTAACAAGAATGCGCTTAGAGTAGTTAATTTCTTTGATGCATTGCATATTTATTACACCTATATTGGCTTCCTATAATAAGACTATCAATTGAATTACGTAATTTCTAACCTAGGATTTCTACTAGAAATTAATTAAGTTTTAAGTAATCTAGGATTTTGGTTCTGCCTAACGATGAGATTTATTATGTTAATTATTGCTATCAATTAAATTAAATAATTCACTACCCCAGCTCCTGCAAAAAGATCTGTTTATTGAGATGTACAACTTTATTACTATTTATAAATCAAATATTTTGCAACCCTGGATTTACCTCTCCATAATAATGGTTTAATGGTGAGAATAAGACCGCGAAGCGGTCTTATTCTCATCTTTAAACCATTATTATGGAGAGATTACACCCAGAGTTAGTAAATTACTTTGCAATACAACTTACTGAAATAATTAATTGCGTATAATTTACCAACCACAGGTCTCAATTTATTTGAGCTAACAAGCTGAACCTTTTAATATAGCTGAACGAGCTATCCTTAAGGTACCCTCCATTAAAATACAAGCTACTGCTAAATAGTGTACCGTTTGCATAATAGGATATAACTTATAAGTGTTTATGATTGATCTGCTACAAATGTTGACAAATCTAAGAAATAATAAAACACAGTGAATACCTCGTGGTTAGTCAATGAAAAGTAAGAAAGACAACAGATTAAGAATCTGGAAACCTAATTAACTATGGAGTTATACATTATGTAGAGTACATTGAAATATACAGAATATGTCTTCCAATAATTAGCAATTTAAGTGAGATTAAGTGGGAAGTGTGCAGGGAGGGACAGAGGGCTTCAGTTTACAGTGGACAGACGGGAGAGTTATGCTCTCTGCTTATAGCGTCAATTGTTTGGAGACAGAAATCTTCTGTGGAAGAACCCTCCAGCGGAACTATATAATAATATCCTTATTAGAGAGATAGACTAAGTATCAATATATTCACTCCTAATGGAGTGTGTTCACTTAACAACACTGTCTATCAGGCTCGACAAATTAGGTCCCCCCCCAAATGTTATCCTATTAGAAATTTCATCTTATTTTGAATTGTAGTCCTATTTTGTTGAATACTTGGCCGAGTATATTTAATGAAAAAAACCCATCCAAATTTGCACCCCCCTGCCAAATTTTAGTGGCTAGATCCACCCGCTGTTTATTTGACTTCGTGTGGATTGCATTTTTCGATGCATTATTTGTCATTAATATTAGTGTTGTTTTACGGCATTAGAAATTTGTTAAGCCATGAGTGGTTTGTTAAACCGGCGATTGTTTATTCTTTAGCCTCCAGAAAAAGTGGGTGGTGGCTTAGTTAACTAACCACCATAAAAATTACATTTTGTCGAGCACTGCAGTGTCTATAATAGCAAGATCTTTTCGGAGCATTGTTTTAAAATACAAATTTAACTCTGTGGCCAATAGAACAAAATTGTACCTTTTTGAAACTAATAATAATAATAATAATATCAAAAATATACTTTTCTTATAAACAGATATACCACCGCTTATCTGATACAAACGGTTAATGTGTAAACTCACCCGACTCGCCAGTAGGCATGTCAGTGTCTTTGGTTGGCACAGTATCCAGGTACATTAATTCCTGATTCCCGCTATACACACTATACATTCAAACAACGAGTAACTTCAACTAACAACACATACCGCTTCGAATTTTCGTGTACCAAATAAATATTTTTGATAAATCCAGAAAATAATATTATGGTAGGATCTAATGGTTCTCAGCGACAGTATACTTCCCAAGTTGCCAAAATCATTGTAATTACACACCAGTTATCAACTAATGTGCATTAATTTTATAATAAAAGTCCCATTATTATTGACCCGGCGCTTATTCAAATCAATACGGTATGTACTAAGAATATAATTCCAATTTATGAAATCGCCGATGCGATGTGTGTGTGAAGTTTATATTATTGATACAGCAGCCAGGGGTTAATCTAGGTGCCTGGCTAGTACCTTTAGGTGCCAGCTAGACATCAGTTGAGGAGCCAAGGTGCTTGCAGTGATAATTATTCGATTTAGGTGCCGGGTTGGTACAACATAAATAGTGCCGCATCATTGAATTATACCGATTATGTATTATGACTAACACATTTAGCGTGCTGACAAATCTTAGCTACATAATAAAGTGCCTACAGCACAGTATTGTTATACTCACATAGGGTGCTGTGAGTTGCACATACTGGGTATAGGATGTAGATGTGCTAAGTCCATAATATCTCTAACTGCTGGCAGCACAGCTGTCTGAGTCTGCTAATGGAAATTAAGATTATTCTTGTGCACAGTATAATATCATAGAATATGAGAATACAGTATTATAAAATCTATAATATTAAATCTCGATTGTTGTGTGTGTGTTTGTGCGTTTGTTTGTCCGGATTGTATTAAAGTGATGGGGGAATAGAAACCGTAATATAATTGAGATAGAAACTAACTTCCAAATGTTATGCTAATTTAGAATTTCGCATTTACAAATTTCTAATGTACTAAGTATTTGTTGTTGTTGTTGTTTACATAATGAAATTCAAAATCAACCTAGAAGTTAGCTTTCAACGGGTATTATAGGTAAACAAATTATAAGCATGGAAAATTGTTAAAGGAATGTGTATACGTATAACTATGACAAATATTACTAACTAATATCTATGTATTAATTGTTTAGTGAGCAGTAAGACCGCGTAGCGGCCATTAACTTTAAGTGCGTAGCACCGATCTGTTGCAAAGCGACCGAGACCGAAGGGGTGGTTATAAATATATACAGTCGATTCCGCTTAATAGAGCCACCGGTTAACCGAAATCTCATTATACTGTAATTGGAAAGGAATAAATTCGCTGTGAATCAAATAATGTATGGGATAATTTGATTACATTACTTGTAATAAATGTTACAAACACAGTAAAATAGTTATATAGCAGTACAAGAACACGGATAATGTGAAATATTGGTTTCCCTAACCTATACGCACTAATGCATGTAAGTGACTTCAGTTAAAACGTATTTGCAGATAATACGAACAAATTCGACAATCTCTTGGTGTTCGTATCAACAGTCTACTCTACGTACGTATATACAAAATAGCGAATCCTCACTCACATCGGTATGTGCAATCTTACTACTAGCGAAGTTATAAGATAATTAATAACATTACTGAATAAAGTCAGTGGCATCAGATTGTATACCATGCAGATGTAATTAATTTACTGTAAATATTAACTTGTCGCGTAATTTTTTAATTTTCCTGTACGTGTATACCGTATTTCCTTGAATAGTAGCCCCCCCTTGAATAATCGCCCCCCCAAAATAGGTCCTAATTATTTTTTGACACCGCCTAGAATAACCGTTGATATCAAATAATCGCCTCTCTACAATTATTGACTCTCTCAAATGATTATATTCCACAAATATTCGCCATTCTCGAAAATCCTAACATTTTCTTGGGCCTAAATGGGGCTTGAAATCAATAATCGCCCCGGCTACTATTCAAGGCAATACGGTATATTATTTCACTTATTAAACTTCGTCTCATCTTGATTGTATACCATAAGCAAACAATGGCTGTAGTTACTTAGGTATATCCATAGTAACTACAACTCTATGGACAATACACAACAGTTCATTAATCCACGGTTTTACAATCTTAAAGGGTAACTAACAGAATACACAAATCTTACTCAGTCGACTCCTAATAATGGTCCATACACAAATTTATAATCAACAGCTAATTACCCCAAATAAAATATACTATAAACTCTCGACCAGTGTTTTTTAAGGTTGTTGGTGTAACTCAACACTGCAGCGGCCGCGGCCAACCCGAATCGTGGTGTAACTCCAAAAAATATTGGTGCAAATTTACACCAAAATCGGCCTTTAAAAAACCCTACTCTCGACAGAGATAGTGTGCAGATTGTGTTGTTCGACCCATTCGCAGGAGTCGACAGAGGCAGCACTCACATATAGCACATGGTCTCCCTCTGCCAGATTGCTACTGACAGAATTCCTAACTGAGAATAGGTCCGTCTGGTTCCCACCCACAACGGAATGATCAGATCCTGTCACCACCGCTTCTCGTGACTCACAGCTGAATGATTAGATTTGTAAAATCCCACATTTATTTGACTATGTAGTATAATTGAAATATACAAATTGGATTCACACACGATTCATTCATAATAGAACAGTTAAGAGATTGAGTCCCTTGGGAGGAGACTCACACTTTCTGGAGATCGTGAGGGGACTGTAGGGGCTCCAACTTGAGAGTAGCATCGAACTCTCCTCTTGCTGTCAGCACGATGGGCTTGCCTTCCATCCGTAGCCCTTTCAGCTCCTGGTTGAGAAGATCAATCGCCTCGCTCTCTAGCATCCTGTCTATCTTGTGGTGGTTGATAGAGTTGATGCTGCCCAGGTCGCACTTCTTGCTGTACTTTAGTCCTGAGATTAGTGTTATTTCTCCCGTCAGGACATCGCTGTCTCGGGACCTGCTGAAGGACTCGAAGCTGGGCTCGTAGCCCGAGTCTCCTAGGATGTTGGAGGAGGAGGACTTGCTGCCAGAGCTCCCAACTACAGGCAATGGAATAGTAACAGAGTATTCTCTGCTGTTGTAGCTAATCTGTATTAATACAGTGTATGCATGGCCCAGCTGTGCTGGTTTTAGAGGCAAATTAAAAGTTTTACACTTAGTTTTCTGCAATGGTAGACTCGTTTACTGGACTCGACTATAAATTTCTAGCATTAGCTACATTCCAAGCGAATCTTAAAAAAAATACTGCAGTTGTGTATACAGGGTTTCATCCAGGCAAAATTTCCTGCGGCCTAGATTAAGTTTCAGCTCGCTCACACGCGCATATAATACTCAATTTGTATTACGTCTATAAGTTTATATGGGAGCATCTCTCGATTTTCGCGCGCCTAGACAAGTTTTCATTAAAAATTACGCGTTTGGAGGTGAAACCCTGTGTTATAACAGTTGCATTTAAATAGCACATAAACCAGGAATCCTTCGAAGTTTCAAGATATGCTATCCATGGTAGTACCAACGCATTACCAATTAATCCCAAGGTATACTCCTATAACGCTTACGTTTGGGAGCTGATTGTCCCCGCTCATAAGACTTCCCACAGGGGTCTACGGGTGCTTCCTGCTTCCCACTCGAGGGCTTCTTAGCGACCGCCTCCTCGCTGCCTGCCTTAGCCAGCTGGTGTGTGTCGGCAGAGGGAGAGGCTGCAGACTTGGTGGGGGGAGAGGTGGGGACTGGAGTCATTAGCTTGGTGAGATAGTTCATAATAGCTTGAGTAGTCTCTGTGTACGGAATATATTAATATACTATGGATATAACCACTGAATTATGCAGGAGCGCGAGACACTCCTTTTGAAGTAGATTTATGGAAAAAAATTAATTTAGAAGCGGAAAATTTAATTTAGGAGCGGAAAATTTAATTTAGGAGCGGAAAAATTTGGAATCTTCTCCTATACCGTAACATTAATTTGTGATTTAGGCGGATTAAAATTGGATTAGACCGGCTTAGGAGGTATTTAGAAATGTGTGTATAATACACTACGGATATAACTCGTTATTGTAGATAGTTAGACATACCTATTGGTGTATTTCCGCCTCTATTAATCAGCCCAAGAGGATCCCCCTTGGGATAGAAAGTAGACTTCGTATCTCGCTTTGTGGAATCTCCTTCTCCCTCTTCAGTCTCATCATTCTGTACTCCACTTGTGCGCTCAAATCTAAGAATAGTTGTCATGAATTAAATGTATTATCTGGTAGTGTAAGTTACGATATGGCTGCGATATGGCATACTTCCAATTACAAGATAAACTGTGAACTGGTTTCAATACAATTTTCCACTAATTGCATGATTATATGCTGTAATCAGAACCAACACATTGATGTATTACGAATAAGGAACTGAATAAGATGATATCGTATTACTTCCATATACACCATTGGTGATGCCACCATAAACCCACTAGATTCCAAATGAAACTAATTTAGTATTGTAGATTCAATTAGATTTACAATATACTAGCTGTCTACTAATGCAATGCGGTTTACTACTTCATCGCATAATATTGTAATCGGTAACCGAATGCAAGATACAACTTGCTTCTACCAATACAGTCGACTCCGTTTATGTAAGTCACTTTGACCCGAGGGTAGTTCATATAATTAAGCGGAAACCCAAATTAATTAGCATACAATGGATGTTCGCCTAATAGCAATTATCAAGTTATTTCAGTCCTAAAGCGAGCATTTAATATTCTGTTCCCTAATAGCAAATTCGCCTATTAGCAAGCAAATTCATGCAAAAAGCGACTTGCGATTACATGAAGAGCACTGTAGTGGTATTAATTAATCCTAAACTTACTGTTTCCTGACTAGACTGAGACAGACGGATATCTTGTAGTGTCCGAACTTCTGTGCGTAGTCCTCCGGCAGCAGGCCGGTGGGGGAGGGGATCAGCAGCAGGTTGTGGTGAGTGCGCGGCTGCAGCAGCACGTACAGGAGCGGCTCCAGTCCGAGACCTGCTGCCAGCACCATCATCTTGTACATGGGGTTATAGCCTATAGATATATGTAGATGATAAATGCTATAGGATATAGGATATAATCAGGGTTTTATACAGGAGCGCGTCATACGCCTAGAGGCGTAGAATGTGAAAAATTTATACATGACATGGGAAAAAATCATTTTAACTGTAAAATATATCAGCTGTCCAATAAATCGGTTAATGTACAATATTTTCGGCACAAATATACACAGATTCGATAAATTTTCTTAAACTGAAGACATATTTTAAGGGAATTTTAACATTTTTTCACAACTAATTAAAGTGAATAATACAGTTGCAATTCTAACCATTGATATTCAATTGTAATTGAATCTCTATTCAGTCAGAGAATACAATAGAACGTGACCTAACAATAGGCACTATATCAGTTAATTATTGTATTAAGAATTGTACCTGGATGGCTGTAGAATTGATTGGTAGTCTGCTGCTGCTGTGAGGTTTGGAACTGAGTATTGAAGTCTCCAGTGATACTCTTGTAGTTCTCGTTGTTAATAAGATTCTGTGTGAGTCCCTTCAGCACCTCTATCGTATACGGACTGTAGGATGAGTCTGTGTATGTAAACTCAGCGGAGGCTATCTTAGCGCGGGTCTCAGCTAGAATAACGTATATGCGCAGTGTCTCGCTACGGGGGTGTGCGGGTATCTGCGTGAACAGAGCATAGCCCAGGTCCTGGTTGATAGCCACGAGATGAGGGGAAATGGCCGAGTCGAAGTATAGGAACTTCTCTCCGTGAGGAACTGGGTGGTCTTGTTGCGAGAACACGAGACAGAGGTCTCCTCCTCCCTAGCAGCCAAATAGGATCAAAGGAATTCTATTTACTTATAGGATATATAGTAGAACGTCCTTAGTACGGCCCGTCAAAATGCGTTTGCCTTATCAGGAATTAGTATTTTAACCAAAATCATTTGTGTTGAAAAGGCTTTGAAAGGGACTGAAATAATGTTCGTATTAACGAGGTTCTACTGTATTCAGAAGGGCTATTTTTTTATTGTAAACCTCTGAAATTGTGTACTAATATAAATAAATAATAATAAAAATAATAATAAAATTACCTGTATCGGGCTATGGACAGGAGTAACACGTACATCTATAGAGTGAGAATATTGTGTAAAATTAGCGATGGCATAAGAGATGGAGTTTTTCTTTTGATTGTGCAATTGTTCTGTATTAGTTCTTGAAATATTATTGTCAACATTAGTTAGTACTGGTTGTTCCATTTCGAATTTAGTGAAAAATTAAGCTGAAATAATTATAATATAATTACAGTAGAGCTACCTTTTATACTTATCGATTCAGGAATATAGCTAGCTGTATTATAGAACTACACTGTATTAATTAATAGAACTGTGTTGCAGTGTTCTGAATAAGAACCAAGATACAAATGCAATTAGTAGGTATGTAATAAATATTTCAGCAATACTTCTTTGACTACATCCTTAAATTAAATTTGTTTTTAATTAGTTACAATTATGAATTATTCGCTTGTTAATTAGGCCGTTTAATCACAAGCAATACGAAATACAATAGGTATACCAATGATCAAACAAATTATTTGGGTTACTGAATACACTATCATAAATGAGCACAGTCAATATCCGTTAATTCGATTAACGAATGTTGACTGCGACTGTACTACATATTATGAGAAAATACTAAATAAATTTACAATATAAGTTATCACTTACAGATATTAGGAGCGCTCGGTTCTAAACTTGCATGCAATCTTGAGTATACGAGAATTATTTAAATCAACTTATTAATTATAATTGAATGCTAATCATCTTAAGAACTAACAATATTTATTTGTTGTATAGTACCACTGTTCTATTCATATTTAAAGAACTTCGTTAACTTAATACGTACTGCAAGGGGCCATAAAAATGTATACTCCTTTACCGGAAATTAGTATTAACCGTGTTCGAATTAACGAGCTTGTAGTGCAAGTCTTAATCAAGGCAAATGTGCAGGAAGCAGGATTGTGATGGGAATGGGAAATCAACCTCTGAAATAATTAAAATGCAAATCTTGTAAAGATTACTTAAGCACCATAATATTCTCATTACTAGTTTAGTTTATATTTAATATATAATTTTACTACTTTCCCATACTATGAAAAGAGTAGATCTTTTCATGATGAGACCTAAAATACTTGTAGAACGATGAAATCCGAGTATATCTGAACTAAGTCAATTTTTCGAAATTACTTTATTTCTCTTAAGAAATTAAAGATCGCAAAAACGATCGAGAACTTTTTTGGTGATCGACTAAAGCTCTAATGTAGACCCCCTAATTTACAATATTTGGCGAAATGAATATTTTCATGAAAATTTAATATTAATTCCCAGTACTTAACACTTCACACAATTATACACGTTGTATTTGTTGATTATTTATTAAAAATGGGGCAAAAGATACCATGCATGTATTCGGATATGAGTCTTGTTGATAAAGTTGAATTCATCATATCGATTATGTAATTTAATTAGGTTAATTCGCAATGGTACGATTCATTAACTATTATTATATATGAATTCATAAAAAATTAACTGTGGTATGCAAGACAATATAAATATTATCAATAATTTGTACAAAAGGATTTCTGAACAAAAAGATCTCAAATTATCTACTACCATAGTAGAATAACGTAATAGGATTATAGAACTAGAACCACATATGTAATTCATTAATTTGCTCTCCTTTAGTTCCTATTACTAATAATACAGTTTAACAAACGGAAGCCACCTGGTTGCACAAGTTTCAATAATAAAGTACGCAGAAAAAAAATGGTAGAATACATCACTTCATATGTAAGACCTGCTCTGTGGTAAAATTGCCGATTAGAAATGTAGATACTGAAAAGTTTCAAGGTTGTAGGTTAGCAGAATATTTCCAAATACAGGCAATAGGTCTTCTAATGCTCATACAAACATATTGTAACTATTCATAGTATCATACAGAGATGTACATTATGTAATTATAATCATTAACAAAGTTGGATAATTAATAAATTGCAAAATAATTATTTCAATTTATTTGTAGTTTTAATAATACTATTTAGTATTTATGTTGATTAAATAATATGCAGAAATTCTTATTAAATGAACACTTTAGTTTAAGAAATCTTGTCAAGTTTAAAACCAAGTTTATGCTGTTTCCGCCAATCAGTGAAGTACTCAAGGATTCTTCCGTTTGGGAACAATAATATTAACGCATGGAAAGTACTTAATGCGGTTATATATAGCGTCATAGCAAGGACAAGTATTAGCTTGCGAATAGGCAAACTTTCTATTAGAAGGAACACAGTTAATATTATTTTGCTCGATTTGAAATACAAGTAACTTGCTAATAGGACAATGCTATAAGCCAGTGGTTCCCAACCTCTGGGTCGCGACCCCAGTTGGGGTCGCTGAGCACTTTTTGTGGGGTCGCGGACTACCCTCAAAACCTTTTGGATAAGTCCATTTTTTCATGAAAAGTACCGTATGTAAATCTGTATATCTGTGACCTAGAATACCTGATTAATATACCATCGACGATTTCGTTTTTTGTGTAATCAATATATAATTAGGAATATAGCACAATACACTGCGTTTATCCTTCCTCGAGTTTTTATTTCTTAGTCTAGACTCTAGAGTATAGACTTTATATATTATTACTAATAGCCTATTTGACATAATTATTAGCTTCAGCAGTTCGTGCAATACATAATTCTTCTCACGGATTTGTTAACAAGGGTCTCTCAGTCTATAATTATTTTTAACGTTTTGTGCAGGGAAATGGCGGGTGCATCACGCCAACGACCTTACCAGGACAAATTTATCGAGCTAGGTTTCTATTATGTGACAGATCGTGGAGTCCAGAATCCTCAATGCGTTATTTGTTACGAAGTACTTTCGAATGAATCCATGAAACAGAACAAGTTACAGCGACATCTGTCTTCAAAACATCCAGCGTACAAAGATAGAGATCGTTCCTTTTTCGAACGGAAGTTAACCGCTCTTAGAAATACCCGCTTGGATAAACAAGGTAAATGTCATCAGACCAATCAACGTGCTCTAGAAGCTTCGTACCGTATTTCTTTGCGCATTGCAAAATCTAAAAGTCCACATACTATCGGTGAAGAACTGATAATGCCATGTGCCAAGGAAATGGTCTCTCTCATGATCGGCGTAGACATGGTTAGTAAACTCGGAGTTATACCTCTCTCGAATAACACTGTTCATCGCAGAATTTGTGACATGAGTGAGGACATTACTGCACAGAATATTACAGCTATCAAGGAGTCACCATGGCATGCAATACAGCTGGATGAATCAACTGACATTGCATCATGCGTGCAACTGATTATTTGGGTCAGGTATATCAAAGATGGTGATTTTGTTGACGAACCTTTACTGTGCAAGTCATTGGAAATGACAACTAAAGGAGAAGACATTTTCGCCAAAATGGAATCCTTTTACAATAAAGAAGGTCTGGACTTCAACAAATTAATTGGGTCGACAACAGATGGAGCTCCCGCAATGCTTGGAAAGCATTCTGGATTTAAGGCGAAATTACAGCAAGTAGCTCCTTATGCATTTATGATACATTGCATGATCCATCGGGAAGCGCTGGCTGTTCGGACAATGCCAGAAAGCCTGATGAATGTCTTTTCGCAGGTGATCAAAATCGTAAATCACATCAAATCGAGTGCTCTAAACACGAGATTATTATTATATATGACCATATAAACTTACTGTTCTACACACAAGTGCGATGGCTCTCACGAGGAAACGTTATTCTGCGTCTTTACGAGCTACGTGAAGAGTTAAAAGAGTTCTTACGTACACAAAAAAAGGACGAATGGGTGGCAATGCTGGAGTCGAGTAACTGGCTCGCTAGCTTGTGCTATTTGAGTGACATTTTTGAACGTATCAATGTGCTGAATCGTACGCTTCAAGGCAAAGAAGCGAACCTGATGCTCTTCCATGACAAAATAAAAGGGTTTCTTGCAACACTGGCTTTGTTAAAAGATAAAGTGAGTCACAGGCGCTTCGTATTATTTCCGCGCCTCTCTGTATACATGGAAGAAACCAAAGACATCGAAGTCGAACCTATTTCTCACGAAATTACTAAACATATTCAGTCACTGATGAGTCAGTTCGAAAGCTACTTCCCCGAGCTAGACGTACAGTCATTTACCATGGCTCGAGACCCTTTCAGTGCACCATTAGAATCTATCAGCGACGATGATATCACCGAAGAGGAGCTCGTGAGACTGAAGCAGGATTCTGGAGCGAAAGCATTATACCACTCCGTGTCTTTGCACAGTTTCTGGTGCAAAATGCTTCGATCCTACCCACGCCTGTCAAAGAAGGCAATATGGCTCCTAATGCCTTACCCTTCGACATACTTATGTGAGCAGTCGCAGTCGTTCTCTACAATGGTAGTAATGAAAACAAAGTACAGGAATCGGCTTGAAATAGAAAATGACATGATTGTTGCGTTATCATCTACCGAGCCACGCATTGGAAAACTGGTTGCTGAAAAACAGGCTCAACCATCGCATTGATTATATGACATTAATTTTACTTAGGATGACATCATCAATAATTTGTAGCGATGAATGATAATGTATCATAGTATGAATTTGTAGTTTGAGGGTCGCGTTATAATGATGGGTTCTGAAATAGGGTCGCAACCAGAAAAAGGTTGGGAACCACTGCTATAAGCGAACACCATTGTATATACGTAGTAACTTCTAGCATTCAAATGTTAAGTATAAATAATTATCCTTTAACTGGGATTAAACATAAATTATTCGGTGAAATACAGTGAAACACTTGATTAAATAATGCAATATTACAGCATAATATAAATTTATAAACTAAAATTTTCCCAACTGTTCGGATAATAGAGTCTACTAATCTATCTATATTATTAAAACACAAGCCTGGGTGGGTATATATGTGTATATATATATTAGTTTGTATGTTACGAGTTGATTGAAGAAACTGGACGGTTTCCAAATGTGATTTTTGGGATATAGGGGTAACTTTTGGCACCCGCCAACAAGTTGAGGTTTCCACTCAAAATTTCTCACACCTCGACAAGTTATGACGCCATTGTCACATTTCGAGAATCCTGAAAATTCACTTAATCTCACAGAATTCGCGCCTTCTAAGAGATAAACTTATGAAAATTTAATAGAACATGTACATTAATGATGCGGACACATTGGTCACACCAGATCACCAATATGTTTACTCATTATCGCATGATGACGTAATCACTAAAATTTCACATTGTTAAAATTTACTATTTAGGCCTATATACGCTTTATAATCAATCTTAGAGGTGTATAAACCACACATCAACCGCGAAGCGGTTGGTGTGTGGTTGTGTTCTGCCGCGAAGCGACCTAGCAAAGCGAAGCGCGCTAGTTCTAAATACAAGCTATGGAATAAATTCTCAGTAGAGAATGAGAAAATTACTGGAATTTCAATTAATATCATTTCACTATGTTTGATAAAATATTCAAAAGATCGGGAAGTACTAGTATATTCTAATTAGATTACTCCTAATAGCTGGGACGTAGCCAAAGTGATGCGTAATGTTATAACGCGCCACTCAATAGAATCGCGAGATACTCTCATAGACATTATACAGATTGAGTAGTTTAGGCAGGGCCGGACTTAAGGCAGGGCAAACAGGGCATTTGCCGCGGGGCCCCCACACATAAGGGCCCCCACAATAGTAATACTACTACCAATATATTCAAATTAGTGTACAATAACGCAATTTCAAGGCCCCCACAGATATAAATCCGGCCCTGAGTTTAGGCGCGTGTGAACGAGCTCAAACTAAATCTAGGCGTGCAGAAAATTTAGCCTAGATGAAAGCCTTACGCCATTTCAGGTCGTGTTCATTACTTCCTAATAGACCTTGAAGTAGTGAGCATTATTCAATACATTTCTCAAATTAAATCACCGGAGAATTCTATTTCACCTCAGGAGAAAAATTGTGAATTGACAAAAACACTGAATGTGTTGTATCTATTTTACTGGTACAATGACTAGCTCTTATAACAAGGCTACATTACATCTACTCCTGATAATGTTATTACATATTATTCATATTATTAACAAAAAAAGGTTCTTGTCTTATTCCAAACTGATAATGTACACGCTAGGATAATGGTGACTCAACCAGTACTATGTAGTTAACTTGATATGCAATAGAAAGTGTATGTAGCTGTGTGTTATATCCATATAAGCAGAGATATGGAAGTATGGTCTACAGTTCAATTATCTGCAATAAACTAGTTTTTGCCATAAGCTTTACTCTATGGAGATTCATTTATTGTACAGCTGATTACTCAATAACAAATAGCTTCCGTATACATTGTAGGAATTGGATCTTACACACTATTAAGGAGATGATATGGATAGGGACTCCTTAGAACCAATATTAGTCCAGTAGAAAGTGCGTGGACTTAAGTACAGGTAATTACATGCGTGGCTTCCGTAACAATTTATTATTTCTATTTAGCTAGCGTCTAGTGGATACAGATAGTTCTATATTGTGCGGGGTAAATGCTGATAAATAGCTCACAATCATATTGACAAGTGGTTTATTGGAATGTACACAAATAAATATAGGAATTAGTTGGTATAAACCGAATGGTTGGATATAGTATACTCTCGGTAATATAAACACCAGGGGACCATCGATTTTTGTTCGTTTAGCCTGAAATTTGTTTTAACATGAGTCACTTGCATCTAGTTGTATAGGCTAGGGTGTTAAATCTTGTACTCATTAAACATATTTCCCCTTATCAGTATTCGTATTAACAAGAGTTTACTGAATTATACCCTTTATACCTTTATCCCCGAATTAAGTAATTATAATATTCAAGATACTCCGGAGAAATAAAATCCAATTAAGTTGTATATAAAATAAATGCACACTCAGTAGCTCACCATAGAAGTCTGTCATAAGAATATGAGAGTGTTCTGGAATCTAGAGGAATATAGAAAATATAAATACAGTATAATCTGCTTAATAGAGCCACCGATTAATAGATTTCCGCTTAATGTTGTCAACATTTCACAGGATTTATTGGACGGAATTACAGTTTGACTCAAAATATTTTCGGTTATTAGATTTCTCCGCTTAATTGTGTTAAACTATCCTGGAACAAAACTGACCTATTATTAAGCGGAGTCAACTGTACAACATTAATCAAATCGATTATAATAACTACCTGAGTGTGGACATGTTCTGGTTCCTTCTGGTCAAGCAGTGGACTCTCCAGATGTCCGTTAGGGCCTGAAATGTAATAACAATAATATTATTAGGGCAGAAAGGAATATTCGAATGTTAGTTCGTTTTTATTACTAAGCAATAAATGAAATTGACTAAAAATACAGTGGAAATAGTATTTGTTAATATTAAAATAGTTTAATAATACAGTCAACTCATAGCTCCCGTTATATCGAAGTCCAATGTAACTACTGTATACTCTTTCGATATAACCGTATATTAATTATAAGCGGATGAAAATAAATGCTTCAGTACTCTGGAGGAAATATTGCATTTAGCTATAAGCGGGTATTTCGTTATACCCGGCTTCGATATAACAGGAGTTGACTGTAGTTATAAAGTGTATTAGACACAGTTAGCTAATAATCAGCTAGTTTAGGTAGGTATTTATGTTCACGATATCTCCAATCAATAAAAAAATCATGTTGTTGTCCAAAAAAACGAATATTTGAATATTATTTCAACCTAAATACTATGCTACATTATACGGGCTGGTAACTGAGAAATCTAAAAATGTCGGATTGCCAAATTGTCGCTTATTCAGGTTCTGCGAACGCGTTTTAACGTTCCCTTGGTGTTCGTTGAACTGTCATACAACAGTACTAACGAGGTTCTACTGTAATAGGTAATATAATGCTTGCTATAAGGCAAATATAAAAACTCACTCCTCTGCGTGAAGGAAGACCCTGTGTATAAATTGCTACCGGGATTCTCTTCAAACGCCTGCACGTGAGGAGAGGGCACCATAGTCATGTGGTCAGACCCCGGGGAGGGCTTACAGGGTATGTTGTCCACATACTCCTCAATGTCACACTGTGCGTGGGTGGGGTAGGGCTGGTTGTTTGTCTCTGTGTCCACCTGGGAGTAGTAAGAAGTGGACTCAGGACTGAAGGTAGTGCCGGGCACCACGTGATCCTATGGAGTCAGTAAGATAAGCTGTGGGCATAGCAGGGATTATAATAGAAAGTATTGAATTATACAGGGCGTGACCTACGTTATAATAAGGCCTGTTCATTAGTGTTAAATTTTGGACCATGGATGTCGTTTAAGTCCATTGATTCTTTTTACAATAAATGTTATAGTTAGAGATATCTAACCAAGTAGTAATCCAGAAGAAGTAAATATTATTGGGTTTAATACCAAGCACATTTGAAGTAAATTAATGTTGCAAAAGTACAAAATACGTATTAAAGAAAACATGAAAGTGAATACAAATTTTTAGCAAATAAACATTTGAAGAACAATTACAACTAATTGGGTTTAACTTTCTTTATTTTTAGAGTATTTTCGACACGAACCGACTGCAAAGGTAGCAAGGCATTCATATTTTTCGTTTGGATTACTCTTGGTTATATATCTCTAACTATAATATTTATTGTAAAAAGAATCAATGGACTTAACCGACATCTATGGTCCAAAATTTAACACTAATGAACAGGCCTTATCATAACGTAGGTCACGTACAGGGTTAAGGACATCAATTGTTATCAATTTTAATGCGAATTTTTTTATTTTGTGTGTTATAGTTAATTCTAAATATTTTTAGTACATATACTAATTTATTAAATTTTGTACAGTGCACATGTCAGTTCATCGTCGCTAAATAGGCTAACAAATAACTTATATAGAGCTCAGCTCTAATAGAGTTCAGTTTTTCAGTATGTGTATTCAGGCACTGAGAAAGGTCAGTTTTTCCCAGAGTTTGAAAATTGACCTTTAGAAAGTAAGCCTGGGCTTTTAGTATGGGAAAAAATCTGAACTCTACTAGAGATCAGCTCTATATAAGGATTCTCATAGGCTAAATGGCTATAAATTGTTGTAGGATATTTGTCATAATAAGGAAATTTATATTATTTAACATTTAGCCAAAATTACATGACCATATTAATTGTGACGTATTACCAAGTTTCAGTGTACGTCAAAAAATGGTTTTAACAATTAGTAATTTAATTAAAATCAAATAAATACGCATTTCAAATAGATTTTCAAATACAGCGATATTTGTGGCTAATAACTATTCCTTAATAGCTAAGGAATTTTCATTCCTCTAAAAGAAAGTTAGCATATTGTGTGCAAAATTAAATTTGCTACAACCTAGTTTTTCAAGCATAGAAAAATAAAATGGTTTTAGAATTGATTGAGGAACTGGTAAGAGCTACAGACTTGAAATTTGGCAGGGGGATGGGGAATACTGTATCTAGAAACAAGTTCTAATATCTAAGAAAAATTTTACATATTTTATCTCAAACAAAACTTTTAACCAATTACATTCGAGTTATTTGTGTTCAGTCTGTCTAGCCATGCATTCTAATTTCTAATATTCCATTGTGTCTATTTGATAACAATTACTACCAATTAATACTACAAGTTCTCCACAGCACAAAGTCAGGGGTCAACAGAGTTGTACAGTTCCTTAATAATTTTTTATCTAGAGTCGGTATATTAATACACATGGACAAGCTTTAATATCCAGAAAATTATCTGTTCAAATTAACAGAAATATTCAACAATACTGGCGATGAATGGAGTAACATTTTCCATTTAATTTACTGTCCTTATAAAAACCTATAGCTATGGTCTACGGATGTAAATAGACTTCTAGGGCCACTCCTCAAGAACGACGGTCAGTGCAAGTTGCAAAAACGCGCGTAGCGCTGACGAGCAGCTTGTATTAATAAAACATAGTAATTATACGTATATCAGTTAGAATTATTGGTCTAACAAATTTAATTATTTTCAAAAAAAAATTATTGGATAATCGCGATGTTCTATGAATAATAATAATTAATTGTATATTTCCATAGATTTAACTAAGAAATGTATTATAGCTCGATAAGTATATACAAACTACAATTACCGGATCCCGTACAGTGAAAACAGTGTTGCTGGGTATCATGTTAGATCCGCCGCTCAATATCTCTAGAGAATAGTATAATCCAATAAATACATTCATATTGCAAACACAGTGGAAGCACCCTATAACGGCCACACAAGGGACTGGCCAAAAATGGCCGTTATACACAGGGAGTGGAGAGAATATTCAGGGTCGTGATATGATGATACAACCGATTAGGAAGGATCGAAGTTTCACCTAGTGTGCATACTAGTTCTGTCCCACAGTAATGACTGAAAACTCGGAATTTGTGCTGAATAAACACATACGGGTGTAGTTCTAAACAAGTAGAGCGTTACAGACTAAGTTAGGACCACAATGGACAAAATAGGGTATAAAAAATTCAATAATATGGAATACTGAGGGGACTGTTTTAGTTGGCCGCTATGTGCAGTACAACTATGTAGACATAGCGTAGACATGTTGGATTATAGAATACAAATGAAAATGCCCCCTTGACAGGGTTATAACGTGAGTAAGTAATAAATTAACTTAATTAACTGTAGAACATTATCATTGAACATAACATGAGTCTATTGAAATTATGTAAAGTAATAACTCACGTTGGGATATAGGGTGAATGGTATACTCAGGCTGCTAGAAAGAATACAAACAGTATAAACAGATACACAATAAATTATGTCGTAATCAAGACAAAACGAGCAATGAAGTTACGCTATAATAGCACACAATATGCGAGCTATAAGGGTGTGTTTAATTGCTCTGTTAGTTAATAACTTAATATAAATTCAGCTCAATGAGATAATTATCTATCCTATCATCTATTAGATATTCAGTACAAGCAAGGGCCGGCGGAAGCAGTTATGAAGTGACCGGCCTAACTAGTGACGTAAGAGTGGCAAGGCTATTGGCCTGACCCCTTGATAAAAGTGATCAGGCCATGGCTTGACCGGCCCTGATTACACTCAAACCTCCGAGAACAAGAACTCTCTGATACGGGCACCTCAAAGTTATAATTGTCCGATAGATCCTCTGTAATTAAGACGATTATTTTTTGTAAATACATAGTATTACATATTATACGTGATAAGCAAGCGTATTATGCAACTTAGTTCCTTATTATTAAATCAATACTATTCCTATCAGAGATGCAGCGGTCCGGAAATTTCATGGACCGGACCGGACCGTCATGATTTTTTTTGGACAGTCCGGACCGGTCCAGACCGTATGATCAAAATATTGGATCGGTCTGGACCGGTCCAGACCGATGAACCGGTCCAGACCGATGAACCGGTCCAGACCGATGTACTGGTCCAGACCGTTATATCCCTTATTTGGACCGTTACAGACCGCAAAGTAGGGTGGATAATTATATCCACTTGTGTTTATAAGATACTTATTACTTATGTGCTTGTAAACAATGGGTAATAACGGATTTGAGCCCGATCGCTTGTCCAATCTAGGATGAGTCCAGACCGATGAACGGTCCAGACCGATGAACGGTCCAGACCGATGAACGGTCCAGACCGATGAACGGTCCAGACCGATGAACGGTCCAGACCGATGAACGGTCCAGACCGATGAACGGTCCAGACCGATGAACGGTCCAGACCGATGAACGGTCCAGACCGATGAACGGTCCAGACCGATGAACGGTCCAGACCGATGAACGGTCCAGACCGATGAACGGTCCAGACCGATGAACGGTCCAGACCGATGAACGGTCCAGACCGTTGAACCGGTCCAGACCGATGGACCGGTCCAGACCGTTATATCGTTAATTTGGACCGGTCCAGACCGCACTTGAAAACAAGCAGACCGGACCGACCTGAGACCGGTCGGTCCGGTCCGGTCCGGTCCCGGTCTGGACCGCAGTCCGGTCCAGACCGCTGCATCTCTGATTCCTATTCAATAGCTACAATCACAATATACACTAGAACCTCGTTAACACCAACGGACGGTAAAAATTTAACCCATTGAATAGTCATTGTAAGAACATGATTTTGTGGAATTGTTTGTTCGTCTTAACCGGAAATTCGTATTAACCGTGTTCATACTAACGAGGTTCTACTGTAGTACTCACAGTAACGTAGGCAGTGGATTGGTTTATAATCTGGTTGGGATGCACATGCTGGGAGACAGCTCTCGGGATGATACGGATCTGCTGCTGGGGCTGGTTGTACGAGAGGGAGTGATGGAACGCAGTGGGGTGAGATTGCTGCTGGAACGCAGGTTCTATATAAT
The DNA here is from genome assembly GCA_028753945.1 of Hexactinellida sp. DTS-2022. NCBI lineage: Eukaryota > Metazoa > Porifera > Hexactinellida > Hexactinellida sp. DTS-2022. Next base: position 15,724,997 of record JAPNXP010000001.1, read on the forward strand.
GTATAGGTACGTATTATTAGGTGTACAGTAGAGCACAGGTGGGCAAAGTGCGGCCCGCTGGACAAATTTCTGCGGCCCGCGAGAGTTGTTTCAAATTATGCTGAATGCGGCCCGCTGAACTTTACATAGCACTTTTAGAATCATTCCCTCATAGCTGATGCGTTCACTACGCACGCATCACAATGAGAGATAACAATTTCGGTACACTGTTAATACTTAGTTCAGACATGCTAAATTTATAATCTATTGTCACCTACTACAAAGAATAGTTCGTGATGAATAATTTATAATCTATTGTCACCTACGATTAATTGGTTGTAATGAATTGTTCGTGATGAATAGTAGCAGAATATACCCTCAAAATTTTTGCGGCCCACTAAATTAGCCAAAAATTTCACAATGGCCCGAAACAGAACCTTTTTGCCCACCCCTGCAGTCGAGTCTCCCAAAACGGACACTCCGAGAAGCGGACAACCCCTATACAACGGACAAAGCTCGTGGAACGGAATGAATTTCTTTACATATAATAGACTAATAGTTAAGGACCAGACTCCGAGAAGCGGACATCTCTCAACGGACAGAAGCCATGTCCCCAATGTGTCAGTTTTCGGAGACTCCACTGTACTACGTATAGAGTAAATTACATTGGAAGCGTTACGTATTTTTGAACTACTCCGAATTTCCATACAATATACAGTCAGGTCTGCTTATTGTGAACAATTTTTAGTTTACTTAATTAATATGAAAAACTTTTTAATATGAACAAGTCCGATGATATTAAATAAACAACTTATACGTATATACGTGTATATGGTTCGTATCAAGTTGAGTTCGCTCATTATGAAGCCTCTCTATATAATGTTCATAATAAAAGAACTTGACTTGTACTATGTATATTTATTCACATATTAATTTGAAACAGATCAACAGGGCCATTATAAATAGCATATAATGCACAGGTAGTAAAAAGATAATAAGAAATAATTCGAGGCCCCATATCATTGCTAATAATAAAATAAATATACATGTACGTCGAAAATTGTTGTATTATCCTGAAATTCGTATTAACCGGAATCACTTGCATTTATTGTATAGGCTAAGGGAATAAAATTTTGTACTCCTTAACCGATATTTCGCCTAATCCGTGTACGTAATAACGAGAGTCGAGCTTATTCAAATAAGCAACCATGTTTGGTAGAGTGTAAAAAAAAATAGAATTAATTACCTCGTTTTGCAATGTGAGAGAAGTTCAAATCGAATACCTGATTCTATGAAAATAAGAATAAAACATAAGTACATAGATTACAGAGAATAAAAGAACATCTGAACTGAATTGCAAGTTACAAGATCTGGTAATTTATATAACTCACATTATTTGGGCCTAGAGCTGAAGAGAGAAAACAAAATAAAATTTTGCAACAAATATTAAATGAGAAAACATCAATATTATTTAACGGCCAACACCTTTTCTAATATAATTCACACTGGCAAGGGACTAGCAAAGTCATTTAATTAAAATCAAAAATTCACCTTTGCGAAGCGGGTTTTATACAGATATGTTAGTAAGCCCTTATTTTGAATAATATTTCAATCTAACTATAAGTAAGCCATTATTTTGAATATTATTTCAATCTAACTATGTTTTGAAACCTTCAAATACAGCTTAATATTATAATTGCACTTAAATCGGAAATATAACTATACAAAAGGATTTGATACTGTAAAATCTGAAAATTTAAGAAATTATTGTTCACTCTACTAAATTAAGATAAATAACGAATACAGTGCAACTTTGAATATCAGAATTCGTAGGACCAGTCAAACAAGTTCTGAGGAATTAAGGATTAACTAATTTATGGAACAACATTAGGACTAGTCAAGTGTGTTCAGATAAACGAAGTTTGGATAAAAGTGTTAGAACTGAATAGTAAACCCCCATTGTAAGAAAGTCAAGGGATCCTTGGTTTACTACGATAAAGCGGAGTAAATCAAGTACATACTCTATCCGTCTCTGGGGAATATAAGTATATATAACTTTGTTCTTAGTTATAATATAATGGGAGTTAACTGTATCAGATAATTACTAACAATTTAATTAAAAGAATAAACAATTGTATGGATTAGACTACAACTTACGAAACATTGCAGGAGTGAACTGAGTCTACAAGGAATGCAATTTTAAATATAAAGTATGAAGTTGGACTGTATTTTAAAGTTTCAATAAATTTTTCAGAATTGAATTTCTACTGTTCTATAAATATGTAGTGAGTGTAGGTAAGAAAGAATACAGTAATTAACGTAAAAATATCATCAATAGACACTTCCAACAGTTAAATAATTAGTCTTAATTCATGAATAGTTGATAATGCACGAATTAGTCAACCTAGCTCTGTTATATGTTGCATCCCAACTATTTAACAAAGAGATAGGTTTCTGTTCAAAAACTTAAATTTAAAGCATATGTACAGGACGAGCAAGTCGCATTTGCAGAAAATAGTATTGTTTATAGGCAAAACAGATTAGAGAACATGTTTGACATTAAATGTTCGCGTGGAGACTGAAACTAACTAGCTAATAGAGCAACATGTCTATTAAAAAGAATTGTTACTAGGCTAACAACACGTATAATCGCACATATTTCGATCGGTTAACAAATGAAAGTTTCTGTATATTCTAGAAATTTATATTACACAGTATACTTCGTTTAGTACGATCACCAGGGGACCGTCAAAATGTGTTGGTCTGATCTGAGATTCGTATTAACCAATATTATTTGTATTGGAAATGGTTTGAAGGACTGAAATAGTGTTCGGTTTACTGTATTATTATTATTTTCTTAGAATGTATTTAGTATATAATTATTTCATGAATTATTAATTTAATGGTTATTCAATTTTTCATGAATTATAAATCTCCCAAGAATTGATTATTCGTCACCTAAGATTTATTCATGAATTATTCATGAATTATTTATGAATTAGTCAACTTAGTACAGTAGTCTTGTATACAGCTAATAGAAATTTATCATAACTTATTACAATAGGCGTGAACTACGATATAACTTATTACAATAGGCGTGAACTACGATATAACTACGATATATCGTAGTTCACGCAATAGGACTGAAATTTGTACTCACTACCTAATTTACTTTACAATGAATTACGTATACGTATCAAACAAAGTAATTAATTATACTATATCTACATTACAGAGATATATTAATGTATACGTAGTACGTACTAATTTAAAGTATAATATATTTTTAGACATAAGATTATGCCACTATTACTAGATACACTAGCTAGCATTAGTAAATAAATGAATATGTTTACCTGAGTATGGTAGTTCTCAAGAAGAGCTGGGTTATTCCCTTGATACACCAAGAACTGTTCCTGTTGTAAACAATATATTATTAATTAATAATGATTAGAAATAGCTGCCAAATGTATGAAACTGTGAATATTCTATAGATGCTATTTTTTACTTAAAGTTTAGTTTTAGGAATGGTTGGAATATACTGTATGGATTACATTCCAATTTGCAAAGTAACCAACATTATAAGTAATAAATATTTGAATAGTATATTGGAATATTAGAAATAATTCCCTCATTAATAAAATATAAATTAGAATTTACCGCCCATTCAATAATCAATAATTCTTCATAAATTAATTAAGATGTTAGAAATGAATTCTTATCTTGAAAAATCGTACAAGTGCTAGGTACTAATTTCCACTTACTTTTGAAGGTACACAACTAATTTTCAAAGATTCCTAGTTTCAATGCTGAATGCAGTGATGACTCAAATACTGCACTAAATATATAGATCCCACATAGTGTGATGTATTGATACCAATTACAATATTCCACATAACAAAGCTATAAATTGAACTTATGGCAGAACTGGAATTAGAATTGGAAGGGTGCTATTGTAATATTATATTAGGCAGATATATTCTATATATTGATTCACTAGGAAATTCTATATAATTACTTACTAATGGAATTGCTGGTGTGCGCGGATTCTTTACAAATTTGTAGACCTCTAAAGAAACAAACTGATAATATTGTTCCTATCAAATCCTAACAAAAACAACAACAACAACTGACCGTCACACAATTCCTTCGGCGCTTCAAAGACTCTGGTCTTGTATAGAGTTCCTTCCTTGACGCTCATATGTTTCACTTCTTGAAGGTTTGGAAATGCTTTGGATAGTCCCTACACAACACAACAGTAAGTATACGTACACATTATATTAGCAACTAATGTAGAGTGAATATATATATAGTATTTACCATGCCATGTATAATGTCTCATATAATTATGTTAGAAAGTTCCCCTTCCTAAGTATGTTAGCTCTAAACTATTTTAGTTTATTTCGCCAGATTCGTTATGAGGTTTTTCTATTATTTATTATTTGGAAATAAATTACAGACCTTAGGCCTTACAGAAACTAGATTATAACCAACAAATGATGATATGAATTATTATACAATGTGTTTATAATTTATAAATTGCTTTTATGCCTGGCAGTAATTTATTGAGTTATTTTTGCAATTATGATTCAATGAATATCTTCTGGGCTTATTGGCTGATGATTTCCCATCTCAAGTTAAATCAGATTATTCCCAGCTGCCTAATCTACTAGGCTTATAGCTCCCAAGGAGAGATGGCTTTCTGAAGTAGCGTATTACGGAAAATATGATATAATGTGTACCTGGGTTATATCGCCATATTTGTCCTCAATTATTCAAATTTTAACCACTGGGTAATTGTTGATACCAACTTTACATACGTATAGTGAACTCCCGTTATAACGAAGTCGGAAATAACGAAATACCCGCTTATAATAAATTGGAGATTTCCCCCAGAGCACTAAATGCATTAATTATTATTCACTTAAAATGAATATCCGGATATAACGAAGAAATTTACAGGTCCCAAGCACTTCGTAATAACGAGAGTTGACTGTAGTTAGATTTTCAATTATAAAAACCTGGCTTGCCGACCCAAGAGGTGAATTGGAGGTGTTAGAAACTCACCTTTAATTTTTCAAAGTTATATAGGAAATATTCGTCAAAAATATGGACATTTTTCAATAGGAAAACCAAGCAACGCAAAGGTGAACTGGAAAAACGATCTTGCTAGTGTCTGAAAATTACATTAGAAAAGGTGTGGGCCGATATATAATTACGTAATTCCAGTATTGTTGGCAAAAATTTCACATAATTCAAGGAGCGGATCTGGAGAAACGAATATTGTTAATTTGTTGGAAACTAATACAAATAGATATAAGATATAACTACAGTAGAACTTCTGTTGTTCGTACTAACGAAGTACTTCGTTAGTATAGTACGAACAACAAAGGACTGCCAAAATGAGTTCGCCTTATCCGGAATTTGTATTAATTAACCGTTGTCATTTACGTTGAATACTTTGAAGGGGACTGAAACAGTGTCGTCTGAAATAGTGTTCGTATTAACCGTGTTCGTACCAACGATGTTCTACTGTATTATTCAATTACAAACAGGTTCTATTCATATTGCAATGACGTGTTTTATATATACATTCTGACTGTTGGTTTGTCATAATCTCAGTTCAGAGGGAATTTTTATTGTTCCGGCCGATTCGAGATCTCTATTTTGTGTAAAAATATTATATCTAATTACCGGCAGTTCACATTAACTGGTATATTTTGATGTATAACGGTTGTATATATACTTTAATGTAACAAGGAAACATAAAGAGCTAAAGCAAAAGTGAAAACGCTAATCCGAACGGAAACCCTAATATTTTTTTATAAAAAGTGGAAAAGGCTATGTCATGCCATATATTGTCTAGAGATTAACTTGCGGCGCCAAAGAATATCGGAGGTATTTACATTACAGGGCAGATTAGAGTCACAGCTCCCCAAATGATTCCGGGGGACCAACCCGGACCATATACGGCGCCATAGAATGTCCGGGGGGCCTTATATGGCGTGACAGCTACAGTAAAACCTCATTAGTAGGCGTAGGCTCCGGTAGGGTTGGTGAGGCCATGGCCCTACCAATAATTTGTCAAGAGCCATCATCTTCTATTAAGTATGATGCAAGTTAGCATAAATAACCCTACCAATCCTGAGTCCCGAGTCTACGCTCCTGCGAGACATTAGTACGAACACGGTTAATACGAAATTCGGGTTAATACGACCACTATTTCAGTCCACTTCAAAGCCTTCTCAATACAAATTATATTGGTTAATACGAATGCGGGACGAGCACATTTTGACGGTCCCCTGGTGTTCGTACTAACGAAGTTCTACTCTATATTACTTTACTACTATGAAGTGTAATTATTAAGTCTAATACAAATATCATACTAGATGTTTTGTTCGGATTAAAAAGGTTTGGATAACTTTGGTTCGGATTATCGAGATTCTCATTTGTATACATAGATGCCTATAGAAAATGTACTACTTTACTCTACTAATCCGAACGAATTCACTAATTGGAATAGAAATTTGAATCAGAACATCGCTGTTCGGTTTATCGAGGGTCTACTGTAGTGAAATCAGGCTGCCAAAGGTCAGGTTATGACCTTTGACCTGGTCTTCTGTCTATCAAAGAGTAACTCGGTTGAATTTAAATTAATGATTTAATGCAACTTGTAAGGTATGTAAAGAACTAAATTACCATTGCGAGCGTAATTTTCAATTTTCATTTGCGAATATAATAATATAGGTATTGTTTTGACAAAATTGGTCCCCCCTACAAAACTGGTCCGTGGGGACCATTTTTGTAAAATATCCATGGTATTGAACTAAAATGATCCAACCTGCAAAATTGTACTCCCCCCACTACTGAATACTTAATTAATTTCTGTATTATTCATAGCTAATTTATATTTATGGGTATTTGTGGGCAGGCTCGGACAGTTAAGATATCGAACAAATTCACACCAAACTGATGTATAACTTAATTGTAACCTATTTAAATTCCCAACAATTCACATAATTGGCCAGTGCTCAGCCAATCTTATTCATATCATAGCTTCATGAAATCACATTAACAAAGGCAACATTAAATGATTATGTGATGATTATTAAACAAAATATAATTTACTTACTAATTCAATGTTTTTGAAATTTCTAACTACAGTTTGTCAGTTTTGGCCTTTCCATACCATTTCCATACCGCCCATTAGATGTTTGTTAAGGATAGAGTTCCTTTGAGGACTTCTACTGCGAATAAAAGTTCACTCCTAATTTCATTACTTTCTCTCTCTATATTTATTTCATGAATTAATTAACCTTGTAATGTTAGTTCAAATCTTTACTAACTACTACAGCACACCCTCGCTAATCCGAACAGAGGTGTTCCGATTCAAAAATCTTCTGTTCCGATTAGTGAATTCGTTCGGATTAGTGAAGTAATGCATTTTCTATGGGCATCTATAAGCGAGAATCTCGATAATCCGAACCAAACTTGTACAAACCTTGTTAATCAGCACTAAACATCTAGTTTACTCCTTAAAATACTTGCCTGAGACTTATTTTTTATACTTCCATTGCAATTTACTATTTTTCCACATTTATTAGAAGAATATTTTGGTTTCTCCTGTTCGGATTATCGAGGGTTCGGATTAGCGGGGTTCGGATTAGCGAGGGTGAACTGTATTAGGTAATTTGAAATACGTATAAATAACAAAAGAAAAGTAGAAAACTATTTTCCTATGAATTAAGTATTCAGTAGTGGGGGGGGTACAATTTTGCAGGGGGATCATTTTAGATCAATACCATGGTTATTTCACAAAAATGGTCCCCCCGGACCAATTCCGTAGGGGGACCAGTTTTGTCAAAATATTACAATTTTATGAACAAATACATAGAAAATACCAAATAAAAGTAGGAAACAGCCATAGTATTTACTATTAAGTAATCACCAATACATAACAATTACTATTAAGTAATTAGTAGTAGGGGGGACCACTTTTGCAGGGGGGACCAGTTTTGTTCAGTACCATGGATATTTGACAAAACTGGTCTCCCCGGACCAGTTTTGTAGGGGGGGACCATTTTTTGTCAAAACAGTATTACTGTTATTCTTAACGTGTAGACTTGAAATTACCTTGAAATGACCTGACAGTGTAGGACCTTGCCTAATTTGCCTAATTTTCGGGAATTTCGTTACGTAACGTTTGAACGTCCCTTGATTCCTATATTTCATCATATGTGTAGATGCGCGTATATTAGAGTTGTTTGTATCATAAGCGGAATTGAAATACTTATTTTAACAATAGTATTTTTCAATTTGACCATGGATAAGATTTAATTCTATACAAAAACCATTGGAGTAGCTCAGTAGCATGGTAAGGTCAGGTATGGCAATAAGTAGCACTTTTGATTAATGTAGGGAAGTGCTACGACTGATAGAGATACAAATTATTATTTCTTTTTAATTAATTATATATTATGTTATTTATATATGATTATTTAACTATGTGTAGACAGGTCAGGATTCTATATTATACATTCAGAACCAATATCATGTTGGTTATAGTATTTACTATATTCAGTAGAACCCTCGTTAGTACGAACACTATTTCAGTCCCCTTAAAGGTCTTTACAATACAAATGATATTGGTTAATACGAATTCAGGATAAGGCTAGCCGTGACCTTCGTTATATAAGGCCTTACTACTCCGAACCATGGATTACTTAAAGGCCATTGATAAATAGGTGACATCTTTATCTCAATAGCTAGTAATGACAGACCTGAGAAATACATTATAATTATATAGGAAGTTAGGAACATGATATATCAAGGCATACATAACACCATTTAGAATTGTGATATATCACCATTTGATTACGTAATCGATATTTTCGTGGGAATTATCGTGTTTTTATAGCCTGCTTTTAACATAGTTTAACGCGTTATAAATGTTCAAAATTGGAACATGAGGACTTAATTCTTTATATGGTAATAATCTCATTATCTCAAAGATTATTGAAGTTAGGCCTAGAAAATGTATTATCAATGAATAGGAAGTTACCAATTGCGGATAGATCAATACTAGCATAGTTTACATAAAATAGATAGTTTTTGAGTTATGGCTCTTTTTAAGAAATATGCATTCCCTGGCAACCGAGGAATGTTCAACATTCCATTTATAATTTCGATATATTTCATTCAACGAGTTATCTCATGTTCCAATTTTGAACATTTATAACGCGTTAACCTATGTTAAAAGCAGGCTATAAAAACACGATAATTCCCACGAAAATAGCGATTACGTAATCAAATGGTGATATATCACAATTCTAAAGTTGTTATGTATGCCTTGATATCATGTTCCTAACTTCCTATATAATTATAATGCATTTCTCACTTACAGGTCTGTCATTACTAGTTATTGAGATAAAGATAAGACACCTATTTATCAATGGCCTTTAAGTAATCCATGGTCCAGCAAAATCTACTCAGTAGTAAGGCCTTATATAACGAAGGTCACGGGCTAGCGTATTTTGACGGTGCCTGGTGTTCGTACTAACGAGGTTCTACTGTACATTTCCCTGAAAGAATAGTTCCCATAATCCCTGGTCCTGTCTGCATATAACAAGCATACCTTTTTGAATATGCTGGTAGCATCCATCTCCTCGGAAGTGCGCTCCTTCTCCAGGTACCAAATCTTAGCGAGAGTCTGCCAGTCTCTGATCTCAAACTTCCCTCTCTTGGAATCAAGCCATCTAATAACAAACCACAGTGTTAAATCTATACGTATAATTACTCTATTAATGAGTGGGAGGAAATTGAAGTATAGTCGACTCCGCTTAATAGAGTCAGCTCGGCACCAGGTTACTTTGACCCGATTAAGCGGAAAATCTATTAACCGATCTACTTTAGAACAAGATTGGTTTGATTTATTGCGAAATAGTTTTATTTGACTAATAATTTTGTCAAATCGATAAAGTTCTGAGATTTGGCTATTGTAAATATAATTTGAGTTGATTACCATTCGCTTAGAGACGCATACAAATAATTTGGCTATTTCACGATAGCGCGCGAAATTGAAATATAGTCAGGTCTGCTTATTATGAACAAATCTTCGTCTGCTTATTATGAAGCATTTTGTATTATGCACAAGCCCTATTGTTCCAATTTAACATCTTACATTGGGTTTGTATTAAGTTGAGTTCGCATATTATGAAGTTTCACTTTTATGCCTTGAATGTTCATAAGAAAAAAGAACCTGACTATCCGAAATTAAACACTCCCTACCTATGTCACGCTTTTTTCATTTTGTAATACAAAAGGATGGTATGTCACTGGGTTTAAAAAAATCTTTGAATAGTGTTTCGTATTTAATTAACCGGCCCGTACTAATTTCCTCAAGTTTTACAGTTCTTATAAAGTAAATTTCGGATATAACTCCGTACAAATCAATAGCTGTAAGCTACTGAGAATCATCTTACAATTACAATTACTCAGTGTAAGACTGTAAGTACAGTCGACTCTCGTTAAAACGAAGTTCTTGGGACCTTTAAATCCCTTCGTTATACCCGGATATTCGTTATAAGCAGAAACAATTAATGCATTTAGTGCTCTGGGGAAAATCTCCATTTCGTTAAAATCGGTTATTTCGTTATATCTGTCTTCGTTATGACGGGAGTTCACTGTACTCTGCGATTATGTGCCAAACCAAAAGTGTGAGAAAGTAAATAAAAAATCCTCTCTTAGGCTATCTAGAAATTTATCCATCCCAGATTATTATTCCAGGAAATAAGGTACCAAGCCGTTTCAAACGATATTACTTCCAAAGGGGTTGTGGTTAACCAATGTGTGACAAACCATTCTTTTCTATACAAAATAACCAAACAGTTTAACTAGGGTGAGGGTGAATGTTTACGGATTTTGCGTTATGCAACAGTAAACTTGCGTAACAATTAACAGTTCGTGTTATACAATAACACTTCTCTTTTGGAACTATTATTGTCTCAATAGGACTGAATTTATGTTATTATTCGAATTAATTATTTCACCATGTATTGGGCAACTAACCACTCTGTGAACTCTATATTAGTATACAGTACATCCTCGCTAATCCGAACAGGAGATCCCAAAATACTTTTATTTAAAAAAGTGGGAAAAAATCATAAATATCTGTATATTACATTTGAATTATACAAAATAGGTCTCAGACAAGTATTTCAGGTAGTATACTACTGTATATGTTTTGTTCGGATTATAAAGATTTTGACATGTTTCGTTCGGATTATCGGGGTCTCATTTTATAGATGCCTATAGAAATGTATTATGTACTTCACTAATCCGAACGATTTCATTAATCGGAACAGAAATTTTTGGAATCGGAACACCTCTGTTCGGATTAGCGAGGATGTACTGTATTACTCAAATGGGAAATACGCACTAGGGATAATTTATTTTTAATATTTCATTCTTTTTAAAATAAATGATGTGACTCATTCTATTTATAGTACATTATTCACTCCCAAAATCCATATTAGACACCTAGAATTTATATATATTTGTTATTAGCCTGTTTACCTAACTTTTTAGAGACATATATATTTTTATAAATAATATTGTAAATGGAAAATGTGCCAACTGCCCTTCATGTTCCGTTGATTCTATAATCATATGAGTAGAACCTCCTTCGCAATCCGCCTATAAACCGGAATTCGCTTTAATCCGACACATTTTCCCTGTCCAACCGGTGACGGATTAGGCAGGTTCTACTGTATTACAGTGGATGCCGGTTATAAGACATCGTCGGGAACTGCATATAATGTTTTTATAACCGACATGTTCTTATAACCGGTGTTCTAATATCTGCATCCGGCATCTACTGCATTATACCATTTGCAGGGATACGACTTATACTAATTCCCAAGTCATTACATTATATTTATTATTTGTATTAATATTAAAACTACAGCTTCCATTGGAATGGAAGTAATTAATTTAGTTAAGTTATTAAAAACTCTTAGTTTCCAATTGAAATTGAAAGTGAAAGTGAAATTAAATGGAGTTTTAATTGAATTTCAATTGAAAGTGAAAATAACAAGTGTTTTTTTTCTATTATACCTTGGACCCCAGGGCATCGTTGTCTTTAAGTTAACTAAATTATTCATTTTAGTTACTGGGAATATTTGATATCAACTAAATGGCGAGATAGGAATCTATATTACTGTTTCTCTAACCTTGCATAATCCCTTAGCTGGAGGTGTCTGATTATGAACTGCGCTAGTTTGCCTCTCTTCCTTGAGAACGCCCAGTTACACCAAGCCATCTTCCATTCCTCTTCGCTGCCTGGTCTCTCTTCCTCCCTACACACAGTACTATTCAATTCGAGGGAATTATCTCTAATTACCTGCTATTCCGATATGTGCTTTGGTACTGAATATTGACAGGAAACACATTGTGTAATTGCATTGGGAAATAAGGAAACTGAGTATTTACTGGGTCGAAATACCCTCGAAATATTCAGTAAATTTGTGTCGTGTTTACTCGAATAGTAACCCCCCTTGATTATGCGGCCGTTCAAACGTTACGGAGGGTGGTACCCAATATGTGACATACCATCCTTTTTACAAAAAACGTGACGTAGGGAGGGTGTCACACTGTGTCCATTTCCCTGGAATTTTGCGTTACGTTTGAATGGACCATAATCGCCTGGGCTACTATTTGCGTAAGTTTTGAGGTTATTTTGTAAAATTTTATACATAGTTTCTATAAGAATTCGACATTGTAGTGTAATAGTGCGGGAAATGAATGCTATATAAATAGGCCAAACGGAATCAGTGGTACTGTAGGAAAATAACCATCCAAGCGAGAGCGAGCGACTATATTCAAGTCAGGGGCGTAGCACGGCTCTGGAATATCTTCGACAAAACAGTTGAAAGTGGTCTGGCCAAAACTGGACCCTCTTATATAATATAGTTACAGTAAATTAAAACTGGCCGGTCATGGCCGGACCGCGTGTTACGCCTATGCAAGTGGTACTGGATTTATTCTCTGTCATACTGACCCTGTAGTACCAGTTCCAACCGAACTAGTATAACGTGTCATGAGGTCCCCTGTCACACACACACACACACACACACACACGCGTGATTTCTGTACTTACAGTTTGATAGTCCCCGGGGTGGACTTGATGGACTGTGGTGTGCAGTTCATGGAGTGCATGGACTGAGGGGAAGACATGGACATAAGGGATTGGGAGGGGGTCTGAGGGCTATTCATTGGTATCGAGCTGTTGAGAGTAGCCGGCGTAACGATATGTCCATGGAACATCTCGGTTTGCTATTTCTTGTGAAGGAACACTGAACTCTTTGTTAGGTAAAGTAATGCGAGTAGGTACTTTAGATTCACTCAAAACAAAATTATCGTGTTTCGCTTATATTCGTTATAAATCTCATAAAAACTGCTGTGAAATTATAATTTACGGAATTTGAGGCCTACAAAATGTTACAAAACCCCCCGCCCAATTATATTAGGTAAAGTATATACAAGTCATATCCGTGTTTATTAATTAATTATAAAATAACTCTAAAACTAGCCTGAACTAAAGAGGAAATACGGTGAGTGTAAATCAGCGTTTCTCAACTTTTTTCAGTCGGCTCCCCCTTAGCGAATCGCGCCAGTTCCTATCGCCCCCTCTCCGATTGTATCCTATTGCCCTGACCGTTTTATCGCCCACGTTGAGAAACACTGGTGTCAATTATATCAGATTGAAACAATAATATTGACTAATTTAGTCTTGACATTGTGTATCATAATAGTGGTCGCCGAAAAGTGAACCAGAACAATTACACTATTTAATTACTATTTCACTTATGCATATGATATGAATATTTTGCATTTGTATTTCACAATATTACTGTACTTCTAGGCTACCAGGGACTGCTGTACTTCACCTAAATGATCGACTCTCGACTCTCGACTAATCATGTATTCTGTTTAATTAATCGGGAAATCGGATAAACGGGCAAAATGTCTACTCCAGAGCCGTTCCGATTAAACGGCTTCCACTGTAACTTCGTTACAAGCTGAATTTCATTATTACGGGAGTTCACTGTGTTACGAAATGTTCGAAACTGCTTGACATAGAGAGGGGCTGTCTAATTTTCGGGAATTTTGCGTTACGTAGCGTTTGAACAGATTCATTTCAAAATTAACCTAGAACTTTGCTTTCGAAGGGCATTATGGTTAAACAAGTGAATACGGATTTCGCATTTATAATTTTATAACATGAAGAACAAGTTAAAACTATGGAAATCTTATAAAGGGATCTATATAACGTCCCTTTCTACCATTTCCATGGTAGAAAGGGTGAGGAGTAGGCCGCATAGCGGCCGATAACTTGAGGTGCGTAGCACCGATCCGTCGCAAAGTGACCGAGACCGAAGGGCTCGTACAGTTGAACTTCTATAGTATGAATATCAGGGGACCGTCAGAATGCGTTCGCCTTATCGAAATTCTTATTAACCAATATCATTTATATTGGAAATACTTTGAAGGGGACTGAAATAGTGTTCGTATTAACCGTGTACGTACTGACGAGGTTCTACTGTACTATTAATGTGTGATGTAACTAGCTTGATTTACATACAAAGATGAAAGTAAAGAGACGTAAACATTAAAATTTATAGAGATAATTCCTGTTATTCCAATTAATATTTGTCCCCTGTAGAGTCGCAATAATTTCATATCATTATTCTATATCTAATTACTCAGTTTTATCATTGCATTATGTAAATTGAGAATAATATTTGACATTACTTAAACGTCTTACCACATCTTGTTGAAACAATCTATTGATTATTGTGTTTGTGGGAGAATTTTTGTACTTTTTTGTAGTATGCAGGGACCTGATCAGTTAATCAAATATTGTAAATAGAATCGAAAGTTTTGTTAGCTCGAACACGGTTAATATGTACATTATTTCGGTCTACTTAAATCCTTTTAATACTTATTGACACGTATGCACATGTCTATAGGAATTTGAAATATAGCCACTGTTCTCTTGGTAATCATACTAACAAGAGTAGAATCTATAAACATTAATTCACACATCTCTATATTCAAATTTAAATTTAAAATTTTATTATTTTACCTTTCTTATATTTCTTAGGCATATTGAATCTCAGTGGAATTCCTATAATTTTTCAGAGAATTTTCATTTCATAAAACAATGAAGATCCATAATTATTGAAGCCAATGTATAAGGACGTAAATGTAAATTTGCACAATAGCTAACGAAGGTAACTAACTAATAGCGAACAAAATAACTTGTTGTAGACAGAGAAACTGCAAACTAATTTAGAAGTGAAGCCAGATGGAAGAGGATTTGTTGATTGAATTTGGATAAGAGCCTGAATTAATTATTAAGTTTTCAAGCAACATAAGGTTACGAAATATATGTAATATTACAACGTGTATTTATATAATCATGTTATGTAGTTACAAGAGATGAACAAATCTATATGTAAACAGTTTTTAAATGTATTTGCTTAAAGAATTTCTTAAAGTCCTTACTTTACCCAAATACGTCGAATAATCAATAATAAAAACTCAAAAACTATCCATTACAAAATAATAGCATATTTATATACTACGTTTAATCTTATTCTTAAAGAAAAATGCCACTTGTCTATGAACCATAATAGTAGTGCTTAGTTCTATTTCGTAAATGGATCTACCGATGCGATTGTTGAGATATGTTCAGTTCAGTTCCTATTGTTTGTTAATTTCTTGGGAAGTGGTTTGTTCAGATTTAATAGAGGTTTAAGTTCTGCTTTGCTCATTATTATATTAGTTGGGTCATGAACATGTATTAATTCATTGAAAGTAAAAGTTTTATAATGATTTGGCCCAATATACTAGAAATATTAATTAACTCATAATCTTGTTAATACGTAGATATGAGTAATATGACTAGGGCTGAAACGAATATACCAATTATTCGAATATTCGTTCGAAATGATTGGACGAATATTCGTTCGTTTCGAAACGAATATTCGTTTGAAAGAATATTTCATTGAAACAGATATTCGTTTACTACTTTTGACAACAACATGACTTTTGTTTAGATTGGAGAGATCTTCAATATATATTCCTACCTAAACTAGCCTTTGTAATAACTAACTTGTGTCCAATACACTTTATAACTACGAGCCCTTCGGTCTCGGTCACTTCGCGACGGATCACTCTCTCACAAAGGCCGCTTCGCGACCTTTGTTCGTTCGTGGTAGACACTATGTAATACAAATAACGGCCGCTTTGCGGCCTTACCCACCGTGAGGTAAAACAGAATAGAGAAAAGATTTATCTAGTTCAAATAAGAATTTATATAAACACTTATTCATATGTAAATATCTAAACTTATGCACTTCTGTATGCTATTAATAAATCACTAATAGAACTAACTAAACTGTATACATGCAGGTGGAGACAGCAGGTAATCACCAAACCTCAATATGTGCAGTGAATTTAATATGTGAATATGTGCAATGAATTTAAAGCAATAATAATATAATAATCATAATAATTAATTCCCACGTGACGTCATAAACCCATAAATCGGTATACGTGTGTCTCATTTCATGTTGTCTTGCTATCTAAAAATTGTGGGCGACTCGAATAAAAACTGAAAGAGTTATTCCCAAATATGTGCGTTTATGAGGTCATAATCCCGTTATTTTGTTTCAAAAACCAATAGATCGTTGTCGCAGTACAAAATTACCCCAGGATACAAATTTTCAGCTTTCTGGGACTCGTAGTCTTTCCAATCAATTCTGGACAAACAACAAACAAACAGACAACAATTCCGCTTTTAATATACAGATAGATGATTAAATTATAGTAACATTAACAAATGTTTATTTTCCATTGTATTTTGAGTTTGAATTTGATATAATGCTTAGTCATCAAAACGAACGAATATTCGAATATTCGTTCGTTTAGAAAAAGGTTCGTCCATTACATTTCGATTATTCGTTTCAATCCTAGATATGACACATCTATTCGACTTATTAGCTTATTCATTGTCAACCTAGCTTGATTTCTGCCAATATTTTATAAGAGTATAAGTTATCCTCTTTTCATGGAGCATATCTAAGAGGATAACGGCACATTTAGTAAGCGATATACGTGATAGAAAGGAACTACCCAAGAGCAACTGATCGATAATTTATGATTAATCTTCTAATGAATATGTCAATAACTTAAAGTGCTATCATAGTATAATTTTTAATAGTTTACAGATTAATATAGCAGTTGGAATGATTGCTTAGCAGTCGATACAGTCCTTAACATATCTTTGAATAACCAATAACCTTGAAAGAAGATAATATTTTGTCATATTTATTTTTATGATAAGAACTATCTTTTTCACAATTCAAATTATTTCTTATTTTTATTAAAGTTCTATTCTGCTGAATGGCGAATTATATTTTATTTAGATGTACAATTTTTTGACCTCATCTCTGTTATGAAAGTGGTTTGTTACGTTTAGATATTAAATAATAGGTACAATCTGAGTCTGGTTGCTCTTTAGGAATATTCGTTTATCTGGGATAAGTCTCAAATTCATAGAGCCATAAGATTTATAATATGATAATAACTTTTTCAGTTAGGTAATTTGTAAGTTTGTAATTATACCCAACCCAATCAGGCCACATCTTAAATTCGAATTATTTTTAAGTAGTCTCATTTAGTGTATCGACTGTGTACAGTGAATTTCCATTATAACGAAGTCAAATATATTTCCCATACGAATAAAGTAATTAATTTTACTCCGCTTATATCGAACTAAACAAAGGCTCCCTTGGACTTCATTATAACGGGAGTTATTTAACTGTATTTCGATTTGGTGTTATTATCAAAATCCATCTTTAACTAATAATACTTTTCAAAGAAAAAAATTCAGTTTAGTGTCAATTATAGGCGTACTACTAGCATAGGCGTCCTAAACCACCCGGACATGTCCGAGCGGCCCAGAGGAGCTACCCGTGTTACTCGGAGTCTGGGTAAACTCCGGATAATAGTACACTTGTATAGAGGTGGGTCGAACAATGGCCCTCTAGCAGTTGGCACGGCCCTAGTTTTTCATTGACCGGGTGGTCCCAAAGTGCCAACTCTCGTATTTAAGACGTCTATGGTGCAAATATATTGATCGCGAGCTAATCAAAAATATTTTGGAGGCTGAACAATTATGGGCATAAATAGCCAACGGACAAAAGTACTCGACCACGCCCAGGCTTTCGTCCAGGCACAAGTTTTCTGCGCGCCTAGATTAAGTTTGAGCTCGCTCACACGCGCCTAAAATACTAAATTTGTATTACGTCTATGGTAGCACCTCTCGATTTTCCCGCGCCTAGACAAGTTTTCTTTCAAAATTACGCGCCTGCACGCCTGAATGAGACCCTGATCACACCAATTCTATTATCATCCATCGGGCATAAAATCTGTGCTACACATCAATCGAAAAATTTGAATATTTTATGATTTTTCATTTTGTTAATAATTTCCCTAATTCAATTTTGCCATGTGGTTCAGGTGGCATAAATGCTACAAGTGTTATGGGCACAGTAAATTCGATACCCCTTGAACAATTAATCTGAAATTATTATTCAAAGGGTAATTTTTTAGCGTAAATTTTAAATAAATGGCCAAAATTAGTGTCACTGGTACTGTTTTGCTGTTAATTGAGATGTCAGAGATAATTAGTTAATTATCTAGATCATTGTTTCTCAATTTGGGCGATATCACCCCCTAGAGGGCGATATGAGACTCGAGGGGGCGATAAAACGATCATGGTTGATAGAATACAATCGGATAGGGATGATGGGAACTGGCGGGATTCGCTAAGGGGGGCGACCGACTGAAAAAGGTTGAGAAACGCTGATCTAGATAATGAGGGAAATTACCAGTAAAAGACACATCATTATAAGAACTGGATTGAGCTTTAAAATCCCCAGCCTAAAGATTTAGAGATTTTCAATAATTATTTTGAGTAAAGGGTGAGAAAAATTATTGTAAATATAAAGGAATGGTTGATACTTTGTCCAATGACTGTATTATACGGAACTGTGTTGAATAGTTAAAATAGGCGAGAAGTTAATCTGTTTTAGTATGCACATCAGCTCAATTACTTGACCGACTGACAAATACAATTATCTCAATTATCCAACTCACATTTGTACGTTGTTATTATTGATTGATTGATTGAGAAGAATTGAGTTTGCTTTGCACTATAGAGAGGTCAACTGAATTATTTCTCCGAATGAGTATAAAATTAAGATTAAGCGATAAAAGCCCATACCTGATATTTAATTGTATATTACCCAAAATGAGAGTATCTCTATTACCATATTTTAGATGGCATAGTCCTATTTGTACCTAGTATAGCTAGTAGCTACTATGTATATTCAGTAGCTCAGGTTAATGGCCTTATTATCTAGACTGTCTTTCTATGGTTTTGATTTCACTATTAAATTATTAATTAGTTGGAATATTAGGTAATATGTTGTACATATTAGCGATTAATGTTGAGGTTATCTTAATTATGAATTCATGAATACAAACAAGATTACTCTTATTAATCAGTGTTATTTATTCGAATATTATTCTATCCCAGCTGTTAATCTATGAATTTACTCCATTCAGCAAATATTATTAATTTGTGTCCTCTAATCAGCTATCTATCTATGTAGAAATTCGCTTCTATACCATGAATAATTAGGATAGTGTTAGATCAATAGACATATATTTAATGGTTATTTACTTATCCTTATAGTACTGGGTTTCTATCAAAGCAATGAATATGGGCTTACCGTATTGCTTCGTTTGAATAAGCGACCCGACGCTTATTGTTTTTGTGGCCAAACTTATCCTGGATATTATTTTGAAAATACATAAATTAATATATTGGAGGGTTCTAAATTACTTCTAATGGTTCTCAGTGATAGTAAAGTAAGTAAACATACCGAAATTGTCAAAAGCAATGTATTACACTCTAGTTATTAATTAACGTGTTAATTTTACCATACCAATGCATTTTCATTGACCCAACGCTTATCCGAAGCAATACGGTAATTCTATATCGGTCACCTTCTAAATATAAAATCCCGGCTTCCTAAATGTGTTTTTTATGCTAGAAAATGGGATTGTCAGTGCCTGAAATCACATTGAAAAAGGTGTTGGTCAATATACAAGTAATTACAGTTTACTCTACTTAATAAGGTCAGTTTTTTAAACCGGTGGCTCTATTGAGCGGAGTATACTGTCTATGTAATCTATATTATAGTGGACAGTGGCGCAAACAGGGGTACTAATTTGTGTAAACAACAACAGCAAATATTCATATTATATATTTCTAAATGCGAAATTCGTGTTCAGCATAGATGTTTACCTATAATCCCGTTGGAAGCTGACATCTGGGTTCATTTTTAATTTTCATAAATTTGTTTACCTATTTGTGTAAACAACAACAACAAATGTTCATATTATAAACTTAAAATACGAAATTCGAAATGAGCATACTTGTTTACAAATTATAACATTTGAAGGTTAGTTTATATCTCAATTCTAATTGCGGTTTCTATTACTCCATCACTTTAATATAATCCGGACAAACAAACACACAACAATCGAGTTACGAAATCGTTACCTTACAGGCTTACACATACATATATAAACTAGGTTAAGTAAAATTTACTCGTAAATATTTATAGATATTGTAATAATTTGAACTTAACTAAGTTTCCTTATGGTTTCCGCAGTTTTTAAGCGGAACCAGAATTATTTACTAGATAAACATCTTTGTTTATTTAGCACACTTTTGTGCATGAGAAATGAAGGAGCGCAAAGTGAGCGCGCTCCAATTTTTCAGGAGCAGCAGCGAGAGAGCGCTCCAAAAAAAGAGGAGCGCTTTATAAATTTTCAAAATGCTCTGCTGTCTACAATATGCAGTACATTTTAGGTATAATATATCATTGAACTATCAATGAATTGCTTAATTTCGAGCAGATAGAGGTGGTACAGCAAAGCTGGCCATCCTGAAAAATGTTATTGGAATTAGGGCTTGTTCTCCTTGTTGTCTAAACAGGAGATACAAACACGTAGAGGATAATACGGGAGAGAGTAACACCCTAGTGCTTCCTAAGTTAGACTAGCGGCTAGCCCTCTCCCACCCCTCACACCCGCTAGCTCGGAGAGTAGGCCTAAGCCGGCAGGGAGGTACCCAACTGCAGACAAAGGCCGTTCTGACGGTATGTGACGCAAATTGCAGGAAATTAGACCATATGTCACACTTTTTGACCATTTGAAATAAAAAAAATATGTTCTGTCACAAATAGAGTAAAGCCCCCCTCCCCCTTGGTAGTATTAGTTCCCAAGAGAACTTATCGTGTTAGTTCAGTTCCTAACCTCTTATAATAAGTTATATTATAGCCATGTTCTGTTATTATGAACATTCAAGGAACCTATAATTTTCGTCATAATAGAGACATAATTAGTGAACCAAATTTAAGACAAACCCTATGTAAGTTGTTAAAATGGTTCCATAGGGTTTGTTAAAATTTTCATTTTAACATTAAATTTTTTACAATGGCTACTTAGCCATTGTAATTCTGAGATCCGGCCAAATTCCCAGTTACGGGCACCTTCCGGACGACAGTGCCCGGAAATCTGGAGGTTTGAGTGTATACGTATTGCAATGGATTGTTTATACACTATTATTTTATTTATTAATCTAGCAATCTATTATTTATTTATTAGTTGTTAATTGGGTCAACATTTCACAGATTAAAATTCATTTTAATCCTATAGTTTCGGTTAATTGTGTTCTCCACTTATGTATTTTGTGCAAATTACCCTCGGACCAAAGTGCATGAGTGACGAAATTAATCAAGCGGAGTCTACTGTGTTTACTTACTAATTTATGGTATCAAACTGGACCCTATATGATGGGATCAAAGTAAATGCTCAATTACCCCAGTCACTCTCAATTTCCCTTAACAATGTGTCCGTTTCTGTTTAATACAATGCAATCGAAACTTTTTCTGTTCTAATAGGAATACTAATAAAGGAAATATCGGTTAAGGCAGTGGTCGGCAATTATGTTTCACTAATACCCCATTTCAGAACTCAGCGCATCATTGTTACCCGACTTCAGGAACTATATTGCTAAAGACAAGCTGTTTCATTTATAGACGAGACTGAGTAAACTACTGAATATAGATCTATCCATTGAATGTCTAATATTAGAATATTAATTACGGAAATTTTAAATTGGCTGCACTCATTTTCTAGGCACAAAGTTGCGTTCACACTATTTTATTCCTGATAGGTCTCGTTACCCCCTGAAAACCGGAAATTATCCCCGACGAGGTAATTTACCCCTAATCGCCGACCACTGGGTTAAGGAGTACAAGGTTTAATTCCCCTAGCCTATATAAATGCATGCAAGTGACTCCGGTTAATACTAATTCCGGATAATACGAACAAATTAAGACGGTCCCCTGGTGTTCCTATTAACAGAGTCTACTGTATTCAGGCAGGGATGCCAACCTCTGGAAACCAAAAAGCGGGAGATTTTTCCATTTTGGCGGGAGTTTTAACAAAAAAGCGGGAGGTCGAAGATGAAAAAGCGGGAGACTCAAAAATATGCTATTTAAAAAAATCTATCATGAATAGAACGATATAATATGATTATTTAGTATGTTTTGTTATCTACAATTAGGAAAAAAACTTGGTACTCGAAAAAAAAACTAAAAACTAAAAACTACAACTAAAAACACTTGAAAAAAAACTAAAACTCAAAAAATTTGTTGCTCGTAGGTTGACTAATTTACTTGAATAATTTCAACAAATCCCGTTATTTTACTTAATTATCATAAAATCTAAATATATAAACAATTTCCAAAAAGCGGGAGTTTTAAAAGTTTGGCGGGAGGTCGGGAGGATGGGAGAAAAAAGGAAAAAAAGCGGGAGGGTTAGCAACCCTGATTCAGGACTTCATCCAGGCGTGCGCGACGCGCTTCCAGGCGGCCTAATTTTGATTGGGAGCATTTCTAGGCGCGCCAAAATCGAGAGATGCTCCCATAGACGTAATACAAATTGAGTATTTTAGGCGCGTGTGAGCGAGCTATAACTAAATCTAGGCGCGCAGAATATTTTGTCTGGAATCTGGATGAAAGCCTGACTGTATTTATACCCGTACTGCCTCTGCGTGTTTATTACTCTTGTTTAGACAACAAGGATGGATAAACAAGAGATACAAACACGGAGTACAAGGCTTAATTCAAATAGGCTATACAAATGCATGCAAGTGACGAATTCCGGATAATATAAACATATTAAGACGGCACCCTGGTGTTCCTATTTACAAAATCTACTGTAATCAGAATTGGAATGTTTATGGTGTAACTTATAGAACAGACACAAACTTAAGGAGCCAAGTATTTTGGCGCGTATAATTATTTCTAATCAAACTGTTAGCGTTACGAGGAAATATAGCAGATCAGATTCTAATTCAATACGAATACCTAACTAAACACGAAACAATAACTACAGAGGCAGCAAGTTAATTCAGTAGCTTGTGTGGTTGTTTAATATCCCTAAGTTTTAGAGATTTCCATCACAAAACTATGGTTTGAAAACGCAATAATGTCTGTAAGATAAGAACTCTACTGTTGTTTGTGGGAAAAAGGGAATTTTCTAAAATCATACACCTTTGACCCGATATTCATTTTTAAATTATTTTAATTGTGTCGTTGTAGACACAATTAACCAAGAAAAATTCCCTAAGTTCCAGATATCACCATAGCACATTGACGCACTTTGGTATTCAAAAGTTACACCAGTATAAGATAGATCTGTATTAGATTAATTTTATTATTTGAATAAACTGAATTCGGAACAGAAAGTAAAATGGCCACTGATATACCAAATATAACTTTCGATAAAATGGCACAATTCGACAATGTCGCCACTATCATCCACCAAACATTTGATCCCCTAATCGATCAGCTGATCGCGAGGAGGAACGCTCTCCTCCAGAGGGCCCGTGAGCTGCGAGAGGACCACTGGAACAAAGAGGCCACTCGTATCGCTGCCATAGAAGAACTGGAAAGGGTACAGCAACAAATGCAGGAAATGAGCATAAAGGTAAACCCAAACCTAGAATTCCATGAACAGGCCAAACAAGTCTACCAACAGGGCATTAAGAAACTGGGACCATCTGCCACATTCCTATGTCCCGTCTCCAGGTGTCAAAACACGGACACAATCCGACAGCTGATATCCGAGCTAGGAGAGATAGTCCCGTGTGAGATACCGGACTATTCTCTCAAGCGAGAACCGGTGATGACAGCTGGGAAGTTAGGTTATGGTATTAATGAGTTGAATGCCGCTGGAATAGCATTCGATGAATCCACTGAGCTAATGTACGTAGCAGATTGTTACAACATTCGTGTGCAAATAGTGTCTTTAAAGGGAGTGTTTGTGGCACAATTCAGGAATGATAAGCTCAGGTATCCATGGGCAGTGCCGTATCCACCAATTAAAAGTGGTCAGGTTAGACCGAGCTGGATACAGTACCAACAGGGCCAAGGGTTCAGGTTAACCTGTCCAACCAACTAAAAGTGGTCAGGTTGAAACCTGACCAACCTGACCAGTGGCTACGGCCCTGATGGGGAATAGCTGAAAATAATGAGTCAATATTCGTAACCGACACAGGGCACCATGCATTGTTCCAGTTCCGAAAGAAAGATTTCAAACTCATGAACAGAACTGGAACTCAAGGCGACAAGGAGGGAGAGTTTAAATGGCCCCATGGACTTTGTATCTATACTAACGGAGATGTGTTAGTTGCAGATAGAGACAACCACAGAGTGTGCTTATACTCGAAACTCCTAAAGTTCAAGTCCTGTATCGGAATAGAACAGTTGTATTACCCTAGAGACGTTAAGCTTTCAGCTGATCGAATCGTGGTGCTAGACAGGAGTCCCAAATGTGTCCATTTCTTCTCTCAAGAAGGACACCCCCTCAGCTACTATGTCTCTCCAGGGCCAGAGGACTGTTTGGTCGCTAACGCTCTCTTCTTCTGTTTGGACTCAGCTGGTAATATCATCATTAGCGACTATGGGAGTAATGCCATCAAGGTATATACGGAATCTGGACAGCATATTCACACCATGAGAAGGGAAGAGATTATCAAGCCATATGGAGTTTGTATTTCTAAGTTTAGAACTATTTGTGTTGTGTCTCATAATCCTAACTATTCTCTGCAATGCTTCTAATCTGTTAGTGTTTATTATATGTTTACTTAAGCATTTCACTCAATAAATTTCACGAAGTGAATAAATTAAATCCATGTGTTTTACTCAAGTCACGTGCGTGGAGGCATCCTAAATTTGAAAGGTTTTCTAGGAACGCGAAAATTGAGAGATACTCGAACATATTTATTACTAAACGAGGCCTTCGGCTCGGTCGCTTTGCAACGGATAACTCAAACGCCACGCGCTCTCGATTTTTTTCGAGTTTGATAAATAGATAATAAATAAGTAACATCAAATATGAAAAGATGAATTCGTAATCAGCATACTTGTTTACCTATAATATCTGTTGGAAGCTAGCCTTTAAGTTCATTTTGAATCTTCATTAATTTGTTTACATTTTTTTGCCAACAACAACAATAAATATTCATATTATAAAATTTAAATGCGAAATTCGTAATCAGCAGACGTACGTACTTGTTTACATATTATAACATTTGGAAATTAGTTTCTCAAATATAAATACGGTTTCAATTCCGCCATCTCTTAAATACAATCGGACAAACAAACAAACAAGCAAAAAGAATAATATAAAATATATAGATAGATAGATGTAATTATACAACAGATAATGTAACACCTTGCAAATTAGGCCACATAAAATAAATTACTAGTTTTTCAACCATAATTTCGAGGAAATTGGGACGGTGTCGGAGTGCCAGCGGTCCCCCCGTGTCAGATGTCCCCCCGGACTTGTGGCCCTAGGGTCAGATGTCCCCCCGGACATGTAGCCCTAGGACCAGCTGTCCCCCTCAGGGTTAGATGTCCCCCAATCGGACTACTTTAATGTAGAATATGAAACTATAGTGATGTGCATTGTGAAATTTATTGTTCTGGGACCCTAGTGTGAGGTTTCTGAGGGAAGACATCTGACCCTGATGGGGGACATCTGACACTAGGGCCACTGGTCCGGGGGGACAGCTGGCCCTAGGGCCACAGGTCCGGGGGGACATCTGACACTAGGGCCACTGGTCCGGGGGGACATCTGACACTAGGGCCACTGGTCCGGGGGGGACATCTGGCCCTAGGGCCACTGGTCCGGGGGGGACATCTGGCCCTAGGGTGAGGAGTCCGAGGGGGGGACATCTGACCCTGATGGGGGACATCTGACACTAGGGCCACTGGTCCGGGGGGGACATCTGACCCTAGGGCCACTGGTCCGGGGGGGACATCTGGCCCTAGGGTGAGGAGTCCGAGGGGGGGACATCTGACCCTGATGGGGGACATCTGACACTAGGGCCACAGGTCCGGGGGGACATTATTTAGGGGGGACCGCTGGCACTATGACAACGGTCTTAATCTTGTTCTGGTTGAATTGAGGTTAGTATTGTATTTGTATCGAGCTATAGGAAGTGCTACCATTTGTCATGCTGCTAGTTAGAGTTAACGAGTTAATGTTAATATTTCGCTTCTAAGCCCCAAAACACGTACAGTATTTGTTTTTATCTAATCAATAGATGAGTATTATAATTTGAGGTGATTACAGCAGTATTAATAGTACACAAGCGATTCACAACCTTTTTCAGTCAATCTGTGGACCCCTCCCATTCAGAGGCGTAGCTAGGCCTGCATGAAAGTGCGGTACTGGTAGATTATGGTTGCGGCATTTCCGCACTATAGTATTATACTAATGGACATTTTTGTGGGCACAAATTTTTAGGGTGCGGCCTGTGCCCCAAGTGCCGCACCCTGGCTACGCCTCTGCTCCCATTGACCCGTAATACATCTTGTGTCCCTTACAGACGTCCGTGGATCCCCAAGGGTTCCATGGATCCCAGGTTGGGAACTACTGAAGTACACTTATGCTAGTGATTAATATACAGTAGACTCCATCATATAGACCACAATTCAATTGAGAGAGTGTTTATTGATAAATACAAACAAGAAAATAACAAATAAACACTAAAGTTAGTTCCAAATACGAATAAACAGATAAGAACGAGAGGAGACTGGAGAGGAGAGGAATTTGAGGTGTAGTCTAGAGGAGACAGAGAAGGTATCAAACAGAGGGAGTGGCTAACCAAGTGGCTAATAACTATCTGTATAGCAGTTGTTAGGTAAATATAGATGCAGTGGTTAATGGCTCTTATAGAACTGTTAGTGGAAGTTAAATATAACTTAGAGTCAAATGGAAATTCGGTTTAGAATGTTGTAAACAACACAAAACAACGGTAGAAAGTAGCCAGATTTTTTAATAAAAACGCCGATGATCGGTGGATAAGTAAACTCGAAGTTATTGACATGATACATAGTCGTACTACAACTTATTTTACACAGACAGCTTCAGTAATGCAATGATTATTGAGTAAAGCGATACGATTTTTGACAGCTAATATATTCTCAGATTTCCCAATATGTTAAGGAATGTTACTTAAATCCATTAAAAGTTCCTATCTCCGATGTTAGAATAATTATCTATTTGCAATACCGTTCACAATGCTATACATATTGATTAACCTAGTGAATAATGAATACGGGGAAGGCGGATGTGGAAATGTCAATTATTTAGAAGATAGCAAGTCAAATTCAATTTTTTTTCTAAAGATACAAGTAATATTTCCTATATTGAATACATACCTTTTCTATTTAGTAAAGTAGTATAAAGAAAGAAACCATTAAAGTGCACAGTAATAGTCAAGTCATGATTAAAGGGTAGTAATTCTCTCATGTAAATAGTAAATCTGTCATGGATAGAGAACATCTATGGTACTAGTAATAGAGGTAGGTAGTAAACATAAACTGTCATACAACAGGTCAAAGTATTGCTATTCAAGTCTAAATTTGGTAAATATTAAAAATATTTTGTTTAATTTTAAAAGTATTCGCTTAAAAAATTTAGAGGGTTAAGATTTGGTTAATAGTTTCAGCTAAGTACCTAATGTATATATATATATATCACGCGCTCGTGATATATATTCTGGAAGTAAGCGCATACAATAAATAAGTACCTCAAAATAACATATTTTGTTTTATCGAATTATCCGCTTAATCTTGTCAAATTATCCTCGGACAAAAGTGACCCAATTAAGCGGAGTAGACATTATTAACAGTTAATAAAGTGAATACATACCTTAATAGCAGAGATGAGAAGTTACCACAACTTAAGCTCAATACCAAACTCATCAGCTGTATCCTTGAGTAATGAGATAGGATCTCTGTCAGGTTCAGATAGTTCACTGACTGTCAGTGTCTCCAGATGTGAGACAGTTGGAATTAGGTTAGCTAGAGGCTCACAGGATAGAGAAGTCAGCCTACAGTCATATAGCATTAGACTCCTAATAGCAGGATGGTATATCAGGCCTTCACAGAGAGAAAATAATCCTGTGTCATAGAAGGAGACACTAGAGAATTCCAACTCAACTATTGACTTCATATGTTTAACAGCTCTACTCCAGTGAGTGACGTCGTTAGATGGTAGAGTAATGTCAAATAGCTTTAGCTGAACTAAATTAGTGCAAAGTTCCAAACTATTGAGAAGCAAACTCCAATTATTCAATCCAATTCTGTGCAAATGATACAAATCCATTCCTCTTAATGAGTGTCTGTTCCCATTAATAATCTGTAACAAATAATCACAGTAAGTTGTGTCTTCTGCTCTACTATCTGCTATCCGTAGATAAGTTAGATTTGACAGATGCCTAATTGCAGGTAGCAGTGAGTATTTATCGAATGCAATCTCTTGTAGCTGAGAGAACTGAGGTAGCACAGCTGTTAGGCTAGGAATGAGTTCAGAAGGAATCTTATTGAGGTGAAATACACTTAGTTGTGTCGCCTGACACAGAGCTGGTACCATAGTGTCGTAATTAGTAGCATATGCCTCAACAAATAACCATTGAATAGCAGAGAAATGATTAGTTACATCCTGAAGAGCTTGATGTGAATATTTATTCCTATATAGCCTCAAGCTGTCGGTAATCTGATTGGTTGGTGTAGGAAAGAGATGAACATCGGTCTCAGCTCTGAAATTACAGCTGGTTAGCTCAATACTAACTTTAGTGTTAGACTTCATTCCTGTCTCTCTAATTGTTTCGGTATAGGATACGACTGTAGTGGAATCTTTCCTATGGAAGCGCAATGCTAACAATTTAACGGAACAAATTCCCATTTTCTCTATCAAAGATTTGAACTGAATTGGATTGATGCGACTAGTGTCGATGTAAATGAGCTGAATTCGAGTAACAAGTTCGAGAGACTGACAGAAACAAAACCATTCATTAGGAGAAATGGCTTGTTGCACATAGAGGTATATGTGAGTAGGGAAATATTGTTTAAAGTTGTTTAACCAGGTAGCTAATGAAATTGAATTTGTTTCATATACAATGGCGATTAATTCGAAAAATATTTTAGTGAATTCTTCCCACACACTCATGCCATATATATCTTGATATCTTAGCTGATAAGTAATGGGCATTCCAATCATAGGGATTGGTCGCGGGGTTAGGTGTCTGTACATAATGACAAGCAAAACAGCTGCTTTTTCTGTCACGAGCCCGCACAGGAATCTCGTCACCATTTTGAAAAGCGAGAAGTTATCAACTGAGTGGGATATGTACCTGATGCTGAAGCACTGCTTTGTCCAGGAAGTGTTGCTAACCCAGTGAGCAGAGACGAACTCCTGCATGGTCAGATGTACAAATGTCCACACCTTGGTTATCAACCCGACAGAGTTAGTTCTGTAGTGCTCATGCGCTAGACCTAAGCACTGACTGGGGTATACATCTTGTCCGATTGTTAGAGGCACGTTTTCCTCCGAGGTTAGTTCTCTGTTCGCTACCCCGAGCATTGCGATGAATCCTACTTTACTTAGGCATTCAAGTATGTCGGCATGGAGATCGGATATTCGTTCCACCCGTGTGAATTCTGGTAGTCCCGTTCGGGCCAGTTCTCTCCTTATCAGGTAAAGCGTTAATTCGTAGTAGAGGTTTGTCAGAGTGTTAATGAGAGTGGAATCTTCTCCTTTCAGTAGAGCTGCGAAAAGGGACGCATTTACTGGGATTAACGAGAGCTGATCCATTTCGTCGTGTCGCTTTAGCAAACTCTTGCATTCCTCCAGTTTCTTTTCGTTTCGTATTTGTTTCTCGAAGTATAGGTCTCTGTTGGCTGGCGAGAACCCAAGCACCTGGTAGTACCTGTTCACTTTCAATTCGTGTGCAGAGGAGATGTCAGTCCATGCCCCGGGGCGACTCGTTAGAATTATGGTTGCTTTTATCATGGTTTGACGGGTCAGCAGCAAACATAGCAATGTTTTCTCGAATGGCACTTTCCTGGTAAACTCATCTAGTCCGTCAATAATGAACAGGACTCCGTCTCCACTCGATTCATTCAAGTGCTTCGCCAAATCATTTGTCCAACTGGGTCCAACCGGCAATCCCAGACATATCCATTTTTGTATAAATACCGAGTCGACTTTCTTATCCTCCTGAATTCTTGCTACCTCCATGGAATGCCATTCTTCATTGCGGCAGGGAATTGAGATTGAGTATTGAATCCCGGTTAGTTCGTTACTGCTAAATCTGAGAGCTGTTCGCTTCGCCAGGAATGTTTTTCCACAGCCGGGGTTGCCTATGATGCACCAAATTTCCGGATTTTTAGATTCATATGTCGTCAATTCTTTTGTGAAGTCAACTGGCTTTATTGTTACTTCATTTTTCGAAATCTTTCTGAGATATGCAATCTCGTTGTAGGTTGTTTCATCTTTGAAATTAATGGGTCGAGGTTTCTCTTTTAGGATTGTTAATTCGATGAACACCTCTGCTAGATTAACCGATACGACATCTCCTAGCATTTGTTGAACTGTACTGTGTTGGATTTGTAAGAAATCTTTCAAATTCGCATCCCACTGTTTCATTTCTTTGACCTGACTTGTAAATTCTCGCTTAAATTTGTTTTCAAATTCACCATCATCCATTTGGATGAATAGATTCTTATAAGCCAGAAGTTTTCTCACGACATCCTCCCTCTGGATTCCTTTAATGATTTCACAAAGTGCACTCAGGTCTTTCTTAACCATACCTTTCGCCATTAGCAGGCTCAGTGTATCAGCAAAATTAACATTTTCCATTGTATCGGATGTTACTGTCATGTAAATGAGTAGCCATTGCACATTAGTAATTTCTGATTTCAAAAGTTGTACCAGTGTTGTAATGGATAACTTTTCTTCTTCTTGGAACTCAGTCCCGTCGGGCGAGGAATTACAAAGCCATTGAACTTTACATGCTTTTTCCGTTAATTCAGGCCTCACACGCTTTAGGGCCAAATAAAAAAGGAATGGTTTGTGTCCCGTCCATCTTTTGATTGCAAAAAGAAACTTCGTAACTTGCGACAAATCTTCACACAAAGCTTCTGGTATTCCAATTTCATTTCGTATTTGCTTCACATCACCATTTGTTAACTCATTCGATAGCTCTGTCAACGCAGTTAGTTCAGAGATATCCATTTGACAATGGTGGAGCCTAGAGGGAGATACAGTATAATATTGGATAAATACGCTGACCGGCCAAAAGTATTTGAACAACAGGAATTATATTCCAGACACAATATGCTTCTAATAGTGTTGAAGGCTGTTTAAACTACTCTAAAATGTAGTTTAATTTATTGTTATGGTTCTAAACTTCATAACATAGTTATTTTAAGTCAATTATTTACATTATTTATGAAGTGGCATATGTGTTCCTGCCACTTGCCACTTATGGCACAAGTGGCACAAATAGGAATGTGGCTGTATCTCAGTGGTATCTCAGTGGTAGAAATTGTGAACCTAGAGTTTATTATACTATGTAGTAATCAAATCTGCAATCTGAATTTGTATATTCTAATTGCCTTATAATGATCAGAAATTATATTTTTAATTAGCTAAATTTAAATTCAAATATTTGCCATTTTATACTTAACATATCATTTTATGTCAACATCCATTTTGAAGCATCTACTGATGTTATTATGTTGCTAGAAGCTTGAATATATGAATCCATAATACTGATGTTCAAATCCTTTTGGCCGTGAGTGCACATTAAAAGCGACGCCGATTGATTTTTGATACTAACCAAGCCTGCAGAAAAATGTAAACAAACTATTTTAGAGCTGGTATACACAGCGGAAATTATAGGAAACAAGTTAAAAGTATGGAAAATGGTGGAAAGGGATGTATATAACATTGACAAATTCTTTACAAACTATATAATCACCGGTTTACGAGGGGTAATACCGCATAGCGGCCGTAAACTTGAGGTGTGCATACGAATCCAATATCAGTCGATTATGGCTAGTACAAACATACCTGGTTAATAAAGAGTACATAATAAAAAGTACATTCTTATAATAAATTGATATACAGTGGACTCCCGTTATAACCAAGTCGGAATCGAAATGGCTATTTTCCCCCAGGCACTAAATGCATTAAAATTATTATCCGCTTATAACTAATATCCGGAGATAACGAAGAAATTTACAGTCCCAAGCAAGTAGTTATAACGATAGTTCACTGTAAAATTAAAAATTACAGCTGTGCTGACATTTCTTGTTGAAATAGTGCAGCAACTCAAATTTAATTTGGTTAAATTCTGTTTGAGTTACAGTTACAGTTGAATAAAAAAAGATGACAGTCACGGTAACAGTTTAAAAAAGATTACATTTGGTAACAGTTAATAATACAGTTATTGTCACAGTTATTTTCTATATGGCTCAATGGTTGAATAGGGTTTACTTTATATATTATAAATTATGGGTCAGTGTCCAATAGGTTTGTGTTTGTAGAAATTTAGTGAACAATTTCATATTAAAGTTAACTCCGTTATAACCAAGTCGGATATAACGAAGTACCTGCTTATAACGAAGTCGTTCAATGGTCCGGAAATCTTTCTATCTTATATTATGTGTAAATATGTTTGTTTATCCAAATACACATATTAATTTCAAACTTTCAATGAGAAATGGAAAATTGAA
Organism: Hexactinellida sp. DTS-2022; assembly: GCA_028753945.1. NCBI lineage: Eukaryota > Metazoa > Porifera > Hexactinellida > Hexactinellida sp. DTS-2022. Next base: position 15,758,287 of record JAPNXP010000001.1, read on the forward strand.
ATACAAGTTTGGGGATTATCAGAGATTGAATCTGCAATTACGAATAATTTACACTAAATAGAAGCAATTTTAATTACCAACTTCAAGCAGTCTACTTCCACTAAATTCAGTTCAACACTAGTATTTCCTCTGTAATTATCCTCATTAATAACATTTAGAGGTGAGCAAGGCTTGGGTAAAAATTCCTGCGAACTTTAATTGAAATTGATGACTTTTAGTTTAGTTTTAATTTATGTTGGAGAATAATATACTTCAGTTACAGACTTACAGTACAGTTTAGAAAACGCGCTAAAAGCTATTTCAGTGGATTTAATTTACTGTTCTATTTCAGTTTTAGTTTGCAGCACTATAATGGATACACTATTAGTCAACTAGGAAAATATTGTGCCTCCCAATTGGCACAGTTATAACTTTACTTTTTATCCCTTCATGTAAATTGGCAGCAGAGTATTCTTAAAGTTTGATAAACAAGTATAACTTCAGATCATCCGACTTTGAAAATTAATTAATTTCTTGTTTGTGCAAGTTTGTAATGTGATCACTGGTTACTGATTTACTGCAACTATTATATTCTAATGAGACATACATGTATTTGTTAACTAGTACAAGGGTATCAAACTCAAATCGATCAAGCATACAAACAAGGGGGGATCCATAAACTTCTGGCTTGGGATCTAGACCGAGCGTGGCGACCGATCACTAAGAGTGTCCAGGGGCCTATGTCCAATGAATCTTTACTCAGATGGGCTCAAATATCAATATCTAGAGTTCGATATTAAAAACCTTCAATAAGGTCTAGGTGCCGACCAGGGTTTTACATGCCTTAATTTTTTTACTCCCCATAAGCCTTGTTTTTTTAGTTTTAGGAAAAAATAGTATGGCAAGTATGATAAATGAAAAAAGCGAAATATAAAAATTAAGGCGAGTAAAATTATGCATGTGTGCCAGAAAAACTTTTTAGGCTCGTAAATAAATTTATTAGATGGTTAAAAATTAAGGCGTGTAAAACTTAAGGAAAGTAAATTAAGGCGTGTAAATATTTGGTGAACAATAGATATTCGAAACACGTGCTTTTTTGAAGTTTAGTGGCAAAGGTGTAATATGTTAATAAAATCTCTAATTACGAAAAAGCTAATAATGGTGTTTTACATAGTATAGTAAATAGTAATTGTGTAAAGTGTAATTTGAAACATTGTGGCTAAATAAGTTTTATTAATATTTAATTAACTTAATTAAAGGTTGCTATATGACGAGTAAACCAATAGGGGTAGGATCGAAAAATACTAAGGCGAGTAAATCAATTTGGGTACGATCGAAAATAACTAAGGCGAGTAAACCAATTGGGATATGACCGAAAAATAACTAAGGCGAGTAAACCAATTGGGGTAGGATCGAAAAATAACTAAGGCGAGTAAATCAATTTCGGTAGAATCGAAAAATAACTAAGGCGAGTAAATCAATTGGGCAATGACCAAAAAATAACTAAGGCGAGTAAACCAATTGGGATATGAACGAAAAATAACTAAGGCGAGTAAACCAATTGGGGTAGGATCGAAAAATAACTAAGGCGAGTAAATCAATTGGGGTAGGATCGAAAAATAACTAAGGCGAGTAAATCAATTTCGGTAGAATCGAAAAATAACTAAGGCGAGTAAATCAATTGGGCAATGACCAAAAAATAACTAAGGCGAGTAAACCAATTGGGATATGAACGAAAAATAACTAAGGCGAGTAAATCAATTTCGGTAGAATCGAAAAATAACTAAGGCGAGTAAATCAATTGGGCAATGACCAAAAAATATCTAAGGTGAGTAAATCAATTTGGGTAGAATCGAAAAATAACTAAGGCGAGTAAATCAATTGGGGTAGGATCGAAAAATAACTAAGGCGAGTAAATCAATTTGGGTAGAATCGAAAAATAACTAAGGCGAGTAAATCAATTGGGCAATGACCAAAAAATATCTAAGGTGAGTAAATCAATTTGGGTAGAATCGAAAAATAACTAAGGCGAGTAAATCAATTGGGGTAGGATCGAAAAATAACTAAGGCGAGTAAATCAATTTCGGTAGAATCGAAAAATAACTAAGGCGAGTAAATCAATTGGGCAATGACCAAAAAATATCTAAGGTGAGTAAATCAATTTGGGTAGAATCGAAAAATAACTAAGGCGAGTAAATCAATTGGGGTAGGATCGAAAAATAACTAAGGCGAGTAAATCAATTTGGGTAGAATCGAAAAATAACTAAGGCGAGTAAATCAATTGGGGTAGGATCGAAAAATAATTAAGGCGAGATTATTGTTGTTCAAATACTTTTGGCCTATACATGTATGTGTAAAGACATTTTGAAGCTCCTTTGGTGTACGTATAAACAAGGTATACTGTACATTTAGTTTAGGATCGCAATTAATTAATTGAACCAAGAATTGTATTTTTGTTCTATTACACATGTAGGATATTATAGGAGATTATTAACTAGTTGGGACCAGTCAAACATGTTCGGATAATTTACAGTTCAGATCATAGACTCCTTTAATAGAAGGACTAGTATCTGACAATCTGGGATTGCGGAACTTGGGTCCAAAGTTCAATTTGTGTCCCATCATATCTTGGGTTGTACAGATGCTAGAACCTTCATCTTGGTGTCTAACATGGGATTTTGAGGGATGAGAAATTAATTAATTACACTTTTGACCTTTTATCACATCACCTAATGGTCATTTTAACACAAATAGTCTTTGTAAATAGTATGTATATACTTCTATGTTCAGAGTTGATTGAATAAACTACAAGACCCACGGAACTGATTTTTGGCATGCAGGGGTATTTTGGGTCTGGCTCGGACAAGTTCGAGTCTTGAACCAAAATTCACACCTACCATGTAATTATGACGTCATTATCACCTTTTCCAGAATGTGAAAATCCACCTATTAGCTTATAACTCACGCTCCATGGGAGATAGAAACGTGAAAATTTAATACAATATGTATATTAATATCACCTACATATCTCCCACCAAAATCACAAATATGCTTGCTCATTTTCCAATCAAAAGTATTTTCTAAATATTACGTCATCATGATAATGCAAAACGCACCTCAAGTTAACGGACGCTATGCGGCCTTACTCCTCACCCTTTCTACCATGGAAAATGGTTGAAAGGGACGTTATATAGATCCATTTATAAGATTTCCATTTTTGACTTGTTTTTCATATTCTACATTTATAAATGAGAAATTCGTGTCCAGCATACTTGTTTACCTATAATACCCGTTAAAGCAAACTTCTAGGTTGATTTTGAATTTTCATTAATTTATTTAGCTATTTTGTAAACAACTACATATATATTAGAAATTTATAAATGCGAAATTCGTGTTCAGCATACTTGTTTTAGTTGTTTACCCCTTATAACATTTGAAAGTTAGTTTATATCTCATATATAAATGCGGTTTCTATTCCCCATCACTTTAATACAATCCGGACAAACACACACACAAACATCAACCGAGATTTAATAATATAGATTATTTGTTAAATTCCAAAATACTAACCTGATAAATGGACAAATTAACAATTGTTATAGGCAGTTTATATCTGAGTTTACACAATTATATTCAAGTATTAATACAGTAATATGAAATAATATAAGTTGAGTCAAATAGAATAGAACCACTAAATCAGCTTATTTATAGATCGATACAATATGAGACTATTTATAGGAAAGTCTCTATGCATATTCTATTGTAACCATATACTTAACCAAAGTTTAAATATTAAAGTAGACTTAATTAATTTATATAATTTCGTTTCTGTTTACTAACATCAATATAAAGTTAGCGTCTTGTAACTACTCACAGTTCTCTTAAGGTGTCCATAATAATCAATAAATCAGTCATTACTTCATATTTTGTATTCCGAGAGTGAGATTTGATGAGCTAATAATTAAGTTAACTAATGTAAGATCTTTGACAAACCTAGTCCTAAATGGTTTTACTCCGCATTCAATCCGCCCTTTATTTTTCGGAGCCAACCTCATTGCCCTCGAGAAACCGGAAGGCGGGATAAGGCCAATTGCTGTTGGCTGTACTATCCGACGCTTATCAGCAAAACTCGCCGTAAAAAATGTTATTTCGACCATTGGTCCGCTCCTTGCACCACAACAATTGGGGTTCGGCACTCCACATGGGGCTGAGGCGGCGGTACATGCAGCTCGCTGTTACCTGAAAGATATGCCGGATACACATATCCTTTTGTAGCTGGACTTCAAGAATGCCTTCAACAGTATCCGTAGAGACAAAATGTTGGCAGCAGTGAGGGATAAAATTCCAAACATTTTCCCTTTCGTGTACTCAAACTATTCAGAACCATCCCACCTATATTGGGGAGACAGATATCTGGAATCGGCCGAGGGAGTGCAACAGGGGGATCCTCTGGGGCCTATGTTGTTCTGTTTATGCATCCACCATATAACATCATAACATCATATCTAAAATCCGAGCTATGCCTACTATATTTGGATGACTGGATGGTGGGAGGCGATGCTAAAGATCTTGTCTCTGACCTATCAACTATCGAAGTGGCCGCAAATGAACTCGGACTACACCTTAACCGAAAGAAGTCTGAAGCCATCTCTTTTGGTAGAAATGCGCTTGACTTAATAACCTCTATAGTTCCAGATATAAAAATCACCCACCCAGATCAAGCGACACTTCTCGGCTCGCCTCTAGGCAACCTGGTTAGTATTTCATTAGCAATTCGGGAGAAAGTGAGCAAACTACAGATAATAGGAGAGAGGCTCAAGTATTTCCATTCGCAGGATGCCCTATCTCTCCTCAGGCACTCCTTCGCACTACCCAAAATGCTCTACATTCTTCGGACTTCTCCCTGTTATGAATCGGATGACCTTTCTATCTACGACGACCTTTTGAAGTCATTAACCAGCAGGATATTGAATATATCCTTTCGTGATAACGAGTCTGCATGGACCCAGGCAACTCTTTCGGTTGGGTCTGGCGGGCTAGGAATCCGGAGTGCAGTGCAGCTTGCGCCGTCTGCTTTTATAGCATCTGCTGCTGCCTCCTCCGAACTAGTCCAACAGATCTTGCCACCTCAATCACGCCATTTGCACAGACTCTGTCTCGACAATTCTATACGCCATTGGGAAAATATACACGAACAACCAGCACCATTACCCCACTTAATACATATCCAGAAGGCATGGGATACCCTAGTCTCACACAAGAAGATGACTGCATTAATCACCAACGCGCCAGATGATCTCGAACGTGCACGTCTAAGGGCTGCATCTGCCAAGGAAACTGGTGCATGGTTGAGCGCGCTCCCAATCTCCAACCTAGGACTCCGCATGGATGACGAGACCATAAGGATTGCCGCCGGACTACGCTTAGGCGCCCCTCTCTGCCGCTCCCACTTATGCCATCACTGCGGCACAGAGGTTGATCAACAAGCAACCCATGGCCTCAGTTGCCGATACAGCGAAGGTCGCCATGCACGCCATGCAGCGATCAATTCTATCATACACCGGTCTCTAGCTTCAGCCAAAATGCCATCAAGGCTGGAACCTACAGGGCTTAGCAGAACTGACGGAAAAAGGCCAGATGGGGTTTCTCTCATACCATGGCAATCCGGGAAGATCCTAGTCTGGGATGCCACCTGTCCCGACACATTCGCCCCCTCCCACAGAGCAGAAGCGAGCAGGGGAACCGGGTTAGTGGCAGCTAAAGCTGAAACTTTAAAAAGGTCAAAATATTACAATCTCTTATCGACACACTACTTCGCACCAGTGGCTATCGAAACAACTGGGTGCTTTGGCCCAGATACTGCGTGCTTTATTCAAGAGCTAGGAAGGAAGGTAAGACAAGAATCAAAAGACCCCAAATCGTACACATACCTAGTCCAGCGACTCTCAGTAGCTATACAAAGGGGAAATGCCGCTTCTGTGCTAGGTACCATGAGCGTACATGGAGATGAGGAGGATGACCCTTTTCAATAGATTTGGATCCACCTTAATTAACACTAATCTTTGGAATATATTTTACACTGGGACAAATGTATGCACTTGTATATTTAGACATTGTCGGAACGTATTTATGTAAGATTTCAATAAACAAAACTAATAAATGCTTATATAACTCCTGACATTGCCAGCAGTTATATGTTGATATATTCAACAGATTTCAGACAATAGAGCTTATTTTCTTCTTATAAACGTATACTGTATGTATAATACAAATTCGCATATAATGCGGATATTCATTTCCCCGAGCCAATTAAATTGCACATTTCCTGAAAAGAACTGTTTTAATCTACAGCCTACCGAATACAATACGAACCGTGTTGTGTTCGTGTCTAAATAATAATATACTTCCTTTGAAAAGAGAAGCAATCACTATAAGCCTAATGTTTCAATAACAAAAAGTTAGGAAGTGTATTAAAGATAGTTTTAAATAAACTGTAAATACAGGCACAAGTGTCACTCACTGCAATAAAGTAATTAAATTATAGAACTCGCAATACTACTACACAAATCAATGCAATACTAATCAATCAATGGAGAGTAGTGTAGTCAGTATGAAGTGTTAGTGAGATAATAACTAACACCAAATAATAACCTCAGAAATGGAGTTACATAGTAACTAGGGTCGCTGTCCTCAACCTGGGTAAGTTGTTCTCTGAAAAAGCATGGAACGATTATATTTGATGTCAGGTCAGGTCAGATCAGATGTGTGCAATCAACTAATTCAAATCCAAGTATATTTTCAATGGAAGATTTTCACTCCCACTCCTTGTTCCTAGACCCCGAGTGGTTACATATCCAAGCAGGGCCGGATTAAAAATTTGGGGCCAAATTGTTTCCTGGTATCCTCAAAGTGCCTAGGGCCTACGAAGACCTTTATCCGGCCCTGCATCCAAGGCTGTCAGATTATGAAAGGGGCTTTCCGACCGTTGTCTCCATCAAGATAGGCCGAATTTAATCACCAAAATGGTTGTAATAATATTTAATTACTCCGAACTAACATTGATCAATTGCAGATCTGATATGTCGATCCATAGAGGTGCCACGTATCTAACTAGTATCCATGGTTTCGATGCTATTAAATGGAGGATGCTACTAACTTAGCAAGATATAGTCTAATTATACAGGTAACCTCTTACGAGCGTATTAATGACATAGTCTGTTGTATGAGATTTCTACTACCATGAGATTCTTACTACTTTAAATACAAGGACCATGGATGACAAATTGCTATGAGATTCATACTACCTTTGTTAACTTATTCTTTCTCACCTGTTTTCTCAAGATCTATTCTCAATATAATTGAGTGTTTTAACCACATGAATAACCAATTTATAAAAGTATAGCAAGAATTTAATTGTGATACTGTAATGGAATAAATTCCATTTGCTAATAGAATTACAGTACATAATAGATATAGTGATCATGGATATAGTGATATATTGGATATAGTGATAATTTTGCAGCTTTAGGTGCGTCCCCGAGCAAATCCCATACAAATTTTAATGGTTATACTAGTGATATCATTATTGGATATAGTGATAATTTGTGTACAGATTACACAAGAATATTGGATTTTTGACCTTCCTTGGACCCCATAATTTCATATTTTACAGTATAAATATCGTTAGCACTTGAATTTGATAAGGAATTTGATTATTCTTTTCAGAATATAAGTATTGATGATGTATACAGTCATATATTAGATGCGGTGATACAGTGGATATAGTGATATAATGGGTATAGTGATATATTGGATATAGTGATATATCGGATATAATGATAATTTGGCCACAAATCAGATGTTCCCACCATGATCACTATATCCAATATGTACTGTAGTATTATTTAGTTACTAACTAATTTCTAAAAAGGATTACAAAAGAGTTTTGATTGCAAATCTATACTATTAATAGAGCAGTGTCTGTGTGTGTGTGTGTGTCCGCAACCGATCTCAAATCGCATTTTGATTGGCCCAATTCAACCCTAATATTTATCTCCTAATATGCATTGTTGAGATTCATTTTTTGAATAAATACTACATACGGAAACAAAAATTCTTTTGTTAAAAATTCAATTGAACCTTCTACAAACCCGGGCAACTCATCGGAAATACCACATAGTCCTAAGGCAATATCTGCCATAAAGCGTTTATTTCGCAATAAAATGTTGAAAAGAAAAACACGCCTTAATCCCGAAGTTCGCGCAGCTGAAAATGCCTCCAATAGAAATACTCAGAAAAGGGGACGCCTTGATTCTGAAGTTCGTGCAGCTGATAATGTCTCAGATAGGGAGCAACATATGCGCATGCGAAAGCAAAAAAAACTATTCGAAAAGGCGAATCACTGTAATATCGACGATCTAGAATCAGTTGATACATTAGTTGAACCACATACAGTTGAAACCGGATATTTTTAACACCGGATATTTTTAACAATCGGATATTTTTAACACATTTTCTTGTAAATAATTAATTATTGTTGTTGTTATAAAATCGGGTATTTTTAACAATCGGATATTTTTAACAAATTTTCGTGTAAAGAATGTGTTAAAAATATCCGGTTTCAACTGTATTTGCGGTGGAATGAACACAAAGTGCAGAGAGCGTAGAGCCCTTATGTGGATAGGAGAAAAACTGTCTACTTCTTCAATAAAATCGCCCAAATTTGGACTTTGTTGTCTCTCAGGGATGATTAAATTATCAGAACTTCCAATTCCACCATCCCCCCTTCGAGAGCTTCTGACAAATAATGATGCAGTATCAAAGAAATTTCGAAAGAATATAAGAACATACAATTCGGGACTAGCTATGGCAACAATGAAGGCAACCCAGGACATACTACCATCAGGAATTCAAAGTTATGGAATTCATGGGGCTGTTTATCGTATGATAGGACCAATGAGACCAGAAGAAGGGAGAGAACCCAAAAGTCTTCAGACGTATTTCGTTGACCCGGATCAACAAACTACTATACGCATGCTAGGAATACCTGAACAAGTACGACATAGTTTAGATGTAACATGTCTTCGAGATCTCGAGAATATGCTGAGGAACTATAACCCATATGTTCAATCGTTTCTATCAGTTAATGAGATGGTGGAATCTGGTGTTATAAATCCACATGAAGTACGAATAGGATTCCATGCCGACCATAAACCGGCTAACGAACATCAGGAATGTATAATTCACCGTCAACTTCAAACTCTGAAATCGCTATCATCATTCCTGGGGTGGGAGATGAAATAAGTAGTCGATTAGTCATATTGAATCATCAAGATGACCCTACAAATCCGATGCAGATTCGACATGGGCTCATTCAGTTGGATGAAACCCACCGAAGTTATGATCCCTTCAATATCCTCTTCTTTTTCCAACAGGACAAGATGGTGGAACATTGGAATCCCGCACCATGGTTCTGGACGGCGAACGGTTTCCACAATGGAATTTTACTGCTACAGGTTAATGCAACGATCCAATACGAGTTACTTGCACGCGAGTGGACGACTTCTTCAGCAATATATGGTAGATCAATATGCGAAAGTTGAGCAAGCTCGCATTAATTGGGTTAAGAGGAATCAGGCAACAATCAGATCTGCATTGTATCAAGGTTTAGTCGATGCGGTCGCCGCTGGTGATGGTTCAAGAGCAGGTCTAAGGATTATCTTACCCACTTCATTCCATGGTGGTCCGAGACATATGCATATGTTATATCAAGATGCGATGTCGATTGTACGAAAATATGGTAAACCCACCCTTTTCATAACCTTCACATGCAATCCACGATGGAATGAGATAGCTTTGGAGTTAAAGCCAGGACAGACTGCACAGGATCTGCCAGATTTGATTTCGAGAGTATTTAACCTCAAGAAAAAACAGCTACTTAAAGATATTCTTGATGAAATGATATTCGGACATGTACAAGCACACGTACATACGATTGAATTCCAAAAGCGTGGCCTCCCTCACTGTCACATGTTGTTTATCCTTGACAATCATAATAATATATGGCAAGACGTGGATAATGTCATCTGCGCAGAGCTTCCGGATCCAGTTTCGTCTCCTCGACTATATGGCATAGTGAAGAGGTATTTGATACACGGCCCTTGCGGCGCTAATTTGAACCCGCGTTCACCATGCATGGGCGATGATCACAGATGTAGAAAAGGATTTTCAAAAGATTTCTGTATACAAACAACTATAGGAGAAGATAGCTATCCTACTTATCGACGGAGATCTCCTGCAAATGGTGGATACACGGCCCTTGCTACAATACATCGAGAGGGAAAAGTGGTGGAATAGTGGTGGACAACCGTTTCGTCGTTCTCTATAACCCTTGGCTAACAACTAAGTATGACGCCCATATTAATGTTGAATTTTGCTCTTCCATAAAGGCAGTTAAGTACCTTTACAAGTACATGTTCAAAGGTCATGACAGGGCAACTGTTAGCTTCAAACAGAACGAAGTGAAAATGAAAATAGTGGGATCAGAGAGACCAATGAGCCAGCTGAGTATCTAGACGCAAGGTATGTCGGTGCAATGGAAGCTTCTTGGCGTCTTAACCATTTTGAAATGCATGGAAGATCGCCAGCTGTTAAAGCTGTTGCCATCCATCTGAAAGACCAACAGCCAGTGAACTTTGAAGAAGGGGAAGCTGACCATGCGGCCCAAGAAGCAAAAGATACCAGTCCAGTGGCGCCCAACTTGCCATTCTGGGATTGGGGCCCCCATCTCGAGATTTTTCCTGGGATGGGAATGTATGGATTCCCATCCCGAGAATCTGTCGGATGGAGGAAATCTGCGATTACTTACAAACACAATTAAGGAGATGGAATGTCGATTTCAGGAAATCAACTATGGCAACATTTAATCTATTACTATTTCTAAATATAATGTAAGATGCTTTCTATCCAAATCCGAAAGAAAAATTTAATTCTGACATTTCTTTAACCTTTTGACGCCACTAGAGGTCAAAATCGCAGACATTTTGTAAAAAATAATCCGCAAAATTTCCTGGGAGTGACCTTTGAATACCTTAGCATATCTCAAAATGCATAAGTCGTGGAGCGAAATTTTCCCTAAAAAATGATCCTTATTAGTTGTTCTTGTGATTATGCCGTGTCGATTTTCAACTTTAATACAAAGTTATAGAGTTAATAATTATATAATGCCAAAATTCTCATAAAATCGAGTTATTATTTGAAAATCTATAGAATAAAGAATTTAATCTATATCGTAAATTCTGTGCGGCATAATTACTTCTAATAATAGAGTAGAGTTAAACTTGCACTATAATAGAATTTGCGCCAAATAGAGTAAATAGCTAGAATTTATATTGACGAGTATGGATTCATTATTAGGCTATTTTAAACTATTGATATCTAATTTAAATTTTAAATTTAGAGAATTGTGGTTATGCTGTTATATATAACATAGGCGTAGCACGCGGTCCGGCTGGTCCGGCAATGGCCGGACCAGTTTTAATTTATTTTACTATATTATATAGGAGGGTCCGGTTATGGCCGGACCACTTTAACTGTTTGGCCGGAGAGTTTTCAGAGCCGTGCGACGCCCGTGTTTTCCTATTAAATATTAGCACAAATCAAGTGATTCCCCATCCCGACATTTTGGAAACTTGGGCGCCACTGTACCACTCTCACCGCATACTTCAAGAAGGTACAAGAAGACCCCAAAGCCGCTGATATCCTATATTGCAACTTCCCAGAACATTACACATGGGCTGACAAAGAACGAAAATGGAAAAGTCGACACCGAGACTCGAAACAGATCGGACACACTATCCATCCAGGTCAAGGTGAAGTGTACTATTTACGCACTCTTCTGCACTACGTCACAGGTGCAACTTCTTTCGAAGCTATTCGGACGGTGAATAGTCATGAATGCGATACTTACAAAGAAGCATGCGTAAGAAGAAATCTCCTCGCCGATGACTCTGAATGGGAACGTTGCATGAGTGATGCAGATATTCTGGAATTTCCAGATAAACTTCGGCGACTCTTTGTAACAATTCTACTCTTTTGCGAACCTTCAGATCCATCTGTTCTTTTTGAAGCTCACAAGGATGAGATGGCAGCGGACTATAAACGTCGTGCAACAAATGCCAATACCAACCATGTAGAGGACATCGCACTAAACTCTCTTTTGATTGACATCGAACGTATCCTCCATGGACACAATAAAAAATTGTCGGATTTCGGAATTCAGGAACCAGATTTTAATCTAGGTCATGTAGTCACAGGTACAGTTGGAAACAGAAACATATATCAAGAAATGGTCGATGTTGCAGTTTCTTCATTGACTGATCAACGAATCGTTTTCGAAGCCATTAAAGTATAGATTGATTCTGAAGAAGGAGGACTATTGTTCTTGACGCGCCAGGGGGAATCAGAAAGACTTTTCTCTTCAATCTACTGCTATCGTATGTACGAGCGAAAGGAGATGTGGCTGTAGGTGTAACAAGCTCAGGTATCGCTGCAAATCTTCTTATGGAAGGTAGAACAGCTCATTCGACCCTGAAATTACCAATACCCGTATCATCAGATTCGGTTTGTAATTTTGGACCATTGGATCCTACAGGTCAACTAATCAAATCTGCGAAAGTAATTTTATGAGATGAAGCGCCAATGATGAGTAGACGAAATCTTGAAGCATTCGATCGGACCGCACAAGATATTATGAACAATGATCAGATTTTTGGCGGAAAGTTGATGTTATTAGGTGGCGACTTCAGACAGATTTTGCCTGTGGTTCGACGAGGACGACGACCGGACATTGTCAATGAGTGTCTGTCAAGATCTCATTTATGGGCCCATTGTACTCAATTCCATCTCACAACAAATATGCGATGTCAACAAGCAGTTCGAACCGGTACAATCGAGGAAACTGATCGACTGATAGAATATGCTGCTTGGCTCTTGAAATTAGGAGAGGGTAAGATTGATATTGTTGAGGAGAAAGGGCCAGATGTTATACAGTTTCCATCAAGTATGTTTCTGAAAGAGAACACCTCACAAGCACTTATCCATTTGTCTATGGAGGACTTGAACTACCTGAAAATCATAGTAATCCAGATTGGTTGGCTACCCGAGGCATTCTCAGTCCCACTAATGCATGCATTGACGACATGAACAAACCGGTCCTTCAAATATTGCCAGGGAATGCTGAGCTCTTGAAAAGCGTGGATAATGTAGCCAGTGAGACGGAAACCACTTTATATCCTCAGGACTTTCTAAATTCCTTAAACATATCTGGACTGCCATCGCATGAGCTACATGTCAAAGAGAACACTCTGGTAATGCTTCTACATAACATCGATACAGAGAATAGACATTGTAACGGAACACGATATTTAGTAAGACGGATGTACAGAAGTAACATCACTGAAGCTGAGATACTAACAGGCAAATACAAAGTCAATACACTGATGATTCCCAGGATTATGATGTCTCCGTCAGACAATGAATTTCCATTCATTCTGAAACGGAGACAATTTCCCATAAGGCCAGCGTTCTGCATGACAATCAATAAATGCCAAGGCCAGAGTTTGACAAGAGCAGCAGTGTATTTGCCCATGGACAGCTTTATGTTGCTGCGTAAAGAGTAGGTGATCCGGACAACATTCGATTTGTAATTGATCAAATCAAATATAAGGATACAGCAGAGCGTAAACGACATCCAAGGAAATCTAATGTAAAATACACCCGAAATGTAGTATACAAAGGAGTTTTGTAGGTGGGCTTGCTATAATGACTGATATATATAAATTATCAGTAATCTGTACATAGCCACCTCTTAGTGTATATTCCCGCTATATAATATCCATGTTAAATGTATCATGAAAATATTTCCATATTACGTCAGCAAAGCGACGCGTAACTGGCTAGTACTAATTATAATAGCATCAGTGTACATTTGCATGTTGGGCAGCCCTGTTCTGATAGTTAACATTCTTGAGTGACGGGTTGAACTATGGCTCTCGAATAGTAACTTAGTACTGCTCTAGATTTTATAGTTCCGGATGGCTCGAAGGGAAGACCTGTAAATATACGATGTCTATTTTGCCCAGTATTTTTGTGGCTGATCCAATCATGCATTGCAATACGGGACAGCGCTACAAGTGAGAGGAAGGATCAGTGGCGGCGCCAGGGGGGGCTATGCCCCCCCCCATATTTTGAGGCTGGCCCCCCCCTAGAATAACATTGTTGTATAGTGTGCCCCCCCTAAAATCCCCCCTGAGCTCCCCTACCTTAGCTAGTAACAGCTGGCATTAAGTAAGAAAGCAACCAATGCCAGTAGTGCCAATAGAGCCTTCATGATGAATCTCTATAATGAGATGTGGTTGAAACCGGTTTTCTTACAAATCGGTTTTTTGAACTTTTTGTAACTAACTAAATATTCTAAATGTGTGGAAATTCCAATTTTGTTTTATTTTTTCCAATCGGTTTATTCTAACTATCGGATTTTTCTTACTTTATTTCAGGGCTTTTCATGAGTCACCGTGTTATGTGACTCGAGTCACCGATTCAATTGACTCGTGATAAAATTCGGTGATTCGAGTCACCGAGTCTGACTCGATGACTTGTGGTGACTCGCGAGTCATCAAGTCAATCAAGTGACTCGTGAAAACTGAAAACCCCTGCTTTATTTCCATGCAAAGAATTGGTTAGAAAAAACCGGTTTCAACTGTATAAGATTTCCCTAATAACGAAAATTACAGTATTTAGATAGGTATTATTTGACACATTATATTGTAAACAATAATAACAAAAGATCTAACTATTAGGAATTACAAAGAATTAAGAAGTATTTTGAGGGGGTAAGATTGTTTCCATTATTGGAAGTATTTTCAATCAAATGGATCAATATCGGATGATTTCGAGCTTGTAAGCATAGTAGTATTATCTTCAGGCACTTCTCCAAGAGGTGGTTGAGAATTGAGATCAAAATGAAATATAACTGATATAAAGTTATTAGCTGTTACGTCACTATCTATATAATAGAATTCCTCGCTATATTCACCAATCTTAAGCTGATAATTAATAGGTCCAGCGTCAGAATGAGACTTGCTATTGTTCTGTTTATCTACAACAATAACTCTGTAATGAAGAATGGCAGCTATTCCCAATTGTTTGTCGAACGCTCCTTCTAACCTCCTGATAGCGAAGCGTATTCGTTCGTCGACAGACTTACACATAATATAGAGTCTCAGTTTGTAGTTGTCAACATAGAAAGTAGGACCCTCTAGCTGCTCAAAATATGAAATATCTTTATATTGGAATTCCCACTCAACTCCGTCCAACTGTTTCATTGTCCATTCACTAATTTTGTTTTCAAGTTGTTCTATCCTTTTAAGCTCAAGTCTGTGTGTTCCACTAGGTTATCTTTCTTGTGAGTAAGTAAGTCTCTTCTTTGCATTGGATTAGCTTTACAGCCATATTTAGCATAATGACACGTGATCTCCTCTAACTCACAGACATTCCTGTGTACAGAGGAGTCTTCTCGAGGAAATTCCATTCCACAACCATTCGGACATAATATGGGGATTTTTATGCAACACTTTTCATGTTTTTCTAAATCTTTGGCATAACCGGATTTCCCACATCCATGTTTTCGCAAAAGATTTCACGCATTGGACATATCTCACTATCATGGTAATGTTCTTCTTTCCTAGGAAATATCTGTTCACAATCAGCACACTTGATAAGAAAGTTATAACAAACTTCCAAATGTGTCCCTGATTCTGAAAGTTTCCCTTTCCATTTACAATCTCTTAGGAGAGGGCACTTAATTTCAAGAGCCATGACAGAATCCTTTACCATATTAACTGCGTTTAACTTGTTTTGATTTTGACTGCACATCAAACAAGTTGTTACTCCTTTGTATAAAGTTGGTTGTCTCATTATGCCAGTGCAAACCTTACAAACAATGATCCTTGTTCCATCGTGGTTAAGTTTCTAGCTAGATACTCCCTCTTATACCCACAACACTTTTCAGTACCTTTAACAACTCTCTTGATATACAACAGATCATTGGAATTGTCAGTAATTTGGATGCCATTATGAATTATAATAAACGAGCCCTTCGGTCTCGGTCGCTTTGCGAGAGATCGGTGCTACGCACCTCAAGTTAACGGCCGCTATGCGGCCTTACTCCTCACATTTTCTACCATGGAAATGGTAGAAAGGGACGTTATGATTTTGATTTTCATTAATTTGTTTACCTATTTGTGTAAACCACAACAACAACAAATACTCATATTAGAATTTTATAAATGCGAAATTCGTGTTCAGCACACTTGTTTACTTATAATACCCATTGAAAGCTAACTTATAGGTTGATTTTGAATTTTCATTAAATTGTTTAGCTATTTTGCGTAAACAACAACAACAACAACAACAACAAATATTCATATTATAAAATTTAAACGCGAAATTCGTGTTCAGCATACTTGTTTACCTACAACACCCGTTGAAAGCTAACTTCTAGGTTGATTTTGAATTTTCATTAATTTGTTTACCTATTTTGTGTAAACAACAACAACAAATATTCATATTAGAAAATTTTAACCGCGAAAATCGTCTTCAGCATACTTGTTTACCTATAATACTCGTTGAAAGCTAACTTCTAGGTTGATTTTAAATTTGCATTTATTTGTTTACCTATTTTGTGTAAACAACAACAAAAAATATTAATATGAAAAATTTATAAACGCGAAATTCGTGTTCAGCATACTTGTTTACCTATTATAACATTTGAAAGTTAGTTTATATCTCATATATTAATGCGGTTTCTATTCCCCCATCACTTTAATACAATCCGGACAAACAAACACACAAACACACACACAACAATCGAGATTTAATAATATAGATTTAGTGTTAATTAATAATTGGGAACATTTCATACTTACTTGAAGAAAAAATAGATGTGTTATGGCCCATTTGAAACTATCTTGGTTTGACCAGAATTGATTGAGGAACTGGTAAGAGCTAAAGGCATTAACTTTTGTAGGGGAATGGTGACATTCTATTGTATCTGGAAAGTAATTTAAATATTTAAAGAAAATATTTACATAATCCCTCCCAAAAAGGTGACAAACCACACACCAATTAAAAGAGAGGGTTGTCCCCACTCCCCATAGGCGTAGAAGTAGCCCGGGCGGCCCGGGTAGATTTTGGATCGAATTATCAATTTACTATAATAGTATTATTCTACCAATGATGCCTTCTCCAAAGCTTACATAATGCACATTATTGATTTCTCATTCAATTGCGCAAACCTTATTGTTAGTATTGTAGTTACTTGCTATATACCTTACAGGTGTTAGTGTCCAACCTGCCTCCGAGAATGTCTAAAAGGCATTTTGACGATGGCTCAAAAGAGCCAAGTATCGCTAACTATTTCCTGTTGGCTAAAATGCCCAATACTGAAGCTGCTGAAAATATTCAATTTGGGAGTATTTATTTGTAGGGTTAATTAACCCCACAAATATATTACTAGCAAAATTGAAAATTTTTAGCTGACGGGAAATAGTCATCGGTAAAAATATAGTATAATAGTACAGTGGAGTTGCTTATTATCAACTCGGGTTTTGTTGCAAAATTAGTTGCTAATAGGCGAAGTTGCTAATTGGGGAACTTGACCGTATAGAATTCCCCATACTTTTGATCGGGACTTGTAAATTGGTTGCTAAAGGTGACAACTCCACTGTAAATAGATAATTCGATCAAAATCTACCGGGGACGCGGGCTACTTCTACGCCTATGAGTTAATATCTCGCCCGGGCAGATTTTGGTGATTTTTGGGAAGCCTTTGCGCCTATGGTTGTCCCAGTATGGATTAGCAGCTATCATGCAATTATTATAAATTGATTTTGGTGTCTCTATCAGTTGTTTTAAGTGTGCATTATAGAATGCCCCTCTGCGTTTAACTAAATTGGGCGAGTGTAAATTTACAAATCCAATAATTTCATACTCTACAATTGCTTCTGTATTTACTTATAATTTTGCTCTAAATGCACACAAGGGCGAGTGGCGGTTGTAAGCACACTCGGCGTAGATATTTAGTCTCATGTTGCGAATATACAAATGTCAAATATCGTAGTTGCTATATTTGGATATTTTGGCGCAAGGTTTGTGCCGATTATACTGGTTTCCCAAATAATACGATGCAGAGTTACATATTTTAATTGGTTATTAATAACGGGAAAATTCCAAAAATACTCAAGATTTTTAAAAATTTCCAAATATACTCAACTTTTTACTGATACTCAAATATAAAACTAGATCTTTCCGAATCTACTCAAGTTTTTCAAAATAATTCCAAATCTACTCAAGTTTTTCAAAATAATTCCAAATCTACTCAAGTTTTTCAGAATAATTCCAATTCTGCTCAAGTTTTTTCAATAAATTCCAAATCTACTCAACTTTTCAGTAAATTCACAGATCTACTCAAGTTTAGAAAGGCTATATTTAGTCTATCTTATATATTAAATCACAATGTTTTTGTGATTGTTTGTTTGTGTGTTTGTTCAGAATTGATTGAGGAACTGGTAAAAGCTACAGACCTAAAATTTGGCAGTGGGGTGGGGAATACTAGTATTGTATGTACAAATAAGTTCAATATCTAAAAAGATATTCAAATCTTCCATCACAAAAGGTGTCAAAACCTTTAGCCAATTAAATTCGAGGGGTGTTCCAGTATGGATTAGCAGCTAGCATTTCAATTAGTATAATCGAATGCTTTAGTGTCTGTCAAATGTTAAGTATGCATTATGGAATACTGAGAAAGTAATCTAATTGATCGAGAGGAAGTTCAGGCATTTAATCAGTTATTTGTGTTCTGTCTGTCTAGCCATACATTTATAACATTCCATTGTGTTATTTGTTATCAAATTATTATCAATCAATACAATAACTTCTCCACGTCCCAAAGTTAGGGGTCCACTGGTACAGTTTCTTAGTGATATTTAATTATATATTTGGAATTGGTATATTATTATACATGGACAAGCTCATATATCTAGAAAATTATCTGTTCAAATTTGCATAAATATCCAAATTATTTAATCTGTCCTTATAGAAACCTGTAGCTAGGATGAACGGATATAAATAGACAGCTAGCGGCCAACCATCAAGAACGACATTTAATTTGAAAAGGAGATGCTTTAAATACAAGCGAGGGCCGTAGGCCCGAGTACAAGTTGTAAGGACGCGCGTAGAGCAGACGAGCAGATTGTACTAATAAATATTTTTTGTGGTTGGGATCTCCATACTAGTTTCAATAATCCAATAAAACTTGAGTATATTCGGAATAATCCAATAAAACTTGAGTATATTTGGAATAATCCAATAAAACTTGAGTATATTTGGAATAATCCAATAAAACTTGAGTATATTTGGAATAATCCGGTAAAACTTGAGTATATTTGGAAAAACTTGATTATATTTACAAATTAGTTGAGTATTGTTGAGTATATTTGGAAATTTTTAAAAAACTTGAGTATTTTTGGAATTTTCCCTATTAATAACTGTAAGCGTATTTTAATTTTAGGTAAAATTTGTAAAATCTAAATCAGCTAGTGTGCGCGGATCTCTTAGGGCTAGATGAAGGCCTGCTTGATGGGTATTCATATATCTGAGAAGGCAATAATGGCATAGCGCCGAATGTGTCTATATAGGAAATAAACTAGCGTTGACAGTACGTAATTTCCAGGGCTTTTCACGTGTCACTTGATTGACTCGATCAATCGCGAGAGATAGAATTTTATTAAGAGTCAATCGACTCGATGACTCGAGTCATCAAATTTTGTCACGAGTCAGGTCACTTGGTGAACCATAAAAACTTGAAAAAACTGGTTATTACGTACGTGTAAGTTCATAAATGACTTTTCAGAAATTAACAGGCTTAGATTAGCTGATTATTGTTTATTTATCAAAGACAATAACCCAATCAAATCTCAATTTATTTGAAGACATGGTCTATGCCTCCAACTGTCCATAGGATAGAGGTGTCTCTAGACAGGTGTCAGGTGGTTAACACCTCTCGTGACACTTTACGAGACACCTCTGATAGTGTTTAGATTGATACACAGAGTTTAATGATAAATACAAACAAGCAAATAAGAACACAGTCAGTTCCTAACACAGATAGGCTGTGAGGAGTGAGAGGAGTCAGCTGAGAGTGTAGTCTAGAGGAAACAGAGAGGGTATCAACAGAGCAAGTGCCTACTCAAGCGGATAATGGCTCTATATAAACTGTTATGGAAGTTAATTGGAATAGAGAGACTGGAGATTAAATATATATTTAGTATCAATAATTCAACATTAGGTGTCAAATGTAAACAACAACGTGTGTACATATGCCAGTTCTACGTTTAGATAATGTGTTATGACATATTATAGCATAGATATGATAGAAAATATGCCTCTTATAGTATAAAGTTAATATTAATATAATGTAGTACCTTATTAGCAGAGATGAGATTCTAATACAAAACAAGCTCAATAGAATACTCATCAGCTGTTTGTTGTAATAGCTTGTGTGCTTCTTCATCTGGTTCCTTGAGGCCATCTACTATCAGTGTCTCCAGCTGTGTTACTGTTGGTATTAGGTGTATCAGAGGGTCACAGGATAGAGAAGTGATATCAGCATATGCTACCTCTAACTGCCTAATAGTGGGATGATATGCCAGACCTACACACAGAGATTCGAATCCTTTGTTATAGAGTCTGACTTGCTGTAATTCCAATACAACTAATACTTTCATATTACTAACTGTGTTGCTCCATAGAGTGATATCTTCAGTTGTTAGGTTAGTCTTGTATAGCCGTAACTCAACTAAGTTAGTACATAATGCTAAGCAATTCAGAAATATACCCATATCAGTTAATATATTCCTTAAACAGCCTAAATACAAATATTTGAATGTGTTTCTGTTCTCAAATATCAGCTGTAGCAGACTAGCGCATTCTTTTGAGTCTTCTCTTTCCATACTTCTACTAATCCTACTATCCAACTTCAGATAAGTTAGGCTAGACAGATTAGTGAGTGCAGGTAGCAGAGAGTAATATCTCAGGTCTATTTCTTGTAAGTTAGAAAAGTTAGGTAACGCAGTTAGCAACTGAGAGAGGTCATGTAGAATGTAAGGGAGGTGTAGAACCTTTAATTGTGTCGCTTGACACAGGGCGAGGAGTATAACTTTAGAGTCCATATCATCAGTACGTATATACTCAAGAGATGCTAGCTGATAAGCTATTTGCTGCTTGAATTCATTTGAGTATGTGTTATCATGCAGTATCATACTAGATAGAATCTTATTGGTGTTTGGAGAAAATATGCTAACAGCTGTAGCATTAGTTAGGTCACAGGAGTATAGGTCTAGACAGAGTTTGGTATCAGCCATTAGCTGAGTATCCCTAATTGTATCAGTATACGCAAGGATTTCTGTAGAAGCGAGTTTGGTATAACCGCCCGAGAATTTCAATGCTAAATAACAAACAGAGCAAACTTTCACTTTTTCAATCAAATCACTGAATCGTTTCGGATTTATGAATTCAGTACGGATATGAATGAGTTGAATTTGCGACAGAAGTTGGAGAGACTGCAAGAAACAGATCCACTCGTTAGGAGATACTGTTTGTCGAATGTAAAAGTAGATTGGATCAGGCAATAATTGACGATAATGAGCAAACCAAGTAGTAATGCGATCGGAGTTAGTTTCATATAACATTGCAGACAAATGTAAATAGAATTCAGTAAATGATTCCCAAGCCTCACTTAAGTAAATATTATGTCTTACAAATTGAAGTGTCAACGGCATACCAATCATCCGCATTGGTTGCGGGGTTAGATACCTGTACATGACGGAGAGAACAGCAGCAGCACTGTCGGACAGGAGGCCACACAGGAACCTGACTAGCATCCGGAAGAGGGAGAAGTTGGCAGTGGAGTGGGAGATGTATCGAATACTGAGACACTGCTTGGTCCAGGAATGGTTGCTTAACCAGTGGGCAGCTGTGAATTCCTGCATCGTCAGGTGAGCAAAGGTCCACACTTTCTTGATGAGGCCTACTGCCTCCTTTTTGTAGTGCTCGTGTGCCAGACCGAGGCAATGGCTGGGGTATTCCTCTTTTCCCATAACCAGAGGGACATTCTCCTCAGACACGAGGTCTCTGTTGGCTACTCCGAGGAACGCTATGAACCCAATTCGCTTCAAACAGGCCTGTATGTCTGGATGGAGGTCTGACAATGCTGCGACTCGAGAGAACTCGTGTAGACCCATTCTCGAGACTTCTCTTCGGATCAGGTAGAGGGTCAGTTCGCTATACAGCCTGGTTAGCGTGTTGATGGAGGCAGAGTCTTCTCCTTTCAGCAGAGCCGCGAATAGTGACGCGTTGACTGGGATCAGAGACAGCTGTTTCATCTCGTCGTGTCTCTCCATTAATTCCCAACATGCCTTCAGTTTGGCTACGTTTCTAATTTGCTTCTTAAAGTATAGGTCTCTGTTCTCCGGGGAGAATCCCAGCACTTGGTAGTGTCTGTCTATCTTCAGTTCGTGGTTGGTGGATATGTCTGTCCAGGCCCCGGGTCTGCTTGTGAGGATTATTGTTGATTTTGTCAGAGACTGGCGTGTGAGCAACAGACCCAGGAATGATTTCCCGAACGGTAACTTTCTTGTGAACTCATCGAGTCCGTCTATTATCAACAGGAGTCCGTGACCATCTGATTCAACGAGGTGTTTGGCAAGGTCTTTGGGCCAAATGGGTCCCTTTGGTAGTCCCAGAGTGAGCCACTTGCTTATAAATTCTGTTTCGATTTCTAACTCATTTTCATACCGTGTGGACTCCATAGCGTGCCAGTCTGTGTTGCGACATGGAACGGAGATTGTATACTGAATGCCAACCAACTCATTTCTGCTGAATCTCAGGGCTGTTCTCTTCGCTAGGAATGTTTTGCCGCACCCTGGATTCCCTATCAGGCACCAAATCTCAGGTTTTTTAGGTTCATACGTTTTCAATTCATTTGTGAAGTCGACAGGTGTTATTTCAACTTCTTTGTTTGATATTTTCCGGAGATATGCAATCTCGTTGTAGGTTGTTTCGTCCTCCAAGTTAATTGCTCGCGGCTTTTCTTTCAGTATTGTCAGCTCAATGTATACTTCTGTAAGATTAACTGAATCGTCGTCTCCTAGCATTTGCTGTATGGTTCCATATTGGATTTGTAGGAAGTCTTTCAATTTTGTTTCCCATTGCTGTATTTCCTTGACTTGGATTCCAACTTCTTTCTTGAATTTAGCAATGAATTCCCCTTCCTCCATTCCCATAAATATAGGTTGGTACATTTTCAATTTCTTCACCAAATCTTCCCTCTTGATTTTCTTTAAAATTTCTGTTAACTTTTTCAAATCTTTCTTAATAAACCCCTTTTCAATCATTTTGTTTAAAGTTATTTCAAAACCGACATTATCT
Source organism: Hexactinellida sp. DTS-2022 (assembly GCA_028753945.1). Lineage (NCBI taxonomy): Eukaryota > Metazoa > Porifera > Hexactinellida > Hexactinellida sp. DTS-2022. The sequence continues at coordinate 15,781,810 of JAPNXP010000001.1, forward strand.
GCTGCTTCGTTTGCTACCACCAAGTGAATCAGTATCCACGTGTCCTTGGGTATCTCTGTGCTCAGTAGTTCGATCAGTGTCTTGATGGAAAGTTCCTTTCTCTCAAATTCGGATTCGGTTGGAGTTGAGACACACAGCCACTTTATGTCGCATGCTATAGCTATTAGGTCGGGTCTTACACTCTGCAGTACCTGATGGAATACGAATGGATCGTGGTCACTCCACCTTTTGATTGAGGATACGAATTGTGCCACATTTGAGGCATCTTGACACAACCCTTGAGGCAATCCTATTATATTCCTGAGATGGATAATATCTGCCCTACTTAGCTCGTCGGATAAATCAATCAAAGCGCTTAGCTCATCGCTTCCATTCTCACTCATGGTACAACCTAATTTAGTAATTGGTATTTAACAACCGATACAACCATCCACGGACTAATGTTAAATTATGAAATGACAACAATTAAGAGTTAAAAGTTTCCAATAATTTTCTGAAATGGATAATTACTCAATAATATTAATACGACTATACGAGGTAAACTTCAAATTAATCAATACAACAAACATTACCGTCAATATAAATGTTAATGCTATTTAAATATACAAAATTATGAATGGTTAGATTGACAATCACATATGCTTTATCTTATATATTAAATCCTGAAGATTTTTTGCATATTGGTTTGACAATTTGTTAGGAAATGATTGAGGAAGTGGTATGAGCAACAAACTAGAAATTTGACAGGGGTGGCGAGTATTAATTCTGGAACCAAGTTTACTTATCTAAGCAAATATTCACGTCTCACTCCCAAAAAGTGACAAAACCTTTGGACAATATGAATCAATTAAATTTAAGGTTTGTCCCAGTATGGATTATTAGCTAGCATTCAATTAGTATAAATTGATTTCTCCGAGGTGACTCTATTAAGCGGTGTTGACTGCCAAATTTCAAGCTCCTAGCAGTTCCTCAATCAATTCAGGACAAACATAAAACAAAACAGAAAAGCAAATTTTTGTGATTTTATATACGAACGTATAAGATATTACATCAGTACAGTATTATGCAATATTAGCTACTAACCGGGTACCCTCGCTTCGCGGCGAAATTAAGGTTTGGCCCGGATTTCATCATGACAGTATTTATGGAGTTGTGACAGGATCAATTAATCACAGTTGCAGATCGGTATTGTGACTAACACCATTAGGGTGCTGTACAAATTTTACCTCCATTATAAAGTGCAAACACAACAAATCCTGGGTAAGTCCTACTGGCACACAAGCTGATAGTTGTAGGATAGACAGACCTGTTCCTACATAATAATCTCGGGGCTATGACTCACACCTATATTTAAAATGTACAATTTAGAGAATCTTCATTATGAATATGAACTCTAGGCATTAGTTCCAAACTAGTCTATGAGATCAGTGACACGATATCATTAATCGGTGTGGAACTTGTAGATGGAAGGAATTAGGTTTTAAATGAAGAGCTTTGCCAGTTATAATTACCACACTGACTGACAACTGGTAAATTGAGACTCTACTACCTTATATGGGATTATTAGTAATAGATGGGTTGAAGGTTAACTTAATTTATGACAGATTGTGCTTAGAATGCTGCAAAAATAGGATTTAGAATGGGAATATCCCTAAATGTGACAGCAAATAGAGTGAATGGAAATATCACTAAAATTGCTAAAGTTAATATTAAGATAACTCACTTGGTGTCTGAGTGTCAATAGTTGATCTGTGTTTGTGTTGGTAACGTGTTAGAAACTATAAACAGGTAAATGTAATAAACAAACGCACTTACAAAATAACAAAGAAGATAGCAATAATGAAGTGTGAAACATTAAATAAAAAAAATACAAGAGTGCATAAGCGAGGAAAAGTCTGTATTTATAAAAAGCATAACGACCTCTTAATTCAGCGTGTGAAGAATCTCTGATAGAATCGATTAGTTTAAATAGAATTGTTTGAATAGAATTGTTTGAATAGAATTCCTCAGTAATGTGTTTGTATCCTAACAACATAAATTAGGATAAATAATTTCATTAAAATGTTTGTTTGTATATACTACATATCATATTTACTAACCTGATAAATCGAAGAATAGAAACTGGAGGAATTCGTTTGAATTAATAAAGTACACAATTGTCTGTTGTGAAATATTGTTATCGAGAAAATAGTATAATTTGAGTAGAATTGTAGATAGATACAGTCTGTGACTAATTACAAGAAAGTGTACTAATGCATATTCCTCTGTAACCATAGAACCACATGCCATGTAAAGCTATACTTGTTTCCACAAATAAACCTGGTACAAAGCACTCTCTTATTATAACTAATTGTCTGGAAAGTCAGTTGCACAGTTAATTAATTATCTAATTAACAGAAATAGTTTGAACGGATTATGACAACAATTTATTTCCTAAATAATTTATGTACTCAGTCCACTTTTTGTTCAATTTTGTGAGCAACTAATGGTACTATTTTGGAGGTGTTTTAATTGATCTGTCACGAAGCAACCTGTCTCCTTTGAAATAATTTGATCCCCACCCCCCATACCACAACAGAGTGTAGAAGCGGAGCCGACTGTATTTGTTAATTTAATAAGTGGGGAATTATCAAAGATAGTTACAGTCTGTTCTCTCTAATTGTCCACTTCTCTAATTGTCCACTTCTCTAATTGTCCACTTCTCTAATAGTCCACTTTTATAATAGTCCACTTATTTAATTGTCCAAATCAACTATTTCCATATATGTAATAGTCCATATTCTTTAATAGTCCACTTTGGGCCAATTGTCCACTAGTGGACTATTAGAGAGAACAGTGTGTAACTATACTACATAATAATGATTTTCTACAATCTGTATTTGGAGTGTTATTATATTAGAACCATGGAATTATCCAGCAGCGCGAGACGCTCCCTTTGGAGTGTGATTTTAGGAAAATATTAGGCGCGCTAAATTTTGAATCTTCTCCTATACCGTATCATTAAATTGTAATTTAGGCGTATGAAATTGGATCAGACCAGGATTAGGAGCGTATATTTACAAATGGATGTATAATGCACTGATTTTAACACTATGTGGAAGAGGTGTTTGAGGGTACTATTTTAGGAAAGTACGTAGCGCTTCCAATGGGGGGGGTTAGGTCAAGCAATGTGTGACAAATCCTTTCTGTTTACAAAATGGTTAAAAAAAACGTAGCATAGGGAGGAGGTTGTCTAATTACCCATAAATTTCGCTTTACGTACCCTTATAATGGCACATTTAAACCTCTCGTTTATTCGTTTATTATGTTGTTAGGGAGATACTATATAGAATGCGCTTGGTTCCAGTTCTTGTGTTGTGTCTGGTTGGTTTGCTCTATTAACGGAATATCCTGTTGATCTCGTTTTATGGCATGTTTCTAAAGAACAACTTAATCTTGTTCTGGTTGAATTGAGGATAGTATTTAGGTTATATGTTATACGATCCTATAAACTGAGTACCATCTCCACTGCTCTATAACACAGTTCAACGAACCACGTGGCTATTCTTCTGAGAATTATGTATGCAGATATTATTCCTATCTTATACTGAGTATATATATTCACTAACTGGGGGTAATAGTAATACACTACTACTGTACGTAACCCAGTAAATCCGACAGTAAACCTTCTGAATCTACGAATCAATCAAATATCAATTCTTACGAACCGTTCTTCTTATTGGCTACTACAGCTGAGAAGTGATATTGTATAACAAACTGTAACAAGTGAGTTTCAATTGAAAACTTTTCCAGTTTATTTTAGTATATGGTATAGCCACACATTACTGCAGATTTGTTTTCCTTATTTCTCCAATATATTACCGGAATGTTATTGACTCAAATATATTATTACAATACTTATATTTGAAATTTTGCCAATGTTAAAAAAAAATTTAAGTGGTTGATTAATTATTGTAATGTAATAAATTAATAATTAGTGTCATTATATTAATACTCATTATCCATTACCATATAAGAGATAAATTCATTAAAAAAACGAAAACGAAGTGTCCTTTGACCATTCTAAATACATGTTGAATGTATTGTTACAATACAAACAAAGATGGATATTTGTTTGTAATATACTATAGTACGAGCCCCCCGGTCTCGGTAGCTTTGCGTCGGATCGGTAGTAGCCGCCACAAATTGACAGCCGCTAAGCTAAATTATTGATTATATAGTTAGTAATTATTTGTTATAGTTATATGCATCCCTAACTACCATTTTCCATACTTTTAACTTGTTTGCATATAATACCGTTGGAAGCTAGCTTCTAGGTTCATTTTGAATTTTCACTGATTTGTTTACCTATTTTTCGTAGACAACAACAATAAATATTAATATTATAGATTTGTGAATGCGAAATTCGTAATCAGCATACTTGTATACCTATATAACATTTGATAGTTAGTCTCAAATATAAATGCAGTTTCTAACTTTCTATCGCGTATACGTACCTATATTACGCACTATGCTATGTTTATAGGGTACAATATTCCAAAATCGTTCAAGGCTCAAGTCAAGCTCAATCCAGTTCTCAATCTACTCAAAAAGCACGACTAAATCTAAGAGCAAATATTACGAAGTAAGCTATATGCTTGTACAATTGTATATTTCTAAGTTCTTCTCAGCTATAAATTATTTATTTATGTTTTCTCTGTTATTGTGAGTTTGTGACGATCTACAGCCATTAACAGTGTTCAATTAATGCACCTCAAGGGAAATTAGTAATAGGAAACAGTGAATGAGATAAGAAATACTTGGAAATTAATAACATGACAAAATACTAACCAGATAGACGCAAATCATACTAGTTTAGAGGCACTAAAATAGAACTAAAGTATATTGATAGTCAAGTAAATTGACGGCAATAATGGCATACTAATTGACTAATTCTGCTCACAGTAACATACACAGTTAAATGGTTACCAGGTGTAGCTTGAATCTCTGGAAATGTAATTTGCTACTATATAGTATTAGCTATAGCATTGATTAAAATAAACAAGGAGAATACAAATTAGGTATACAAATGCAGTGTATAAATGTAGCTCGGGTAGCCTAAGGCAGTAGAGTACTATAAACTAGCTTGGGGTGATTAGTAGTTGGTTCGGAATTGTAGCTCGAGATGAAAAATCCCGAACTACCACTCCTCTTAAATCCCAGAGATAATCTATAGCTACAGAGGAAGTGATTATTTAAGTTAATATGGTACTTGAAGGAGATTATTTGAATACATCCAAAGTGTTTGAATGTTCATAACTCATCTGTTGTATTTATATCTTAGTATATCCATACTCAATTCGATTATTACATTTCAGATGTGTTTATGTGGCTGTTAGTTCCAGTAGTTGCTATAGATTTACTTACTACATCGAAAAGTTCTAAGGATATACAGTAGGACTTCGTTAGTACGAACAACAGGGGACCGTCAAAATTTGTTGCCTTATCTGGAATTAGTATTAATCAGTATTATTTGTATTGAAATGCTTTGAATGGTACTGAAATAGTGTTCGTATCAAAGCTCCTTAAGGAGTCTATGGTTCGTATTAACCGGAATTTCGTATTAATCGTGTTCATCTAACAAGGTTCTACTGTATATGGTACTTACATCTGGCATGGTCGTTTAACAGTTGTTATTTTAAACCGAGTAACGTGATATCTTAATTTATTTATTCTATTAAAGATCTAATCGCTTAACCAATTATTCAGTGTAAGAATGAACTTTGGTTTATATTGACTCCATAAGCAGATTCTAATCTGAATTACGTATGTTAGTGAAATCCCCAATTATTATGGTTACACAACCATTATGGAAGTATTACCAATGTTTCATTCATACGCGTGCGACTTGAAGCTACTTAAATTTGAAATGAAACTTTCTAGTTGCACGAAATTTAATACTCGAGTAAATTAGTCACTAAGGGCATGGAGTGAGCTCAAAATAAATCTAGGAGAATGTGTCGCATAGATGAAAGTCTGCGTTCACTGCTAAATAAATTTTTTTTTTGGAAAGACATGTATTAAATACCAAACATTATTTTCTAAACAATAGTAACAAAAAATGCAAATTATTAATATTATTATTCCACTTCATTAACCATATCAACTGTATTAAGTATTAGCTCCTTATTATTGATTAACATTAACATGTTAAATATTTACTTTTAAATATTTTTATTGATATTTCCATATTTTAGATTCTAAAACAACTACAATAACCAACACTGTTGACCATTAGAAACTAATACACCAAGTGAGTTAGCTTTTGTTTATTTTGTGAATTAATGACTCGATATATTCCCGATTCCCAACGAGCTGGCTTCTGGGTTTTATTTTTGAATAATTTGTTTATCTCCTTTATAAACAACAACAACAACAATTATTAGTATTATAATTTGAAAATGCGAAATTCGTGTTCAGCATCCGTTGAAAGCTAACTTCTAGGTTGATTTTGAATTTTCGTTAATTTGTTTACCTATTTGTGTAAACAACAGCAAATATTCATATTATAAATATGTAAATGCGAAATTCGTGTTCAGCATCTTGTTTACCTATAATACCCGTTGAAAGTTAGTTTATATATTCATGTTAAATGCGGTTTCTATTCCCCCATCACTTTAATACAATCTGGACAAACAAACACACAACAATTGAGTTTTAATAATACGGGCCCTTCGGTCTCGGTCGCTTCGCGACGGATCACTCTCTCACAAAGGCCGCTTCGCGACCTTTGTTCGTTCGTGGTAGACACTATGTAATACAAATAACGGCCGCTTTGCGGCCTTACCCACCGTGAGGTAAAACAGAATAGAGAAAAGATTTATCTACTCAAATAGGAATTTATATAAACACTAATTCATATCTAAATATCTAAACTTATGCATTTCTGTATGCTATTAATAAATCACTAATAGAACTAACTATTACAGATGTGAACTAGTAGAGAATTAAACCATTAAAAAGTTGAATATTAGCTTTAAAAGTATGAAAGGAAATAAGTTAAATTTAGAATTCTGAATATGATTGAAAAACAAAATTAAGGTAGACAAATAGAAAAGTGGACTATTGGAGAGAACTGACTATACTTGTAGCTTTTACCGGTCCTTGTAAATGCAGATAATATCTTTATAGTAAAAATATGGGGAAATAGTTAACAGAGAGATGCAGTTAGTAGTCCAAATACAGTCAACATCCGTTAATTCGAACACTCAAGGTAAAATAAATTTGGTCGAATTAACGAATTTTCGAATTATCGAACGGATGTTGTATGGGAGATACTTCCAGGGGAAAAATAAATTTGTTCGAATTAGTGAAAGTTCGAATTAACGGGTATTCGAATTAACAGTTGTCGACTGTATCTGTTAATTAAATGTTTGAATCCCAAAGCTGGCTCGGAATGTGAAAACTGGAACTCAAAGTTAATTCAATTTCAATTTCAATTGAAATTGAAATTGATATTCTATTTATATCTCAGATCCCGCGCCAGCTTTGGTTAACAGTCAAATATGTAGTAATTTATTAAAATGCTCAAATATGCTGTAATTAAAATGCTCAAATATATAGTAATGTGAAAAGCAAAAAATCTAGACTATAGAAGGAGTTACCGACTTACCGTGTCCCTGTAGCTAATGCACACAATCACATGGTCACATATTGTTTGTTATAAGCTAAATGTAACAAAGTAGTTAGTTTGTTTTAAAACTGCATTTGTATTTGAGACAGAGATTATCTTCTAATTCCTAAATAATTCAATTTCAATTACAATTGAATTATTACAATTAGAATAATTAGAATAAACAAGAGTTATAATGAACAATAATTTAGCATTTCCTTATCTCTAATGTGAATATTCATTGAATCGTTTGCAAAATATGTGGTCAAATAAATAAAAATTTTAAATGTACTTAGAGGATAACTCCCAACGGATATAATAAAGATATACTGATCCCGAAAATCACATTTGCAAATTGTTAATGTAAATATATATTGTTGTCTTTTTGACTAAATGGGTGAACAAGTAATAAAGTCATTTTGGAGCGCTTTCCTTTTATATTTACAGGATTGCATGATCAGGTCCCTTATGATTCACTTTGACTACGACAAAGGGCGAATGGGCATTTGGATGATATTAATAATTTATTAACTAAGTAATAATATTGGGGCTTTATAGCTTCAAACGAATCTTCAACCATTTATGCGAAAATATACGCAAAAATGTATCGATTATTCTGGAATTGTTTGTGGTAAATAGGAGAGCACTCCACTGAGCGAGCTTCGCGAATAATGGTCTAGCCTTCAAACATCAAATCGGATCGCTCTCCTTTAATGATCTTAATTTAAATAAAAGTATTAACTTGGTGTTAAAACCTCTGAACACATATCAAGTATTTGGCCCCTGCCAATCCTAAAATTGCTCGGCCACACAAAGTATAATATAATAAATCAATTATTCATTTAGGGAGATTAATTATCATTAATTATCTATGGAAATACATATATGTTGACCGCCGGCATATAAGGAAATATTGCCGACAAATAAGAATTCAGCCACCACCATATTAGCTAATTAATTTCCAATCTTCCAGGGAAATCTCTAATACTCCATAATACTCCATAAGTTCGTTGCCAATTCGTAATTATCAATCTTAACTGTTCACGTACTTATTATAATTTTAAATTTAGATCAGCCATAGCATTCTATACATAAGGCAATGCAACGGACTCAAATTTCCGGACCATGGATGAACTAGTATAGTCAACTAAATATATGCAATGCAATTATTCTTCGAAATAAGTAATCCAGGGTGCTTCTACTTATGTAATTGTTTTTTATAAAGGTGGTCATGTACAAGACGCATATTTTTGAGGTACCACTTGGTCGAAATGACGTCACCATATTGTCTAATAGGTTAAATATGTCAAAACTTTGAACGCATGTAAAATGTTCAATTTCGCTTTTTCAAACAAATTGCTGTGAATAACCCATCTAGGAGTTATTTTACATAAAATATCTCAGAATCAATTATGGAATGTTGGCACATTCCTCTGTTGCCTTGGAAACGTGATTTCAATGCTTGAGGTCATATCTCGAGAAGGAATATAGTTACAGCTTAGTCAATGGATCCAATCGATAGCCCGTCCTTAACTTTCTATTCAATGATAATACATTTCGATGCTCTATCTCCAACCAATTTTCTGAGAATTGTGATTATTGTAATATACATTCAAATGGTTATACACAATTTTCGGAAAATTGGTTGGAGATAGAGCATCGAAATGTATTATCATTTAATAGGAAATTAAGGACGGGCTATCGATTGGATCCATTGACTAAGCTGTAACTATATTCCTTCTCGAGATATGACCTCAAGCATTGAAATCACGTTTCCAAGGCAACAGAGGAATGTAGCAACATTCCATAATTGATTCTGAGATATTTTATGTAAAATAACTCCTAGATGGGTTAGTCACAGCAATTTGTTTGAAAAAGCGAAATTGAACATTTTACATGCGTTCAAAGTTTTGGCATATTTTGCCTATTAGACAATACGGTGACGTCATTTCGACCAAGTGGTACCTCAAAAATATGCGTCTTGTACATGACCACCTTTATAAAAAACAATTACATAAGTAGAAGCACCCTGGATTACTTATTTCGAAGAATAATTGCATTGCATATATTTAGTTGCAGGGTTGCCCGCTTTTTTGCCTTTTTTTCTCTCATCCTCCCGACCTCCCGCCAAACTTTTAAAACTCCCGCTTTTTGGAAATTGTTTATATATTTAGATTTTATGATAATTAAGTAAAATAACGGGATTTGTTTAAATTATTCAAGTAAATTAGTCAACCTACGAGCAACAAATTTTTTCTTTTTAGTTTTTTTTCAAGTTTTTTTAGTTTTAGTTTTTAATTTTCAGTTTTTTTTCGAGTACCAAGTTTTTTCCCTAATTGTAGATATCAAAACATACTAAATAATCATATTATATCGTTCTATTCATGATATTTTTTTTTAAATAGCATATATATTGAGTCTCCCGCTTTTCTCCCGCTTTTTCATCTTCGACCTCCCGCTTTTTGGTAAAACTCCCGCCAAAATTGGGAAAATCTCCCGCTTTTTTGTTTTCAGAGGTTGGCAACCCTGAGTTGACTATACTAGTTCATCCATGGTCCAGAAATTTGAGTCCGTTGCATTGCCTTATGTATAGAATGCTATGGATCAGCCATGATAATCATTTACGAATTTTTATGCAGCTATACTTAAATTCGAGGCAATTTGTACAATTTTGAATGAATGTAGACTAAATACTTATACGTATGTCGTATAGCCGACAAATAAGTATGCCGATTATTTATTTTTTGCGTACACCTCGTTTACAATAGCATTTTTTTTATATTTAGGGTTTTTAGACTACAAACGTCTATCCATATCAATAATTATCAGTCTATCTACTTATTTTTAAAGATATTGCGTCTAAGCTGAGTACGTACAGTACCGAGTTATACTTCTACTTAGTGTACAGCACTACCCTAGGAATGGTTAATGTATAATCGGCCCCTAAAGAGAGTTTGATTTAAAGAGGTTTAAATTAAAACCGCCCCTGGTACTTTTCGATATTAAACGGTACGAAATTCCTTTATACAAAACTTGGCGTCTATGTATCAATCATCAGACTCATTTCAACACTTATAGAATGTAGTACTTCAACACAGGTGTGTGCTACTACTTTTGGTGTATTTGTGCTAACTAACTTACCTGGCCTTAGAGCCTTTTATTGTAGAGGCGCTCGAATTATTATATTCCGAATTATTCAAATTATTCGAATTATTATATTCCGAATTATTATATTCCGGTGTATTTGTGCTAACTAACTTACCTGGCCTTAGAGCCTTTTATTGTAGAGGCGCTCGAATTATTATATTCCGCAGCAAAGCACCATGAACTTATTTATTAATTTACCATTATTACAACTAGGTTGTATGAATTTGGTTTTAAATTTACGCTAAACTAAATATATGTCGGCAAATGGACAGTTTCTGATCGGGTCGGGTTCCAAAAAGTGGATCGATTCCAACTCTGCCTGGCCTATACTATAATTGTCACTCGCATGAGGTTAAACCTGGGCATAATTTTTCCATTCGTGTATTGCGAAAACGTGTTAGGTTGTGCTTGTGAAATGCAGTCGACTCCGCTTAATAGAGCGACCGGTTAATAGATTTCTTCGGATAATCGGGTCAAATTAACCTGGTCCCGAGGTGACTCTATTAAGCGGAGTAGACTGTATTTATCTTCAGATCATTTATAAATATAAGTGTGCATAAATAATAAAATATTTTTTTGACTCCATAAATTCCATAAATTATTTATAGATTACTACAATGAGTAACATTAAAGAAATAAAGTTCATAAATGAACTCTCGAATTCACTAACTCAAGAAAACGTACACTTGTTGCAAGAAAAGCTCGGAATACCTCCCGCAATCGTAGAGAGAACAAGAAATAACCCAACAGATTTCCTATACGCTTTGAAATACGAAATGCATCAATTTAATCCGACTGAATTCCTCGATGCATTGAATAGGATAGGCAGACCCGATCTAATACCTGTAGCAAATAAACTTGAATGGCTCAATCCTAGCAATATTGAACGATTTCCAGTCGAAATTGTACCTCCATCAGTAGAGACATTTGTTAGGATGTTAAAAACTGAAATAACATCCAATCAATGGAAGATGATAATAGGGAGTGGGTTGTCAATTAAAGTGAGTCAGGAAGTAAATTTCGAAAGTTGTTTGAATTTGTCCATTGAAGGAGGAATAATAAGCCCTGACTTGGGACTTCTGTGTGACACAATGATAGCTGTAGAAAGACACGATGTTGTAGAACAAGTACAAAAACACGTACATGTGTTCAATGGGATGACCAAAACAACTTTTCAAACATTATTAATGGAGGAACTAGAAAGCGGCGACAGCGGGGAACAAGAGAACTGGGTTGTTAAGCTAAGAGAATACACGAAACAACAAAATGAAAAGGTGTATTTGCGCTTTGATGATGACGAGGCAATTTCTCTCGATTCAGTATACACACCTCTGACGGTTGTCAAGGAAATAGTGATGCAGTCGAGTGATGATACCAGTCTGAATGAAATAGATTTCCTAAAAACAATGAGCGAAAAGGAGAAGTCATTGGAAGTAGTAGATTTTGTTAACATTATTTCGACGCTCGATCCGAAAACACCCACTGTGTTATGCTTGATTGGAAACCCAGGCTCTGGAAAATCATTTTTGTGCCAATATCTAGCTCTGCTTTATGGCAATAACAAGATAACCAACTTTGAATACGTTCTATTAATACATTGTCGTAGCGAAGAATGGCATGTGATGGAAAAAACGAGAGAGGAGAAGGAAGAGAAAATTGATGAAATATTTGTACAAAACTGGTTGTTCCTTGCATTGTCAGTTGGTATCAGATGGTCCAAATCTCTAGCAAAGAATATAGCGAAATCAAGAGGAGAGGGCCTGCTACTAATCATTGACGGGGCAGATGAATTCATTAAGGATGTTCCGTTTAAGACCACACTGTTGTACTCGCTGCTGCAGAAACGCAGCCTGAGTAGATCCACCGTCCTACTGACTAGCAGGCCCGGTGCCTGGAGCAACATCAGGAACGAACATGGTCAGGAATTGAAAGTCGAGACCAACTACCAGGTGCTAGGATTCTCTCCAACAGACAGAGACGCATACTTCAAGAAGAGAATCTGTACAGCAGATAAGCTACGAGATACGAAACTGCTATTTATCAGACACGACGAAATCAATCAACTGTCGCTGGTCCCTGTAAACGCCAGTCTATTCTCTTCTCTCTTTAACGAGACAGTTAACATCCTGTCTCAGACGCTGACAAACCTGTACACGGAACTGATAATGTACATAGTCAGGCGTCAGCTGGCTAGAATGGGACTAAAGAGGCTAACGAGAGTCCATAAGATGTCCCAATTCCACCCATCCATCTGGAAATGCATCCGTGACATAGGCTACGAGGCATACGAGGGAATATTCCATAGAGAACTCAGCTCTAGAGAGGAGGACATTCGCATACGAATAGACGAGAGTGAATACACCACTGAGCGACTAGCCATCATGCAGGTGCATGTGAGTATAACGAAATTAGGCCAGAGAGTGAATGTTTGGACCTTCGCACATTTAACAATTCAGGAACACATGGCAGCTGTATACCTTAGTGACTTGAACTGGTTAAAGGAATGTGTTATAGTTAGATTTCTCGTTAGCTCTGATGAGGTGTTTTCAATGTATAGGATGGTCGTGCGATTCCTCTGCGGCCTCTTGGAAGATAGAGCTGCCTGTCTCATTCCTATAATCTGTCATCACCTCACGACAGATACAATGCCATTAATAGAACTACCTATGATTCATCAGCTCTACTATCTTACTAACCTCGTTAATATCTCCGATTGGTTAGACTTCATTAATTCCTATCTCCTAATATCCACATTAATAATAGAGACAAACTCTTTGCTAATCCCAAAGTATTTCCATTGCCTAAGAGAACTGTTACCAGAGAATTTATACTTCTATTTCAGGGATGCTGTGTCTCCTAACGAATGGCACTGCTTTCTGCTGTCACTGAATTACATCAGGAAACTAAAAATTGTATTTATAAAGACTTCTCTAATCAATCCAATCCAATTCAGTTCATTTCTCGAACAGCTCTCCTCCTGCTCCCTCAGTTACATAGCACTATACTTCTCAAGACAAGATTACGCAACAATACAGTCCTATACTACTCTCCTATCAGCTGGTACATCCGTACACTATAAGGTTAGTATCTCACTCACTCAGTGTGAACTAACAGAGATGTATCCTCCCACTCCTCTCTTCTCAACACAGAACCAATTCAAAGGAAGTATTATGTTATATCAAGCTAAATTATCGGATGAAATCCTCACTCAACTAATAAATCAGTTCTCTTATATTGAGAATTTTTCCTATGCACCGAAATCTGATAATTCTGGCTTATCTATTATCTACCCGCTATTAAGTAATAACATTCATATTAAGGGATTGCGCATGGCGGAACTTAAATCATCTGTATCTGCTATACCTCCAGATATTCCACTCGGTCTCACTTCTCTGCAGGAGTTATATTGGTCCATGAATGATACATACTCAGTACTGCCATACCTGCTTAACAACAGCAAACTAACAGCTCTGAGTCTATACTCTCATAGCAAACTTCCTAACAGAAAATACTACAGACACAATCTAACTGATATTATTCGCAATAACAGCAATTCTTTGAGAGAGATACAGTTAGTGACTTTGAACACAGTTGGCTTCCACACTTGGACTAGTTTCCTCTCTCCCTTACAGTCCTGTCATAAACTGGTTCGTCTAGTGCTGCATAGATGTCCATTCCCTCCTAATGACATCAGTTACTGGTATACTGCCATAAGATATCTCCAGTCCCTTGTTGACTTGCGTCTCGCTGCTATCCCAATGGGAGACATAGGATTAATGATTCTGTGTAAGAGCTTGAATCTCCATCCAGCTTTAAGGCATTTAACTATCAGCAAATGCAAACTAACTAGTAACTCCTGTGAACCTATCTCAATGCTAATACACGCTCTCCCATACCTGAGACGGCTGAAAATACACAAATCTGAGCTCTCAAATCCAGATCCTATCCCGCTACAATTAGTGATACAGACAGCTGAGATGTTCTTTGTTGAGATTCAATACAAAAAATGAACACATGACAATCTGATTAATTTTATTATCATACATGTAATATGAAACTAATAATTATGTATAATACAATATACTTCTCAGAATACCTCCGAATTCTTGTACCTTATTGTTTGATAGATGAATGTAAATAATCGAGTCTCTTCTCTCAATTATTTAATTAATTAATTGATTAATTAATACTATATACTGTAGTACTCCAGTTCTTGTTTATTAAAATGATAATAGTATTGCTCTTGAATTTGATGTAATTATAACTACTATAGAACCTCGTTAGTACAAACACAGTTAATAAGAAATTCCTATTAATAAGAACATAATTTCAGCCCCTTCAAATCATTTTCAACATAATTGAAACCGATTAATTTGAATTCCGGATCAAGCGAACTTATATTTTGAAGATCCCCTGCTGTTCGTACGAACGAGGTTCTATTGTAATTATGTACTATTACCTCCATCAAATGTTAATACACTACAAGTTAAGTACATAGGCGTCGAACATTTCGGATTTCGGAAAAATATGCTAACGGGACCACGAGGTTTCGGGAGTTCCTCTCATTGAGATTAATAATAACAAGCTGCTCGTCCGCGCTACGCGCGTTATTACAACTTGCACTCGGGCCTGCGGCTCTATCTGTTATTCATGGCGAATACCTTTTTAAATGTTATGCCGGTTGTATTTAAATACTGTGGAATGTAACGAAAAATAAAATTTTGCCATTTTGTAGTAAAAAGTACGGTCTGCCAAATTCGTAATCCTTCTCCCCCTTGGAAGCGTTACGTAACGTTCGAAGGCTTCATACACAGGTTGGTTATATTATGCGAAATCATATAGGAATTATTTTAACAGCCCGCTAGCCTATGTACAAATAACCGTTGTATAGTGAAATTTAGCAGATTCTACTGTACCGCATATTTGTATCAGAGCAGGGAATCCCAACCTCTTTCAGGTGTGGCATCCTAATCAGACTGATTCAGTATATTTATATCGGAGGACCCCAACTTTAGGTTGTTATAAGGACAAAGTAAATTAATTATAAATACTAACCCAGTACCCGCCGGAATATTAGTGCTAACTTAAGCAGACAATCTTATAGATTAGAGAGCTTGCCCGTGTGTATAATACAGAATCCAAATATTGTAAATTAACGAACATTACGGAACTGTACAACTTGAACCCAGATTGGAAACAGTTTTTGTATTGATTGATAATAATTGGATATCAAATAGACACAATGGAATGTTATAAATGTATGGCTAGACAGAGGTAACAGAATAACTGATTGGATGAATGAACTTCTTCTCGACCAATTAAATTAGTCTTAGATAGGCATTCTATAATGCACACATAATAGGGACACTAAAATCCTTTATACTAATTCAATGCTAGCTGCTAATTCATACTGGAAACCCCTCGAATTTAATAGGCTAAAGTTTTGGCACCTTTAGGGAGGGAAGATGTGATATTTTTCTTAGATATGAGAACTTGTTCCTAGAAACAATATTTCCTACCACTCTGGGCCCCATGGGCGGATAACTGGGGGGGGCAGGGGGGGCGCGCCCCCCCAAATTTATAATCTGGGGGGGCCGCCCCCCCAAATTTTATATCTAAAAACTGGATTTTCCATGTCAGTTTGTAAGTAAAAATGGTCTACTAGGTTTAAAAATTATATAATCCCGAGAATCCCGACCTGAAGCTTAATTACTTAGCTTTATCTTTGTTGTAATGTCTATTAGCTCTAAGTAGTAATGGGTTTCCTATTATAATGGATAAAATATGATTTCAATTTAAACAGTTGCTGTGAAAATTTTGTCTCGCCCCCCCAGAATTTCAGGAATTTTTAGATAACTATCCGCCTATGCCTCTGGCCTCTGCCAAATTTCAAGTCTGTAGCTCTTACCAATTCCTCAATCAATTCCGAACAAAAAGAAGAAAAATCATTGTGATTTAAATATACGAGCCCTTCGGTCTCGGTCGCTTCGCGACGGATCACTCCCTCACAAAAGTCGCTTCGCGACTTTTGTTCGTTCGTGTTAGGCACTACGCGATACAATTAACTGCCGCTTCGCGGCCTTTCCCTTCCCAAAAAGCAATAATATTTAATTACTAATGAGTTCACCTGTGGTTAGTGAATTATACATCATTACTTAATAATGCGCGTCTAAAATTCATTTTGGGTTGTGATTACTGTATTTGTTTGGGGAATTATGTTGAGCAAGTTATTTTCATTGCTCAATAGTCATTAATTATTTCAGTAAATTGAATTGCAGAGTAATTTACTCACTTTGGGTGTAATCTCTCCATAATACTGGTTTAAAGATGAGAATAAGACCGCTTCGCGGTCTTATTCTCACCATTAAACCATTATTATGGAGAGGTAAATCCAGGGGTGCAAAATATTTTATTTATAAATAGTAATAAAGTTCTACATCTCAATGAACAATTCTTTTTGCAGGAGCTGGGTTAGTGAATTATTTAATTTAATTGATAGGAATAATTAACATGATAAATCTCATCGTTAGGCAGAACCAAAATCCTAGATTACTTAACTTAATTAATCTCATTTCTAGTAGAAATCCTAGGTTCCATTGATAGTCTTATTATATGCAGGTGTAATAAATAAACAATGCATTAGAGACTCTAAGCGCATTCTTGTTAACAAATTAGATTGATACTAAATATTATGCATACTACTTATGTGATTGACGTAAGCTAAATACATCACGAATAGAAATAAACTGATGGAAGCCAAACTGGATTAATCAAGTATGCAATTTCGGAAATATTGTGGGTGAAGATTAAATCATAAACCTCAATATATGCAATGATGCAGCAATTAGAAGTTACATTTTTGTTATGACCTGGCTCAGATAAAATGCAAAATTATAAAAATTTCTAGAGACATGAAATACATTCTGTTTTATAATGTGACAAAATTATTTGTCGATTGAACCAAAAGTGTAAGAGCTGCAGGGCTTTGAATATATCATGATATATGATATATATATCATATCTTTTTTTTTTCAAATCGAGATATATCAATCATATCATATCACTTGGATTGAGGTGATATTTATATCATATATCTTGTAGTGATATATTATATCATTTGATGATATATATATCACATTGAATGTTCATTGATGCTTTTCAGTTTCATATGTATAAAGTTTTTATTTATTTTTATCATTTGTTATTTGCGACAATTTTCATGTGTAGCTATTACTAAGTATGTCGAGTGGTCGGAGTGGACCCAAATGGTTTCAATATATATCATATCAGATATAGTGCCGTAGCCACCAATTAAAAGTGGTCAGGTTAGACCGGGCTGGATACAGTACCAACAGGACCAAGGGTTCAGGTTAACCTGTCCAACCAACCAAAAGTGGTCAGGTTGAAACCTGACCAACCTGACCAGTGGCTACGGCCCTGATATATATCTGATATGATATATTCAAAGTCCTGACTGGTGATATACATATATATATCTGATATATATATCTGATATATATATATCTGATATATATATCATTGTTGAATTTACTAAACATGTATATCACTCATATATCATTTGGATGATATGATATATACATCATATATCATATCAGATATATATCTGATATGATATATTTAAAGCCCTGAAGAGCTGAATCCAAATTAGTTCCCACGTGACGTCACATTCCCATAAATCGAAACACGTGTGTCTCATTGTATGTTGTGTTATCATTTAAAATTGTGGCCGAATCGGATAAAAACTGAAAGAGTTATCCCCAAATATGTGCGTTTATGACGTCATAATCCCGTTATTTCGCTTAGAAAACCAATAGATAGTTGTCAGCGTGTAAAATTACCCTGCATGCCAATTTTCAGCTTTCTAGGACTCGTAGTCTTTCCTATTAATTCTGGACAAACATCCAAACAAACAAACACACAACAATTCCTCTTTTAATTTTTTATAACTTCACATCTCCGAAAATGTACGAGTATATTACATCACCGAGGGATCACGTCCGCCAATTCTTCCTTTACTACCCAAATTCAAGGACTGTTTGTTTATTTCCATATATCCGGAGTAAAGCAGTACTTATCCATTTGGAAATACAGTAGAACCTTGTTAGTATGAATACGATTAATACGGAATTTAGGGTAATACAAACACTATTCCAGTCCAGGGGCGTGCTGGCCATACAAGTCTGCGAGGAATCCCCGCTGGGCCCCCTTGGAGTTTTCAAATATGGGCTCCTAGTTTGATAAGGGCCACCTTGGGGGCCTTTATCAAACTATTCTATCTGTACAAAAGCACAGAAAGTTCCCCGAGGGCTCCCCTGGCCAGGACGCCCCTGTTCCAGTCTCCTTCAAAGCTTTTTCAATAGAAATGATATTGGTTAATACGAATTCCCGATATGATCCCCTGGTGCGAGGTTATACTGTATATAACTTAGAACTTGGTTACAAGTGTGGAGTCTCTTTCTCTGTCTCTTTCAAGTCCATATTTAGTAATAAATGCCAGGTATAACAGCTACATATTCCCTCCTGGGATAGACTTATAGGATAGAAGATAGACTTTCTTACAGTTCTACCGTGTCTAGCCCTGACTACAGTGGAGGTCCCAGGGGGCTTCCGGGGCAAAAGCCCTGAGTTAAACATTCTGTCCCGCCCCAGCCCAGGTTAGTATAATTGCACGGGGTATGCCCCGGATTTATACATCCCTGCCCCGGGCTGGCTAGATCCTGCGACCGCCCCTGAATGCTGAATCACTAGTGTCTGTAACCAGGGTTGGGGCCGATTACGATTACAATCGTAATCGATTGTAATCGATTACACATTTCGCTGTAATCGTAATCATGCTATTTTATTAGCGTATTATCTTTGAAATTAAGGATATATTATCAATTCGTAGGATTGCACCTGCGAAAGTGATTTTATTCAATAACAGTCACATTAATTTTAATTCCATCATAATATATACAAGTAACAGTTAGTTTATTGAAATTGACACTTTACCTTATTGTTAGTATACTTTTAGATTCGAACTTATCAGACTTAGCCAGACCGCATTTAGTATACATTTTGGAGGTATTAAAAAACTTATTTGACGCGTCAATTAACTCTTATTTGACGCGTCAATTAACTTTTATTTGACGCGTCAATTAACTCTTATTCGTCAATTAAGGGGAACACTTGGTGAATTTGGTGAAAATAAGTCAACAAATCGAATCCGAATTTTTTTTTTAAAAATTTCACCTTTGAGGTCACTTTTGGGAAAAAATTAAAAAAATTAAAAAAAATTAAAATTATTAAAAAAAAAATTCTGCCACAATTGTTGTTGATTTTGATTATTCTGAATTATTCAGAAAGCAACTAAAAAAATACTATGGTTTATTTTAAATTGACGCGTCAAATAAGGTTAAATAAAACTATTTGATCAAATAACGTTATTTATTTGTAAAATAAAACTATTAAACTATTTGATCAATAAAACTATAAAACTATAATAAAACTATTTGATCAAATAACGTTATTTATTCGTAAAATAAAACTATTATCAAATAACGTTATTTATTTGACGCGTCAAATAACGTTATTTGACGCGTCAAGTAACACTATTTGACGCGTCAAATAACGTTTTTTAATATATGACATTTTGGGTTGTTTTCATAATCGTAATCATATACAAATTTTAGTAATTGTAATCGTAATTGCTTAAAAATTATAGATCGTAATCATAATCTATACTATTAATTAAAACACTGGGTGTATGTGTGTGTATCATAGGCGTAGAGTATGACGGGGCGGCCGGGGCACGCCCCGTCAGCTTTCTGTTAAAAATTCCGGAAAATATATAAATATATACAGAGTATGAAATCATGACTATTTCAATCAAGAATAATTATACTTTCCGGATATTTTATCAATAATTTACTATACGAGTATACCAATTGTGGAATCCCGCTTAACGACCACCTCAGAATAACGATCATCCCGATATTGCTACTACTTTTTATATTCTCGTTCAACCACTTATTAACATTAGTATTAATTGATTTTGGAATTACGACCACCCCGCTATTCAAAATTTTGGCCATTGTTTATGAACGAAAAATTATTTTCAAACACAGAATCACGCCCCGTCAGCTTTTGGTAAAATAATTAATAACTCTACGCCTATGGTGTGTATAAATATATATATTTGCTTGTATGTTACGAGTTTATTGAATAAAGTGGACGGTATCCAAATGTGACTTTTGGCATATTGGCAGTGGCGCACACTAGGGGGCGCTAGGGGCGCTCAAGCGCCCCCAATATATTCAACGAAATTGTGTATTCATTAGAGAAGGTGATATATAATTTAATTAATATTACAATAACAAGCTAGGATAATTAGGTCAGAGCGCCCCCAATAATTAGCAAAGTGTCCGCCACTGCATATAGGGGTAACATTTGGCACCCGCCAACAAGTTGAGGTTTCCACTCAAAATTTCTCACACCTCGACAAGTTAAGACGTCATTATCACATTTCGAGAACCCTGAAAATTAACTCAATCGCCCATAATTTGCGCCCTCTGAGAGTAAAAAATCTGAAAATTTAATAGAACATGCACATTTATGATGCGGACACTTTGGTCACACCAGATTGCCGATATGCTTACTCATTATCGCATGATGACGTAATCACTAAAATTTCACATTGTTAATTTGACTATTTTAGGCCTATTTACGCATTATAATCAATGTTAGAGGTGTATAAACCATACACCAACCGCGAAGCAGGTGGTGTGTGGTTGTGTTCTGCCGCGAAGCGACCTAGCAAGCGAAGCGCGCTAGTCGTTTTAAAAATATAGATCGTAATCGTAATCGGCCCCAACCCTGTCTGTAACAGGTATGTCTGAGTGGAACCTGTAACCAGAGGCGTAGCCAGGGTGCGGCACTTGGGCCACAGGCCGCACCCAAAATTTGTGCCCACAAAAATGCCCATTAGTATAATAATATAGTGCAGAAATGCCGCAACCATAATCCACCTTCATACAGGCCTAGCTACGCCTAGCCTCTGCCTGTAACTACAAAAGGTAAGCAGAGAAGGGGTAGACTCCATAGAGAAGTGACTCCGTTAAGATTAATCCCAGTCCCATTCAGATGGAATTGGGAACTAAGCTGAAAATCTCAAACTCAAGGAATAGGACTTAAATCCAGAATTTATTGTAAGGAATGGAAATTAAGGATTTTAATTCGAATTGGAAGATGCGACTTGCGTGTGACTCACTCATTAGTATTAGTGGACCACGGATATGCTGAATGTTATTGGCAATCTATAATATAGTAGAACCTCGTTAGTACTGTTGTATGATAGTTTAACTACCATGACAGTTTAACTACCTTGTATTAGTGTAACCATGGATATTCCAGCCATGACAGTTTAACTACCAATGACAATTCTACAACTCTTTTTATGACTTCCTTAACTTGTAGTTCCTATTGCATGATGACGCATTCTTTCTAATGGGCTTTTATGATTGTGTTACATTATCATTTGTTTCTCAGAGATTTATAGTATGTATAAGGTATAGCGTTGATTGAAAGAATACTATTATAAAGAATGCGTCATCATGCAATAGGAACTACAAGTTGAGGAAGTCGTACAAATAAGTTGTAGAATTGTTATTGGTAGTTAAACTGTCATGGCTGGAATATCCATGGTTACAATAATACAAGGTAGTTAAACTGTCATGGTAGTTAAACTGTCATACAACAGTACGAACAACGCAGGACCGCCAAAATGTGTTCACCTTGTCCGGAATTCGCATTACTGGTGTCATTTGTATCGAAAAAGCTTTTAAGGGGACTGAAATTGTGATCATTTTAACCGTGTTCGCACTAACGAGGTTCTACTGTATTCCAAGGAATATTCAATTTACTTTATTTTACAAAAGCAATATAGCTATAGTTTTTATTTTGCGTAGTAAACAACAAATTATACACACAACACATAATAACATACACATCAATAGCATTGAGATACACTACAGCATGCAACAGCCATTATCTCTATATACACAAACATCATAATAATACTTATGCGTTGTCAGTAGCTACGCTAGTGGGTTGAGTTGCGAACGAGTCTACAGGGTCGCTCCAGGGGCTGAATGTCTGTTCCTCCTGTCCGCATGGGAACCCCAGATAGGTGTCTGCCGAGAACGAGGGCTGCTCCGGGGAACTGACCTTATCCTGGAGGCCCCCACATCTCTCCTCCTCCAGCAGAGACCCAGAGGGGAGGGAGGATACCCCCTGTGCTATTTTCCGCTGATCCATCAGAACCTTCTTCTTGTCCTTGCAGCGTTTGTTCTGGAACCAGACGCGTATAACTCTGGAGCTGAGGCCGGTGAGTTCTACCAGCTGATCCTTCATGACTGCGTCAGGCCTCGGGTTGGCTGCGTAGTACTGTCGCAGGACCCCGAGCTGATGCTCGTTAAGCACTGTGCGTACGCGGGTCTGCTTCTCCTGCTGGGAGCGGATGCCGGAGCTCTTGTGCGGCTTGGCGGCGCTCTGGCTGAGGGAGGAGGAGCTGCTGGAGGTGGAGGTGTGCGGGGAGAGCGGCTCCTCCTTGATGTCCGGCGTCTCGCAGGCGCTGTAGTGCTCCTCGCTGCAGAAGAGAGACGCGTGCGATATGACGAACGGAGACTTTGGGTTAATGGCTGCTTGGCAGCTGTCGCACTTAAAGCATCTCTCGTGGTAGTATAGACTCTTGACTCTGTAGGCCTCCTCTTCAAACTCGAACAGCTGTCCACACCTGGCACACCTGCTGCAGAACAGCTGTGTGTAGTCCGCCTTGCAGTATACCTTGTTGTCCTCTATGTAGCAGGAGCTCTCCTCGTCCAGGTACACTCCGCACTGGTGGCACTTGAGACAGGAGCAGTGGCACTCCATGTCTGGGGAGATACGCCGCACCGATGAGTCCGAGGCGGTGGCTTGGTTGCACACGTAGCAGGTACTCATTGAGGCCATCCTAGCACATTACGGGCTAGTTGGAATGTAGTATGGATATTACAGTAGGCTCGTTAGTATCTACTAATGTTATTAACCAAGTTAATAAAGCAGTGGTGTACGCCTAATTGCAGGGGGGATCTAGCCACAAAAAATTTGGGGGGGGGGGGGTGTAAGTTTGGGATGGGTGTAGTTTGGGGCGGTGCAAATGTTGGAAGGGTTTTTTTCACTAAATATTCTCGTCAGTGTTCGACAAAATGGCAATACAATTCAAAATAGGATAAAATTTCAGGGGGGTGCGCACCTCCCTATAGATTCACCCCTGCCTAATAGCAATTGTTCTAATAGAAATATTGCTCTATTAGCAAGTTATTTTCAGTCCCCAAGCGAGCGAGTAAATTTCGTGCAAAATGCGACTTGTTATTACGCGAACACCACTGTATGTATTTTTAGTAGTAGGGTAAATTCGGTTAGTATGTAGGTACACTCGGATAATATGCACTTATTTCCCATTCCCCAGGGTATAACCGAGGTATATTGTACTTGGTTCAATAATTACAAAATTTAGTATCCTATTCTCCGTATAATTTCACAAATTTAATACTGTATAAGCCCGGGATTGTAATACAGTAGAAACGAAACACTAATACAAATTCCGAACACTAATACAAATTCCGGATAAGGCGAGCACATTTAGGCGGTCCCCAGGTGTTTGTACTAACGAGGTTCTACTATACATAGTGCAGTGAAACTAATAGGAATTCCGGATAAGGCGAGCTTTTTGACGGTTATTGGTTTTAATAACAACGAGGTTCTACTGATAAGTAGTAATTTTAAAAACGTACAAAGATCCTTACCTAAAGAGAGAGTTAACTCGGTTGGTATCTTGAGGATACAAATATAAGCTTATAATTTACAATTTGAATATCTCCATTTATATTACTCAACCATTAATTAACAAGTATGTTAGAATCAGTACTATTACAATACTGACAACATGCTAATTAATGACTGTGTATAATAAATACGGAGAACATGAATGACTCAATGGAATGTAGGATTATATAATTGATATTGAGATTCAGAATTCGTATTAGAAGCCGGAACTCATCTTGTAAACAGAATAATCAGAATTATTAGAAATTACATTATTTATTAACAGACGTAGGTCAATGGCGTTTTTAGGAATTAGTTAGGGGGTGCTCAATTCGTTAGGGTTGCCATTATAGTTTAGTAAGCACTAAGTCAGTTAAAATCTGGCTCCTCCTTTGATAAATTTGATTGATGCCCTAACAAACCAATAAAATATTATAATCAAATAATTAGAATCCTTATTATCAGTAAAGAAGTAGGGAAGCACTTTTGCTATTCCATCAAAAATCAAAAAAGTGATTTTTAAACAGCAACGGTTTGTCAAATTATAGCAGGTTTCTATCATTGCTAGACAAGGAGGTGCTAAAGCATGCGCCACTAGGATCTGTATAATCGGAAGTCGCATTTTACCCAAAGTGCTTACTTATATAACATCTCAATATAAAACCGGCTTCGCAAAGATGAATTTTGATGTTAAAATTACATTAGAAAAGGTGTTGGCCAATATACAAGTAACTCTATACACAAATGGTGCAATACAACATTTGCTATTATGAGAACCCCACTGTATATAGTCTGGTATTCGACGTTATGCCAGATTTAATAAATTTATTTATTATTATTATTGATATTGTTTATTTCGATAAAAGCGGAATAAAATCACTAATCCGTATGGGGAGGTATCGAATAAGTATACGTATTAACCGGAATTTCGTATTAGCGTGTTCGTACTAGCGAGAGTATATTGTAATACAAAACTTATAAAACAATTAGAAATTTTCAAGTTACTTCCAACAAGTTATTTATACCATTCATGCTCAGACAATAATTAATGGGATATCAATTAATTATTCACAGATTTATACCCCAAATAAATCCCGAGAACACATGACATAGTTCATTAGCAGCTCAGTTTAACAATAAGAAGATTCCATAGTGCAGTAATACTAAATTGAAGGATCATGCTACTTAACTAATGGACGTTTGTTATAGAGTAATACAGCCAATTATTCTAACTGATGGATAAGCCAGTAAGCTAGTGCCGTTATTACGCATTGAATTGGATTGGAGCTGAGATATTTAGTTGTCAGACCAGAATGGAATAGGAATCATAACAATAGACTTGTCATGATTCCATCATAGTAGGTTAACGGGAGATTGGACGTATCACCTATTCAATAAATACATTAACAGACAAATAGTTAATTAATAGAGAAATAGAGTATAATTAATTACTCTATCAATTAGTTGGTAAATAGAAGTATAATAGGTTGTCTATAGAAATGCAGGTTTTACACTTTTCCTGGGATAAGACAACTTCACTTCTCTATTTTAGAGCTTAAGATATGATGTCTGTTAATTAATATGTTTAAGTAGGTTACCTTCTCCATATTTAAGATAATATCTTATTAGAAGATACTCACAGAAACATTATCAAATTTGGATCCCATATCCGAAAATCTTTTGCAACACCTCAATTATCAGTAATACTGTGTCGGATAATAACCTTGACATTATTTGTAAATTTATTTTATTTTAATTTTAATTTAATCATCCAAATTATTTTGATAATAATATTATCAAAATAATTTGGATGAGTAAATTTTGGCGGTCCACTCATTTTTTGTATAGTTATATTATCATAATATAAACTGTACAAAAATGAGAAATTAGCAAACTATTAGATTGTGTGAAAAATATATATATACCGTATTTCCCCGAATAAGCGCCGGGTCAATATACATTGATATTATAAAATTTAAACACATTAGTTGATCACTGGAATGTAATTCCATTGATTTTGACAACTTCAGTATACTGTAGGTTAGAACCATTAGAAATATTATATTTCAGGATTTTTCAAAACAAATTCAGGACAATTTTGGACCAGGAAAAGCAATACGGTATGCATAAATATTGTAACACTGAAATACATGTCAAATGGATTATAAAGTAAGGGTGTGCTAATATTTCTGTTAAAAATATTATAATTTAATAACTAAATAATTAATATAATATATACGAACCTAAGGAAACACTCAATACTCTCTCTTTCTCAAAAATGAGTTGAGAGCTGGCGAAAGATCTAGCTACAGAAAACTCCCGTTATAACGAATTCGGATATAACGAAATAACCGCTTATAACGAAATGGAAAATTTCCCCCAGAGCACTAAATGCATTAATTGTTATCCGTTTATAACGAATATCGGATATGACGAGGAAATTTACAGGTCCCAAGCACTTTGTTATAACGAGAGTTGACGGTAACATTATTCCTATTAGTGTCCTAAAATTTAGCATCGTGATTTGTTAAATACTAAATGCGCTTCCTGGGATTTCAATAAAATGATCTCATTAAAGTATAAATAGTATCCTGCCTAAATCAATACAATAAATGTAACTTTGAACAATAAAATGCTCCATTGATTCAACCACGATGGTTATTGGTTCTAGTTTAACTCATTAATCCAGTGGTTCTCAACCTTTAATGGACCGTGGCCCCCCTACCGAGACCCTCAGTACCCGTGCCTCGTGGCCCCCAAGGCCACGGGCCCCCGGTTGAGAAATGCTGCATTAATCCACTCAGAAAATTATGTAAGAATACTTTTGGTAGGAAAGGGTATATCAGCTCAAATATCCATTGTCCATATCTGTATAATCAATAGGAAAATACTTGCAGCAAATATGAAATCAACAAATTCTTGTGAAATAGTAGCTCATATAATTGTTAACTGTCGGAACTATGAAAAGTAGAAATAAACTCTCAATCAAACAGTATGTTAGAGATTGAAATATAAACAAATTCAAATGACAAATAGAGCTGTGAGAAATGATCAAAAAAATAATTCAAAACTCGTCAAATGATGGTCATGACCATGGGCGCCAAAATGGGGGTCAGGTATGTAACATCCCAGGCTGGTCTCAATGTTGTTCCATAAAGTACGTAGTTCAGTATTAAACTAAGCGAAGTTGTATGACTGGTATCAATGAGTTCGGATAACCGAGGTTGCACTGTATTCTGCATTCATAGGATATACCATAAAATCAGTTTATTATACAGCCAATTGTAAATACGCTCCTAATCCTGGTCTGATCCAATTTTCATACGCCTAAATCACAAATTAATGTTACAGTATAGGAGAGGATTCCAAATTTTCGCGCTCCTAATTAAAATTATCCAAAAAATCATGCTCCAAAAGGAGCGTCTCGCGGTCCTGGATAATTCCTGCATAAAATGGCTTATCTTTGGCTTATACAGTTCAAATGGGAACTAATAGTCTATGCGGTTATCTGTATTATACCCACTCGACTGTATCGTGAATGTGAAATATCAAATAGATATACACGTACAGTCGTAACCGGTTAATAGATTTCTCGGCTTAATCGGATCAAAGCAACCTGGTCCCGAGCCCGAGGTGACTCTATTAAGCGGAGTCGATTGACTACTAATTGTGTTTATCAACTCAGGAGTATAAAGTAAGGGGCAGTTCAAACTTTACGAACGTAAGTTCCCGAAAATTAGACACCCCTCCTTATGTGACGCCATTTGACCTATAATAATACAAAAGAATCCCTTACAGTAGAACTCGGTTTGTAGTAATACTTAATTCCGATATTTCGCGTTATACGTATTCGTATTACCGAGAGTTTACTAGATGTATTTATTAGTTTGAGATTATATTATACAAATTTATAACTTCTCATTGAACTACGTATTACGGTAGAACCTCGTTAGTACGAACACGGTTAATACGAACACTATTTCAGTCCCCTTCAAAGCCTTTTTAATACAAATGACTTTGGTTAAGACGAATTCCGGATAAGGCGAACACTTATTGGTGGTGTTCGTACCAGGGTTTATACAGGACTATAATTGAACACTCCTAAGTCACTAAAGTATGAATTTTGTACGCCTAAAAGGCTAGTTTGTACTATTCTATGGGGACTTTCGGCATTTTTCGCACTCGTAAACGCAAACATATTCCAATTTATACGCCTCTAGGCCTATGCCCGCTCCTGAATAAAACCCTGGTTCGTACTAACGAGGTTCTACTGTAATTGGTCAAAAAATCCTAAAAGCGACTTGTAATTAGTGTACCTATCCTACCTAGGATGTGTACTAGATAAGAATAAATGTCCCGAGATGTAATTAGCAGCACTCAGAATAATATGTCCGTTTAATAATAAGTACAGCATTCACTTAGCAAGCCATCAACAGCCAAACATTTGTTCATCGCATGATTACATCACTCAACTCAAGACTCAAAGCTGAGTATAGGCTGTATAGTCACAGACTCTACCATCCGACTGTGAGAATACTCCGAGTCCCGCATTAGCAGCTCGTCCTCATCATCGCTGTACTCCTGCTCCATTAGGTACAGCGGCAGCAGCTGCTGTCTCAGCCGCCGCTTGCGTCCCAAGCGCACCAGACATGTGAGCAGGAACAGACAGACACACAGGAGGAGTATAAACCCTGCAACACCAGCGGCTGTGTATACGTATAGCGCCCAGTGGGGGAGGGGGGGCAGTGACGTTGCGTTTGTGGAGTAGGGGACTGAGTGGGAGGGTATATAGGAGGGGTATACAGATAGAGATAGAGAGGGTAGGGTGAGATAGGTAGAACTGGAGGGTATAGCGTGTGTAGTGAGAGAGGGAGTAGTTGTAGACATTCCAATTGAGCTGTGAGGGAGTGTAGAAGAGTTCATGACAGCTAATAAATACTAATTAGATTTAACTCTATTTTGTATGTTTGTTTGTCGGAATTAAAGTAGATACTCGTTAATCGTGTTCGTATTAATGAGGTTCAACTGTATATTAATTAATATATGAGGGAAATGAACATAACATTTGTATTTGACTGGAGACTAATTTATGAATTTGAAGATGGAGACTAAACTATGAGTATAAAACAGGCAATTGGCCGTTCAAATGTTACGTTTATAAGCAAAATTCCAGATATTTTGGCACCCCTCTCTATGGTGATTTCAAGGCTCTCAAATTTCAATATTATAGAATTGAATGTTGTATTTAATTTATCATTTATGATAGGCTATGCATTTATCTATGCCAAAATTTGGTCTATTACCTCATGTTTCGCACTGTGGAGTGTATATTAAAGTTGTCAACGTATAGTACTGTAGTCAATATTTGGAATAGGTGTAAAATTGAATAAATCAAACAGGTACCTAATAACATATTAAATACGGGATAGAATATTCATTTAGATCCGAGAAACACAAGTAAATATAAGTCACAATACATAAACAGGGACGTCATAAGGAATCATTTATATAGATTAGATAGTGAGGTGTGCCTACTAACAAACAATGACCTAGAGAGGTATGATTGAGAGAATCACGATCGTAACATAACTAAGCTCTAGGTCTGACAGTGGATACCGGATATAAGAACATCGTCGGGAACTGCATATAATGTTCTTATATCCGGTATGTTTTTAGAAAAAAACTGGTGTTCTTATTCCGGTATATTCTTATAACCGACGTGTTCTTATATCCGGTATATTCTTATAACCAGCATCTACTGTATCCCTCATATATAGCTACCCGATATCTAACATCAGGTACCCTCCATCCAGTCGAGGTCGTACCTTTTGTATCCTCCGTGGATCTCCTTACTGGCGGCCGTTCTCCGTTGTTTTGTGCATTTGTGACTTCTTCGACATGATTGCATTCCGCTCAGTTATCTCTGGTTGGTATACTTTCTCGTGTGTCTCCGATGTGTTGTCTCGGCTAGCCCCCCCTGGGTCAGAGTGGACCATGGACCGATGGGTCATGGGTCACGGCTGTGTGGACCCATGACCCATTTGGATTTTCGATGCTTGTCTAGTTAACAGTACGAATCATCGTCGTGATTGTGCACATAGAAATACTATATTAATGCAAGGAACATGATCATGCTATGAGAAACCAAATTTACCCAGAAACTACAGGCTTTTTCTTTGGTATTAGAACTCTACCCAAGGCTGGATTCGGTTAACCGGCTAACCGGTTAACCGTTGCTGACATCGGTTAACGGTTAGAGATTTTATTAACCAGTTAGCCGGTCTGTTGAATATCAACAGAATTATTGGGAAATTAATGTATAAAGTATTATAATTTTTTGAGTTTTTATGTATATGTAGTCATAAATCCATTACTCATCACCACTTAATAAATTTTCTTGGACAACATTGATTTAAATTTACCTAAAGCACGAAATGTATCAATTAATATACTTATGCGGTTATACTTTATACAGCTGAGTCTTATTCTGTTGTATAATAAAATTTTTATAAAGGATTTAATGTATTGAGTAGGATGGGCGGTTAACCGGTTAACCGTGGCGAGAAATCGAATTGTAACCGTAGCCTCAGATCGGTTAACCAACCCCACCCTTGCTCTACCAAAAATTATTGATTTATTAATTAAATTAAATGTGCTCAGACCACTAATCTGGTAGAATCCCGAGAGAAGTAACAGTTCAAGCAAATTAAATCTCGAGAATAGTCAGAATGAATCCACACAAAACTATTGAAAGATTTCTCAAGCCTATTTTCGGAAAATCACAAACCTCCGGCAGTCACCGGATGGCAGAACATGTAATTAATAAGAGGATCGAGGTCTGCCAAACAGAAGGTATATATAATTGCACAATTTATATAGGGACTAATATGTAAGCTAGTGCAGGAAATGAATAGTAACGGTGGATGGCAGATATTGCTGAGCCACTCACTTACAGGATGACCCGAAACAGGGGGACTGCTTTGCTCGATAAAATGAATTTTTGATGGTGGCTAATTATGAAATTAAGCCACCAACTCACTTTTTCTGGTGGCTAAAGAATAATCAACGGCCGGTTTAACAAACCACTGATGGCTTGACAAACTTCTGATGCCGTAAAAGAACACAAATATTTATAACCAATAATGCAACGAACAATATAATCAACACAACATCAAATAATTCCACAATTAATAATGGTATGGTCGGTTCACGTGCAATTCGAGAACAGAACTTAAATTCTGAAATTGTTCATAATCCTACACAAGGCGGGGTAAGAAATACCAAGCAAGTAAGTTTGGAGTTTTAATGGAAAGGTATATCCGATATGGAGCAATTCTGCAGTGTTTGAACTTTGAAGCACAAAATAAACCGAACGAATCTTTAGAGTCAAACTGTTAATCGCTATTGCTGGCGATTCAATGCGGTGGCGTTTGATATCTCGACGCTCCCGTTGGCAAGCACTAGGCATTGGGCACTGGGTAATGATAGAACTATTTCTACAATGTTAGACCAGAATGCTACTTCAGTTTGCAAAGGGCTCATTTCGGGATGGATATATCTACATGGACCTCCGGTAGTCATGATAAGCGAAAGGATGTAATGTCGATGGTAATGAAGTTAGAGAACTCTATACAAATTTGATATTAAGAAAAACATAGCTCTGCATACCATCAGGAAAGAGATAAACTGGCGGAGGAGCATACAAACAGTAAAATGCGTGATACGATGCCTTCTAGAGGAAAATGTATTATAGAAAAAGACAAATTAATTGGACCCTTATCCTCCAAGAAGTGTCATATGTGATACTGGATACAGAAAAGCTAACAAAAAGCAACTGGCGTGATGAATTTAAAAAGCTGCTGATGCTGAAAAAATAGGTTGAGCAAGGTATCGAAGAATCAAGATGCAGATAGATATATGTACAAGTCAGGAAGTACTTTTTCAGATGTACAGGGAGAGTTTGCAACGCTGAAAAACAAGACTAGAACCGATGGACGCGACACATGCTACATTAGACCCTTTATGGTGTACAATGCTAAATTCCAGCATAAT
Organism: Hexactinellida sp. DTS-2022; assembly: GCA_028753945.1. NCBI lineage: Eukaryota > Metazoa > Porifera > Hexactinellida > Hexactinellida sp. DTS-2022. The sequence continues at coordinate 15,814,523 of JAPNXP010000001.1, forward strand.
AAAAATTGAATTTGACTGACCTAAACAATCCCTGGTCCAAGTCCATCAAACCAACCATTGCCTTATGTATTAGAATGCTATGACCAGTGATGTTTTCCAGGGGGAACGCGGGGGAACGCCGTTCCCCCACTATTTTTGCTGGGGGAACGCCGTTCCCCCAATGGCAGTAATGTTTCCAGAGGGAACACGGGGGAACGCCGTTCTCCCACTATTTTCTCTGGGAGACAATCGTTCCCCAATGAGAAAATTCAAGCCCGGAGGGAACGGCGTTCCCCTAATAGATCACTCAGTTGTACAACTGTTTGTTTACGTGTTGTTTGAACTTTGATGTCTTTTTTAATCAGACGAGACCATCAATCTCGGGCTCAACGAGGGTTTGTTAATAACATACTTAACAAGAATGAAATATAATAGTTAAATTATATGATGCTTTGTTTAATACTAGTATCATCAATTGTTAATTAAGGGGAGCGAATCTCCTATTTAGCCTAATTTAGAAGATTTGTATAGGATTAGGATGTCTCTACAAAGTTCGTCAATAAGCTCCAAACTGACTTTTCTCATGACTGGAAGTTCATAATTAGTCGTTGAGAATTAAATTTGGAAGATTATATGGTATTACTTGTCAGGACAAGTCAAAATGTCCCAAATGCAACCCCTGCAGGGTGCAAAATTGGGAAAACAGAAATAACTGCCTCAAATTCACTCATATTCCTAACCACTTTTGGATTTAGACCAATTAGAATGACTCACAAAAGTTGACACTCGAAAATTCGCAATTCTGCAAATTTTAAATTTTTTGACCATATATGGTCATGTGGATGTGACCACTTTTGATTTTCATGAGCGTTCCCCCACTTCAAAAATTGGGAAAACATCACTGGCTATGACCCTACCAAGTGGTACAATGCAGGGATGTGAATGTCAAACTAGACATGAGAAATAATAAATATAAAGTAGCGGACCTCAATAAGTGCAAAATGTATGCAAAGGAGCCTTGAAAAACAGAAGCCTCAAATGAATCAGAACTAGTATCTACAAAGCTTTGAATGGAAGAAACACTGGTAGAGAGAGAAACCTACCGAATACACAACCAGAAGTACAATTTCTCATCCACTAGTAGATGAAACAATACCTGTTCCAGTGTTCCTAGGAGATCACAGCGAGCAAAGAAAAAGCCGCAACGCTACTGGGACGAATTGTTTTAAAAGGGGAAGTGATGTGGAATCTCAATAGTGAAAATAAGGGTAATCAGTTACTGTAGGTACTAGAATTAGCTTATGTAAATTCAGTAGTACAGGAGATTTTCATTGACATAATAACTATAAGATTTAGGTAATGATTCTGTTCGAAAATAAATGTTGTGTTTCTTTATCCTATTAAACTATCGTTTCTAAATTCTAATTTAAGAAAATGGAAAAATATTCAAGTTAGAATTTTTTTTACAAAATATTACTGATTTTTTGTCAAGAAATTCCAAATCTACTCAACTTTTCGATAAATTCTCAGATCTACTCAAGTTTTAGAAAGGCTATATTGGTCTTAGACTCTAGTCTAAAGTAATAAATATTCGTGGTCAATAATCCAATAAAACTTTTGGAATAATTGAGTAAAAATACTTTAGTATACCGTAATACCTCGAAGGTATTACGGTATACTAAAGTATTTTTACTCAATTATTCCTAGGCGATTATTGTTTTTTTCGCCATATTGGGACCAAAAATTATAGGAATTTTCGAGAATATCACATTTTATTACAATTTATTAATTAAAATCGGTTGATAATCGTATTGAGACTTATATTAGATTAATATGTTTACTCCGGGCAGCGGTAATAAATTTTTATTTGCTACTTTGGGGGGGGGCGAGATTATTCGAGGGGGCTATTATTCGAGATACTACAGTAATTGGAATTTTCTAATTCATATTTGGAAATCGATCTTATTAATCGAATCAGCAAATGAGTTTAGTGATGCATTATGTAAGTTGGGATAAAGCCCCTCACCCACCCCCTAAATTTATAAGCACTATATAATGTTTGAACAACCCCTATGTTATATTCTATTGTATTAGGCCATATAAAGTAAATTAATTACTTGTCAGGGACAAGCGATCGGTACGGCTGGTACAGCCATGACGTACCACTTTTCAATAATCCAAGATTACAGAAGCTAGAAACCTAATACTGTGGAACAGGATTTCATCCAGGCAAATTTTCCGTTGCACCTAGATTTAGTTTGAGCGAGCTCACATACGTAGGTCTAAATTACTCAATGTGTATTAAATCTATGGGAGCACGCCTAGAAAAATTTCCTTTCGAATTTAGGATCTCCAGGTGTGCGCGCGCCAGGATGAAAGCTTGTTGTTGAGCGTAACACAAGTATATAATAGTCCCAAAATTAATATTTATAAGCTGCTCGCCCGCGCTACGCGCGTACGGCGTACTTACAACTTGTACTCGGGCCTACGGCCCTCGCTTGTATTTAAAGCAGATACCTTTTCAAATTAAATGCCGGTTGTATTTTTAAATACATACTCCAATAGACTTAATGCAAATTGAGTAATGTTGTACATAATTGAGCTCAAACTGATTCTAGGAGCCTATAAAAATGTGGTTATGTAATGAAAAATTAACAAAATTATATACCCCCTCTCTAGTCTCTACATAACGCTTTTTGCCATTTTGTAATAAAAAAGGATGGGCTGTAATACTTACCCCTTGAGCATTACTTAAAAATTATAAGGCCCTATACACTGGTTGATTATATTACGGGGAATCATATGGGTAATATTTAGGTGACCGCTAGTGACACACATAACAGTAATGTATTGTTTCAGAGTAGGGCTGTGCCCCCCTAAGCGTCTATTTATATCCGTGAGCCCTAGCCATAGGCATATACGTATAAAAACATAAAAATAAATTGTGAAATACTAATCAGCGCCTGTATTGTTAACATTTATGTTAATTATAACTGACAATTTTCTAGATATTAACGCATGTCCGTGTATAATAATGAACTGACTCCAAATGGAAATTAATTAAATATCACTAAGGAACTGTACAACTCTGTGGACCCCTGACTTTGGGATGTGGAGAAGTTATTGTATTGGTTGGTAATAATTGGATATCAAATAGACACAATGGAATGTTAGAAATGTATGGGTAGACACACGAACACAAATGACTGATTGGATGAATGAACTTCCTCTCGACCAATTAAATCACAGTCTCAGATAGGCATTCTATAACGCACACTTGACAATTGATGGAGACACTAAAATCCTTTTATACTAATTGAATGCTAGCTGCTAATCCATACTGGAAAACCCTCGAATTTAATAGGCTAAAGGTTTTGTCACCTTTAGGGAAGGGAAGATGTGAATATTTTTCTTAGATATTAGAACTTGTTTCTAGATACACTATTTCCCACCCTCCTGCCAAATTTCAAGCCTGTAGCTCTTACCAGTTCCTCAATCAATTCTGAACAAACAAACAAACAAACAAACAAAAAATAATTGTGATTTAATATATAAGATTTTACATAGTTAGAAATATACTGTATAGTCAAGTTCACTATTCTGCATATAGCATCAGAATCACATATGATGACCATACCACCATTCAAGAGCTTGCAACATCCCTGCTCGTTCATCATTCCCGCCCACCCTGATAAATGATATTACTTATTTAACTAATAGTATAGTACAGTCAACAACCGTTATAACGAAGTGCTCGGGACTGTAGTTTCATTTCGTTATAAGCGAGTTTGTTATAAGCGGAGTTCGATCTAAAAAGAGTCAATTACAAGTTTAATTTCGTTGTAACCGGAGTTTATTATAAACGGATTTCGTTAAAGCAGAATTCGTTATAACCGAAGTAAATTCAATTGCTTAGAAGCTATATGGGATTTAAATGACTTCGTTATAAGCGGAATTTCGTTATATCCATTTCGTTGTAACTGAAGTTTTATTAATTTAATAAGATAGAAGGATTTCCGGACCATTGAATGACTTCGTTATAAGCAGGTACTTCGTTATAACGGGAGTTGACTGTATTTAGTGTTTGACATTGACATAGGACATGGCCTACTATAATACGGCTATACATGCTCCCGAATCATAGTAGAAAAAAAAAACCAAAATTGCAGCCTGTGCCGACTCATGTTCCTTTGGTGGCACTATATTTTGTTGGTTGTTTATTGATAGTGCCTCCAAAGGAACATGCTGTCGGCACAGGCTGCAATTTTGGATTTTTTTTCGCCCAGTCATCAACGCCTCAAGGTGTCAAGAACCATTTGTTAATTGGTCCGAGGGCCGAGGCACAAGGAACGGTAGATAAATTTGAAGTTTGTTTCTATCATAAACCATCTAGAGTTTAATGTCATTCATTCATTATCACAGCCTACGTAACTATAGCCTATTCACGGTAAGAGTTTTAGATCACCATGGATTACTTCAAGTCTATTTTATAAACAAACCATAATTTTTAAATTTGATCTTATTACGATAATATAATATAGGATAACTATTGTAATTCTGTCTACACGTATCACTTGACAATATTATTTACATTTTCTTACTAATTCCAATTAATAAATATTTTTGTGTGTCTTTCTTAGCAATATGCCAAATAAATGTAGTGTGGCCAACTGTTCCTCCAATTACTACGGCACTAATTACACTCCGGTGTTTGAGATGTTGAACCATTGGTCGAAAGAAGGGTAAGAAGTGCAGGAGGAATGGGGAAGATTTCTTCATAGAGATGATGCATGGGAGTTGGTGAAAGTCTTCATCTGTGCGAAACATTTCAGTGATAATGATGTGTTACTTGACTTCTATATTCCCATGGGTGACGGTACAGTGAAGAAAGTTTCAAGAAAACCTGGTCTTCGGAAAAATGCCAAGCCCGTCAATCTACCTAATGTCCTTCTTACTTACAAGGATCTTCTGAACACCCAGATCGTTTAGACCGAGATGAAATTGATATCCGGCATTTTCATCAAGCTCTTGAGTTGAGTCGTGCAGAACTTAAAAAGGAGAGCAACACCTTTTCTGTTAATGATATTGATGATATCCAGCTGAAGTTTTCGACACTTAATTTATCTGAAAAATGGATGTATATTCGCTCAAGTCAGACTACCTTGCATATTTTTAAGAAGTTACAATCCGGACCGCTACTAACCATGTCTCACCAGATTTGTATTGATGAGACTTTGCATGTGAGGTGTTTTGTAATTGAAGATGAAATTCCAACCCCAATCACTCTCATTTCTGATATTCGTCAAATTTCTCAGTTAACTCAAGAGCTTGAGACACATCAACAAGATGCTATTGAGATTGGTATCAACAATGCTATCTGTTCAGTTAGATCTACCATAGAGAAATTGACAACTTGTCAAGAAGGAAGCATCTTCAATCGGCTACAATTTATTTTGTGTCAACTTGAAAATTTGAAGGTTTCAAAGAACAACCGTCGTTATAATGTCTTAACTTTGGTTCTATCTCTCAAGGCTCAATTAATCTTTTCAGGTTGCTACCGTTATCTGCAATCACTAGAATGTATCTCTCTTCCTCATCCATCCACTCTCCGAAGGCTATATTCAAATATTGGCTTAGATACAAGTTTTATAGATTATCTGAAGGTTGCATGCAAAGACTTCAACAAATTCAAGAAACATGTTCTTCTCCAGTTAGACGAAATTCACGTAAGGTCTGATTATACCTATAAGGGGGGTAAAATCTTTGGCTCCTCTTTTATACAAACCGATTCAGCACATCCAGAAAACAGTTCATTTGAATCTCATTCAGCTAAACTGTCTTAGCTTTTCAAGTTACAAGCCTATTCACAAAGTGGTCAGAAATTGTGAGACTTCTTCCATGTTGTAATGCAAAATCTTCTGACTTACTTCCAGTGGTAAAGCAAGTTATTATTGACGTCGAGAAGTGTGGTCTAAAGGTAGTAGTAATTTGTACAGATGATTATCAACTAAATGTGAGTTTATTCAAGTCTCTTGCTGGTAGTGCAAGTTTACAGTTAACTTGCCCAAACCCATCAGACCCTACTAGATCAATTTTCTTGATGTTTGACCCAGTTCATATAGTGAAGTGTATCCGAAATAATTGGATAAATCAAAAGGATACCAATACAACCTTTACCTTTCCATCAATTGATCATTACTTTAGTGAAACTTTTCCTTATCACCTTTCAAACGCTTCATTCAAAGATCTCAGAAATATTTACAAGTCCGAGCAATATTCAACTGCTAAGATCGCTCATAAATTAACATCCAAAGTTGTTTGGCCATCAGTTCTTGAAAGACAAAGTGTCCCTTTGGCTCTTGCAGTTTGGGATCAGTCAACATCCAATGCGGTATTGTTGTTTAATGAAAGGAATAATATTTCAAACCAAACTTATCATTTAATTTCTCTCATTAACAGATTTTGGAAAATGTGCAACATACATAGTCCAGGCAAAGATATTCGCCTACGTGATCCTGATTTAAAGGTTTTCAAGCTTGAAGATTATCGTTTTGTGTTTTTTTCTAAGTTTGTTTCTTGGCTTCAGGATTGGAAGTGCTTTAGTTGTAGCGGGAGAGCAGGAAAGCTTAGCTCACAGACCTTTATTAGCTTAATTCACACTTGTCAAGATATACCAAAAATCGTTAACTATTTAACCAGCGATGAGTGTGGATTTTCTTACGTTTTGACAGGATTTCTACAAAACGATTCTCTTGAAAAACATTTTGGTGTGTACATATTATTGTCCGGTTTTAATTACAACATTTCTATCTGCCAAATTCTTGAGAGTGAACGTAGAATTAAACTCTCAAACATCTTAAAATTATACCGAGTTCAAAACAGTAAATTTGAGACTTCGCTAAAGGAATTTGTTAAAACTTTCTCGTGTGATATGGAACCTGATAACGCTGAAACTCTCCAAACAGACCTGAGCGCTTACTCTTCGCTTCTCCACCAAAACTTCGATTTTTCACCGATGATTGAAATTCGCCAGTCCTTGGCTTTAATTGCTGGATATGCTTTACACAGTAATTGCAAGTCAAAATTATATTCGAAGAAAGTTATTTCCAGTTCCACCACTTCAATATGTTATAACTGTGTGTCTTACTCACACACGATGAAAGCTTTGCCCTAGAGTGTGAAGATTCTGACTTGAATCTAATTCACTTAGCAGACCGAGGAGGACTTAAATATCCCTCTGATGAAGTTATCAATGCAGTCATAACTCTATGGAAGATCCTTTATAGTGTTGAACAGGACAATTACCTGATGAAACAATTTGTTACTGGTACCAGTAAAACTATACTAATCCAACTCTCAATTTCGAGGATAGAATTTGAGAGTTTTGATTTCTGGAGATTTGAATGCCCTAGTTGTCAAACACCATTCTTTCTCATCTCAGCAAAATACTCTCTGCCGCTAGCAATTGTTTATTGAAGAATAAAGTTCGCAATTTAAACTCTAAAAGGAACTTGGAAAAATTCCACGGTGGATCGAAGAGGAAACTACAAAAGTTACAATCTGAATAATAGTTATTTTATAGTATGTATTGTAATCGTATACAGTTAGTTTGTAATAAGAGAGACAATTATCACTGTTACTCACCTCTATTGCAGTAATATTCACTAAAATCCATTTAATATCAGGTAAATTAGATATGCTATACTATATTGTATGTATTTTGCATGTAAGACTTGAAGTTATCCATGGTTAAATACCGTGAATAGGCTATAGTTACGTAGGCTGTGATTCATTATGTATTGATAATAAATTATATTATTAGTTAGTTATTTTAGCAATGTTATCCACGGTGATTTGAGTTTAGTCAACAAATTCCTTATATTATTATATTTTATTTAATCCATTGTATAGTAATACTAGAATTAAATAGAAGCCAGCTGGAATTTATAAGTTGAATCAATTTAATTATCGCAAGTTGAAACAATAGTGAAAGCTTTAACAAGTTAAATCAATATAATTATTACAAGTTGAAACAATAGAATTAGATTTAACAGTTTTACTGAATCTCAAGTGTGAAGAAACACAGGAGATTGGCACCCCAATTAAGGCACAAATCTAGGCCAAATTGAACATTTTTGATTTGCTAAAAGGTGTAGAATTTAATTCTCTATCCGTACATGTAAATTTTATCAAGCTCACTATTAATTATTTAATGCTATGAGCCATAATTAGTTTAAGTAGGTGTTAAAATTATTTGATCAAAAATCGTAACCCCAGGTGCAAATTAGACGTCGACTCCGAACCTACATGCCAAGTTTCAGCCCTCTAAGTATATAGGTGTGGCCAGGGCACCTGCTACGGAGAAATAATAAAAATAAAAAAAATCCAAAATTGCAGCTGTGCCGACGCATGTTCCTTTGGTGGCACTAAATTTTGGTGGTGGTTTATTGATAGTGCCTCCAAGGGAACATTCTGTCGGGACAGGCTGCAATTTTGGATTTTTTTTTCGCCAAGTCATCATCACTCTGAAGTTGTTAAATTATTTCAGAAAGGTGTTTCAGAAGGCAACGACCCTTAGAGTGGTGGAAGTTTCCATTTAGCTCACTTAATTTGAGAGATATTCAAGTTTCAGTAGAATATAATAAGTGATGAGTCAGCATTTTTAAGTGCGTGTTGGGTGTTCGCCCAACTCCAACCAACCCATGCGAATTATTTAATTCACAAAATTGTAAAAATACATTTTTTTGACGATGTCATCATCACCTCAAGGTGTCAAGATCCACTTGTATAGGTGGTACGTGCCATAAGGACCAATTGATAATTTAAAGTTTGTTTCTATCTTATATCATTTCTGAGATTAATGAAATTTCGATAATTAGTATAAATATTTAATTAATCTATTTATAATTTAACACCAATATTATGTACATCAAAATAAATTAAGTTCAATTATTTGCAATAATTATTAATGTAAATTGAATTTCACTATCATATTTGAATTCAGCGCAATCGATAACCCCAATAATCTATTTGGAACCATCTCTATACGTTAAACACAGGGCGAATTAATTAGAATTAAATATGTCATGTATCCATTGTTCAAGAATATTCTAAGCAGAAATAAATATAATCAAATAATCTGTCTTTGTTATGGAATGTAGAATCTTAGTTTTCAATTGGAAAATAGAAGCCTACTCGATCTCACAAGTTGAATCAATATAATAATCACAAGTTGAAACAATAGAATTAGATTTAACACTTTCAATTGATCTGAAGTGTTAGTAAACAAAGAAATTTCAACCCCCATTTATGGCATGAATTACCAATTCTAAAAATTTGCATTTTTTCCCATCAGACGCAGAATTTTATCGTGAATCCAATAGTGAAAAAAATTGTGGCTTTAATATAACCTTTTTTGAGTTAAGAACCAGACAAATTTTGAAAGGTGTTAAAAATTTGTAAAAAATTTGTTAATAAAAAATCTTAACCCCAGGTGCACATCTGTAACCCATGAGACACCCATCCTAAAAATTTGGGCTCTTAATTAATAAAACTCTGTTGTGTGTAGAGCTATGGACTAATAATACTAATAATAATAATAATAAAATCCAAAATTGCAGCCTGTGCCGACGCATGTTCCTTTGGTGGCACTATATTTTGGTGGTGGCTTATTGATAGTGCCTCCAATGGAACATGCTGTCGGCACAGCTGCAATTTTGGATTTTTTTTTCACCATGTCATCATCACTATGAAGGTGTTAAATTATTTCAAAAAAGTGTTACAGAAGGCATCGATCCTTAGAGTGGTGGAAGTTTCCATTTAGTTCACTTAATTTTAGAGATATTCAAGTTTGAGTAGAATATAATAGCTGATGACTCAGCATTTTTTATGTGAGTGTTGGGTCATCACCCAACATCAACTAACCCATTTTAAATATCGAATTAACAAAATTGTAAAAACACATTTTTTTGACGATGTCATCATCACCTCAAGGTGTCAATACCCATTTGTAGAGGTGTTACGTGGCATAAGGATCAATTGATAAATTGGAAGTTTGTTTCTATCTTATTTGATTTCTGAGATTTATGATATTTAATTAATTAGTATAAATAATAATTAATATTATTTATAATTTAACACCAATTTCAATGTCAACTTACAATTATTAACCCTCGTCTGGCTAGGAATGTAAAATTGAAACTGAAAGTTAATTGAATTTCAATTGAAAGTGAAAGTGGGGTTTTTCTATTTATACCTTTTACCCCAAGCCAGCCGAGGGTTAAGTTAAATTATTTTGTCATGAATAATTAATTAATTATTTGGTTATCAAATTTCAATTTCGCACTCTCGATAACCCCTAATAAACAAATTATAAGCTTCTATATAAGTATTAATATCTAAGTTGTATAATACTTCTTTTATTGGTTACGTATTACGTATAATACGTATAATGTAATACGTATTATACGTATATCTTACTTATAATATCGAGCTCATGGAATTTGCTTTGAACAACTTTCGGTTTAATCGTTATTCTTTTATTGTTAAGCGACTCGTAGTATAGATTGTATAGTATATATATTATTATTTGCTAGATGTTGTATTTACAACAAGAATTACTAATATTATATTGAATTTACTTCGAAAACATCCCTGATTGATCATAGTTTTAACGTATAATACGTACTAGTGGATAGCGTATTACGTATAATACGTATTATACCTATTATACGCAATACGCGTATTAAACAACTTAGAGTATTATACAGACTGAATTAATTATAATTAATTACGTCAGTATATTAACAGTGCAATAATATTCTCGCAGAAGTAAATATAATCACATAATCTGTCGTTGTTGTGAAATATATAATCTTTTTTTTCAATTGGAAAATAGAAGCCTACTCGATCTCACCAGTTGAAACAATAGAATTAGATTTAACACTTTCAATAGAACTGAAGTGTTAGTAAACTAAGGAAACTTGCAACTCAATTGTGGCACAAACAAAGTACAATTTGAAAATTCGTGCACTGTGAAAAGGTGTAGAATTTAATTCTCTATCGAATTCATATAAATTGAATTTTCGGGTACTATTTGTTGTTCCTATTTCAATATTAAACAGGTGCAAAAATGTGTCCAAAAAAATGTGATATAATATCGTGACCCCAGGTGTACATCTGTAACCCATGAGACACATATCCTGAAAATTTGGGCTTTTAGTTAATTAAACTCTGTTCTGTAGAGAGGATACGGAAGGATAATAATAATAAAAATCCAAAATTGCAGCCTGTGCCGACGCATGTTCCTTTGGTGGCACTATATTTTGGTGGTGGTTTATTGATAGTGCCTCCATAGGAACATGCTGTCGGCGCAGGCTGCAATTTTGGATTTTTTTTCCGACATGTCATCATCACTATGAAGGTGTTAAATTATTTCAGAAAGGTGTTTCAGAAGGCAACGACCCTTAGAGTCGTGGAAGTTTCCATTTTGCTCATTTCGTTTCAAAGATATTCAAGTTTCAGTAGAATATAATAAGTGATGAGTCAGCATTTTTTATGTGAGTGTTGGGTCATCACCCAACACCAACTAACCCATTTTAAATGTCGAATTAAAAAAATTGTAAAATACATTTTTTTAACGATGTCATCATCACCTCAAGGTGTCAAGACCCACTTGTATAGGTGGTACCTGGCATAAGGACCAATTGATAAATTGAAAGTTTGTTTATATCTTGTATCATCTCTGAGATTAATGAAATTTAGCTAATTAGCATAAAAATTTAATTAATGTATTAATTATTTAACACCATTATTATATACAGCAAAATAAATTAAGTTCAATTATTTGCAATTATTATTAATTTAAATTGAATTTCACTATAATGTTTGAATTCCACGCACTCGATAACCCCAATAATCCAATTGGAACCGTCTCTATACGTTAAACACAGAGCGAATTAATTAGAATTAAATATGTCATGTATCCATTGTGCAAGAATATTCTAAGCAGAAATAAATATAATCAAATAATCTGTCGTTGTTATGGAATGTAGAATCTTAGTTTTCAATTATATAATAGAAGCCTACTCGATCTCACAAGTTGAATCAATATAATAATAACGAGTTGAAACAATAGTATTAGATTTAACACTTTCAATTGAACTGAAGTGTTAGTAAACAAAGGAAACTTGCAATTCAATTGTGGCACAAACTAAGTACAATTTGAAAATTCGTGCACTGTGAAAAGGTGTAGAATTTAATTCTCTATCGAATGCACATAAATTTAATTTTCGGGTACTATTTATTGTTCCTGTTTCAATATTAAACAGGTGCAAAAATGTGTCCAAAAAAATGTGATAAAAAATCGTGACCCCAGGTGCACATCTGTAACCCATGAGACACCTGTCCTGAAAATTCCAGTTCTTAGTAAATATAACTCTGTTCTGTGGAGAGGATACGGAAGGATAATAATATACCAAAGCACTAAGATTAGAACTGGGCCACTATACTATAGTATAGTCGGCACAGTAATAAAAATCCAAAATTGCAGCTGTGCCGACGCATGTTCCTTTGGTGGCACTATATTTTGGTGGTGGTTTATTGATAGTGCCTCCAATGGGACATGCTGTCAGCACAGCTGCAATTTTGGATTTTTTTTCGCCATGTCATCATCACTATGAAGGTGTTAAAATATATCAAAAGGTGTTACAGAAGGCATCGACCCTTAGAGTGGCGGAAGTTTCCATTTAGTTCACTTCATTTTAGAGATATTCAAGTTTGAGTAGAATATAATAGCTGATGACTCAGCATTTTTTATGTGAGTGTTGGGTCTTCACCCAACTTCAAATAACCCATTTTAAATATCGAATTCACAAAATTGTAAAAATACATTTTTTTGACGATGTCATCATCACCTCAAGGTGTCAAGACTCACTTGTATAGGTGGTACGTGGCATAAGGACCAATTGATAAATTGAAAGTTTGTTTCTATCTTGTATCATCTCTGAGATTAATGAAATTTAGCTAATTAGTATAAATATTTAATTAATTAATTAATAATTTAACATCATTATTATGTACAGCAAAATAAATAAAGTTCAATTATTTGCACTTATTATTAATTTAAATCGAATTTCACTATCATATTTGAATTCAGCGCACTCGATAACCCCAATAATCCAATTGGAACCGTCTATAAGTTAATACAAAAGGAATAAATTATAATAAATTACGTCAGTACATTAATTGTGCAAGAATATTCTCGCGAAATAAATATAATCACTTTATCTGTCGTTGTTGTGGAATGTAAAATGTTAACGGTTCTATCATAAACCATCTTTAGTTTAATGCCATTCATTACTTATTGATAATAAATTAAATTATTAGTTATTTATTTTAGCAATGTTATCCACGGTGAGTTGAGTAAAGTCAACAAATTCCTTATATAAATTAATTTAATTTAATCCATTGTATAGTAATGCTAGAATTAAATAGAAGCCAGCTGGAATTTATAAGTTAAATCAATATAATTATCGCAAGTTGAATCACTAGAGTAGGATTTAACAAGTTAAATCAATATAATTATTACAAGTTGAAACAATAGAATTAGATTTAACACTTTACTGAAATTGAAGTGTGAGTAAACAAAGAAATTTCAACCCCCATTTATGGGAGAAATTAAACCCCTTATTGAAAAATTTCTTCTCCCCTCAGACGCAGAATTTTATGGTGAATCCAAATGTGAAATAAAATTTGGGGGTTTAGTAAAAAATTTTTTAGTTATGGACCAGACAAATTTTGAAAGGCGTTAAAGATGTGTCCAAAATTTGTTAATCAAAAATCGTAACCCCAGGTGCAAATTAGACGTCGACTCCGAACCTACATGCCAAGTTTCAGCCCATCAACTATAAAGCTCTGGCCAGGGCACCGTCTACGGAGAAAAAATAATAATAAAAAAAATCCAAAATTGCAGCCTGTGCCGACGCATGTTCATTTGGAGGCACTATATTTTGTGGTGGTTTATTGATAGTGCCTCCAAAGGAACATGCTGTCGGCACAGGCTGCAATTTTGGATTTTTTTTCGCCAAGTCATCATCACTATGAAGGTGTTAATTATTTCAAAAAGGTGTTACAGAAGGCATCGACCCTTAAAGTGGTGGAAGTTTCCATTTAGTTCACTTCATTTTAGAGATATTCAAGTTTGAGTAGAATATAATAGATGATGACTCAGCATTTTTTATGTGAGTGTTGGTTCATCACCCAACATCAAATAACCCATTTTAAATATCGAATTAACAAAATTGAAAAAACACATTTTTTTAACGATGTCATCATCACCTCAAGGTGTCAAGACCCACTTGTATAGGTGGTGCGTGCCATAAGGACCAATTGATAAATTGAAAGTTTGTTTATATCTGATATAATTTCTGAGATTAATGAAATTTAGCTAATTAGTATAAATATTTAATTAATTTATTAATAATTTAACACCAATATTATGTATATCAAAATAAATGAAGTTCAATTATTTGCAATTATTATTAATTTTAATTTCATTTCATTATAATAATTGAATTCAGCGCACTCGATAACCCCAATAATCTAATTGGAACCGTCTCTATAAGTTAAACACAGAACGAATTAATTATAATTAAATATGTCATGTATCCATTGTGCAAGAATATTCTAAGCAGAAATAAATATAATCACATAATCTGTCGTTGTTATGGAATGTAAAATCTTAGTTTTCTATTAGAAAATAGAAGCCTACTCGATCTCACAAGTTGAATCAATATAATAATAACGAGTTGAAACAATAGAATTAGATTTAACACTTCAATTGAACTGAAGTGTTAGTAAACAAAGGGATTTTGCAACTCAATTGTGGCACAAACGAAGCGCAATTTGAAAATTCGTGCACTGTGAAAAGGTGTAGAATTTAATTCTCTATCGAATGCATATAAATTAAATATTCTCGCACTATTTAATGTTATTTTTCCAATATTAAACAGGTGCAAAAATGTGTCCAAAAAAATGTAATAAAAATCGTGACCCCAGGTGCACATCTGTAACATGAGACACATATCCTGAAAATTTCAGTTCTTAGTTACTAAAACTCTGTTCTGTGGAGGATCTACGGACCAATAATAATAATAACCAAAGCACTAAGACCAATACTGGGCCACTATACTATAGTATAGTCGGCACAGTAAAAATAATAAAGCAGTGATTCCAATACTGGCCCACTATACTATAGTATAGTCGGCACAGTAATAACCAAAGCACTAAGACCAATACTGGGCCACTATACTATAGTATAGTCGGCACAGTAAAAATAAAGGCAGTGATTCCAATACTGGGCCACTATACTATAGTATAGTCGGCACAGTAATAAGAGTCCAGTTTTCTAATTTATTCTAAGCTTACCTATGTTTCCTATTGGCATAATTTGCATTGTGTATGGGGTAATTAACCATTTCGAGTCCAATGGAACCACTTTTGAGAATCTGAGATTTGTGGTTAAGCTGTTTAGGCGCCATTTAACGATGACATCATAAATATACAAAATATACAATTTGAGTCTAAAGAACTACGAGAAATTGAAGATAATTTGCTAATATACTTTATACATTTTCCGAATATAGAATGAGAATATAGATAAACCAGCAATTATATACGTTTTATGGACGAAAATAGTAAGTTGTAATTCGGATACTACTTGTATTTTCAATAATTTTTAAAAATTTAGAATGTCGCCATTTTGTGATTTAGTTGGGGTATGAACATAGGCGTCGGAAATGGGCCCTCCGGCCCTTAGGGCCGCCCGGCCCAATCGATTCTGGGGCCGCTACATTCAAGGCATCACTAACACAACTATGGGCCGGGCATGGGCCGGGTAGAGCCGGGTAGACCCTTCAGGCTGCCCGGCCCATTCCGGGTGGCCGGGTAGGTCCGACGCCCATGGGTATGAAATAAATTCCTATTTAGTATTCCTGTTATAAAATAATTATAAATTAAGAAGAAAATGAAATTTATGATATTAGATTTTTTTTTCCATTTTGCCCTAAATTGTAGTCATCGTTAAATGGCGCCTAAACAGTTTAACCACAAATCTCAGATTCTCAAAAGTGGTTCCATTGGACTCGCAATGGTTGATTACCCCATACACAGTGCAAATTATGCCAATAGGAAAAGCATAGTTTAGCTTAGAATAAAATTACAAACTGGACTCATATTTTCTACTATGATTCGGCAGCATGTATAGCCGCATTATAGTGGCCATGCATAGGATAATTATTGCTTTAGTAATAGATATTTCAAATATACTGCAAAATCTAACACTCACAGAAATATATAAGTTTGTATAGGAAAATTACTCAAAAATTCATTATTCAATCGTTCAAGAAACAGCGGGTATTTCGTCAATGTTACTAGTGTATGATAGCTGCACTCTAGAAAAACAAGACAAATGAATATACATAATAAACTTAACAATAATTATAAATTAAATGGAGGGGCGCATTGTACATGCAGTGCGGTTGTTCAAGGGGGGCGGAGGAGCGGCGCTCCTTCACTAATCCTTTAATGGGAGAACACACTTTCCTATTAGCCATGAGGGATCGGGATTCTGTCATTAATTTTTCCGAGAGGGAGTGGAATTGTTTCCTTTATTTAATTATTTGTTTAAGGAAATGTTAACTATTATAGACTATAGAGGGAGCTATTATTAAATATCAAAAATAGTTAAATTTAATGTATTCTTTGTTGATTCTGAACAGATGCAAAATTCAAAATTAGACTTTCGATTCCCCTAAAAATGTGTGCCGGGAAATGAATAAATGTTCAGATAATTATTGGCATGCGTTCAGAGATTTGTCTCGACTAAGTTGGCAGGTATGAAAAATATTAAAATAATTTACGAATGAGAAACGACAAGAAGTCATAAACAATGGATTATAGTATATAAATTATATATTACTTCTGCCATACGTAGTTCGTTCAAATTATGCGGAGCCACATGTGAAATAATGACTAACGAATTAAAATATAAACTAACCTTGAATGTGTTCAGTTTGAGTATGCAATCTCAACAAAGAACATCTCAGCTGTCCGTATCACTGACTGTAGCGGGACAGGATCTGGATTTGAGAGTTCAGGTTTGTAAATTCTCAGCCGTCTCAGGTATGGGAGAGCGTGTATTAGCATTGAGATAGGTTCACAGGAGTTACTAGTTAGTTTGCATCTGCTGATAATTAAATCCCTTATAGCTGGATGGAGATTCAAGCTCTTACACAGAATCATGAATCCTGTGTCTCCCATTGGGATAGCAGAGAGACTCAAGTCAACTAGGGACTGGAGATATCTTATGGCAGTATACCAGTAACTGATGTCATTAGGAGGGAATGGACAACTATTCAGTGATAGACGAACCAGTTTATGACAGGACTGTAAGGGAGAGAGGATACTAGTCCAAGTGTGGAAGCCAACTGTGTTTAAAGTCACTAACTGTATCTCTCTCAAGGAATTCCTGTTATTGCGAATAATCCCAGTTAGATTGTGTCTGTAGTATTCTCTGTTAGGAGGCATGCTAGGAGAGTATAGATTCAGAGCTGTTAGTTTGCTGTTGTTAAAAAGGTATGGAAGTACTGTGTATGGATCATTCATGGACCAATATAACTCCTGCAGAGAATTGAGACCGAGTGGAATATCTGGAGGTATAGCAGATACATATGATTTAAGTTCCGCCATGCGCAATCCCTTAATATGAATGTTATTACTTAATAGCGGGTAGATAATAGATAAGCCAGAATTATCAGATTTCGGTGCATAGGAAAAATTCTCAATATAAGAGAACTGATTTATTAGTTGAGTGAGGATTTCATCCGATACTTTAGCTTGATATAACATAATACTTCCTTTGAATTGGTTCTGTGTTGAAAAGAGAGGAGTGGAAGGATACAGCTCTGTTAGTTCACACTGACCGAGTGAGATACTAACCTTATAGTGTACGGATGTACCAGCTGATAGGAGAGTAGTATAGGACTGTATTGTTGCGTAATCTTGTTTTTCGAAGTGTAGTGCTAGGTAACTGAGGGAGCAGGAGGAGAGCTGTTTCAGTAATGTTCTGAATTGGATTGGATTGATTAGAGATGTGTATATAAATACAATTTGTAGTTTCTTGATGTAATTCAGTGACAGCAGAAAGCAGTGCCACTCGTTAGGCGACACAGCATCCCTGAAATAGAAGTATAATTTCTCTGGTAACAGTTCTCTTAGGCAATGGAAAAACTTTGGAAATAGGATAGAGTTTGTCTCTATTATTAATGTGGATATGAGGAGATAGGACTTAATGAAGTCTAACCAATCGGAGATATTAACGAGGTTAGTAAGATAGTAGAGCTGATGAATCATAGGTAGTTCTATTAATGGCATTGTATCTGTCGTGAGGTGATGACAGATTATAGGAATGAGACAGGCAGCTCTATCTTCCAAGAGGCCGCAGAGGAATCGCACGACCATCCTATACATTGAAAACACTTCATCAGAGCTAACCAGAAATCTAACTATAACACATTCCTTCAACCAATTCAAGTCACTAAGGTATACAGCTGCCATGTGTTCCTGAATCGTCAAATGAGCGAAGGTCCAAACATTTACTCTCTGGCCTAGTTTCGTTATACTCACATGCACCTGCATGATGGCTAGTCGCTCAGTGGTGTATTCACTCTCGTCTATTCGTATGCGAATGTCCTCCTCTCTAGAGCTGAGCTCTCTATGGAATATTCCCTCGTATGCCTCGTAGCCTATGTCACGGATGCATTTCCAGATGGATGGGTGGAATTGGGACATCTTATGGACTCTCGTTAGCCTCTTTAGCCCCATTCTAGCCAGCTGACGCCTGACTATGTACAGAATCAGTTCCGTGTACAGGTTTGTCAGCGTCTGAGACAGGATGTTAGCTGTCTCGTTAAAGAGAGAAGAGAATAGACTGGCGTTTACAGGGACCAGCGACAGTTGATTGATTTCGTCGTGTCTGATAAAAAGCAGTTTCGTATCTCTTAGCTTATCTGCTGTACATATTCTCTTCTTGAAGTATGCGTCTCTGTCTGTTGGAGAGAATCCCAGCACCTGGTAGTTTGTCTCGACTTTCAATTCCTGACCATGTTCGTTTCTGATGTTGCTCCAGGCACCGGGCCTGCTAGTCAGTAGGACGGTGGATCTACTCAGGCTGCGTTTCTGCAGCAGCGAGTACAACAGTGTGGTCTTAAACGGAACGTCCTTAATGAATTCATCTGCTCCGTCAATGATTAGTAGCAGGCCCTCTCCCCTTGATTTCGCTATATTCTTTGCTAGAAACTTGGACCATCTGATACCAACTGACAATGCAAGGAACAACCAGTTTTGTAAAAATATTTCATCGATTTTCTCTTCCTTCTCCTCTCTCGTTTTTTCCATCACATGCCATTCTTCGCTACGACAATGTATTAATAGAACGTATTCAAAGTTGGTTATTTTGTTATTCCCATACAGCAGAGCTAGATATTGGCACAAAAATGACTTTCCAGAGCCTGGGTTTCCAATCAAACATAACACAGTGGGTGTATTCGGGTCGAGCGTCGAAATTATTTTAACAAAATCCACTACTTTTAATGATTTCTCCTTAGCGCTCATTGTTCTTAGGAAATCTATTTCATTAAGACTGGTATCATCACTCGACTGCATTACTATTTCCTTGACAACCGTTAGAGGTGTGTATACTGAATCGAGAGAAATTGCCTCGTCATCATCAAAGCGAAGATACACCTTTTCATTTTGTTGTTTCGTGTATTCCCTTAGCTTAACAACCCAGTTCTCTTGTTCCCCGCTGTCGCCGCTTTCTAGTTCGTCCATTAATAATGTTTGAAATGTTGTTTTGTTCATGCCATGGAAAACATATGCGTGATTTTGTACTAGTTTTACAACATCGTGTCTTTCTACAGCTATCATTGCTTCACACAGTTCCTCCAAGTTAGGGCTTATTATTCCTCCTTCAATGGACAAATTCAAACAACTTTCGAAATTTACTTCCTGACTCACTTTAATCGACAACCCACTCCCTATTATCATCTTCCATTGATTGGATGTTATTTCAGTTTTTAACATCCTAACAAATGTCTCTACTGATGGAGGTACAATTTCGACTGGAAATCGTTCAATATTGCTTGGATTAAGCCATTCGAGTTTCTTTGCTACCGGAATTAGATCGGGTCTGCCTATCCTATTCAATGCATCGAGGAATTCAATGGGATTAAATTGATGCATTTCGTATTTCAAAGCGTATAGGAAATCTGTTGGGTTATTTCTTGTTCTCTCTACGATTGCGGGCGGTATTCCGAGCTTTTCTTGCATCAAGCGGACGTTTTCCTGAGTTAGTGAATTTGAGAGTTCATTTATGATTTTTATTTCTTCAAATTTACTCATTGTAGTAATCTATGATCAGTAATTAAAATTATTTCGTTTCTACACTAGTTCAATAAATAACATTAAATTATTATACGATTAAATCTATAAACTATCAAAATTCGAGATTTCACATACTGTGCTGCAGGATATTATACAGCCGTTTGTAAATATGTTCCTATCCTGGTCCGTTGCAATTTCCATAAGCCTAAACCATAAATTAATGTTGCGGTAAAGGAGATCCCAAATTTTCGCGCTCTTAATTAAATTTTCCAAAAAATCATACTCCAAAAGGAGCGTCTCGCGCTCCTGGATAAATAATGGCTGTGCTGTATACCCAAATATTTATCAGTGTAACCCCAATTATCCGAACTTACCCGATCTGTAGATTAACCGAACATCTTTACTGGTCAATGGTCCCAACGAGTTCGAGTAATCGAGGTTGAACTGTACTCAATTATAACATAATATTCAATAATCCGAATAATTATTGTTGTCTGTGGTAAAAACATTTCAGTAATATTAAGCCTTAACGAATATTTAATGGGTTCATTTTATCCAGCGCATAGAAGAAAACAATAATAATTCCCTGAATCTCGGAATTCTGGGAAGATATGTTACGGTTCATAATATTGCTATGATTAAATCTTGTATCAAATCGAGTAGATATTTATAAATGTATTATCCATAATTTGTTGATTTATAATGGTTTTTTATATAAAAAATGTACAGTCAGGTCTGCTTATTGTGAACAATATTTCCTTTGCTGAAAATGAAAATCTTTATAATATGAACGAGCCCCGTCGTCCCAATTTAACAACTTACATGGGATTTATATTAAGTTGAATAAGCTTATTATGAAGTCTCTTTATTAGTACACAATTTATGGTCCCTTTAATGTTCATAATAAAGAACCTGACTTTATTTAAGATGAATAAATATTACCAATCACAAGTCGATTTTTTTGCAGTACGTACTTTCGATTTAAACTCTCAAAAATATTTTGGGAGTGATTGATAGACTGAGAGTGGAGTTATGTTTGTTTGTTTGTTTGTGTGTTTGTCCGGATTGTATTAAAGTGATGGGGAATAGAAACCGCATATATAATTGAGATATAAACTAACTTTCAAATGTTATAATTGGTAGACAAATGTTATAATAGGTAAACAAGTATGCTGATTTCGAATTTCGCATTTACAAATTTCAAATTTGAATATTTATCGTTGTGTTTACACAAAATAGGTAAACAAATTAATGAAAATTCAAAATCAACCTAGAAGTTAGCTTTCAACGGGTATTATATATTATAGGTAAACAAGTATGATGAACACGAATTTCGCATTTATAAATTTAGAATATGAAAAACAAGTTAAAGAACGGAAATCTTATAAAGGGATGTATTAAACGTCCCTTCTAGCTTTTCCATCTTAGAAAGGGTGAGGAGTGTGGCCGCAGAGCGGCCGTTAACTTGAGGTGCGTAGCACCGATTTGTCGCAAAGCGACCGAGACCGTAGGGCTCGTCTATATTATTAAACTCGATTGTTAGGTGTTTGTCCGGATTGTATTAATAAATAAAGTGATGAGGGAACATATTCCACATTTATAATTGAGATAGAAACTAGCCTTCAATTGTTATAATCAGGGCCCGTATTCACTAAGAAGTTAAGTACGTACTTAGTACTCAAGTACTAAGTATGTACTTAAGTACAACAATATTTCTTAGTGAATACGACTTAAGTATGTACTTAACTAAGTACGTACTTAGTACTTAAGTATATACTTAGTACTTAAGTACTAAGTAATCTTAGTGAATACGGGCCCAGTAAACAAGTATGCTGACCACGAAATTCGCATTTATAAATTTCTAATATGAGAATTAATTGTTGTTGTTTACACAAATAGGTAAACAAATTAATGAAAATTCAAAATCACCCCTAGAAGTTTGCTTTCAATGGGTATTATAAGTAAACGGGTATAATAAGTATATAACTATGACAAATATTACTAACTATGTAATCAATTGTTTAGGGGGCTGACTGAATAGTGGAATCTAGTGGAATCTAGTGGAACCTGTTGGAATCTAGTGGAACCTAGTGGAATCTAGTGGAATCTAGGGTGACTGAATGGTGGAATCTAGTGGAATTACTAAATTTTAGTGGAATTGACTGAACGGTGGAATCGAGTGGAATTTGATTAAATTGTTAAACACTACGTATATGCTATAAGCTACGTGTGTATCATATTACGTTAATTTTCGCCCATGTAAAATTGTTGCAATGATTGAACTAGTGTTGTGTATGAAGTGGCAATATGATACTATATTAGTATTCTTACTAATCATCTCTATTGAACTGCCCAATGAATACCAACTGGATTTGATAAGGAATTGTTGATAAATAATGTTTATAAGATGTGTCTAAATAACATGGTAACAAAGCCTAACTAATAAATCCTATTGTGTCACTTCATGCACAACACTAGTTCAATCATTGCAAACAATTTTACATGGGCGAAAATTAACGTAATATGATACACACGTAGCTTATAGCATATACGTAGTGTTTAACAATTTAATCAAATTCCACTCGATTCCACTATTCAGTCAAATTCCACTCGATTCCACTATTCAGTCAAATTCCACTAGATTCCACTCGATTCCACTGTTCAGTCAAAGATTCCACTCGATTCCACTGTTCAGTCGGTTTTTAGAAAATCCACTCGATTCCACCGTTCAGTCAATTCCACTAAAATTTAGTAATTCCACTAGATTCCACTGGATTCCACTAGATTCCACCATTCAGTCACCCTAGATTCCACTAGATTCCACTATTCAGTCAGCCCCATTGTTTAGTGAGCAGTAAGACCGCGTGTTGGCCGTTAACTTGAGGTGCGTAGCAACAATCTGTCGCAAAGCGACCGAGACCGAAGGGCTCGTATAATATATATTGCTTGCTAGCCTTGCCACCCGTGTGTAATAACACATTTTCCCACCACACGAAAATTTAGTTGTAATCACGGCTAACTGTCTGGTTATCGTTACTTTTGATCATCGCTTATATACGTACATTGGAGTTCGCTCATTAGCAATTCGTCTAATAGTAATAGTATTCGCCTAATAGTAAGTCACTTATCACTTCCAAGAGAGCATTTAATGTTAATTATGTTCCTCTAGTAGCAATATACGCCTAAGCAACAAAATGTTGTGCAAAATTCGACTTGCTATCTCTATATTATCGCTTTGGTTCAACACGACGGTCAGTTAGTCGTTATTGAGCGAGTCACACGGTCCAAATTCAAAGTCTGAGCTCTTACCAGTACCTCAATCATTTCCGAACAAACAGACGATAATTATGTAAATAGAATTTTTGCTTATAACACCACATTTAGTCTAAAATTTTCTATTTTGCTGGAAACTCCTCTTAACAGTATTAACAGCAGTTGTTATTTCCTGTTCTGGTCATGAAAATTAACAAATATTGAGAATTTACAAGATTCAACTTACTTTGTATCGTTGCTTTTAAACTGAGTCGTGATTTGAGATATACTGTGTTATAACTCTCGACAATGGACAATGGATAGAAGTTTTTTTGATATCCTATAAATAGAAACAACTGTAATTGGAAACTAAATTTGTACAGATAATTAATAATTTATGACAAAGTGAATATCCTACATAATTACAGAACTGGTAGATAATGGTATTTTATAGTATGGGGCTATAAAGTAATTATGTTTGCAAGCCATGACATGTTGACATCCAATTATTTTTATACGATTGGCGGTATAATAATAATTCATCTATATATTAAAAGCGGAATTGTTGCGTGTTTGTTTGTTTGTTTGTTTGTTTGTTTGTGTGTGTGTGTGTTTTGTCCAGAATTAATTGGAAAGACTATGAGTCCCAGAAAGCTGAAAATTTGTATCCTAGTAGGGTAATTTTGTACTGCGACAATGATCTATTGGTTTTTGAAACAAAATAACGGGATTATGACGTCACAGTTGCGAAAACAGATATTTTATACTAACTTCTGAATGAAACATAACAATGATAAACTAACATTTATCAAAGTGCGTCCAATTTTGCTCCGATCTGTAGAAAATTCAAAGCATTAGACGTACACTAAATTTCTACACCTGATAGCAGTTCACGAATTCCTATTTTTAGTGTGCTTCTTCTAGTAAAAAACGTTATAGTAGGGTCCTACTATAGTTTTATACTATAAATGCACACTATTGAATTTACCTCTGTCGGGCTTCCGGCTGGCCGGCCGGCCGGCCGTACGCGATGGCCTGACTAAACCATTGGTGATAGAGATTTAAAATTTGGACAAGAGATATAGAATTTTCTGGAGATGATCACCTCGAAGCCTGATTTCTCAATTTCGCTTTTGTTCGTCAGTTATATCGAAATTTGTATTCTGGTCCAGTGACTCTTTAATAATTCGAATTAGTTATTGAAAATATAGAGGTTGTATTCTCCTAAGGATGTTCTTTCTATATATCATTTAAAATTATTAGGTCGCTAATCAATTCTACGTTTTATTAACGATTATTTACATAAATCAGCCATCTTCTCCATATTGTAATTACTCTATAGTATACTCAATATACAATAGAACATATTACATAAGCCTACTATCTGCTAGGATAATGACTGTTATTGATTGGTTTGTAAGTGAATATGTGTTTCATAACAAGTGCAATTGAAACACTTGGAAGTTGGAATATTTTACAAGTTGATGATGATGTCAATTTATTATTCAAGATAGTAACGTAAATACTAGCACGTATTCCTAATTTCTATTTGTAATAATTAATCTTTAATTAATTTAATTAAACATTTGAAGTCTTCACAATTCAAACATTAATTAAATTGTATTACATTAAGATGAAATGTAATTTGAATATTGAAATTCTAGTTAAATTAAACATTGGGGAAGTGTAATCAGAAGGAGCACACTCCCATCCAGTGTTGTAAATCAAATCAAATATTTCAAATATTTGATTTGATTTGATTTGATTTAAGAGAATTTGAATTCTCAAATGATTTGATTTGATTTGATTTGAAATTATTTGAATCCTCAAATGATTTGATTTGATTTGATTTGAAAATATTTGAATTCTCAAATGATTTGATTTGATTTGATTTGAAATTATTTCAAATCATTTTCAAATCATTTTCGAATCATTTTTCCAATCATTTTCAGATCATTTTCAAATAATATTCGGTAAATCATTTTCAAATCGTTTCCAAATCGCTTTAGTATAATTTCACTTCATTTTCAATTCAATTTCAAATATATAAGATCATTTTCAAAATTTCTATACGTTTTGACAGTGATTCAGAAATGATTTGAAAGTTTCAAATATTTCAAATATTTGATTTGATTTGATTTGAAATGATTTGAAATTTCAAATATTTGATTTGATTTGATTTGAAATGATTTGAAATCTCAAATGATTTGAAATGATTTGATTTGAAATAATTTTAAATCTAAAATGATTTGATTTGATTTGATTTGAGAAAAAAAAATGATTTATTTACAACCCTGCTCCCATCCCGTCTGTGAGGGTTTTTTTTCTTCTGATTGTGACACAGTTAATTAATTAGTCCCTACACTAATCAACCATAAATAGTGTATCGTACAATAATAAATAACATGAATTAATTAATTAATTAGTTGACATACTTGGGTCCCAAATAGCAGCATACTGAATCGAGTACGTGTAATTTACAAGTCACAGGTTTAATTTATTTATTTAATATGAGTGATATTTGAGGAGAGTAAGCCTGCGAAGCGCCCATTAATTAATTCTGTTGCGTAGTCTCTAACACGAACGAACAAAAGTCGCGAAGCGACTTTTCTGAGATAGTGATCCGTCGCGAAGCGACCGAGACCGAAGGTCTCGTTTAATTAATTCACGTTGGTGAATTGAATTTCTCTTTAGTTTTATTATATTTAAATCATGGAATCCTTAATTTTCACTTTCAAAACTAAATTAAATTAGATCTACTACTTGACTTTATGAAATACTCAAGTTAATTAATTGGATCACTTTGGTCCGATGGCAGTTTGATCCAATTACCCGGTGGCTCTATTGAATATAACTAAAGTCGATGTAACCAAATATATACTTTGTAAAAGTTTCCGTGCGAAACGTTTATATTCTTTGAATTTCCCCCTGTGTATTATATGTGGCCCTAGCTGACTCCCTATATTTATTAACAGTACACATGAGTGAATATATTCGAAGAGCTTATACATTTACTGTTAAAATAATTTGCCACGAATATTTTACAAAATATGACTTACCTTGCAAATCACTCCCTTTAATACGAATTCCGGATAATACTAAACCATGATGAACTGAAGTATTCAAATTAACGAGAGTCTACTGTATAATAGTCTACTGTATAACACACTAGCATAATTCAAAATACATCAAGGCCGCTGAAACTTTTCTGAAAGTATACATATGAATATCGCAATCCAAATGTTCAAAACCACTTTTAATTAATGTGTTCGATAATTAACAACAAAACTAAATTAATCGATTTTGTTCCGTTTATACATAACAGTGCTTATAATACTGAAAAGTATTAAAATTCGGATAACTCAGAAAGCACATTATAACAGAGGCCGATAGATTAATTAACTATAGTTAAAAATATGATATTAATGAAAACTTACTTAGTACAGTCAGTCTCACTTCTCAGGTGTAGTAGCTTAATAAGAAGAACGGTTCGTAAGAATTGATATTTGATTATTTCGTAGATTCAGAAGGTTTACTTGTCGGATTTACTGAGTTACAGTAGTGTATTACTATTATTCAGCAAGTGAATATATACGTACACAGTATACAAGATAGGAATAGTAGCTGCATACATAATTACAAGCTGTGTATTCTCAGAATAATAGCCACGTGGTACGTTGAACTGTTTTATAGAACAGTGGAGATGGTACTCAGTTTATAGGATCGTATAACATATACGTAACCTAAATACTATCCTCAATTCAACCAGAACAAGAACTAGTTGTTCTGAATAATACGTACAATACTATCTGATTTCTTAATTAAATAAAAAATATTTAAGTTAGTTAAAATCACATTTAAAGTTTCCCTGATCTACATTGACGCAAGAATCACTGTGGAGTATAGCTCTTAAAGTCTATGAAATGTTATCTAGATTGATGAATACACTTATGGTAGCAGAGACGGATATTTGTAGCCTAGACTAGTATCATATTGGTGGCCATTCCGACATCTATATCAGTATTCAGACAAGGGTTACTCTTTCCTTATATCTTCATCTAGGGCTTTATGCTTCAGCCTATTGAGCCTGTACCTCAATCTGGCCCTGAATTAGCAGCACTGGAAAAAGCAGACCTAAGTGTGTTGTTCCAGTTAAGTTTACTTTGGAGGACCAAATAAAGTTTTTATAAAGCCCAAATATTTGTTGTACGTATATACTTATATTATTTTCTGTAATGGGGTATCTGATGAAACAAGTAAAGTTACCCAGTACGTATTATGAAATGTATATCGTTGTTTATGTTTAGTTGTTTTCTATTGTCCAGATCGCATTAAAATGATTCAATGAGAGATAAATTAGAACCACATTACAATTGTGTTCTTGGAACTAAGTTTCATGGGCTAACAAGACAGTCCGTGTGCGAGAGCAGGGTTTCTCAACCTTCCGTCTTTTGATCAAACATGACCACACTGTGCTTACAGAGACAAACCATTTATAATAATTTTTAGACAAGTTGAAGCTTCATGATCCATTTGACCAAAATCGTGACCGAATTGACCAAATATTAGTCTTATAAATACTATTAAATACTCATTTTCCCAATAACGATGTTCTAGATTGCCCACGTCGCTCGGTAAGTAACTTCTTTACAAAAGCCTCAAATAGGCCTGTGAATTTTTATGTGTATTTTTATAATATAGATTTAAACTATCTTTGAATAAACGGAGATCCTACCTAGTATGTCCCAAAATTTTACCGAAAGTTTTGGTTATGGCTCGTGAAAAGTTGAGAAACCCTGTCCTCAACTTTGTTATTCTGGTTAATTGAAACTATTGTTTGAAACGAATTTAATATTTTCTACAGGATGCTATTTATAGTTAACTTAACTTTTCAAGCGGTGTCTGATCCTGAATTACAGATTATTTCTGGCAAATAAATGTATTTTATTGCCCAATGGACATAAATCAGAGCATTAAGTGCTCCTAAATTCTCACACACTATGCCGTAAGAGAGGAGCACAATTTTATTTATATATTATTTTCAAATAAGTAAAATTCTTCAAAGCCTCCTGGTCTGCTCCCAAAAATGTAGTTCGGACTAATTGATTTCCTTTCATTTTACTATGTATATATTTGTTAATTATGGTCAGATTACCACTAGACTGGACTATGATCCCTCTGTTAAATGGTTTATGGTATATGGCATGGTATGCATACACCAATTTTTGCTGGGCATATAACGAGTTACGATCTTTTCAAATTGAGTCACATATTCACATGACTCGATGACTCATGGTGTGTACTCATTGAAAGCCCTAAAGTTTGGGACAATACAAATCGGTGGATGGTATGATACTATGATTGAATCTCAATATATTGGGAAGTTTAATAGTAATTTGTACTTATTATGAATATTTAGGACATATGTAGTTTAATAATAAAATATTGATGTATAAACAAATAAATGATAATCCAACAAGAAACTAGAAATGCAATGATGAACTTTGGAAGATCAAAATTATTACATTGGAGTATGTTCTGCATCACCGCTACCAAATTGATATCTAAATTGAAGACTTTCTTTTAAGCATCATGTATACATAATGTATCCAAATACCAATCGTAATGGTAACTAGTGGTAATGCAAATAAGAATACTCCTATACAGGCGATAACACTTGATAGGTAGTTAATGTAATAGAAAATGTTGAATATTTTTGTGATTTCTCCACTGTGTAGGGATTTTAAGTCTATCAGCTGGGGAATAAAACTTGTAGGAAATACACATTCTCCAAAAAAGATGACAGATATCATTCCACGTGCTATTATACCCAAATATGTAGCAACCAATAAAAAAAATAAACCAATAGAAATACAATTAATGGTGTTGGAAAAAGAATTGTATTGTTTCATTTCTATCTTGTTAGATCCATACTGTACAAGACGTTCTATTGCTGCTTGTAAGAGAGTTTGTTTGAATCTCTTTGCATAGATTAGAAACATAATGTAGTTGTATGTGAAAATCACGAGGTAAATTAAATTACCCTAGGAATGTATAGTAAGATGTTAGAACTATGGCTATACTTATTAGAGACATAATGCAAATATATCTTCTAATATTAATATGATGTGATTTCTTCATTCTACTCATCAGGTAGCTCATTAAACTAACTAACAATCCAAGGACTAATATTGCAGTTACATCTCTTAATGCTCGTATTGTTGTCAACAAAGCAAATGAAGATGTTATAAGTTGGAAATCTAGAATAATCGAGTTGTTTATACTGGTACAACTCTCTAGCTCTTTTCTATAAATGGTGTTACTATTGATAACGGTTTCATATCCTTCCAACACTAAATGTATGTAGGATAGAACTATCCCTGAAACTTCCCCAAAATTAATCAAAAATAATATTGAATACTTACAAATCTCAGTTTGATAATGGTAGTAATATTGCTCGCTAATATAATCTGAACGGTCAAATTTGATGTTCCTTTCAGCTGCTTCCTTGTACTTTCTGCAATTATATATATTATACACAAAAACTATAAACCAGTATGCACAAATTATAAGGAAAATGAATAAAAAAATCGAAGTGTAAAATATTTCACTGTCCACCATTTTACAGGCTAAAAACAAACAATTTATTGAACTGTTAAACTTTTTAAACTATTGGATAATTTGATGCATAATATGGTTTATATATACAGATGCTATTTTGTTTAGCAATGTCATTCAAATTTCAACCTGAATTAATTTAGAAATTTAGTGCAACTGCTGTATAAAACTTCAACTAATCACTATGCAATAATAATTTTTATGTTGCACCATGATTTATTTCAATACAATTAAATAAATATAATATTGTCTATTATTATATAGCACATTTTGGCTCATCATCTCTTAATATATTATTACTAAAGTCTACACATCCATTATTAAATATTACTATTTATTACATTTAAAATATATACAGTAGATATTATTCAAATCAGGGTTCCGCAAACTTTCATTAATATCAGGCCACATAATCTTAACAAAATTTTACTCAGGCCGCAAACAATTTCGAGAATATTTCGAAATTTATTACAAAACTACTATGTTATCGTAATACCAGATCTATACTAATTTCTTATCAAAAAGTGCATAAAGGACATCAAGGTAATATTATATAATCAGTATGTATATGTGTACAGGCCAGATTAAAATTAGAAATGTCTCTCAGGCCACACATGATACAAATTTCCATTGGGCTATCAGGCCACAAATAGGGTTGTTTCAGGCCGCATGCGGGCTGAAAACCTAGTTTGCGGAACCCTGAATTAGATAAACCCAACAAGAGGATAGTGCACATTTAATACTATATTTAATATCCCAGTAGATAGAACATTTATTTTATTAAGATTAATAATATATTATTGAGAAATATGCTGGTGGTGTATCCCCCCTTCGCGGGACCACTGGTACCATGGTGTATTTTCAATATACAGTACACCCTTGCTAATCCGAACAAAGGTGTTCCGATTCAAAAAATTCTGTTCCGATTAATGAATTCGTTCTCATTAGTGATTTAGTAGATCTTCTATAGGCCTCTATAAAATGAAACCCCAATAATTATTGCGAACCAAACTTGGCCATACCTATTTAATCAAAACAAAACATACCTACGTATAGTATACTACAAATTCGGATTAGCGAGGGTGTACTGTACATTAAATCACATGATGTTTAATACACCTATTCAGTTTGGAGAATATTATGTATTAATATTTAAACTAAATTATAGTGTATTTGTGTATTATAGTGTATTTGTGTCAGGTATCGGGTAGTAATATATATGAGGGATGCATAAATACGGTATTGCACCGTATTTCCCCGAATAAGAACTGGGTCAATAAAAATAACATTTGTATGATAAAATAATACCTATTAGTTGATAACTGAAGTGTGATTACATTGATTTAGGCAATTTTGGTGTGTTTTCTTTCGTTGAGAGCCAATAGAATCGACCTAAATATTATTTCCGGATTTTTCAAAAGATTTGTTGGTAATTTGCCCCACGAAAACAATAAGCGCCGGGGCACTGATTCGGGAAAATACGGTAATTGTACAATATTACGATTGTTGAGTTACAATTGTTTAATGGCATGTTTTGGCTCATTTTCATCGGAGATTCGGAATATAATTCTTAAAATGCACAATTTGTTTATTTATTAATATTACTAATTACAGTCAGGTTCTTTCACTATGAACATTCAAGGGGCCAAAAATTGTGTTCATAATAGAGAGACTTCATATAAGCGAACTCAACTTAATACAAACCCTATGTAAGTTGTTAAATTTTGACCATAGGGCTTGTTCATAATTAAAAAACTTCATATTAAATAGACGAAAAATTCTTCACAATAAGCAACCTGACTATATAACATTTAAAATATATATTTAGTTTGCATTATACGTATGCATGTTTGAACATCTGTTACTTAAATTATTGGACTGAAGTTTACTATTTTCACACTTGAGTTCATTTGGCTAAAATTTAGGAAGTAACTTACTAGACGCTGTCAACATTTACTTTGATTGATTTTTGGGTATCTAAATAGGATCGTGATCGGATTTAAATAATTTCAGAAACTATGATCGGAACTGGCTCGTATGTACGTATATATTCAGCTGGGATCAGGATTCTCTTTCTAGGATCATCTAATTCCCTAATACAATACACTGTTGAATAGATACATCCAACTTAGATATCCATGCTTAACCGCGTAGTGGTGTGCTAAATACAGATTGCGAAAACATCGCGAGGGATACAAGCCCAAATGCACATGTAAACAGACGATCAACTTGTAAGCATATGGAAAGGGAGTGTGTGAAGAGGGATTGAAGAGTCTGTTTATTCGCTTATTATAAACACAAAAGTTGAGTTCATAATAGTAGAACTTAATATAGAGTCTGTTTGTACGAACTAGCGTTTCGCTCGCTTCGTGAATTGTTGCGTGCGCACAACAACCGTTTTTGAGGTTGTTGTTTTTCGCAGAGGGGAATAATATTGAAATTTTTATAATTTGAGATAATTTACTAATTTTGTACATTTATAACTCGGGAATAACTCAGGAAAACTTGTTACCATAAAATGATCACTGCGGGCGTTTTCACTAAGAACTTAAGTTCGAACTAATGTGCTTAAGATCTTAGTGATACGGCTACTGTATGTCCAAAATTTATTGTTTGTTTGTGTGTTTGTCAGGATTATATTAAGTGAATAGTGTATAAAAACCAAATTTATATTTGAGATAGAGACTAACTCCCAAATGTAAGGCCAATGTTAGTTGGAATTCATTATTTCCATTATTTCCATAATTACACCTACACTTCAAAGTAAGGCCACTGTTCGTTGCCAATTTTATTGTAGGAGTAATTATTAACACACTCTAAAATAGCCATAATTTTGCTATTAACAAAATCAG
This sequence comes from Hexactinellida sp. DTS-2022, assembly GCA_028753945.1. Taxonomy (NCBI): domain Eukaryota; kingdom Metazoa; phylum Porifera; class Hexactinellida; species Hexactinellida sp. DTS-2022. The sequence goes on from JAPNXP010000001.1 coordinate 15,847,666, forward strand.
AACTATGACAAACATTATTACCCAACGATTGAATATTTTATCAAGAAGCACTCACAAATTAGAATATTTGCTCAAATAATTATTGACTATGCCGTCATCAAATAATGAGATGTCGCCCGCCCGCATTCGTGTGGAGCTGAAACAATATTACATTAACACACGCCTAATAACAGGTAAACAAGTATTCTGATTCAGAATTTATACCATTAATATTTGTTGTTGTTGTTTTGTTGTTGTTGCTGTTGTTGTTCACAAAATTAGTAAACAAATGAAAGAAATTCAAAATGAACCTAAATGTTATATTCCAACGGCTATTATACGTTTTAATAAAATGGTAGGATGAACATTTACAAGATGAATAGTTTTCGAATTAGATTCCCGTATAAGCTTGGAAAAAAAGATTACATACTCATACCTGCCAACCGTACAGGGATTTTGACCATTTTGGCTGGACCGTACAGGGATTTTTAAATTTGTACAGGGATATTTAGCTAGACAAAGATTATTGATTGTGAGTCTAATAATACCTAAACATGTCGACACCATATAAATATAGCATTTTGTTTTGTGTAAATAATCTGTTCCTATATGAGCATACAGTGATCCCTGTACAGTCTATATAAACTAATGTTTTCACCTTTACAAGAAAGATTTTTGGGGGTGTACAGGGATTTTGGCCAATGTACAAGGGAAATAGGTGCCTCGTACAGGGATATGTCTTAAATAGGTTGGCAGGTATGCAGTGTATTTAATATATTTATTTACTCTGTACCAATGTAAAATTTACTCATCTTACGTAGATGGTATAATGAAATACTTCACTACGGTAACTAAAATCACTATTTGGATTTGATACATTCCCGTTCGCATTAGAAGCAAACTCCCGTTATGGCCAAGTGGAATATAACGAAATAACCGCTTATAATGAAATGGATATTTCCCCCAGAGCACTATATGCATTAATTATTATCTGCTTATAACGAATATCCGGATACAACGAAGGAATTTATAGCTCCCAAAGCACTTCGTTATAACGAGAGTTCACTATATTATCCATAATGCAATATTTAAATTCGTTATTCAATACATACCGGCCAGATACCCAAACTAGTTGAGTTAATCCATTGTAATTAAACTCTGTTAATTAGCACTATTAATTGGGATAGTAGGATAATATAGAAACATCATGGTGGCAAAAGCTTGATGAATTCCAGAATTATAATGCAAGTTAAATATTAATATTAATTCAAACTCAGTTTGTATCAGTTTGTTCTTAAGTCTCATTTATCAGCAATTAGGAAGAACAATTTGCAATAATTTATATTTGATTGGCTTATTCCTTTGGAATATGAAGTTAAACTTATTATTTTGGAATACTTGCACGTTGCAAGAATAAATTTAGTACAAAAAGTCTAAAGACCAATAAATTAGTTTTTGCCAACAAAATCAATGTACAAACTGGAAATAAGAATAATTCCTTTCGACGGAGCCTATTAGCTATCAGCCAACTTAATTGGTTACAGATACAAGAATAGTGCTTTGTATAATAAAAGTTGTACTATAATTATGAACTGGTAAACTAGAATAGGGGTTCGCAAACTCGCCTTGTTAGGCCGCATGCGGCCGATTTGCTTCTTTGGTGCGTCAGTAGCAGTAACGCCTAAATGTTCTACGAAGTCACTTTTGAATTTTTGGTACATTTTAAGGAATTTAAACATGCTTTAATACTGGAAATTTGATATATTTTTGTTTTATGAACTAGACAATTGCGATGTAACTGACCATTTTACTCTAACCACAATTTAAATAACGTGTACACAGTTTACTAGCGAATTTTGTTCTATAAGCACCAGTGATGTTGAGTGAACTACTGTATATTATATCCATGTTTTAAAAAATAATGGGGGTAAGCCCCAAGACCGCCTTATAAGTCGCTCACTACGAAGCTTTGTTTCTGGGGCACCCCCTTTTGAAAAATTTATGGATCCGCTAGTGATTCTTATACGTATAGTAAGGCTATAAGCCAATTAGTTTTATACGAAAAAAACAATTCTTTTTAGATGCGGTCGGTAATGATATGTCCTTACCAAAATGTGGCCGGTATGCTGCGAAAGTTTTCGAACCCCTGAACTAGAAGAATTGAATGTTTAACAGAAACAACTGCCTATTGATATGGATTGCATTAAAAAATAAACGTAACTAAGTTTAGTAAGTTACGGAATGTTAATCGTTGGTGAATTAAGAGTAATAGTGCTGATATACAGTGGTACTGTTTACGTACATTTTAATTGATTATCCATAGTCTATTATAAATGCAGTAAGTATTATTATATATTATTCAATACACATCCACAGTATGTATTGAGTAGTATATCAGCGCACACATGGTATTCTTACAAATATCATAAGATAGAAACCTACATAAGTTATTATCTTTTATCTAATAGCTGGTACTCATCTGCTCACTATTATTACATGGTACTGATTAATAACAATTGTCAACCATAACTGTAGATAATAGATGTATAACTGAGTTCAATTATGTTATGTAATTTTACTTCCTAACTAATTATATAAGACCTAATTAATGTTATTCAGTAAATATAATGACTTGGATTATTAATGCCATAATGTAAGACCATATAGTATTGTATTAGTAAATGGGATCAATTTCATTAGGTTACTGATTAATTTGAAAATAATATTACTCAACATTAATATTCAAATTGACATCAGTTCAATCGTCAATTAGTGATAGAATTTATTTTACAGATTCTCTTGTGCATGTCTATGACAGTCAACAATATTTCTGTACAGATATAATTAAGATAGCTAAATCCGCTTACATGGACAGAATTACGAACATACTCTGTACGCTAAGATAGTAAACCTTAGTTATTATTTAATTCAGTAAAGGGGCCATACGTATATAGATTAATTAAAGCGACCAAATGTTTATAAAAGACACCTATATTGATGCAATCTTAATTAATCGATCATTTATTTTGGGATATGTTGGATTCTACTGATTAAAATATACAATAAACTTGTCTACATAGTTGAATACCATATACGTAAATATAATTTAATCTTTATTGCAATGGTTTAATTCTCAATTAATAAAGCCATTGACATTACACACTGTTTAATATGAATGCCATACGTTTTGGGTTCGAACAATGGCTACAAATTTGAAAAGATCATTTGTAAGTAAATTTCAATACAATTCGAGTTCATTAGAAAATGGAAAGTAAAATAAAATATAAATTACAAAGTTTTAGGGAATTTCTTAAAATTTAGAAGAATTTATGTATCAGAAAAGAAACGTCTTCATAGAAATTCAAATTACAGTGCACTCTCGTTCAGAGGCGTAGCCAGGGTGCGGCACTTGGGCCACAGGCCGCACCCAAAATAATTGTGCCCACAAAAATGCCCATTAGTATAATACTATAGTGCGGAAATGCCGCAACCATAATCTACCAGTGCTGCACCTTCATGCAGGCCTAGCTACGACGCCTCTGCTCTCGTTAATACGAACATAAATAAGGTGAAATATCTGTTAAGGCGAATATAGTTTAATTCCCCGACCCTATATAAATGCTTCCAAGTGATTCCGGTAATACCAACAAAATTGGAAGGTCCCTGGTGTTCGTATTAACAAGAGTCTACTGTACACTGTCATTATTCAAATAAGGTACGTAAATAGAATATAATGAAAACACAAATCAGAATCTCGATAGGAGTGACTAATCTCAGTCACTAAACGATAAGACAAGTGGAGATATATAAATTATTTCATGATAGTAAATATAGAAAAACCCGATGGATATTTCAGTGCTTAGCTATTGCATCTCATTAAGGAATAACATTATGGAAATATCAAGTTGGATTTATTTCTAATTCCATGAACGCTCTTATAGGTGGACATGTGCTTTGGAAGAGTAAATTAACTCATATATATAGCTGTATAAGATTAATAGAAATGAATAACATTGCATGCAACATAATCTTACGTAGAAATATTATGAATCAATTAAAAGGCACGAGTTGCGTTGGAATTTAATTTATGGCTGCACGTGGTTGAACTTTGTATTATCTCAGAATATTTATTAGTATTCTCTGATTAAACCATTGTATAGAGCCATAAAGTGCTGAACCCGTAGCAAGCGTAGACTTTATGACTTCAACTAATGCAGATGGTGTGGTGCACTATTACATCCATAAAAGCTAAAATGTAAAAAGATTCCAGTAGATGGATATTCTCTGTATATAAGCTGGAGAATTCTCATATTAACAGTAGCTACCTCTTGATCGAAAAAGTAAACCCATAATATAAATACAGAATAAATATAATGCTACCGACAGGATGATACATGGAGGAAGAAATAAAATGGAAATACAATGAGAAAGCTATGAAATTTTAGAAGAATCAAGGTATATGTACCCATAGTCAAGGTATTCCTCGTTATAACAGTAGAGCTGGGGTCAATAGAAGCCTAGCCAACTTGTTAAATACACACGTGATGTGGGAAGGAGATTCAGATGAGAGTAAAGTAGACACACAGACTTAGAAATTCAAGAAGAAAATATTTATGCAAAAATGATATTTAATGTATAATCTGTAAGTAAGTATATTTATCTATTCCGTGATATCTGTGATAGTATAATGAATGAAACATAACAATGATAAAGTTACATTTATCAAAGTGCGTATTCGATTTAGAATATTTCTCAATATTCAGTTTAATATTACAATTGGGAAATGCTATATAATGTAACGAAGAGTATTGAATTGAAAACAATATTTCAGAAAGCCCCTCTCATAATTATTTGATGATTAGACTAAGTTAGAGTAATAATTCAAGGAATTTAAGGAATCGTCTGATGATATTTCCATCTATATATTGAGGTATATAATTTTGATAATGTAGAATTCGGCCATTTGAATTGAATTATTTTCATTATAGTTTAACATCGGATTATAAAGAATTATATTATTTCTATATTACGAGTTAATAGTTCATTTGTGAATATTTCCCTGGATACAAAAGTAACCATTAGGTATTCTAATGGCCTAAATAACAATCCCGCCTACATAGAATAAGTTTGAAATATATTTAATAATAACAATTTCAATGTGAATTAAAGCATAGAATTATTCCTGCATTAATTCAATGAGTGTTGTTAAATGAGAGAATTAATATTTCGATAATCCTTAAGGTTGTATACAAACCTTTAATATACATAAGAAAATCCAGACACGCGACTGAATCGATGAAGTGGGTCGATGGAATGTCGATGGATGAAAATTAGTAATGTTGATAGTGTATAAATTACAGTCGGGCTAAAATTTACAGAAATAGCAATGCAAATAGATCTGTCTACGCGAAAGGGATTTTGGCTGACAGAAGCCCTGTCCATTTGACATACGAGCTTCCTATTAAATATTCCATTGTGTATGGTCGGACGCTATTTAAGAAGGGCTTTGTAATATTCGATCGACTTCTTCTTGTCCCTCTCCTGTGACAAATAGAATCCCAAGTCCTTCATAGTGATACGCACCTGTCGCGTACGAGCCCGCGTTCCTCGCTCCGTTTCGCTACGACTGGTGCCTGCTGAGGAGGGGGGAGGGTTAGGGCCGGCGGATAACCATTTCTTTCGCTGTCCGGTCATTTTGAGGGCGGTGACGTCAGCAGCCATTTTCCTAACCGACTCTTCTTCCTCCTTTTTCAACTTTTTGCACATTTCCTTCATCTTGTTGACCTCTGGGTCGTCCGATTTGCTTATTCTCTGCTTGGACACTTTAATCAGCATTTTCTTCTCGCGGTCCAGCTTGCTGTCCACTGCGGACTGGTCCACCCGCTCTATGGCCCGCAGCTGGTGCTTAACGTCCCCGGTGACCTCGTAGTCCCCTGAGCCCTGGAGATTCATGTTCCGGTGTGACGTCACCTCGGAGAGACTCTCCAGCACGTTGCGCACTCGCTCCTCCAGCGCGTGCGATATGAGCATGCAGGCCTCCTTCTCTATGGTGTCTATGCCGTAGCTGGGCGCGCGCGAGTTTATGGTCCGGAAGAGCTCTGACAGCGGCAGGAAGGTCCGGTCCTGGATGCTGGCCACATCCTCCCCAATGGTCTGCGTGGGCGCCATCTGCAGCCGCTCGTGGTTCAGGTCTATGTTCGCCATGACGGTGATGTCGCTGTCGTCCTCGTCCTCGATAACCTCGCCCTCCGCCGGGGAGTGCGCGGCCTCCTGCGAGAGAGCCAGCTTCTTTCGGGCCCCGTCCGGCCGCCGACTGCCGGCGGGCTTGCTCTGCTTGCGGGCGGAGGAGGGGCTCTGCGAGGCGGAGGGGAGGCTGTCCGACTTGTCGCCGGTGTGGAGGCCGTTCTGAGCGGGGCCGGGAGGGGCCCGCGGGGGCTTGCTCAGGAATGGTTTGTTCCCCTTGAGACCGTCCAGGAGGGGAATGGACTGCTTGAGGGAGGACTCGCTGTCGGGGCTGGAGGCGGGGAACTCGCTGTGCTGTGGGTGCTCGTACTTTGCGCGTCTGTGCTCCTCGACGAGCTGTCTCTGCTGCTCCAACATAACGTCCTTCTTCTTGCCCAGGAGGTTCTGGTTGCCGGGGTTCTGGTCGAAGAAGTTCTGTCGGACGGAGGGCATGTTCCGCTTGAGGAGCGTGAGCAGCTTGTCCTGCGGCGGGCAGTCCATCTCCTGCTCCAGATGCCGCATGAAGTCCTCCTCGAAAATGTACCCCAGCAGGAGGTTCTGCACGAGACACTGCATCAGCATGTGAGTGGGCCGGCCCTTCTGCTTGGCGAGGGAGATTAGCATTAGGAGGAAGCGCTCCACCTTTCTAACGTTATCCGCTTCCATTGTAGGGTTTATAGCGGTCTGGGAGGGTGTGAGGTCCATCTGGGGGCCCGCGGACTGAGGGAGGTACATGTTCATCTCGGAGTTGGGTTGGTTGACGGGAGAGGGCAGAGGGGGGCCCTGGGAATAGCCGGAGTTGTTGTGCGGTGGGACGGGTCGCTGCGGGGGGTAAGGGGTGCGTGATCGAGGGTTGAGCAGGAGAGGAGGGAGAGGGGGGTAGCTTGGGTTCCGCATCGCATTCGGCGGCATTTGGAAGTTATTGTGAATAGGTTGTGGAGGCATGTGTTGCGGGCCGGGTCCCTGTTGGGGCTGGTAGGCCACGGGGTTGATAGAGTGAGAGTTAGTGAGGGGGGAGGGGTGGGATATCATTTGAGCTGAGTTGAGTTCCTCTGTGTCTACAGTAGACATGCTTTTATAGAGAGCTGTAGCTCGGTATAGTAGAGCGTAGGGCTAGATAGCAGAGGCAGTTGCTTACTAATAGCGATGTGAAACAAACAAATGCTACAAACTTTCATTTACAGTTAGGAATATAAGATATACAACACATTATTATAAGAAAAGTTAGGTAACTACCTGTAAGGGACCGAATAACGGTTGTTTTGATAATCAAAATATATAATAAAAGAAAGTAAACAAAAATAGCACAGCAAGAAATAAATAAACAGCCTGACAGAGTTAGAACACAAACTCACAAATTGTATAACGAACTGCAGTGTAAGAAACTGAGAAGCTCTTGTGCCTATACTTCTATGATCGGTTGCTATAAAAACGTAGGAACGCTACTTGATCAATGCATTTGTATTACAAGTCTTCTGTTCAGTTCTGTAGTTGCTCTGTATCCCAGTAGTAGCTATGGGTGTGGTAGATTGAGGCTAGGATTACTGATTGAAATTGGTTATGTGAATTAGTGAAAGCTAATTATAATTATCTTGTTTGGTAGGAGACATTTGACTAAACCAAAATGAAATTATTTAGATTTGTTATATAATGTGCCAAACACAATGGATAATTTGAACAATCAACGCATTATTGGAACGAATAACCTATGAACCAAGGGCGATATGATTTATGAATTGTCTACATTTCATCGAAACAAATTGTAATAATATTGGAATCGTGGTATAATTCATCCAGGAGAATAAATTTAGTTTTTACCTATATAGGCGCACAGAAATTTGAAAACCGCCATAATCCTATTACAAATTAAGATTTAGACACAAAATTCAGGCGCGCTCATTACTAATGATTAGCCCTGGATGAAGCCTTGATCCTTCTATGGTATTCAAATCAAATTATCCATTGAAGGGACAGTATACCTATTTACATGCGTAGCACACGGTCCGACTGGTTTCATTTACTGTAACAATAAGTGTATTTTAAAAGTGGGTTTTTGGCCGGCCGTTTTAACTGTTTGGCTGGAGACTTTCAAGAGCCCTCCCGACGCCCTTGATATTTTTTATAACTGTAAGTCCAAATAATGGTGCCTTGAGCTCACTCTGGATTTGGCAACTATTGTCGCTACTTAGCTTGGAGTAATTTTGACTCAAATTTAACCAGAATAACAATTTTGAATATCTGTAAGTTCGTGAAAATGGTAGTGACTGAAGTTTTAGTGTCCAGTTTGCATATTACAGGGTGGCGTAATCTAAATATAAATATAGTATCTTATAGTAGTAACAAATGATCCACATTATATAGTAATGTTGTTTGATTTGCGATATTTTAATGTGTTTCTATAACACAATTATGTGTGTGCATAAAATTAAAATAAATTTTATACATAATGATTGGAAAAAATTATTTATAACTGATATACATCCCTAATGAAACTCAGCTCAAATGATGCCCTTTCACGAAGTAGCCTGCCCCCGAAGTGAAGTGTCTGGGGACAGTTCACAACTGACAGTCAGTACTATGGATATACAGTAATTGCATCTGTTTTATTAAACATTAATCCCCGCTGGAATTAAATTTGTTATTGGTCCGGCCAGCTTGAGATCTTCGAGATCTTCACCCTGTTGGCCGGCTATGGTGCTTAAAAGATGGTCTGGTCGCACTGACTCGTTATTGATTTTTGAATTGAGCTGTTTGCTTTTCTTATTAGAGCTGGATTTATTCAATTATGAATTGAATAAAGCATAGAATGTATTATCATTGAGTAGGAAGTTGAGGACGGGCTATCAATTGGATACATTGACTAAGCTGTAACTATATTCCTTCTCTGATATGACCTCAAGCATTGAATTCACGTTTCCAAGGCAACAGAGGAATGTGGTAACATTCCATATTTGATTCTGAGATATTTTATGTAAAATGACTCTAGATGGGTTAGTCACAGCAATTTATTTTAAAAAGCGAAATTGAACGTTTTAAATGTGTTCAAAGTTTTGGCATATTTGCCAATTAGACAATATGGCGACGTCATTTCGACCAAGGGTACATCAAAAATATGCGTCTTGTACATGACTACCTTTATAAAAAACAATTACATAAGTAGAAGCACCCTGAATTGCTTATTTCGAAGAATATTTGAATTGCATATTATTTAGTTAACTATACTAACCATTCCCTGGTCCAGAAATCTTAGTGAGTGACATTGCCTTATGTATAAAATGCTATGATGTAGTTACCCCTAAAATACTTTCATCTGTAAATTATTTTTTTACCATTAATTGTAACTCAATTATTGATAGAAAATGTGAACTAGAATGATCTTGAAAGAGTCACAAATAAGAATATTCCTAGCAAGAGAATAATTAGATATGTAACTGAAAACAGGGAATATATTTGTATTCAGAGAAAAAGTGTTAATTGTAAACTGATCATGCTTATACTCTGCTGTCGCATTTCAGTACTATTAAGTGAGAACTTCTTTACGATCTTGTTCCAATTGTAACAGTAAAGAACCAGAATCTCGGATGCAACTTCAATAACATACCCGATAGAGAGTATCAGATAGTACCCTGCAGCTCTCCAGCAGGCACGTAGCTATGGGGGGGCGAGGGGGGGCGACCGCCCCCCCTTACATACTCTAGCTACGTGCCTGCTCTCCAGGCAACAAAATAAGCAAGCAGAGCTGCCATGCCAGAAGGCAAGCTATCAGCACAATACAAACGAACTGAATAATTATAGCGTAAAGTTGAAGACAACATGCGTTGAGAATTCCTCTGATGGCTGTTAATGTATCCGCTAATTAACAGAAACTAAGTATTCGTATACCAAATTCTATTTGTTCTCTCATTTCTTCAACAGAAGTGAATACATAAGAAAGAGGACGAAGTTCCAATTACAAAGCAGAATTCTACAAAGATAATGTAAATAATACTAATGACAATAGATTTCTTGGATTTACATAGGTCATTTTTACCAAGAAGATTCCCAATACGAACTGTAGGGCCAATACCATAGCCAATGGATATACAAGAGAATACGAACCATAATATATTTAATATCCCAACTAGTGCTAACTGTTGCGTATCTTTCATGATAAATCCGATTAGTACAATTGCAGTTATCGCTGCTGTGAATATATCAAGTAATAACTGCAAGACACATGCTGCTCCATATTTTAAGAAGTGGACCATCCTGAGAGAAACATATTCGATCATTCGATCACATTTATGGGATAATTATCACTACATACTACTGCTTCTACGAAAAAATTCATTTTCAATATCAAATTCAGTGTTTTTAACTTAAAATATACCTCCCTAACAGAAAGGAATCAAACTTAAAATAGTCAGCATTTTTCATCGAACTTGATGTCATCATTGCCAACACAATTGTGAGCGGGTCGCCAGGATTGTCGATGGAGCCTATAACTATCCACCTTTATCAATACAAATATGAATTTCATTCATTATTGCTCGTTTAATTTTGATTTAAGTCATTAAACCAATTTATTTTTGACAACAAAAATATTACGTTCGTGAACATTTTTTCTGATGTAAAATGAACGATACGAGAACTGATACTAAATCATGTGAGATTCAAAATGCTATTCTGATAGATACAAGAGTAGCGAAAAAGTGCACGCTCCAAAATTGTGAGCACTTACTGTTCTGGCATGTACCCTCCAACAATTGATTTACAATAAATCTAACAAAATTGTTAGATTTATTGTAAATCAATTGTTTATCAATTGTATCAAATAAATCCATAATTTTATGGATTTATTTGAACTAAACATACATAGTTAAAGAAAAGTATTTAAGTTTGATAATATAGTAGAACTCGGTTAGTAAGTATACTCGACTTATAAGTTATAACGTACACTCGGTTAGTCATTTTGACGGATTATATTTAAATATAAAACTGATTGCAAATACATAAGTTAATAGGTATCCTGTTAAACATAATTATAAACTATAAATAGTACATCGTCCGGTGACACATTAGACATAATACACATATTATTTATTACATAGGAAACTAGTTAAAATCTATGCAATTTAATATTTATCCAAAATTACTGCGTAGGCAAAGTAATAGTTTTGTGCATTAGTTTTTAATTATTAATCATAGAGATACACTATAATCGTTTAATATATCATTTTTCTGGACTAAAATACTCCACTTAGTTACCCAGCAGTTTTCGTTCTAGTGCAGTAGCTTTATATCCATTAATAACAATTTTAAATTTATTATATAATATATTAAGCATTTAATGCCTTTGAAATAGGAAATTATAAAATTTGATTGTAGATTTCTTCCAAAAAGATAATATGTAATCTACTAAGCATTGAGCAATGGGATTATTATTTGCTCAACTTAATAATCATTATACTTGTATTATTCATTGTACGTATTAGGTATAATTACTTGTACATTTCTCCGCTAGATTGATTACAAAAGTTCATAACAGCTTCTAATTTATCTCATGAGGAATTATCCTATTTTGTAATCCAGATGATTGATTCACCAATACCAAATGGCAAATGTGGCTTGCATACTTTATAGCACAAAGGTACAAAGTAGAAGTTATATAAATACAAATTTAATTAATTGCATTAATATCTTAAATCCTTTACTTTACCCTTAATATTTATGATGAATCAAACAAATGATTTATACTTGATTATTGACATCCTGGTCTCTTTGGAGAATCTATTATTTTGTGTTTTGGCATTCATTGTACTATTTTATTACGTACGTAGGAGGTGCAGTTTGCATGTAGAAACTAAATCGATTACTTCTGAACAACTTTGGTCAGATAGTTATAAAAATCATCTCAAGAATTTGAAAATCAAAGCGATGATATCAAATTTTGTTGTAATAATACTAATTGTAGAATTATTGAAGAACTTCTTATCACTAATGATTTACTTTATGTACTGGATATTCCATATTGTAACGTATGAGATTCATTGGTCGTTATTACATATTGAATCAGTATTCGTGTTCAGCTATTTCCCTCTCCTTTGTCTATTCATGAAAGTACTGTGGTTAGCCTATCTCCATTTCCCATACAAATACACTATCGTGAGGTGGACAGCTTATATTGTATTGAGAATAGTGGCAATGTATTTCATAGATAAATCCCAGTTTATTTATGATAATAATCGTATAGAACGAAATATCTGGTCAATACTCTACCCTTCAATACAAACTATAATACAACTATTCGATCTCGTTATTTACTTTAAATATTCCCGTCGTTTCTACCTGCATTTGAAGGCTAGAGAGTTAGAAGCAAGACTGTTCTATGACAAAGATAATTACATTGAGAGTCGATATATACGTTTCCACTTTCTTATAGCATCTATATTAGTTGGTATCGCTTTCATTTTTTACATTTTTAAGATTGTAACATTTGAATTTCGCAGAATTTTTGAAGTAGTGTGTCATATTATACTTGAGAACTCTTTTAAAACGTATGAATTCAAGTATATTTCAAATGCTTTGTTAATCATAGAGTTTTCCTTTCTTGTCTTGTATAAATCGCTGCAAAACCTTAACTATTTATATGTGTTCGCAGTTATTGTTTATAAATACTGCAGACAGAAGAGGAAACTAACAAATGTGAACAACAAGATTCATTCTCTGGTCTTGGAGGTTCAAGACGAGTATTACTCATTCCATGACAACTAAATGAAGATTTAGTAATGGAAATAATGTGCATAATTTACTATTTCATTAATTGGATATATATTTAATGCCTTGATTATTTTGTTAATTTACATTTTTCTCTCAGTTCATCAGATTATATAATACATACCATTAATTAAATATAATCTAGTTACATGTTATAATTCATAATTAAATAAATTATACGCAACATCCAGATCGTGACCGCATACTAGATCCTTTTGCAAATTCATGATCGGGATCTGATCGAAAAAATTTCTAGCAAAAGATCCTGAACTTTTCTGATTAATACAGGTTAAATTTCCATAATATATTATCAAAATTAATTCACTTAATCAATTAATTCACCTAGACAAAACAATTATATTATTTGTAATTACAATCATATATACAGTATATTATTTGACATTTATTGATGTATAGATACCAAATTCCCTTTTGGCTTAAATTCAGGAACAAACTACATACTGTATTCCTGATTAATTATCAAAGGATCGTGATCGTGATCTTAGATGATGATTTCAGCCAGAATCGGTCCCTAACTATATTATATAAGAGTGTCCAGATTTGGCCGGGTACTTTAACTCCAAATACACTAACCCAAAAATACATTTACAAAAATACAATGATTTAATAATAATACTATACATAGATGTAATAACAACTGATTGTCAATCTAAGCCAAATACCTAATATGCAAACAAAATATGTATAGGGATTCTTCCGGTATCAGATAATTTTGAATGGCACTGCTTCCGTTGACTGGAATCGCATTGATAGAGCAGCTTCAAATTATAAACATAAATACAATTAGTACTCATGTTAAACTTCCTGATCATCTTACAAGAAAAATAGGGCTCATTTGATTCCGGTCCAAGTGCAACTTTCAAAATTAACTGGCAGCCTGCATAAACACAAAGGTGTCCTGGTATAGCTCCAATCATTCCATTTGACACAAGCAAATCGAATACATTGTCCTAGTCCGCTTCCTCACTCCCAGTGAATGCAGTGTAGTACTGTTGCTTTAGGAAAGATTCATAGCTACGCGTACAAAGTGAATCTGTGTGCATATATATTCCACCGTGTCGCGCTATAATGTACATACGAAGTAAGTCACTCATGACAGATGGGGTAGAAGCAACGATTAATAGATAAATAAACTTCGGGAATTGTTTACGAACTAATTCATCTGTCCAAATTGTATAATTACAATTAGGATGTTGAGCCAAAAATGTCTGTAGTACAGTATATTCTCCTCACCCGCCCCTCTATAATATCAGATTTGTTAGTTTCACTAAGAGATGGAGAAATAGAAATAAAATGGGAACTTTATTGGATCTTGTAGAACAATGATTTATTATCATGTAACTGTTGTGAAGGTTTATTTTCACTCTGTCTAAATCAGTGGTTCCCAACCTGGAGTCCATGGACCCCTTAGGGGTCCACGAATGGCTGTAAGGGGTCCACAGAATGACTATAGGGATCTACGGTTGAAAAAGGTTGGAAATCGCTGGTCAAATGTTCAGATTCTAGACTGTATTTCTGTTTCAAAATCCCAATTGTACTTGTATATTTTGCATAGAAGATTAGCAACAGAATATAAAACAATAGTAATAAACCCAAAGAAACTTGATACAATTTAACAATGGGAGTAATTAATTTTTTTGCCATCATTTCTACTATATTACTCTTATAATAATGATTGGTACAGAGGTTAAATAGTCTTTTAATAAGATTATGGTAAATAGATTAAATTCCAAATTGGTTGTGTGATTTGATATAGAGGAGAGATTATGAACAACTGGCAAGATGACTACATCTTGTTTCTATTAATTACTTAATGAGTTATGCCTAAAATTCTTCTATTAAGTCATATCCACAAACATTTATTTTGAAAAATCAATGGTTGAATGTTTGTTTGTTTGTTTGTTGGTTTGTTTGTCTAGAATTAATTGGAAAAACATTGAATCCCAGCAAGCTGAAACTTTGTATCCAGTGGTAATTGTGTACTGCGGCAACCATCTAAATTTAAAACAATCGAGTTTTATAGTATAAATAGATTGGAGGGTGCAAATTTTGAGCAATTAACCTATATACGTGTTAAGACCATCCAGCTTAAAGTGATCCACCAGCCATAACTGATCCTGAATCGATTATACCAGTCGCCAAATGCGTTCCGGTTCGGAGTGGTTATGTCTATGGTCGCCATAACTGATCCGTCTATCAGTTATCAGATAATAGCAAAAGATGATTAGTTAGTGTCATAAATATACAGGATTAATTTTTGCTATCATAACTAATCTAACTATTATTGAAAATTGGAGCTATATTTGATCCAACCCGGGTAACTATCACTGATACTCTTTCCCGTAGGCTATGGCATGGACGTTGTGATTAGTTGGTCCATTGTGGAAATTTTTCTCCCCTCCATACCAAATATTATAAATACAACAACTTGGCCCAAACAATGACGGAATCCAGGCTCTACCAAGCCCCATCTCGAGCCTACGCCCTATAATAGCTTGACAAAATGATCAGCGATGGTGGATATAACTCATTCGAGAGTGATAAATATATCCGCCATATCCCATCAGGGGCGATTAAGTTATGGTCGGGATCAGTTATGGCGTGACAGGACCACTATTTCAGCTCCATTGCCCGCACTTTATTGTCATTATTGTCACTTTTGTGGCCATTGAATATTTCATCGGAAGGCAGCATAGAAAGCACACAAAAACATTTTCATTTCAATTGGAAGTTTTAAATTAACCAAGAAAATTCCCTGCTTTAGTTGCCTATTGTTATAACATATTGAATTACTGTATGCTCAAGTTCATAAGTAAGAGTGAGTCGAAATTAGACTAGTTAAACATTGGATAAATCCAATTCAAAACTAAATCTAAAATGGCTACTAATCAGACAATAAATGTAAAATTCAACAAAATGGCACACTTCGACATTGTTGCTACTAAAATAATAAAACATTCCAAACCTAATCGGCCAACTGATCGCGAGGAGGAACGCTCTTCTCTATGAGCTGCAAGAGGATCACAGAAATAAAGAGGCAACTCGTATCGCTGCCATTAATGAGTTGGAAAGTGTACAACAACCGATGCAGGGAATGGGTATAAAGGAAAATCGGAATATTTAGTTCCGTCAACAGGTCAAAGAAACGTACCAATAGGGTATGAAGAAACTGGAGCCCCCAGCCACATTATTATGTCCCTTATTCAAGTCTCACAGACAAGACACAATCCAACAACTGATCGCAGAGTTAGGAGAGATAGTCGAGTCACGTCGAGTCACTCACGCAGTATTGCAGTACGGTAAGAAATACTTCAAACTAATCAACAGAGTTGGAGCTAAAGGTAGCAAAGAAGGCGAGATGAACGACTCTCATGGACTGTGTGCTGACACTAATGGGGATGTATTCAGGTACAGTCATGCCATTAAAATATTCAATGAATTAGGACAGCGTTTTTGCACCATATGAAAGGAAGGAGAAAAGAGTTTATATATCCCACTATATTTGTTGTACGTATCTGAGAACCCAAACTATTCTCTTCAAAGTTTCTAGTTCCTTTTTGTGTTAAATTAATTAAATTATAAGTTTGTATTTAAATGTCGTATATTGGAAATGGTAATAAATTAAAGAGTTGTGAATTAAAGTTTGGGACTGAGTTCACGAAAAACCCAGCTTCAGACTTATATTTCAAGAAATTTCAATAATTCAATTACTTATACAAGCAGGTAGTATAAAGTTACATAACATATAATGGGCTAGTGGGTTGATAAGCTCTCATACTCATCATGCGTAGTCTTCATTAGCTTCATTGTGTGTAAGAGGTCTCGTGTCTTTCTGGCTAACTTAACTTGGTGTTTTATCTGAGATAACAGTCCTATCTCATTAACACCTCGCTCTAGAGCCATAGAATGGTAGCTTAGCATGTTTGTAGTTCCGAAATACAAACTAAACTTGTCGGCATCTACTTGTAGATATTCGATAAAACTATTTTTCCTAAAATCAAAACAAAGTGATAGGAGTGAGCTCTTTTGTATTTGAATAATGAAATTGAGTCGGTGCCACGCAAATCTCTTTTCTGCATTTTCCTTAACTTTGGAATAACGGTCAGAGAGCTGTGCAATAAACACATTAAGAAACACAACCACTGTTAGAAATAGGAATGTTAAGTATATTATGGCCGCTAACCAATTTAAGTTCTTATACAGATAATTTTCTTCCATCACATTACTCTCAAGTAATATTCTAAATCCAGATAACAATATCCAAATGGCTTCATTGTTAATACCATTCTCAAGTGTTCTGTTCTCAATGTAGGTGCTATTCAATAGTCCCATCAGGGAATAGGGAGTTCGTAATGCTATGAAAAAGCTACCGGTATATATGAGTAGTACAATTAGAAACATTAACGCAAATTTGGGTACATCTTTCGTGATTATTTTGTAAAATATATTAGAGTAAGGTCCAATAACGGGTACTATACTGATATAGTTGAATAGACGGAGAGAATTGAATAGGAAAGCGAATGTTGCAAATACCCATTGCACTGGTTTGTTGGTGATACGCAGTGGAATAAGTACAGCGATAGATGTTAGGCTGAGAAGATCTAAGTAGTTCGACTGTTCTCGCAAATAATCCTTGATAACTCTAATAGGAAAACAATTGGTTATTGAGGAAGTAATGTGTGTGGCTCTTCTACTCTGAGATTTTTTATGGGTTATGCTCTCAATATAATCTGAGTTTTCAGTTTTCTGACGTGCGATTTCTGATTGTTTTGCTGTCCGTTTGTCCCTCAGACGAATATATGTAGATATCGCTACTCGCGAAAACTCAACTGACTCAGTTATCAAGTTAATCATGAAATATATCAGCACAAATAATTCAGTGACTATTCGTAAATAGCCCCAGCCTCCATCAAGATAGGAGAGAAATGGATTAACTTGGGAAGCTGCATCTATTAATGAGTACGTAAGAGCCAATAGATATAATAAATAAGTACATAGCTTAACAAAAAGTATGCAATAACCAAATTTCTTCATCTTATGATCAACCAATATCCTTATAGTCCCATGGTGAGCTATTCTATCTGAAGACAACTCAGTTATTCGCTGTAACAAGTATAAACTGTTCCTACTGTATTTATAATCTGCTGGTGTGTAATTTTGTGAATCTAGGTCGAGGTATTTTGTTAAAACAGTGCAGTGACATTTTTTATTGTCAATGATAACCATGCGATCTAGCAGCGCAGTTAGTGACTTCTCCATCCCAAACTTTAATAACTTATCAATACTAACTTCAATAGCCTCAGTATAGTACTGTAGGAAATCTTTCTCCTGTGTAAGTCGTATTATCATTGCTGTTGCTAAATCATTTCCGTTCAAAATGCCTCTCTCCAATGCGTTGTATCTGCCGTTATCTGTTATATCTAAAGAAGCACCATTCGTTATTAACTCACGTATTACGCCAGCATGTCCATTAATCGCCGCGAGGATCAAGGCTGAACATCCGCATTCATTTCGCATATCAAGATTCGCACCTGCGTTGGCTAGTATGCCTACTGCGATATCTTTTCCATTTTCAGCAGCGATTAGAATTGCAGTGTAACCTGAATTATCAACCAGATCAATTTCACTCCCATTAGTTACCAACAAGTATATGACGTCTTCTGCCGCGCACTCACAAGCCAAATGCAACGGTACCTTACCATCCAGTTCACATTCAGCATTAGGGTCAGCTCCCCAAGCCAACAGATAGGCTACTGTTGGTGCATACCCTCTCTTAGTTGCGTAATGTAATGGGGTTAAACAGTGTTCATCTTTTTGATTGATATTCAGTGCTTGTTCATGTAGTATAACGTCTAGTACACTCCAGCTCCCATGCTGTGCAGCCACATGCGGATGTACAGTAGATATGATAGGTGCTCCTGCCTCTATCAACATCCTAGCCGTATCTTTCGAGTTAGAAATACAAGCTTGGTAAAGAGCTAGTGCTGCATGGTCAAGAAATGCATCTTGACTGCCATCACATTCCTTACTGTGTCGATTTAGTATTATTTTAATTATATCAGATCTGCTGTAGAAAGCACTAATTTCAATTGGTCTATGCTTGTTGTACGCCTCGTAAAGGTAAGGAGCTCCTTCTAGCATTAAGCGCTTGAGTTGACTCATATTACAAGTTAACAGTGCCTCCTCTAACTCAGGTACAACCATAATATTAGCTTCACATCCTTCCTCTTTGCTTATTTTTATGTTAAGTCCATCTATCTCACGATACACAATTGATATATCTGTTTCGTTCCTGTGTAAGAAGTCGCGGCTCGTTGCAGAGTCAAATAAGTAGCAATTATGCGGGATTAATTCCAAGCGTTCAGCCATTATTTCTAACTATAATATTCCTATTTGTCTGTAGAACTATTCTACATTTATATAATTCTTCATTATACATACAGTATTTGGAAAATATTGGATAATAGAATGCAGTTATGAGGCTTTCTGTAAGAAGAAGGAGATAAATTATCTGAATTCTATAGAAAGAAATCTTATCAATAAAATTATTTTACGAGTTATAAATTTGTGTCATTTGCTGGAAAACCAGGGCTGCATAACGTAGGGAATTCTTTACACCAAATAGGGATTCATCATGCAAGTTTGATTATGATAATACATTAATAACTGGGTATTATTCAATATTTGCAGTGACATGTGGCCAGGCTTTCATCCAGGCAATATTTTCTGCGCGAATAGATTAAGTTTGAGCTCGCTCACACGCGCCTAAAATACTCAATTTGTATTACGTCTATGGGAGCATCTCTCGAATTTCGCGCGCCTAGAAATTTCAGAACTTTAGTACGAACTTAAATCTTAATGAATACGGCCACTGTTATTAACAATAGTAATCCATGCGTGTTGGCACATAGAGGCCCATGAATTGATATTAGTTTGTGTCCAGAAGAGGGAATATCCATATCAATTTATCCCAATTAATTAGGATGTTGTTTAGATAACTTATCTAATTGTAAAATCAAAATGGGAAACTTTATACTTTAATGATTTAGAGATTTTCCAATTAATTGATATTAAATCAAAGGGAGTTGACTGTAATACCACAATGTCTACAAAATTAAATTCCTGAAGAGAAAATTGATACATATATTGTTTTTCCATTTAGTGCTCGTTTGTACAAAGTTTAGTAATTAATTACTCATGGACTAATATGAAATGTCTTACTAACTTAAGTAATTAAAAAAAAAACAGTTTGGGTAATAAATTCTGCAATACTTAATTGTATACATCATTAAAAGAATTTCATTAAAATTGTAAATTATTTATTCCAACGAAATGTACAACAAAGCTTCTTACGAAGAATAGCAAGAAGAATTTTTTGTCTAATTCCTTACTCAAATTCTATCAATATTTTATGAGAATTATTGCATAATAACAAGAAGTAACTGCTACGAACCTTATATCAAGCATACATAAATATAAATAGTATTTCATAATTTTCATTATAGTTGTATACGTTCTGATAACATGGATTTCTCTAAGATTGATGAAAGTTTTGTAATTTTGGTAACATTGTTTTCTTTCACATTCTGTGTGTTAGCATTCTTTGTTTTACTTTATTATATACGGAATAAGTACATTCTGAATGTAGAGATGAGGGAAATATCTGCCGATAAATTATGGTTCTCTAATTACAAAAATCATTTAAAGAATCTGAAAATAAAATCAATGATATCCAATTTTGTTATTATCATAATCTTAGTTGAAATAGTGAACAATATAACGCTGTTTCTACCATGTGTATGGGCCTTGACAAATTTCAATACAATATTTCAAATGCCAACATATTTTGGAAGGATGATTTCAAGGTTATGCCATGTCCCTCTCCTCTGTCTATTCTTGAAGGTACTGTGGTTAGCATATCTCCATTCTCCATACAAATACACTATTATGAAGTGGACAGCATATATTGTGCTGAGGGTGTTTGTGGTATTAATAGCTGAATTTGGAGAAATGTCGGTTTATTTCAGTGGATTTAAATATGCTAACTTTTTCTATCTAAATTTTCCTAGCGGCATATGCATTTTATTTCTTATTCTTGATAATATCACATACCTGCTGTATTCAAGACGTTTTTATCTGCATTTGAAGAGCAGAGAGTTAGAAGCTAAATTATTTATGACTCATAGAAAATATCTTGAAAATAAGTATCTTCGTATACACTTCAAGGTCACCACAATACTGATATCAATAGCATTGTTATTCTATACTGGTGGTAACTTACTTGCACTTATTTGTATGACAATCAATAATATCTTTTTCCTTTATTTAAACGAACCGATAACTACTTGGTATTTACTCAACCAGTTGTTAAGCGTGTTGCCTCAGGATATTTTTCAACTCATTTTCCGGATTTTGATGAATATTAATTACTTGTATATATTTTTAATTATTCTTTGCAGGAAATGGATCCAGAAACGAAACCTCACCAAAATTAATGACAAAATCAAACCTCTTGTTAAAAAGTATCATGAAAAGTATTACAACAGACAATAGTTACTAACCCTATACATAAATACCGATTGTTGCTCTAAAAAGTTACCATTTTATTTAATCATATACTATATTTACTGTATTAATTATTCCTAAGCTTTATTAAAATATGTGAGTTGAGAGTGTATGCTTTATGGAATTAAGATTAAATGCTGGGGAGTGGGGACTAACGGATAGAGTAGAAGGTAATAACACGCATTATAATCTGTAAGGACCAATTGCAACACTACTGTCATATTCGACAAGCTCTTATGAATCTTTTAAAGATGTCGACCATTGTCAACGATAGTATGGCAAAGAAAAGTCGCACAGTTGGCAACAGACAATAACTAAAAAAAATCTGTAAAACCGAAAGACTCTACAGTTACTCTAGATCAGTGGTTCTTAAACTGATATATGCGGTGATAGTGACGGAACATAGGGTCCAAAATATATATTTAGGTGGGACTTTATCCTAAAATTGAACTGTAACATACTTCAATTACAGCCCAGTTAGATTCAACATTTAACTAATAATCATTTTGTTATACGGTAATCGTTAATCGTGAAATTTAGTGGAATTTAGTGGAAATAAGAGTGGCTGAATGGCGGAACCTAGTGGATTTTCTAAAAATCAACTGAATAGTGTATGTAATCGAGTGGAATCTATTGATTATTTAAAGGAGTAGTATCCCATCGCTAGGATATAAGTGTAATCTACAATCGCTGAGAAATACATGAATATATTCAGCGATTTATTTTCTAATGAGATTAATAATAATTTCATAAATAATATATTATCACATATTAATTAAAAATACACACGTTGACCCATGGATGACCACCTAGGGCCGTAGGAGCAGGTGCGGCCTATTACTGGTGCGACATTGATGGTACAGGTTCGGAATTAATCCTGGGCCGGCAGAAGCAGTTGTAAAGTTGTCAGGCCATGACTTGACCGGCCTAACTAGTGACGAAAGAGTGGTCAGGCTATTGGTTTTACCGGTATGACCGCTTCCGCCGGCCCTATAATGGTATAGTTTCGGCATTTAATGGTACAGATGTGGCACACTCATGGATATTTTCAACTCAATAACATGACATAACTTTTCCGCACCAATAATTATTGGCTTGCTACGGGCCTGATCTGTATTATATATCCATATATTACACCATATCTATTATAATAAATGGCGATGTCGATATAATATGTTCTTTTAACCAGCATAATCATGTGCTATATATGTCGGCTATAACAACACGTTCTTGCATGTGATATATCTTACAAAATACATAATACTACACATGCAATGTGATTTGCCTTACTTTCCGTATTAGTAATCTATTCTCAATAGAATTGTTTAAACATGTTATGATTGGGCAATGTATTGTAAGTAATTATTACAAAGGATAAATATTGAACTTTTTGCTAGAAAACTTATGTTGATTTTTCCCTGAGATGATTATATAAATATTACGCAATAAATGTAAATGGCGAATACACGTATATAAAAGAACAATTCTTGAGGCTTACTAATTAAAGCTTGTATTGACCATGAATACAACGAAATTACTTACTGCAGATACATATTTATCCTTGATAACTGCCTCAATATCTTTCACGTTCTGTGTGCTATCTATATGTATACTAATCTATTACATGAGGAGGAGGTACATGTTGCATGTAGAGATGAAGGGGATTTCTAAAGAGAAATTGTGGTATCCCAACTACAGGAATCACCTAAAGAATCTCAAAATAAAAGCAATGATTTCAAACTTCATCATCATTATTTTATTCGACGAATTTTTGAATAATCTTGCCAACACTTACCTCGAGATCCAGTTCATCCGATATCACAATCCTGTTACAGAATCCGTCATGTTTAATCTAAGGCATATCACACAATGGTGTTATTTCCCACTTCTCTGTTGTCTATTGAAGGTTTTGTGGTTAGCATATCTTCATTCTCCATACCAATACACTGTTATGAGATGGATAGCATACATGGTACTGAGATTAGTCCCATACTATTTACTAACAGGTACTCTTGAATATAATATTTTTAACTTTAATGGCATTGAATATTTGTTATACGTGCCATTAATTGTAGTCATAATACAGATATATGGAATACTTGACTTAATTACCTATGTGCTGTATTCAAGACGTTTCTATCAACATTTGAAGGCCAGAGAGGTAGAAGCTAATTTCTTTATGAGTAAACAAAAATATTTAGAGAATAAGAATATTCGTAAACATTTCAAGGTAGCCACTATATTAGTAGTAGCAGCCCTATCTTCATATATTTTGCTAGATTTAATGACTATTCCTTGGATGGGGATGGATTACATTTCAAGAATATTCTCCATTCAATCCCTCGAGGATCAATCTGAAATGATCTTTGAAATCTTTGACTTACTTCCTACGGATGTTGTTCAAATCATGTACCGTCTTTTATTGAATATGAATTACTTATACGTTTTGTTTGTAATTATTTACAAATATATCAAGAAACGCAATCTCACAAGAATCAATGATAAAATCAAACCTCTCGTCAGGGAATATCAAGAAGGGATATTTAACAGACAATTCTATCATTAATGTGCTGTTTCTAAGAATTAATGATTGATTATCATAATGCTAACTTTTAAATTATATGTAATTTCTATATATTTGATATTAATTAATGCAAATTGTTAAAATAAATTTATATTATAGAGTATATCTCTCATGGTCAATTACCGAAATTAGCCACAATTACTTCCTTAATACACAAAAGCATAAGTCGCACACCTGTCAAAGTGGTCCGACCAACCTGGCATCTGCCAAAACAGCTGTTTTGTTCACTAGTTGGAAGGATTTATTATATTTTGTACTGCAAGTGTCTTAGTGGAAGCTGGCACTCTAAAACCGGTAGAAATAGTAACTTAAACGAAATTAAGTCCAAAAAATCTTGGACCTACACACCTATTTCTACGATTAAAAAAATCTATTCAGGGAAGAATTTTGAATAAAAATCGAATTTTAAGCGATTCACAAACCAGAATAGATAAATTTATGGTCAGCCTTTACCCAAATTCATTCGAAAAATAGTTTTGATCTCCTGTTCGGACTAGCGATGGTTCGGATTAGCGAGGGTGTACTATATTTCAAAAGTTTTTACATTCCATTTCTAGAAATTATATCTAGTATATGCATTAAGGAAGATTCTCTAGTTGTTCTTCTACGCACTAATTACTTGCTATTAAAACGAAACCTAGAGGGCTATGAGGATGCGTGCCACTTCTTTGCATCGAGTATAAAAATATTCTACAAAATACCAATGAAATAGAAATATTTTGGTACCCAAGAACGCATAGCGGATAAAGTGGTGAGCCCTTCTGTCTCAGTCGCTTCGCGAGGATAACTCAACCGCTACGCGGTCTCGATCTTTTCAATAGGTAGTAAATATTTATATTAAAATTAATAAAAAAAAAATTCGTAATCAGCATACTTACTTGTTCACCTTTCTAACATTGGGAAGTTAGTCTCTATCTCAATTATAAATGCGGTTTCTTTCCCCTCCCCCATCACTTTGATACAATCCGAATAAACAAGTCTGAATACAACTTGTAGTTGTGGCGTGTTTCTTCTCCTGTCTCTGTTCTGTACTCAGCAATCATTTGTGCTAGTCTACGGTTGACACAGACGATTAACTGATTAAATCGATTGGCTCCATGGTGTGGAGGAGGGGTACTTATGCGTACAGTTCTGCCATTTGCTTGTCTCTAAAGCTAAGTTTGTTGCAGAATGTTGGTATTGATATGTGTATGATTCATTCATTGTGTAAGTAGAGTCGAGACAGTAGCAAGCGAGACAAGAGACCGACTACATAATGTAGTGTTGTGTGTAACAGAAAATACTCTAACACATTTGTCTCTACGCAGTAGATTATATTAAAGAATGTCAATTTTGGTGGACAAAATTATTTCATGAGACATTGAGTTTACACAAATTGAGTTAGGGCACAATTCTGTTATTGGTTCCAGCACAATAAAAAGTGTATAGTTGCAGTTCTTAATCGAAACCTCATCATAATTATTGTTCATGTTTTTGCTTATCAAATGTATGTATAATTGTTTAATTATCTAACTACATAGTATGTTTACTTTGTTGTTGTCTACTTGCAGGCGAAGAGGAACAGACATATTTTTAAATTATTTATTATTGGATTGCCGTGGGTATGGGAATTCCTATGAGGATCCCCATGTCTATGGACATGTAATAAGAATAGGATACAAATATCCCCATATGGGAATGCATATGGGGATCCCAAATGGGGAAAACCTGATTACATAATATTTCCATGGGCATGGGATTCCAAATGGGAATCCCCAAATGGGGATCCATATGATATGGGAATCCAAATGAAATCCATATGACAGGCCCGGAGGAAGCAAAATTAAAGTGGCATGTTAAAAATTATACAGAGATACAAATAAGCTGCTATACCAATTCAGAAAAAAGTATATGGAAAATGCTGGCGTAACGGCCTTCCGGCCTTGTGTCAGTTGTATGCAGGCTTTCATCCAAATTAAATTTTACTGCGCGCCTAGATTTAAATCGACCTCTTTCAAACGCACCTAAATTAATCATTTTGTATAAATTATATGTGAGCATCTCTCGATTTTGTGCGCCTAGATAAAACCCTTTCAAAATTTCGCGCCTCTTGTAGCGTAGTATACGCCTGGATGAAACTCTGGTTGTATGGGTATCCAACGGGAATCCCATATGGGGTCAAATGGGAATCTCCATATGAGGATCCATATGGGAATCTCTATGGGAATTTCTACCACTCCCACGACAACCCATGAAAATTATACGCGGAAGAATGTGGATGCCGTGTGTTGGTTCTAAGTCCAACTAAGCTCGATATTTAAACAATTTCTATATTTATTCCTATTGGAACTATCATCTATATTATTAAATCTCGATTGTTGTGTGTGTGTTTGTTTGTGTGTTTGTTTGTCCGGATTGTATTAAAGTGATGGGGGAATAGAAACCTCATTAATATATGAGATATAAACTAACTTTCAAATGTTATAATTGGTAAACAAATGATATTATAATAGGTAAACAAGTATGCTGAACACGAATTTCGTATTTAAATTTTCTTATATGAATATTTGTTGTTGTTTACACAAATTAGGTAAACAAATTAATGAAAATTCAAAATCAACCTAGAAGTTAGCTTTCAAAGGGTATTATAAGTAAACAAGTATGCTGAACACGAATTTCGCGTTTATAATTTCTCATATTAATATTTGTTGTTGTTGTTTACACAAAATAGGTAAACAAATTAATGAAAATTCAAAATCAACCTAGAAGTTAGCTTTCAAATGTTATTATAAGTAAACAAGTCAGAAGTGTACTGAACACGAATTTCGCATTTATGAAATTCTAATTTGAGTATTTGTTGTTGTTGTTGTTTACACAGATAGGTAAACAAATTAATGAAAATTCAAAATCATAACGTCCCTTTCTACCATTTCCATGGTAGAAAGTGTGAGGAGTAAGGGCGCACAGCGGCCGTTAACTTGAGGTGCGTAGCACCGATCTGTCGCAAAGCGACCGAGACCGAAGGGCTCGTTATATAAATATGTCGATAATTAGTTAATCGTATAGAAAGGTTTCACCTAGAATCCTTCTAATTTGGGGCACACGCTCCACAGATCAATAAGTCGCTAAAAATGTCTAGAAAGCCTTTCGATAAGTCCTGTACTTGAAAAACTAACACACACACATGTCCTATATGCGCTTTAGTAAAAGTACCAGATGACCTGAAGGGTGGAAAGTAGGGATTCCAATCCCGAGATTTCGGGATTGACATCTTGTTCGTTCAATCCTGGGATCCCGGGATTGAACATGCTTATTATACATGTTTTACAATTTACTTTTATCGGCTATGTAGGAATACTTTATTGTTATTAAATACGGAAGTTTTAATAATATATATTTATGAAAATATGATTGAGAATAACCTTGAGATTATTTAGTAGGAAAGAGAGGAAGTGAATGAAAACTAACAAAACTTATAGTAGAGTATTACAAATTATTAACATTACTTCTGATGATAATTAACGTGTCTATTGTTTCATCACTTAGTCACTTAGTCTGCATCGAAACATATTGCATATGTACGCTGCTGAAGAGAATATTCGTTCAGCCTCTATTAAAGTTAGTGGGATGATATAAAGCACTTGATATATTTCTTCTATAAGAATTCCCCTTTTGCCTGTCTGCTCATCAATTGTTAACTCCTACTTCAAAAGAGTTGATAACGGTAGAGTCTTTTGGGAACTTTCTTGAGGCTTTTTGAGTGAAGCATCTATTACAATTTGGAGTTTCTCTTGGACAGATTCATTTTCTGGCTTCGAATTTTCGGAAGTATTTACTGTGGTGATTATAGATTGTGCTTCATTAATATTTTCTTTAGAATCAAGATTTTCCCCGATTCTTAAAAATAATTTGCAACAAAATCTGTTAATTACCACCTTTTTCTCAATTTGAGCCTGAGGATTGTGAAGACACGCCTAGATAGCGCTTCTACTGCAATTTTGATTGGAGTGAGAGCTTTGGCAATTGATTCAATCCTGATGGAATCTTGATCACTTAGATTTTCAAAGGCGCCAAGGTTCAATAGAGCCTTTTGAACTGGTAGCTTAAACTGAATGATTCTTGCCAACTTATCTAGTAGCGAACTCCACCGAGTCTTAAGCCCACCATACACGATGCAACTGTTGCACGCAACAAAGTTGCATATAACAAGGTAACGTACATGGTGCAACAATGTTGCAAGCAATATTGTTGAGTGCAACAATCAACATACACGATGTAACTAAGTTGCATGCAACAATGTTGTATATGTACAACTTTGTTGCATGGAAAATTTAACATACACGATGCAACTTTGTTGCATGCAACAGTTGCATCGTGTATGGTGGGCTTTACAATAAAGTATTAGATTTAATCCTTTAGGATGGGTTTCTCTAACGTATTTTTATAATGTTTCATAATGGAGATCGCTAAATTGTTTCACAATTCCACGTATTTTGGTCACAATGTCATTGATATCAAAGCATAGTTCAGTGGAGTTTTCTTGTTCAGGAGTATTTAATACAATTAAACCACCATCTTCCTCATACTCATCGAAAGCTTCTTCGTCTTCATCAGAATCAGTAGTAGTTAAGATTAATTTTGGGCTTGCTTCGATAGAAAATATCTTGTGTAGCTAGCTGTAGTACATGAGCGTAGCACAATTTTTGGAATGGCTGTATTATTTACCGAGTTCTCTCATCATCGCACATCCATCTGTTGTAATGGCAACAATATCTGTACTAAAATTAAACCAAATTTGTTCAGCTTTTTAGAGATTGCATCTGAATACACTTGTGCACTGAACTTCCCTTTATTCTCACATCTCACTAACCCCAGATTTAAAAAATAGATTCTCCCATGGATGTTTATATTTAAGTACCTTCTATTTTCTAGAGATGTCCATTCATCCAATGTAAGCGAAAATATTTCTCCTTCTGATCTACGATTAACTAAATTTCGGATGATTTTGTGCCGTAATTGTTGTCCGTATTGCATAATATTATCACTTCAATCACTTGAGAATCAATTTGATTCAATCCATTGATTTAATTCCTACGGATGTTGGAATATCAAGACGGGATATTCAATAGAAAATTCCATCATCGATGTATTGTTTATAAGAATTAATTTGTTTATTAAAACATAATTATCGCAAAAATTCCTTTAAATTTGTTATTGAAACATATCCTACTGTCAGTATGAAATTAGTCATTAGTTGCATTGAGATTTGGGAGACAATAGCATACAGATACAGTGATATTGCACATTTTCCTAAGTGGTTCGACCAATCCAGCATCTGTTTAACAGCGGACCGGATTCGGCACCTAATGCTACAAATTTAGTCTTGAAAACCTGTACTTATAGTGGTGATACCGTATATATGTATTTTCTATGTGGTGTTATCACTGGATTCCTGTAAATGTAAATGTTTAAACATGTTTGAGGATGATTATACAGATTTTGGGACACTTTTCCCCCAATTTGAAGGCGATAAGATTATAAATTTAATAATTTGAATAATTCAATAACAATTTAGGACAAGCAAGTAAATATAATAAACTTAATGATATTTGGGAGGATAACTGGGAAATTAATTATTCAGCAAATAAACTATAATAAGTAAAGAGCAACCAAACATTAAGCAAAGCATATATCTCAATATGATAAATACATTTGATTTTAGTATGACTCTTTTGAATCTTGAAAGTAAAGCTACATTTCGAACTTTCTCAACAGAATAATTCAATTCGTTCAAACTATCCGATAATTCAATATCTTCGCCAATTTTATCACAAAATACATTCCAATTGCGAGAAAATAATATTATCATGCAAGTGATAAAGCAAAGCAAATTAGCAAATCCTGTTATGCAGAATACACTGAGTGCTTGCCATGAAACGAGCTTAACCAGAAATAATTCCAGAACAAATACAAGAATGAATAGATAAAGAAATTTGAAAGCAGCTTGAGTTTGTGCCATTCTGCAGCCATTCATGATTCCCTGTCCAAAGTAAATAATATCTGCCAGAGTAACAATAGGCAATAATAATAGGTTGTGATAGAGTTCTTTTGCAAAGTTTGTATCTGTTGTGAACAAGTGACTTAATGGTTGACTCAAAAGCACTATTCCAATACATAAAACTAGCAAAACACATTCGCCATATACAATACCAAATATCGCAGATCTCTTAGCTCTGGCAGCATCATTTGCACCTAACAGTTGGCCGATACGAACTGTTAAAGCGCTACAATAGCCCATCGTAACAAGAGAGATCACAAACCATATAGAATACATTATAGAATATATTGCTAATTGTTGTTTGTTTTGGCACACGGATAAAAGTATTATTATTGGAAATACATTGACTACTATCATACCAGTAGTAGTTTGTACCCAACCTGGAATAACGTACTTAGCTGTATGTAACCATTCACTTATCAATTTAGAATTGAATTCTACAGCAGTAGAGTTGTGTACTGGAGAGAATCGAATGTGTGTGAAAACTAACAAAGCAACCAAGTATATACTGATGACGTAAGCAGCAGCTGCACCAGGGATACCTAAATTGTAGTGGAGTATCAAAATGTATTGTAGAAATCCATTGAGAATATTCCCAATTATCAGATAGATTAATGGAGACCACACGATATTCTGTGCCTGTAGAAAACGAACAGAAATCTTGTAGAATGCATAGGCAGGAAATCCCAAACAATAAATGCTGGTATACATACCAGCACCGCGAGACAGCTCCCTGTCTTGAGTGATGAAGTGGACAATGGGACCAACACTGATCAACAGAGAGAAGAGAGGGAAACAAATGAGAATCATCAGGAACAGAACTCTGTAATAATACAACCCAACTAACTTATGCTGTTTCTTGCCATATGCCTGAGAACATAGAATGTTAACACACACAGCCAATCCTTCTGAGATTGAATATGCCGTGCATATTGTAACAACCTGACCAATGAAAAGTGCTGTAAGTACAGATGATACATTTGCACCTGACACTCTTCCAATGAATATATTACTCAGCTTTAATTGTAGTCCTTCTGTTAGACACATTATAGAAGGAGGGAGTGCTAGTGCTGTAAGGAGCTTGATCTCTTCAAAAATCCATGCTGCTCTCTCAAATAACATTGCTTTATTATTCATATAATATATTCCTTAAATTTATAGACATATTTATAGTATATTGATAAATCCAGTTTGACTAGAGTGAATAAGTAGAACGAGTATATGTTTTCAATGAGCACGTATTACATAAATGCAGTCATACTGGTGATAACGATGCCAAAGGGCTGCCAAACATGACCTCTCTCTATATGAGCAGATTTGGAAAATCTTCTTGTTTCATTGCAGAAACCCGGGTATGGCATCTCGTGAACGTGATAGTGGACGTCCATATGCATGGGATCATATAAATGCAAAAACAAAATAATTGAACGAGAGAAAAAACTATTTAAGCATAGGTCCTAAGGATATCTATATATATACCCAAACAGACATCTTTTGCATTACAATCGACTCCGCTTAGTAGAGCCACCGGTTAATTAATAGCTTTCTTCGCATAATGGAGTCAAAATTTGGCAGGATTTATAGGACGGAATGACATTCTGGCTTAAAGTATTTTCGGTTAATAGATTTCTCCGCTTAATCGGATCAAAGTAACCTCATCCCGAGGTGACTATAAAGCGGAGTCGACTGTATATAAATTCCAAAACCTTCTTCGAAAGGTGAATGGACATTCGGTGAATTTTGATGCAATTCATAAACGGACATTTTTAGACTACTTACACTGAAGAGTGAATTTAAAAATTATAAAAAATGAATTACGTATTAACTAAAATTTAAAGATTTATTGTCATAATTTAACAACCACGTGTCTAAACAATCTAAAATTCTAAATAACCAATGGTTGGGTTGGAGCTTACGACTCACCAATTTTCAGATAAATTGGTTGATGTTGGTAATTTCTGGATAACTTAACATGAATGCATTCCCAAACAGAGTCTCTAAATCCGCTTCTGCCCTCTGGTACAGACTAATTTGGTAGAATTCATTTTATCCTTTGTAGTTTGTACTAGTATTATAATAATTACAAACTATATTTTGGAACTATAAGTTTTTGCTCTTTAATTTATTATACGCTACAATTTGATGGTTTACTTTATTTCTATACAATATTACAAGTAAACTCGATTATCTAATATATCCTCAGCATCTTATAAGGATTAGCTATATAAAATAATTTTAATTATATACATTCAACATCCGGCAACTCGAACCCTCAGGGGAATGAAAAATCCGTTCGAGATAACGAATGTTCGAGTTAACGGGCATTCGAGTTACCGGATGTTGAATGTATATAATTAAAATTACATAGACATAGTATAGTAAAAAGAAAAGAATGAATTCTACCAACTTGAGTAAGATTGATAGGTATCTAGCAACTGCGTTAGCTTTCATTTGTTTTACATTTTCTGTATTAACTTTCCTAGTTATATTATACTACATATGTACGTAGGAGATATTGTTTGCATAGAAAAATTAAAGGTGTTTTTATTGAAAAGCTTTGGTACCCTAATTTTCGAAATCACCTGAAGAATCTTAAAATTAAAGTTATGACATCAAATTTTGTTATTGTTATTGTATTGTCGAATTTATAAATAGTGCCATCTCAGAATGATAGAATGCTTAATGTTTATATCCAAAGGCAACCAACAAGTGTATAATATCCTGAACCAGATTGCGTTAATTTCACGATTTTGCCATGTCCCTTTTCTCAGTCTCTCTATAAAGGTATTATGGCTACCATATCTCCATTTTCCTTACCAATACACCATCATGAGATGGATAGCATATACTGTACTTAGAATTATCTTGTTTTACCAGATGCCAGATGTTTTAATATCGATAACCCAATATAGTAGTCATCAATATGTCACTCTATTCTAGTACGACAATAACTTATGGGACGCTTGATATAATTACCTATCATACTCGTAGACAAGAGGGGCTTTGGAGGGCTTATGCCACCCAAATTTTGGCCTCATCCATTCCAAAAATTCATGAAAACATAATTATTGAATTATATATTTTTAATTAGATAATGATAACTTTATTAGACAGTATTGGATATAGTATACGTAGATATATGCCAAAAATGTATGAACTTCAAAATCATTTAACTAAATTAGTACTAGATGTATTCTCATTATGAATGAACCTAGAAAGCAAAACAAAGCATTGAAAATATAATGATGGAATCGGTTCATATTAATTCAAATTGAACATACTAAATTATGTAGTCAATGGATGAGAGTATGCAACCATTCCAATTAATTTACAATATGTTGGGCTATGTTTCGAGTTATCCTACACTTTACATAAAATAATTTGTTGCAAATCTCTACACCTCTAGTTTGGGTATTTAAGCTCATATAATTTGATATTTTACTGTACCGACTATACTATAGCATAGTGGCCCAGTTCTAATCTTAGTGCTTTGGTATATTATTATTACAAGCTGCTCGTCCGCGCTACGCGTTCTTACAACTTGCACTCGGGCCCGCGGCCCTGGCTTGTATTCAAACACATGCCTTTTCAAAATTAAATGCCGGTTGTATTTAAATACATACTCAAAATAGACGTAATGCAAATTGAGTAATGTATGTGCATGATTGAGCTCAAACTGATTCTAGGCGCCTATAAAGAAATGTCTGTTATGTAATGAAAATTTTTAAAAATTATATACCCCTCTCGCTTTTGCCATTTCTTTATAAAAAAGGACGGGCTGTAACACTTACCCCTTCAGCATTACTTAAAATTCAAAGGCCCTATGCACAGGTTCATTTTATTACGGGGAATCATATGGGTAATATTTAGGTGACCGATAGTGACCCACATAACAGTAATGCTATTGTTTCAGAGTAGGGCTGTGCCCCCCTAAGCTGTATATTTATATCCGTGAGCCCTAGGCCCCTAGTCATAGGTAGATACGAATAAGGACAGATAAAATAAATTGGGAAATACTAATCAGCGCCTGTACTGTTGAATATTGATGCTATTTAGAACTAGCAATTTTCTAGATATTAACGCATGCCGTGTATAATAATATACCAACTCCAAATAGAAAATTAATTAAATATCACTAAGGAACTTTTGGATGTGGATAAGTTATTGAATTGATTGGTAATAATCAAATAGACTCAATGGAATGTTAGAAATGTATGGGTAGACAGAGGGAACACAATAACTGATTAGATGAATGAACTTCCTCTAGACCAATTAAATCACAGTCTCAGATAGGCATTCTATAACGCACACTTAACAATTGATAGAGACACTAAAATCCTTTTATACGAATCGAATGATAGCAGCTAATCCATACTGGAAAACACTCGAATTTAATAGGATAAAAGTTTTGTCACCTTTAGAGAAGGGAAGATGTGAATATTTTTCTTAGATATTAGAACTTGTTTCTAGAACAGTATTCCCTATCTCCCTGCCAAATTTCAAGTCTGTAGCTCTTACGAATTCCTCAATAAATTCTGACAAACAAAAAAGAAAAAATAATCATTGTGATTTAATATATAAGATTATTAATATTATTTAACTTCCGAATCCTCTCAACAGAACAGAGTTTTTTTTATTCAATGAGGAAATTGTTGACTTAACTCAACTCACCGTGGATAACATTGTTAAATAATTAACTAATAATATAATTTATCATCAGTACATTATTAATGAATGGCATTAAACTCAAGATGGTTTAAGATATGTAGAAACAAACTTCCAATTTACCAATCGTTCCTTGTAGCTCATGATCACTTAACAAATGAGTCATAAAACCATGACGTGATTGTGACAAGGAAAAAAAATCCAAAATTGCAGCTGTGCCTACAGTTTGTTCCTTTGGAGGTACTATTCAATTTACCAATCAGTAGCCACCAAAAGATATTGCCTCTAAAGGAATATGCGTCGGCACAGCTGCAATTTTGGATTTTTAATCTTCGTATCCATTTCAAGATAGCCACCATACTAGTAGTGATAGCTTTAATATTTTATAATATAATTGGCATAATTTCCATTTCTTTCGAAGATGTGAATGCTTCTTTACTAGTTTATTCATTTGAAGAATTTTGGGTATATATTACTTTTTCAAGTTCTAGCTGTATTTCCATTGAATGCTTGTCAGCTCATCTTTCGAGTTCTACTCAGTTTCACTTACTTGCATGTTTGTTTGTAATTAATTTCTATTTACGAATACTGCAAGAAGAAACGCACCCTTATATGAATTAATGACAGAATCAGAGTCTCAGGGTCAGATAGATGACAGGCAATACTATTAACTTAAATGATTTAGTATTTGTCGATTGTCTTGTGTTTTGCATGTATTCAGTGATATTTGCACTTTTAAGTTGATCTTGCTGTTCTGAAAATAAAACAAAATTGGTGAACTTCTTGTTCTATCAACTTTAGTATTCCATTATTAATAATAGAATTTTATAAAAGTTTGCAAATATTCTACCGATAAAATATCATGAGTAAATGTTGATATATATTCCAGAGTTTATTGAACTTTTGGCCATATCACATACGACACATCTGATGAATGCAAACATACTCCGTGAATTGAAAGATAAGTATGATACCACAATTAAAGACTTGCATCCCAAACAGAACACTTGCATCCCAAACCGCCTAAGCACGTTCGTACATCTTGCATTCGGGCCAGTGGCCCTTGTTTTATATTCTTTTTTCCAAATGCAGGTTGTATTTATATAAAGCACTCTTTTTCAGAGCAGGGTATTCCAACCTTCATAGTAAATCATTGTGATTCAATAAATAAGATATAACAGTAAATATATGTATAGTGTTTATATAAACATTATTTCGTGGCGATAAACACTTGTTTTTAAGCTTAATTTCTATCATTACTACAATATTCACCAACCAGTCAAAAACATTTGACGAAGAAGAATTTTATTCCAGACACAATATGCTTGTAGAGTATTAACGGCAGTTTAACCTACTCTGAGACACTTTAATAGTTATAAATTTCCTAAACTTTCTATTTTATGTCATTTTTATACAATATCCATGAAGTGGCATAAGTGTATATACCACGTGCCACTTGTCACACAAGTGGCACAAATGGGAATGTGGCTGTGTCTCAGTGGATAATAATCGTAATGATTAGAAATCTAAAGTAATTCGACCAAGTGGTATTTAAATCTGAAATCAGAATTAGTACATTATAATTGCCTCATAATTATCATAAATTATATATTTAATTAGCTATTATATAGTTAATGAGTTTAACAAGTGTAAATTCAAATTTAATCTTATTTTATTATACTTAACATATATATTCATGTAAACATGTTGAAGCATCTATAAATGTCATTATCCTGCTATAAGCTTGAAATAAGAAAACAAATAATTGTTGTCCGATATTAGATCAATAGAGAACTCATCAGCTGTCTCCTTGAGTAACAAGGTAGGATTTCCATCTGGTTTAGATAATCCAGTGACTCTCAGTCTCTCAAGCTGTGAGATAGTAGGAATTAGGTAAGTTAAATGGGCACACTTACACGTATATGGTAAAAATATAGATATCAGATCTTGTTTCAGTCTCGAAATGAACGAATTTGCATTGTGTCCCGATTGTTACTAATTATTAGATGAAATTTATGCTTAAACATGGTTTTGTAACTTAAGAACCTACATGAATCAATTTTCATGAAACTAAATAATTTATTTAACAGGTGACAATTCAATATTGTTCCTGAAAATATTATAATAGCTTGATGTCTGTTAAACATATATTCCTATACAATACACTTGTAATAACATTGAACAGATTTTTAGATGCATTTGAGCAGAAAGTTAGAAGCTAAGTAATTTAGGAATCAAAGAAAATATTTTAAAAATATGTGCCTTCACATACATTTCAAGGTAGCAGCTATCAGTGGATGTCGGTTATAAAAACATCGTCGGGAACTGCATATTATGTTCTTATAACCGGTGTTCCTAACTACCTATATCCGGCATCTATTGTACTCGTAAGAGCAGCAATCTTTACATACATTTTGATTCAAGTACTCTTCCTTTGATGG
Organism: Hexactinellida sp. DTS-2022; assembly: GCA_028753945.1. Classification (NCBI taxonomy): domain Eukaryota; kingdom Metazoa; phylum Porifera; class Hexactinellida; species Hexactinellida sp. DTS-2022. Next base: position 15,884,936 of record JAPNXP010000001.1, read on the forward strand.
TTGGTATAATCTATGGATTATTCAACTTACTTCCTACGGATGTTGCCCAAGTTATCAGTAGTATGTATTGAGATTTGAGAGACAATAGAATACAGTGATATTTAGAATACAGGGTAAACGGACACTTCGTCGACGGACATTTCGTCGACAGACATTTCGTCGAGGACATTTCGTCGAAGGGACATTTCGTCGAAGGGACATTTCGTCGAACGGACATTTCGTCGACGGATTATTTAGAATATGAATTTAACTATAAGCATTTAATCAATGATTAAGTAAGTAATAATAGAAAAAGCAAATAATTACTGAAATGAATAAATGAGCATAGTAACAACGGAAAAGCAATTATTGAAACAAAATAATTAAAAGTTAAAATTATGAGCAATTCCTTTCAGATAAGTTATAATATCCCTATTTTGAAAATCTGTAACAATTGCTACGATGCGCTTGCTCCTGGCTATATAATCTTTAGAATGAGATATAACATCACCAGACTCCCATTTTGCTAACTTCGCTTCTTGCAAAGATTGCTCAAGCTGTAAAAATGCAAAAGCTTGGAAAAACTTGGGTGAGCACAACTAATGCCAGATTGAAAACCATTATGCCACCCTTCTACAGAATTATTGGTTCGAGCGACGTGCAAATTAACTCGAGTATATTGGTTCCATATTCTTATTGGAAATGGTGGTATTTTTCTGGTATTGTTTGGCAATATTCTTCCAATATAAGTGTCTTCAAAGTATTCTGCAATTTCTATAGCAGTTGTTGGAAATTCTACCATCAGTGCTGTAAAAGATTGAATAACTTTGTCTTCGGGTACAAATGCTAAATTGGGTAACATTTTTATTTGGAGAGCGAAATTTGGATCTTCAATATATTGGTTAGTAAGCCCAGCTGATTGTATCTTGCGATAAATATTTTGTGACATGTGGAAAAAACAGCCCGACACTACGCTAAGAAATTTCTCTTCAAATGCATTTATGGAGGCCTTCTAAAAATCCACCATAATTAGAAAAGGGTTTAATTCAGGATTTATTTCAAGCATTTTTGTGAATAGTTTCTTATAGGTGGCTTGAGTTTTGTTAGTCAGTAGTGCATATATGCATGGAATTATAGTAACTACCTTTTTCGGCATGAATAGTGTAAAGTTGGAAGAATTGCTCAGGTACAACTTTGAAGGTGCCATCTGCATACCAACTTTGAGACTCTTGCAGTAATGAAAGCATTTTAGGTGCACTGAAAATTAACATACGGTTGAATCTCCAATTTCAGAATCGTAGACTAAGAATAATTCACCCTTTAGAGTAATCCTGTATTTGCCAGGTATAATCATCTCTGCAGCTGATGCTTGGTTAATACTAGTGTCTTCATCTAAACACTTATGTCTGCGTAGCGTTCGTTTTACTGAATCGAGTCTAGGTAGCGCTATTATACTAGTTTCATGAGTTTGGTAATGCCTTTTGATAAAATCAATCGAAGTTTCTCTCTCGAGTTTGATGCACACTCTTTCATTGACTGATAAGCTTTCAACATTTGGGAACGTCCTGGATCAGGTCCATGTGAATGACTGGAAACTATTTCACTAACTTCAGTTGGTTTAATAACTATACCCCCTTGGGTTGTATTAATTCGAGCATTACATAGTCCACGCTTTTCACATACCCAGTATTGCTGCCGCGCTAACTCTATTAAGAGTGTATAAAAAACCTTGTAGGTACGCCTTATTTTTCGATTTCGTAGTTTTGACAATTTCTATGCTAAGCGATTCGGCCATTCGTAAATTTTCATCTTCATTAGCAAATGTACATTTATACAGATCTTCGTTTTATGCAACCATAAAAATATAACACGCAATTGATAACATAAACCATACCAATTATGAGTGTCATTGTATGTTAAGCTGTGAAGTCAATCAATGAAGTGTCCGATTACTTGTGGAAGTATAACACACAATTGAATAAACCAAAACAATTAAAGGTGCTAATATATAACAGACAAAAATGTCCTTTATACCGAAAGTCCGTTCGACGAAATGTCCGTTCGACGAAATGTCCTCGACGAAATGTCCGTCGACGAAGTGTCCGCCATTCAGAATACAGTGATATACAAATTTAATACAATAGCATACAGTGATATTGCACATCTTCCTAAAGTGGTTCGACCAACACAGCATCTGTTCTAACAGCGGACCGGTACGGCACCTAATGCTACAAAATTAGTCTTGGAAACCTGTACAGCAGGTGTTTTAATACTGTACAGTATATACGTAGTAATTTGTGTGTGGTGTTATAAGTGGATTCTTTTCACAGCCCCTAAATCTGTAAAATTATGAACATGTTTTGGAACGATTACCCATATTTGGGACACATTTCCCCCAATTTATATATGTGAATAGGTATTGGGGGGCGATAAGATTAAAATCCTGGTTTATAAATTAAATAATTTTAATAATTCAATAACAATTTAGGACAAGCAAATAAATATATTAAACTTAATGATATTTTGGGAAGATAACCTTGATATCAATTATTTACAAAATAAACTATAATAAGTAAAGAACAACCCAACATTAAGCAAACTATATACCTCAATATGATAAATATATTTGATTTTAGTACGACTCTTTTGAATCTTGAAAGGAAAGAAGCATTTCGAAATGTCTCCACAGAATAATCCAAATCATTCAAACTGTCCGAGAATTCAATATCTTCGCCAATTTTATCACAGAATATATTCCAATTGCGAGAAAATAATATTATCATGCAAGTGATAAAGCAAAGCAAATTAGCAAATCCTGTTATGCAGAATACACTGAGTGCTTGCCATGAAACGAGCTTAACCAGAAATAATTCCAGAACAAATACAAGAATGAATAGATAGAGAAATTTGAAAGCAGCTTGAGTTTGTGCCATTCTGCAGCCATTCATGATTCCCTGTCCAAAGTACATAATATCTGCCAGAGTAACAATAGGCAATAATAATAGGTTGTGATAGAGTTCTTTTGCAAAGTTTGTATCTGTTGTGAACAAGTGACTTAATGGTTGACTCAAAAGCACTATTCCAATACATAAAACTAGCAAAACACATTCGCCATATACAATACCAAATATCGCAGATCTCTTAGCTCTGGCAGCATCATTTGCACCTAACAGTTGGCCGATACGAACTGTTAAAGCGCTGCAATAGCCCATCGTAACAAGAGTGATTACAAACCATATAGAATACATTATAGAATATATTGCTAGTTGTTGTTTGTTTTGGCATACGAATAACAGTATTATTATTGGAAATATATTAATTACTATCATACCAGTAGTAGTTTGTACCCAACCTGGAATAACGTACTTAGCTGTATGTAGCCATTCACTTATCAATTGAGAATTGAATTCTACAGCAGTAGAGTTGTGTACTGGAGAGAATCGAATGTGTGTGAAAACTAACAAAGCAACCAAGTATATACTGATGACGTAAGCACCAGCTGCACCAGGGATACCTAAATTGTAGTGGAGTATCAAAATGTATTGTAGAAATCCATTGAGAATATTCCCAATTATCAGATAGATTAATGGAGACCACACGATATTTTGTGCCTGTAGAAAACAAACAGAAATCTTGTAGAATGCATAGGCAGGAAATCCCAAACAGTAAATGCTGGTATACATACCAGCACCGCGAGACAGCTCCCTGTCTTGAGTGAAGAAGTGGACAATGGGACCAACACTGATCAACAGAGAGAAGAGAGGGAAACAAATGAGAATCATCAGGAACAGAACTCTGTAATAATACAACCCAACTAACTTATGTTGTTTCTTGCCATATGCCTGAGAACAGAGAATGTTAACAGATATAGATAATCCCTCTGAAATAGAATAGGCCGTGCAACCAGTGATAACCTGACCAATGAAAAGTGCTGTAAGTACAGATGATACATTTGCACCTGACACTCTTCCAATGAATATATTACTCAGCTTTAATTGTAGTCCTTCTGTTAGACACATTATAGAAGGAGGGAGTGCTAGTGCTGTAAGGAGCTTGATCTCTTCAAAAATCCATGCTGCTCTCTCAAATAACATTGCATTATTATTCATATTATATATTCCATAAAACTGCATATATATATATATATACGGTAGATATACATATAGCCTACTCTACATAAGGCCTGTTGCACTGGGTTCTGACCAGCATATGATTCTGATCCGCAAGACGCAATTTAATTTTTATCTAACCTGTGTTCTAGTATCTCGGTTACTTTTATAAAAGCTGCTTTCTAGGAATTTCACTACATTAATTGTATAATTGTTTCTAGAATCAAATTTGACTTAGACTTTTATTATGGATGCGAGCGAGGACCAGACAATTCTTGGATACCTCCAGAGGCAAGAGATTCCTAGCGAAATCAAGAAAGTGTTATAGACATTACCTGGAGTCCTCGGGAGTACTTGGGGCTGAGGAGCCCTGGGTTGGTTGGCAGTACGGGCAGACTCACGCAGTGTGAGTTAGTGATGTATTCACAGGCCGGCAGTACGGACTGGTAACTGGTATGCGTAAAGGTACCTGGTGCTAGGTGCAATAAGTAGGTCGAGGGTTACCCTCCTGATGAGTCCCTGCAATGGGACGAAACCACACACATAACTTCCCTGTGGGATGAGGTCGGCCGAGATAGCGGCTAGTCTTCATACTGAGCCGTGGCCTCATCTCATAACAAAAGATCGCTAGAATTTTATCAGGAAGTGCAAAGAGATTGAAATCAAGACAAAAAGTATTGAAGGTAATAATTGCCCAAATTATTTTCAGATTGATATTCTAAATTTCTAATCAATATTTATCTAGAGCCTGAGGAAGAAGAATTTAGCCTTGAAATAGCTCGAGATTCCAATTGATACAGAAATCAATGACATTATTGATATCTACCACATGTCACTCATCCCAGAACCAATATTACTCTTGACGGGATTCGAAACAAATACGATTGGAGTGGCATTTACAACGACATCGGAGAATTTGTAAGCTTTCTTTTATCTTTTCGCATTCATTTCTATGGAATTCATTTTGTCCGTCGTTTAGATAAAAATCTGCCACACCTGCCAGACTTCTGCCGTTCTGTTATCACTGCCTCAGAGCGAACTCCATCCAATCGCCCCTCCAGAAGAACCATGGTCGCATTTGGCCTGCAACATACCAATTGTGCAAGAATATTCTCGCAGAAGTAATATTATCACATAAATGTGTCGTTGTCATGGAATGTAAAATCTTAGTTTTCAATTGGTAAATAGAAGCCTATTGGCCCTATTCGATCTCACAAGTTGAATCAATATAATTATAACAAGTTGAAACAATAGAATTAGATTTAACACTTTTAATTGAACTGAAGTGTTAGTAAACAAAGGAAATTTACAACTCAATTGTTGCATAAACTAAGCCCAATTTGAAAATTCGTGCACTGTGACAAGGTGTAGAATTTAATTCTCTACCGAATGCATATAATTTTAGGTGCGCAGAAATATAAATTTAAATTTGTAAATAAAGATATTTCATAAACATAGATTCCTAGATTTTGGGCAAATGTTTATAATTTTATAGACTTAATTAATGAATAGTTTTTATTGCATTTTGGAGAGATCTCAGCGAGGTGTATATTTCCAGAAATTTTCAAAAAAATCGTCCAAAAATTGTAGAAAAAGGTATTCAAAGGTAACTGGAACCTTAATACGTTTTACAGTGGACAAGTATTACATAGTACATGCAGTCATCACTAGTTATAACGATGCCAAAAGGCTGCCAAACTTGACCTCTATATGATTTTTTTTCAATGTTTAATTGCAGATATCCTGGGTATGGCATCTCGTGAACGTGATAGTGGGCGTTCATATGCAAGTAGATCACATAAAGAGAAAACAAAATAAATGAAGGAGAGCGGAAAAAGAAAGATGCCCGAGTAATAAAAAAATAACTGACATGCTCATGAGGCACTAAGCTGTTCCTATTACTGCCCACACAACTGAATTTGAAAGCTTAGAAGTGGAAGATACACTACCATCGACGTAACCTTCTTTATTACCCTCATTGTCTAATTCGAACGCGATGACAAGACATTTAGTTAACTTTTGACTTTTCTCTAAATGACCCTCACTCAATCTCTAAAAAATTCAAATTGAACCTAGAAGCTAGCTTCCAACGTGTAGTATACTGTAAACAAGTATGCTGATTTCGAATTCTGCATTTATAAATTTCTAATTTGAATATTCGTTGTTTTTTTTCCAAAAATAAGTAGACAAATTATTGAAAATTCAAAATGAACTTTTGAGACTAACTTCTAAATGTTAAAAAAGGTAAATTCTGAATTCATATTTTCCGAATTCATTAAAAGAATCTTCAATGAAATCTTGATCGTCTATTGAAAATAGCGAGACCGAGGGTTGAATTATTCGGCGCGAAGCGACCGAGACTGAAGGTCGTTTTGATAATATTTCAATTGATTAGTCAACTTTTTGTCATCTACGTGGCTGCTACCCTCCAGGTAGGAAGGTTTCGGATATGCTCCTCATTACTAATATAGGCTCATCAATCGGATAAAATCCCGCTTGGTTCAACTTGTATCTTAAAATCTAAAATTTTTAAGGAACTCAAATTGTCTTGTTAAAAAATATTCTGTCCGGACCATTTTCATCCTGGACCAAATATTATAGTGCCATAATGCCAACTGGCAGATCGCGATCCGAATCAATACATTTCATCGGTCTAGTCAGGAACAAACTTTTCGACTAGATTTATCTGCTAACTGTCCTGTCACTGGAAAATTGGTCCCCGAAAAAATTGGTCCGGGGGACCAAAATTCCATGGAAAACTGGTCCTAGTACCATATTTCCATGGAATATTGGTCCCCCGGACCAATTCTTTGGGGTAAAATTGGTCCGGTGGACCAATATTCCATGGAAAAATGATCCTAGCCTGAAATTTTAGGTCCCACCATGGGACCAATATTCCATGGAATTTTGGTCCGGGGACCAATTTAACCCCAAAATTGGTCCGGGGGAGCAAAATTCCATGGAAAATGGTCCTACGACCAGTTTTCCATGGAATTTTGCTCCCCCGGACCAATTTTTTCGGGGCCCAATTTTCCAGTGACAGGCTTATTCATAAATTTTTTGGTCCCAATGTGGCGAAAAATTGCCTAGGCTAAAATTCAAGTAAATTCGGTAACTAAATAAACACATACCTCAGAGGGACCAATTTTCCACAGAAGGACAAAATTTCCATGAAAATTTTGGTTCCCCCGGACCTATTTTCCAAGGGGACCAAAATTTCCGTGACAGTCCTATACAGGTATGTCAATATGTTTGTACCGCTAATTTTGTTTGCTTTTAACATATTGACCTCTACAAAAATCCCCCCTCTAATTATCCAATATATAAGTTCAAAAATTGTGGGGGGGTTAATTTTTGATTTGGCTTATTTTTTATATATTTAGTTCCCAAAAGACCAACTATATAGGGAGACCATTTAGACCAGAAATATTTCAGTAATATTTGGTTCTGGCGATCCAAAATATAAAACCGGATCAAAATTATCTGAAAATTTTGATCCGGACCAAAACAACACGGGCCATATATTTCGTGACAGTCTCATTGTCATGGCAATTATAATCACATGGTTATATTTCAGAATAAAGGATGATCTTTTAATACAAAATATTCAGGTTGTCATCAGCTTGTCCGATTGTCCGACGGATATTTTATTATCTGGCTCCCAATTATGCCTCATTTATTATACATTCAGTATCGCTTACAATTAACTCTCCAAATTTTGAACATGCTTGTCCATATGACAAACTTCATCCATTGGGCTTTCATTCCATTTGAATAACTAAATAAACTGTATTTCAATGAAACTATTACTCAAATCATTTTCAAAGGATATCTTTTACCATTTAACTCGACCGGTTAGGATAGAAAAACTATTGGATAGAAACTGATAGTAGAGTATGATTGTAGCGCAACACGAAAATAGATACATTCAGGGATTCAGTAAGTGAAATAATCCTAGGTTAAACAAATCAGTTCGGTCCAAGAGTTATGAATGTTTTCAGTAAGCAATGAAAAATTAATAAATCCTATAATACAATTATGATCATAATTGCTAATTATATCCTATTCAATGATTTGTTTTGAAATAGATAGACATTCAATATCTCTCTGCAAATAACTGTCTTAGTATTTAACTGGAGATTCTAACATAATATGTGTTAAATCATTCCCGAAATTTACAATTTAGAAATCTTTCTAAATTAAATTGATAATTAAATAAAATCTCCATAAAACCCTCTTGAGGGTAACGTAAAGATAATTTCATGCGTCCAAAGGGTCTGAAAGAGTAGAAATAGTTTCTCTTGGTCATCAACAGAGGATATCTATTATATACTTCAAATGGATATCTTGTGCAATGTATGAATGCCAAAACATTCTTCGGGAAAGTGAATGAAAGTTCGGAGAATTTTTTTAAACTTTAAACTGAAGAGTTGAAAATATCATTATTAATAAAAATTCCCATTGAGGCTCTCTAAATCTGCTTCTACTTTCTGGTACAGACTTGATTGATAAATAGAGTACGTATAGAAAATAGAAAATAAAGTATTTCACATAACTAATGCTTATAAGATGCTGAGGATATATTACAAATCGAGTTTATGATACATTTAGGTAATATTTCATAGGAATATATAGATAGTCAAGTGAAGGGTTTGTTAGCTAAAACAGAATAAAGTATATAAATTAAAGAATAAAAACTTAAACTGAACTTGTAGTTTAAAAATACAATTTATTAACTACATAGTATAGTACAAAGAAAAGAATGAATTCTACCAACTTGAGTAAGATTGATAGGTGTCTAGCAACTGCGTTAGCTTTCATTTGTTTTACATTTTCTGTATTAACTTTCCTAGTTATATTATGCTACATATGTACGTAGGAGATATTGTTTGCATAGAGAAATTAAAGGTATTTGTATTGAAAAGCTACGGTACCCTAATTTTCGAAATCACCTGAAGAACCTTAAAATTAAAGGCATGATATCAAATTCTGTTGTTGTAATTGCATTTGTCGAATTTATAAATAGTGCTATCAGAATGATAGAATGCTTAATGTTTATATCCAAAGGCAACCAACAAGTGTATAATATCCTGAACCAGATTGCGTTAATTTCACCGTTTTGCATGCCCCTCTTCTCAGTCTCTTTATGAAGGTCTTATGGCTACCATATCTCCATTTTCCCTACCAATACACCATCATGAGATGGATAGCATAGATGGTTTTAATATCGATAACCCAATGGTAGTCATCAATGTGTCACTCTATTCTGGTATAACAATAACTTATGGGACGCTTGATATAATTACCTATCAGATGTATTCCAGAAGTTTATATCTGCATTTGAAGAGCAGAGAGTTGGAAACTAAGCTGTTTATGGACAGAGACAAGTATATGGAGAATAAATATCTTCGTATGCATTTCAAGGTAGCCACTATACTAGTAGCGATAGCATTAATATTTTATAATATAGTTGTCATAATTCCAATTCTTGCGGCGAGGTGAATGCTACATTACTAATTAATTCACTTGAAGAATTTCGGGTGTATAATATACTTGTTCAAGTTCTAAGTGTATTTACATCGGATGCTTGTCAGATCATCTTTCGAGTTCTACTCAGTCTCAATTACTTGTATGTATGGTTTGTAATTATTTACAAATACTGCAAGAAGAAACGCACCAATACTAGAATTAATGACATAATCAGACTCCTTGTTAGAGACTATCAGGACCAGATATACGACAGACAATACTATTAGTTACCTAAATAATTAGTTGTCCATTGTCCTATGTTTTACAAGTACACAGTGATATTTTCCCATTTAAGTTGCTCTTGTTTTTATGAAAATAAAAAACAAAATTGGTGAACTTCTTGTTATGTCAACTTTAGTACTCCTTTATAAATACTTAATAGAATTGTATAAATGAACGAATTTGTATTATGTTCCCAACTCTTACTTATATTAGATTAAAATTATGCTATAATATGGTATATTGTAACTTAAGAATCTGCTTGCATGAAGTTGCATGAAATTAAATAACTCATTTAATAGGTATACAATTCCATGTTGTAATTAATGATATTGTCTTTGGAAATTTCTTAATTTACTAACTTATTTTAAGGCAGCATTGTTATTATACGATGGATGAATATTGCAATAGTCAATGATGAAAAAAGTACCTGTTCCAAGTCTATATTCACTTACAGTATACGAGAGTTTAACTTTCTGATAATTCGTTTGTAGCATTAGTTGGGACATCACTATGTGTACGTTAATAGTACATAAATTTGGGACGATCTTGCCGCATAACTTCTAAGCATTCCAGGAACGCAAATAATATATATATAATTAAAATCTATATTATTAAATCTCGATTGTTGTTTGTTTGTTTGTCCGGATTGTATTAAAGTGATGGGGGATAAGAAACCGCATTTATAATTTTGATAGAAACTAACTTCCAAATGTTATAATATGTAAACAATTGTTATAATAGGTAAACAAGTATGCTGAACACGAATTTCGCGTTTAGAAATTTCTAATATGAATATTTATTGTTGTTGTTTACACAAAATAGGTAAATAAATTAATGAAATTCAAAATCACCCTACAAGTTAGCTTTCAACGGGTATTATAGGTTAACAAGTATGCTGAACCCGAATTTCGCGTTTATAAATTTAGAACAGGAAAAATAAGTTAAAACTATGGAAATCTTATAAAGGGGTGTATATAACGTCCCTTTCAACAATTTTCCATGGCAGAAGGGTGAAGAGTAAGGCCACACAGCGTCCGTTAACTTGAGGTGCGAAGCACCGATCTGTCGCAAAGCGACCGAGACCGAAGGGCTCGTAGTTAATTAAACCAGTAATATATTCTAGCAATGCGACGTTGTACCTGCAAATACGGACTGATCACCTATCACAAACAGCAGCCTCCTCGCTGCTTGCCACTGAAGAGCATACACCTGAGTATCAACACCAAGTGTGTGTTGGCTAGCATTGAGGCTGTATTGGAGTATCATAACGACTCCAGTTCTCCTGTTGAAGTCGAGTTTGTTATGCCTATGGACTCACTGGCTGTGGTAACGGGACTGAGTGCACGACTGGAGGGGAGAGTGGTGAGAGGAGAAGTCAAAAGGAAAGAGGAAGCAAAGGACGACTACGATGACGCTGTATCCAGTGGACTTACAGCAGTGTATGGGGAGCAAGGAGGAAAGGACACGTTCCGTATGCTGCTGGGGAACCTGCCAGCTGGAGGGAGAGCGGAACTGGAACTGAGTCTGCTGCAGGAGATGCAGCGAGAGGAGGGAGAGGAGGGGCCAATCAGATTCTGTCTTCCTACCACACTGAAGCCCAGATACTGCCCAGCTGGTACAGCAACAGCTGACAGCAGCGACTCAGCTGTTGAGGCAGAGTACGAACTGAGTGTTGCCATGAGGGTGGAGTACGCAGGGGGCGTGTCTAAGGTGGAATCTCCCTCCCACTTGATTAGCACTGGAGTGTTGGAAGGAGGGGAGTGGAAGATAGAGCTGATAGACCCCAAGCCACTCGAGAAAGACTTCGTTGTCTTTCTGTACCCCACACACCCAGCAGTTCCTTCTATCCTATGGGGAGAGCCAACTCCCCCAAGTGAGAAGGAGACTCCTGGAGCTTCCAAGCTGCATACTTTCTCCGTATCTCCCGCGCTGATGCTCAGCTTCCTGCCGCAGTTCAGTCGGGAGGAGAGGGAGGGCGGGGAGGTGAGCTCTGAGATTATATTCGTGATTGACCGCAGTGGGAGTATGAGCGGAGAGCCGATAGCTAGTGCGAGAGCTACGCTGGAGCTGTTGTTGCGTAGTCTATCTCCAGGCTGTGCTTTCAATGTGGTAGGATTTGGGACTATGTTTAGACTGTTGTTCCCTAAAGGAAGCAGATTGTATGACACGGAGAGTCTGCAGAAAGCTACGGAGTATGCAAGCAAAATGAAGTCGGACATGTTGGGTACTAAAGTCTTACCCCCTCTAGAGGAGATATATCGTCTGCAAAATGTAACAGGACTTTCGCGTCAAATAATAATCCTTACTGATGGAGCTGTTGCCAATACGCAAGAGGTGCTTAGGTATGTGCGGGATAACCGCAATAAGGGGAGAGTGTTCGCTATCGGAATAGGGTCTGGCGTGTCGACTGAGCTGGTGAGAGGGCTGGCAGAGGCGGGGGGAGGGAGAGCTGTGTTTGTGCGAGAGGGAGAGCGGATGCAGGGGAAGATATTGAGACTGCTGAGTGATGCAATGAGTCCATGCTTGACACATGTAGAGCTGAAAGTACCAAAGGGTGTACACTTATTCCCGAGCAAGATGCCACAACTGTTCCCTAATGACAGATTAGTTGTATATGGGTTAGTGGATGATAGTGTATCTCTGTCACAGGGACACAAACTGTCTCTGAGCTACAAACAGAAAGATAAGCTATTCTCTCACGAGCTGTCTCTCGACTGCTCTGAGAAGCACAGCTGGATCTACAAGCTAGCCTGCAGTGCAGTGCTACGTGAGTGGGAACAGACAGATAGCAGAAGGAGCGAGTGTGAGCAGCTGAGCTGCGATACTAACTTGCTGTGTGTGCATACGGCTATAGTTGGTGTGGACACGGAGGGAGGGAACATAGTGCAGGGATCCATGCAACACATAAAACTCAAACCACCTCAACCTGAGTCCAGCAAATCGATATCTTGGAGTACCCATTGTACTATGGGTTATTCTGGTTCTTCAGGAGGTGGTGCTAGAGGAAGGGGTAGGTCTTCAGCCAGTAGACCAGAGTCCAAAGCAAAAAAAAGATGTAAGTTAAGTATAGAACTCGGTTACAACGTACGTACTAACCCAAGTACCTAACCTAATAACCGAGTTTGCTGTATCATATCATTCATGCCATACATTATGTATCCTTTTCACTTAACACTTAATCTCAACTTATTTTGTATTTAATCTCTCCCCTCATTTTAGCAAGTGCAAAAGCTGCCTCCCCTGTTGAATATATAGCTGAAGCTTTTGATGACATGGGTGAGTTTTAAAGTATTATTGTCGCATTATTTTAACAAGGTGTTCTTCATCGTCATGTGTATATAATTATTTCATATTATTTAGACTATGAATCAATAGTCCAACCACCTCGATCTATTACCTCAACAGAAATTGACAGTTTTCCACCACCACTTCCTCTAGCTCCGACAAGTTTGTATGAGGACAGAGGAGATAAATCAAGACATAAACCTGTTGTAGCTTCAGTCGCTAGTGTATCCCCTCACGAGCAGCTTATATCTCAGCAGACAGCAGAGGGCTACTGGGAGGTTAGTGGGACAGTGAGTAAGCTACTGAACCTATCGGAGATACAGAAAGAGGCGTGCCCAACAGGGATGTCTGAGAGACATTGGATAACTCTCCTTTGCTTGATAGCTCTAGAAAAGTACACAGAGTTTGAGGATGAATGGAAACTTGTTGCTAAGAAAGGATGGAGATGGCTAAGAGGTTGTAAACTGACTGTAAACCTAGAGGAAGCTACCGAGAAGGCTAAAACAGCTATGAAATAGATTTGTATACATATTATTCAGGACTCCTGTATAATTCATTTTTATGGTTTTTGCATGATGTTGTATTATAAAATAGAATTTACTTATACAGCGATCATCGGCGTTTGTATTAAAAAACCTGGCTAGTTTCTAGAGATAGTTTTTTTTATGTTTATAAAAAACACCATCCAGGGGCGGATTGGGCCGCCGGGACACCGGGATAATTCCCGGTGGGCCGGTGGATCGATGGGCTGTGGATCGATGGGCGGTAGATCGGTGGGCCGGTGGATTCGGGCAGTGGGCCAGTTTCGCGAATTTGCCAGGGCCGCCTAAGTAGCCCAATCCGCCCCTGACACCATCGCTAGAAACTAGCCAGGTTTTTTAATACAAACGCGGATGATCGCTGTATATGTAAATTCTATAAAATATTATTGCTATCGATACTATAGTATAGTGGCTATGTTGCAAACACACCAGTGTACATATGCATATACACTGCAAGAACTATACCAAGTGAACCATGATTGTATAAACTTGTTGGTTGCCATTGGTTATTGATATTAATCTTTACAAATTCGACAAATAGTATGGCAATAATGAAATTGTCAATAATTGCTCTGTTTGAGGTTCTTCAGATGATTTTTGAATTAGGGTACCCATGGCCTACTTAATATACGGCTAGATATGTCACCGAGAAGGCCATAAAACGAGAAGGCCAGTTTCTAATTTTCATTTTAGGATAAACTATGCCTCCTATTGTTGTTATTTGGGTTGTATATGGGGTAATCAACCATTGCGAGTCCATTAGAACCACTTTTGAGAATATCAGATTTGTGGTTAAGCTGTTTAGGCGCAATTTAATGATGACGGTAACAATTTATGGTAAAATGAAATTTTTTTCAAATATCATAAATTCCAGTTTCTTCCTATTTTCTAATAATTTTATAATAGGAATACTAATATAGGGATATATTTCATACCCCAAAGACTACTAAATCACAAAATGGCGACATTTAAAAAAAAATTAAAAATTATTAAGCAACCACATGCTAAAATACAAGTAGTATCCGAATTAAAACTTACTATTTTTGTACATAAAACGTTTATAATTGCTGGTTTATATATATTCATTCTCATTATATATTCGGAAAATGTATTCTAAGTATATTAGCAAATTATTTTCATTTTCTCGCAGTTCTTTAGACTCGAATTTTACATTTTTGTATATTTGTGGTGTCATCATTAAATGGCGCCTAAACAGCTTAACCACAAATCTGAGATTCTCAAAAGTGGTTCTAATGAACTCGCAATGGTTGATTACCCCATATACAACCCAAATAACAACAATAGGAGGCATAGTTTATCCTAAAATGAAAATTTGAAACTGGCCTTCTCGGTGACATATCTAGCCGTATATTAAGTAGGCCATGGGGTACCATATCATTTCAATAGAAATCCACTCAAGCCTTCGATACTCGTACCTCTCAGATACGGGCTCCTCGACACATTAGTTGGCATCAAGTTATGTTGTATTACACCCATATCAGGTTGAAGTTGAAGTTGAAGTTTAATTTTAGACGGGGGCCATTTATGGTACAGGCAGCGTAAGCCTTCCGTACCCTGACCATGGATACCGTCAGGAAAGTACATTTTTAAAAAGTGCAGAAACAAGAACAGAAAAAACAAAAAAAAAAAAAAAAAAAAAAAAAAGAGATTAAAGAGAGGTAAGAGGGCGATAGTTTTTAAAAAGTTCGACCCCCTCTGTCTTGTTTTTCGGATGGCCTCCCAGCTGTTCTTGTAATCCCCTCGGAACCCTTTTAGTGTTTGTGCTTTTCGGATGTTGGGCGGGAGACTGTTCCACTCTGAGGGGCCCTGAACGCTAAATGCCTTCTGTCCAAAGGTTGTCTTGCACCACGACGGTTGTTCCAAGGTGTTGGAGTCGGCGGACCGAGTATGTATTGAGCCTCTTATTTGTTCTGGCAGTTACATCGTCTGGGGCCAAAGTGGGTCGTGGCATGATGACCATACCCGGCCAGTCAAGTGCATGTGCCGCTTCTCCGATAGAGGAACCCACCGGAGCTGGGCGATACGTTCACCGCCGTTGCAACAGATGTTCCAGTAATATGATTTTCCTGAGATGGTACAACGTTGTCTGCGGGGCGCGTAGGCGATCCTACTACGAACCTAGCGGCACCGCGCTGGATTTCGTCAATTCGCTTCAGCCAGCGTTGTTGATGTTGCACATAGCTGCATCGCAGTAAGTTAACGTCGGGTAGACCAGGGGATGGGCCAGGGAGGATCTGTGCCTAGAGGGAAGTCTTCGGGCCGTACGAATGAGGAGGCGGAGGCGACCCGCAGCTCTGCTACAGGCTGACTCCATGTGTGGGGTGAATGAGAGGGATTCGTCGATTATTACGTAACCCTAGAACAGTAATGGTCGGCTTGCGTAGAACTATCTCCCCATCTAAGAGCACACTGAGGTCCCGAGGGACCTTGGACAGTCGCTGTCGTGTTCCCACAAACATCCACTGGGATTTACCCCCATTTATCGAAATCCCCAAGTTGTTGAGGAAGCCTGACACCTTCCCGTAAGCCGTCTTAATACGGGAGACCAAGTCTTCCACACTGCTTGCCTGGACCACGAGAGTGATGTCATCTGCATACTGTTGGTAGGCTATGCCAATCTCCTGCAGCTCCCCTTGGATATTTTGTAGGTCGACATATAGCAGAAAGAGTATTGGGCCGATGATGCTGCCCTGGGGGACCCCCCTTATGGGTGTGAAACCTGTGGCTGTGTCCACACCAATTTGAACCACACACTCCCTGTCGAATAGATATTGTTTGAACCATTCCACCGATGCCTCTGATATCCCGTGCACAGTTAGAGCCCGTAGGATGGATTCGTGTGTGATCGTGTCGAAGGCCTTAGAGTAGTCTAGTGCCAGTAAAGCTGCTAACCGCCCAGTTCCCCTGCCGAGCCACTTGACGGCATCGTCAATCGTCTGCAACACTGAGAGACAGGTGTCTCTTCTTCTTCGGAAACCATGCTGTCTGTCATCGAGGCGGCGGTTATCCTCCAGAAAATTATTCAACTGCGAGCCCACAAGCCTTTCACACACCGACGCTGCTGCACAGAGGATGCTAACCGGGCGATATATAGCAGTGTCACTCTTGCTTCCCTTTTCTTGTATATAGGAAGTACTCGAGCCCTTCCCCACAGCCGTGGCAAACACTGCAGCTGGATGGATGCATTGATAATGTTTGCTAGAGGAGCAGCCACCTTCGATGCTGCATCCCGCAAAGCTCGTGGAGGAATGAGATCGATTCCGGTTGCCTTTTGGGGTCAATATTCTGCAAAGCAATCCTTACGGTCTCCACTGATAACTGTCTGATCTCAAAGGAGGATCCTGTACAGGTATCAGTTTCCGGGCGCACTGGCTCCCATATCAGGTCATTTATATAAATTTTAATATAATGTTTTTAATAATCATACATGATATATATTGTCCCAAATAGGCCCTGCTAATTATGTCTCATAGCCCATGCGCCCTACCAAACTCATCCGGAGACTTCATGTATGGAGAGTGGTTACTCTATAGACTGGGGTATTATCAAATTCCGAATTTCAGTTACAAAAGTTTTGCCCCTTTACTTGAATTGGAATTTCTATGGCAGAAAATTTGATGTAACGGTTCCAATAATTTTAACTGGAGTTTTTTTTCAACAAAATAAAATAATCCTCACACCTCAAAGAATGTCCCACGTTATTTGAGGTTGTTCCATCCTGACGAATAGGGAGGGAGGCCTTTTTCTCTGCATTCAGTTCTGTAAATTAAGTATACATGTTAGACAGGGCAACTAGGAGGACTACTAGGGCATTTTCTCTCTGGGCCTCTCGAATTTATTTACTACTCATAAATTGAGCAATGTAACATGATAACTGGTACGTAGCCACTTTCGTTTTCACGGACCCTGGATTAATTTCCTCACACTTAATTAGCCCCCCCCCCCTCTTACTCGGCGGCATTAGGCCAGAACAATAATGATAGTAGATGCATACAAATTCGTAGATAATTTATATGGCTGATCAAAATATAGAAGTACTATATTATTTGAAATACAATGGCGTGGTTTCGGTCGATATTCAGACCTCACCAGCAGTGTTATCACACTGGACCATAACTATTAACGGATGACGCACACAAGAATTGTTCTCTCCGGGAACGTATGTGCCCGCAACCACTCACATCTACATGCCTGCGCGGAGCTTGCAAACATCGGCTACATCGACAGCGATCAATCTGGCACGCAGAAATACTGAAGATCCAATTTATGCATTCCCCCTATCAAAATTCTATCCATCCACTACACATCTCGCCGTGTTAATTAACGGCATTCAGCTCTTTTCTGCCCTTCCTTAAAGAGGAGTTACAACTGTTGTCGGGACTACTACAATTCAACTTTGTCACCGATGGACAACTGATGTACCATATGGGTAGTTGCGGCATCCCCATGGGCCTAACCTTAGCCCCCGAATTGGCCAGAATTGTGACGGCCCATCTGTTACTAAATTATCACCACCCGAGGGTCATATTCTCAGTGGCCTCCACATATCCTCCACGAAACTAGTCACCCTTTAAACGAATTATACAACTTCAAAGAGACCGAGATGAACCTAACACAGGACGCGGAATATGTCCCCCACAGGAAGGCCTGGGTGCCACGTTTACAGCCACATAGACAACCCGTCCCAATCGACACAGCTTCCTACCATTATTCCCCTAAACTCATTGAGCACGCCTATATGGGCAGTGCCCATCGTATTGCAAGAATTGCAACATTCCATATATATATATATTTGTTTGTATGTTCCGAGTTGATTGAAGAAAGTGGACGGTTTCAAATGTGATTTTTGGAATATAGGGAAAAGACATTAACAGAGACCCAACACACTATATCAGTGGCGTCGTGCTCTATGGGCTCGGGGGGGCCCGGGCCCCCCCAAAAATTTCCTGTGCCCCCATTTTTTAGAGGCTTGTCCCGAAAAACATTGATCTGGTCACTAACTACGACACTCTGTGCCCCCCCAGAATGTATTTAAGCACGACGCCACTGCACTATATATCCTCAATGTCAAATTGTCAACTATTCGACGACAACGCAGACGAGAACGACGACGACGAGAACGAGAAGAAGGATGAGGAGAACGAACATGAGCAAGACTAGAAATTCGGAGTCTACTTACATGCTTTCTCACGGATTCGCTAACGTGGGTAATCTAGGATTTCTATATGCACCCTACCTCAAGCAATGGAGATAGTTTAATCTCTGAGCATGCCCACCGGATAACCCTTTTTGAATGCGATTTTATTATTATAAGTTAGTATTATTATTATTACAATTTATTATTTCAAATTAGTATTATTATTACAATTTATTATTCCAAAGTATTATTATTATTATTATTTTCATATTCCAAACTATTATTATAAGTATTACTAGCGCGCTTCGCTTGCTAGGTCGCTTCACGGCAGATCACAACCACACACCAACCGCGAAGCGGTTGGTGTGTGGTTTATATACTTCGAAACCGTGATTATAATGCGTAAATAGGCCTAAAATAGGCCAATTTACAATGTGAAATTTTTGTGATTACGTTATCATGCGAAAATGAGTTAGCATATTGGCAATCTTGTGTGACCAACGTGTCCGCATCATTAATGTCCATGTTCTATTAAATTTTCAGATTTTTATCTCTCAGAGGGCGGGAATTATGTGCGGTTAGGGGGGGGCTACATGCTGTCTTGTGAGCCACTCCGTGGACATGTATCCGGCCACGGAATGGCTACTAAAGGTCCACGGAGTCGATAATGAAATGAATTAAAAATTGTTAATTGTAATGTGATGCGGTGACATGACACTGACTGACATGGATTAATGATAATAATACAAAGTTATATTAATTTGTAGTTTTAATAATTTGTAATTGGAATGAATGGGTCCTGATTGTAATTCGTAGTCAAGATTCCTATTCGTATTCATCAAATGGTATTCGTATTCGTCCTCCTTCTCGTCTGCGTTGTCGCCTAATGGTTGACATTGAGGATAGGTAATGTCTTGCTTCTCGGTTTATCTCTTTTCACCCTAACGTGTTTGGATTTCGAATGGTTCCTGTATTGTCTCTGAGTTGTGTTTTTTCTTTTTAAAGGGGGTTGCGACCCCCTTTAGACCCCCTGCTTTTTCCGTTGTCTACAGCGGTCTTATCATGCCACGGAGTGGCTACTAATGAAGACACGTAGTGTCTGGTGAATGGGCTACGATAGTGGCTACTAGTAGTAGCACACGTAGTGTCTGGGGTATTCGGTATCATATTCTTGGATTCTTCTAAGTAAACCACAAGTCTAGTACTACATCTATTCTATAGATTTATTAGCGAAAATCAACATTCCAGAGAATCAGATCAAGTGAGTTTCAACGATAATTGCTTAATTGACATATAAAAAACCCATTGTGATTTAATTTATAAGATTGCTAAATTGACATACATATATGTTTATAAATTCTTCGATTTGATTGCAAAAACTAAAGTAAACTCGGTTATAATGTACCCCTTCGGCAAAAGAAAATAGGTCACACGACTGTAAGTACTAAGTTTACCCCACATATAATTACGTACATATTCAGTGGCAGCACAATCCAGTGCTGGACGTGCGGCAAGCTCTGTACTACTTTCTATACCGATAAATTTATAAGTTTAGCATCTTCAAACTCATCGGATTAGCGAGAAAATCTGATGATCGGATCAGTAGTGTACTGTAAGGGGCGGCAAAAATCAATTTAAACTATGTGTATATATTTATTCGTAATTTTACATTTGGTGCAACACAGATTCACCCCACAATGAGACAAATTCGGGTAACTAGTTTGACAATTATTTCCATAGAGAGAGACATTACTAATGTTGTGAATTTTGATAAAATTATCAATGGCTTTTAGGTATGAAATCAAGAAAATTTATTTATATATATGTAAATTGTATTAAACGGTATTACTCACGCCTGGGCAGGGGGGGAATGATGTGACGGAGCCAAACTGGATCGAATTAATTGATTGAAATGCCCTGTATCAGTAAATTTTAGCATAGGGTCCTCGGACCCTCATTGACATTGTCATGTGATTTTATAATTTAATTTAATTATTAATATTTATTGTTTGGCATAGGATAATGTTATTTGCAT
This sequence comes from Hexactinellida sp. DTS-2022, assembly GCA_028753945.1. Lineage (NCBI taxonomy): Eukaryota > Metazoa > Porifera > Hexactinellida > Hexactinellida sp. DTS-2022. The sequence goes on from JAPNXP010000001.1 coordinate 15,905,795, forward strand.
ATTAATGGAAATAAAAAATAAAATCCCTTCCGCCGTCCGTATTTTCTGAAAAAATCAGGATGATAAACAATTAATTTATTTTACTCGGCCTTAGTAATTCTATCTGCATCAGCTCTGGGTACAGTTCAATGTGCCACGTGCTACGCTTCTGATAATGCATAGCTTGTGAATAAGTATGCAGATATAGCCATAGCTCTTAGTGTATACTGAGTATAAGAATACTTAGATTAATAGGAGTCATAAAATACTAACGCTAATTCAACTGTAACAACAAACTCAAACAATAACAACAATTCAATAACACTGCTTGTAACGATCTACTACATTAGAAGTGAGATTTGTAAACAAACTGTGCCAATGTGAGTTTAAAATGTAGATATAATTGTCAGTTTTAAGTTAACAAGCCGTTTTCCTGGCTGTAGTGTGATTAAACTCTTTGTGGTTCCCTTGATAAAATCATTTCTGTACCCTTTCCGTCATCAAACTTGAAAATATATTTTAATGAATCAATTATGATCAACTTGTAATGTTTTACTGTTCAGCTTAATTGGGTCATTTTTCGCTGTAGCAGAATTATAGTTAAAGTCTAGTAGAAAATGGAAGGAATTTCAGGTTTACCATAATTCAAACTAGGCTAAGTACAACATGAAAGTTTTGGTTAATCGTGTCCATATTTGGTTACTCTAGGATATTATAAAATTTTGTTATTTTGTATTATTAATTAAATTAAAGATTCTGTAAAATTCACGGTAAATGTGTCAAAGTTCTTACATAAATGTATGTAGGTATCACTCGTTTAGTGAATATTATTGCACACAAGATAGCATATTTCGGTTTACTGGTCGCTTCACCGAACTACTACCTCTAAATGAACTATAGATATAGTTATCATTCGAGCTACCATATAATTACTTGCTGTAAAAGAACGTAACTTGTAATACATTGAATGAGCTCACCAAAGTGTAGTACACTAAAATAATTATTGACATCGATACACTGTTAGTATCAAAATATTCTACGTAATGAACTTTATAATTCCAGAATGTTCTTAGACAATTATTTCAACTTAGGGTTCATTAATTTATTCTCATTGAACTATATCGGCTTACAGAGACTAGTACAAACAACTCCAATAGAGTCCATAACATGCTTTTGAATTATAGCTATTCTAATTACTGCATTCCTATGAACCACAGCGTCACTAAGATAATATTTTCCTAAATGCTGTAGACTATTCGATAAACAAGTGTATTTTCAATTCGTTTCATTGAGAAAGATAATTTAGCCGAACTGTGTTCCAAAGACTATTAAATGTAAATTAATCCACTCTATTAAATTATCAAACAATCTCAACACATTTTGTCATCTATTATTTTTATGTTTATTGACATCATCTATACATTTAATTTATGTCGATTATTGAATGCTGATTTGCAAAGTTGTAAATTGATTGAATATCACTTATGCCATGGACATTAATTATACAAAACTATAGAACAGAATTACAATTGAGAGGATATTCCTGTATTATGAAATAACTACATTGTTACAAAGATTAATTTTTCAGTAAGAATTCATTCTATAGATGAACACTTGACTATTAATTTATGTTAAATAATTATTATTAACATTATATTATTGCTTGTATCTATTTGTAGAATAAAAGTATCCATCAATAACCGAGAATCGAGAATCAATTCATTCCAAATAACGCAGAACTAACAATTGACTGCTGTGAAGTATTATCTGAATACAAAGTGAGTTAGTATTTGCATTAGCTTCGGTCTCGTTGGCTTGCTATGAATCATTCAATTGCTACATGCAGTGTCGCTTGTTCACAATTTGTTAATGAATTCTACAACAACTTTATTAATATTTCGGCCAATTTGGTGCCGTACAAACGTAAAGTAATTTAAAGTCATACGATATTTTTACACCCCTTTCTTATTCACGCTTTTACTATTTAGTAAACAAAAGTATTATAAAAGTATTATAAAAGTATTATATGACACACATTAGTCAACTACATCCCCTTTGAAAAGGTTTATTGATATTAAAATTTTTACGAATTATTTTTAGAATCGACTCGATGAAACACTAACAAACTCCGAGACGAACACACCACACATTCTGTATCAAGTGAGTTATTATTGAGTTGAGTACAGTGGATACCGGTTACCGAGTATTATAAGCAATAAGAACTTAATATTCGTTTGAATTATTGAGATTCAGGAATTAAGAACATTCGATTATCGGGACATGTAACAGTTCAGTGGCGTTTACGATTATATTTCTCGCTACGGTTAACCGCTTAACGGCCATTGGTACATAATAAATATAACATATATAACTTTTTATTTTACTATTGCTATAGACTAAGTGACACACGCTGTAAGTTTCTATTGAAATATAAATTAAGTGGACAACACTATGCAGTACATAATGGATATAGTGATAATGGTGATGACATGGTATTTTAGTCCAATTTATCAGTATATCCATTATATCACTATAATCCACTGCATCTAATATATAACTGTATACATTGTCAATACTTATATTCTCATATTTATAATCAAATTCCTTATCTAATTCAACTCTAAGGATATTTATACTGTAAAATAAGAAATTATGGGGGCCAATGAATGTCAAAATCCAATATTCTTTTATAATCTGTGTACAAATTACACTATATCCAATAATAATATCACTAAACCAATAAAATTTGTATGGGATTTACTCGGGGACACACCTAGAGCGACAAAATAATCACTAAAGAGTAATACGACTGAGTAATAATAAGTTACAAGTTTTATTGCTAACGTTGTTATTACAACGGCTCATGGTTCTATACTGAATAATTCTCAGCAGTATATTACCTACCCCATATGTGCAATATTAGCCGATACATTTCTTGATCCTTAGACACAATCTTGCCTAAATGGAATTAAAATTATAATACTCTGACAAATTTTGATAATTTTAATATTTTATACATTAAATACGCAATTGCACTTTATATATTTAACATACCATTAACCGATTAATGCAATCTGCAACCTCTAACCGATATTAGCAGCGGATAACCGATTCCTGCCTTGATGTAAGTAGTTTTATAATTAATTTTAAATTATATGGTAGAATTTCTTTACCATGGTTTTCTGATTTAATTCTGACGGTTTTGAAACAGTAAAACTTATCCCGGCTGTATCACTGTATTGTAGATCCATTTATGTTCTTAAATCCGGTTTAATTATACTCTATACAAGCTGTTTATCCACTGTATTGTATATATTGTGAATATATTTATACCTGCCAACCGTGTAGGGATTCCATGGGAGTCCATGTATTTACTAAATTCCTCCATTTGTCAGTGGCATAGTTATACATATTGGCTTGTGCAAATGAACTTTCCAGGAATCCTTGGACATGTTCCACCATAGAAACATATTGAAAGATATTCTTTAAATTAAAAGCCTTCGTAAACACATTCATTATGTCAGGGTTACACAAACTTTCATTTATATCAGGCCTCATAATCTTACAAAATTTTCCTCAGGCCGCAAACAACATCGAGAATTTTTTAGAAATATATAACAAAACTATGATGTTGTTTTAATGCTAGAACTATACTAATTTCTAAACAAAAAGTGCATAAAAGAGTCTAGTACAGGCCAGATGAAAATTAGAAATGTCTCTCAGGCCACACATAATACAAATTTCCTTTGGATTATCAGGCCACACATAAAGCCGCATGCGGCCTGAAAAACCTAGTTTACAGAACCCTGCATTATGTGATTACTATTAATGACATTGAGCCTGTATAGCAAGCAAGCGAATTTCAGAGCCTCGAGCCTGTAGAAATGTGTCTAGGGAATTCTTGGCATCCATTGAAGTGTCTTGACTAAGTTGGCAGGTGTTATATTTGATGCATATTAAACTTGTATTTTAAAGGTTAATGTGTTAACTAACTAATGATAGTAATAATTTTAATTTCGCTGCGAATTTATCAGTTACAATGGGCTCAAATTTAGCTGAAATGTGTGCCATTAATATTTAATACATTAGAACTCGGTTATAACGTATCCTCGGGAATAGTACTAACCGAGGTTACCCTCATAGAAATAAAACTGTTGTATGGATAAAAATAGAAGTACATACTATGGCAAAGTAGGTACTAATCCTGGCATGTTATAACAGAGTTCTACTGTATACCCGTATTGATTAATTCTACTATCGAATGTATGTAAACAACATGTTGATTCAAGATTTAACATATTTAACTAAGTGCTAAATTTACAGTTAAACTAAACAAGTAGAGAAAATAATCTAACGCTCATTCTAACAAAATACTAATGGAGTGGATAGCTATAACTAGTTCCGCACATATTAATATAGTATTTCATATTGAGCAAGAACTAAACGACCCTCCCTTGAATAATTATACTCTCTTAGTCTCTATTTCTGAGGGGAGGCCTCCTATCCCTATTGTATCTCCTCTGGTATAGTCTGTCTGCATGGCTTCCTATTCGGTAGGGTCCTCTTAGCAATTCCGTTTCGTACACTTATCAAGTGTGCAACCTTGCTCCCTATCATTAACCTGGATCCTACGTTAGCACCCAATCGCTCTTTGAAAGGATAATGCCAACAAAACAGGATTCTTCTGAACAATATTCATTTTTCAAAACAATTGTGACAATTAACTATACGTTTGTTGTGGGAGGCTACATCTTTAATTGTTTCAATCCTGGAATTTGGCGTTGTGAGATTGAAATTAGCCTTTCTATTCACTGGGAATCGGGAATTGTTGACTTCTTGCAGCCATACTTGAGTAGTAACCTCAGTATCATAGTTCGGAACAGGAAAGTATCCAATGAAATAAAACAAGTTATCAGATCGAACAGTATGTTGTTGTTTAACTTTTTAATGCACTCTGCATTTGGGTAGTCCAAAGGGAAATATCAACGTTATCCGAATGCATTCACATGTCATCTAAATAGGGATGGTAATCTCATCTCCACTTAAATCTTCATCCTTGAGCCTCTTGTATATCGCGTGTCTCCTACAAAGACATAATGCCACACTGCTCTCGTTGCGAGAAAAGAATTTTTAAGTTGAATACGTCAAGTTTGAAGAATTGCACAGGTCCGTATATTATGCACAGTCTTTTGAGTTCGGCATAAGCACGCATCTTCGTTGTTGAATCGCGGTCCATGGCCACTGGCCAGTGATTCCCTTCGAGCGCTCTGATTCACTGGATGAGAACTCCTGGTGTAGAATCCATGTTTTCCATTGAATTGATGGATGGTGTCTTTGGGCGAATACCCTGGAATATCCATCCAAAGGTTTGTATATTCGGCTAGCTCGGGTATTAACTGGGAGTTTTAGTCATAAATTGCTGTGGTTGTTGCATTCAGCACAGAGTTACCAGTAACTGAGTCCAGGATTTCGGTTTTCCTCTAAAGTAAGAAAGCAAACCCAATTCTCTTGGTGTCTATCTCTCCCAGTTCTCCATCAACAGCTCTCCTGCTGAAGCAGGCAACAAGGAATTTGTTTGCTTTTCCTGTCCCTTCTCTCCATCATAGATTTTATCGACGCTGACTGGGAAGATATGCTTCCATTCACCTATTCTGATTCCTTCGGTGAGTAGGAATTATTGATGCAGCACACATCATTGTACTATCCTAGAAATTGTGCTTAGTTAGTACAATATTTCGGATAATGTATTAGTTCAATAACTCATCTAACACATTAATGATCCTAATAGTCTAGTGCATAAATATACAACAAGTAACTAATAGTATAGTCTAGAATACTCAGAGTATTTCATTACAACCCTCCCCTCTACGTTGTTGGACGATCTAATCTGACTGGACTGATCAAGAGGCTTGCTTGTTCTGTTGGACCGACGCAAGGGTTGCGTCTGCTCTTCCATTTGAAACTCTCCTCACCGGTTCTCCATTGGGTCAGGATTTGGTTATACGAATTCATGTGGGGTGGAAACAGTCCAACGAGAGTCCCTCTTGTATTCCTTGAAACTGTAGATGATCTATAGTGGGCGTACCATCGCCCATTCTTTAACCTAACATATAATCACTGGGAAACACATCTGTCGTGAACAAGACTAGCGAACCACTTCGTATGAGGAGAAATAACCCAAATTATATTGTCATGTCCTCCTTTTGAACTTCTCAATTGTTAGCCACTTGATTTTTACCCGAGAGAAGCTTAAATGTAACTTGAGCTTCCTGTCCATCATGTGCACCTTGTGTGATATCCCTGTAGAGTTGTGAGGCTTAGTACTGTAGTTAAAGTCAATTTGGAAACCATTGTCTCTATAGAACCTGTGTTTGTTTTCTTAATGGCCTCTATGAATGTTGTACTAACTTTTAACTTGGCTGTTAGGAAGAGGGGTAATATTGCGCTGCCCGCTTTTCCCAATGCCGTTTCGCTCGGTAATGTCGCAAATACTGTGCTTGTAAATTCTTTCCCATTATCCACATTAAGTTATCCGGAAGCACATGAGTGGAATAATTATCCGAAACTTCTCAACTGTGGTTGCTGAGGTCACTACTGCACTTCCATGCATTAAAATTCGTATCTACGTACTACTACTAATCGTACATTTTCTATTTGAGTTTTAATCATGCATCCGTGTCCAGGTGTACAGGGCAGTTCCCAAGGGTGTAAGGGAACCTTTGGCGGTGAATGTCCTGGAGCCTGTCATATTTGACATCCTTGAGATACCTGGATGTCTTTCATGAAGTATGTCACTACGGCTTCGCGTCCTATTGGAGGCACCACTATCTTGTTGTCCCAGAGGAAACAGCCATGTTGTACGGTCAATTTACCACTTCTAGTTATACATTCGGACGGAAAATAGCATTCCTCGGACCAAATAGTCCGCCCCAATTATAACTCGGGTAGTTAGTGTGATAATACTTGATGTCGATCAATCGATTTTTGCTCCGAATGCAAATGGGACAATCTAATATACTCCATCATCAAAATTATTTCATTCGGTAAGGAACAAAATTTGATGCTTCGTATATGTGTAGACGGCTCTAAAAATCTACTTGTCCATTTAATTCCTTCTTCTGAACTGATCCGGTAACTGTACGCTCCCAATAATAGTGCACACCTTGTAATATTGCCGACGATAACCAGCTTGTAAAAGGGCTGTCCTAGAGAAGTGATGAAACTTTTTACATGCAAGTTTGGGTGTTAATGGTAGCTAATATATATGCATGATCTTGTTCAAGGTCGGAAAGGAAATCGTTGATAAGGGGAAATGCTTGTATAGACTTGTGCATACCGGTTAACCATCACCTTATAGCTCCACAAACTCGTATTGACCAGTTACATTTCACAATCGGAACAATTGGTGCTGCCCAGTCGGAATAATATACCAGTTCTATAACTCCTTGAGTTACTAGTCGTTCATGTCCACTTTCACCTTTTTCTGAAGCGAAAGTGTTACTGTTCTTGCATCGTAGTACTTTTGGAAAAGCTGTCGGTATGATGGCAATAATCGCATTGCCACCTGTCGTACAAACGAATTCTTTTTAAATAATGTACCAGAAGTTCCTGGAGTTAATCTATTATACGAACCTGGCAGAGTTCTGTCCAACGCAGTTTGATAGCAAATCTGAGATAAAAGAGCTTTAGAGAATCCTGAGTTTCTGTTCCCACCTCCTGTCTGTTGGACTCTTCATGAATTGGATTGCATCCGCTTCGGGTGTCCATCAAAGGAGAAGTTGATATGTGGATTGATTTTAGTTCCTTGGCCAAGTGAATATTCATGATCGAAAGCCCATTCTATGGCATATCTGGCTGCTAAAATAATCATCTTTTTCATGTCATCGTACATCTCACAAACCAGGAGATCGCGTAACATATCATGAAGGCTATCCCCAAATTGACAATGTAGGATATTTTCTCATTCGCATTTACTTAAGCTACCACTAATTCCTCTTGCTTTGGGATCGAGAGTTGTAGGTGATACTTGAAGAATCAGCGATAGCTTCCGTTCGACGTCCGTGTTTCACCAACTAAACAATGTCTGCAAAGGTTTGTTCGTTTATTTCTCAGAAACACAGGGTTCTATACTATTAGTGGTTTGTAGTCCCCAGACACAGAGGACGATTGCATACGTTTTGAATATCAAGTGGCAATTAGTGTTGCATTCCTTTGTGGGTGTATTACCGCCTGATTTGATGCAACAAAGTCTGTAGTAAGTTAGTGCAGTTAGTATGTCGTGACTGTGAGTCAGTGGGAGGGAAATAATATGTGTATTAAGCTAGGCAATAGTTAACTAAACAACCGAATAATCAATAATCATATTTAAGTAATGTAATAAAAGTATAACAATCATATTACCTAAGAGCATGTATAGTGTGATAACACGACTGTATAGTCATCCAGGTGCGTGTCTCCGCGGCCCCAGGGGATCCATAGATCCCCGATTGGTGCTCCACTCAATTAATTCGGAAGAATGCCCAGATCAAATAAAGGTAAAGTAAACTGTAGTATGAATAGGCAATATTACTAAATAAGTACTTATTTTCATCTTTACCGAATTGGTATAGCATCCGTTGTGTATCGAGGAGTGTAAAAATATTATGACTGTTATTAATTACTTAAAATAACGAAATCAAAAGATAATAATGTGAGAAATATTGTTGTTTAAAAGCGCGATTTATTCAAGTTCCTCTTAAGCGTCACGTCCCAATAAATGGCGCACATTTATAGAGACATATTCAATTAGGAGAGACATTTGTATTCCAATATCTCTTATTTATAGTTAAAATGGAGAAAGTGAATATTGCGGAACTTAAGTCTATGAACGAACTTGCAAAAACGCTAACGCCAGAGAATGTCCGCACGTTGCAAGACATACTCGGGATTCCGTCCGGAATTGTGAAACGAACTGGAACAAATCCATACGATTTCATTAATTCGTTGAAATTCAGATTCGGCGCTTTGGATCCCAAAATATTCCACAAAGCGCTAGAAACCATAGGGAGATCCGACCTTATACTAATAGCCAATAAGATCGACTGGCTCAACGTCACCTTCGCAGGGCCTACAACCAAAAGGGATAGCTCCCCATCAGTAGAATCATTCGTAACCTTACTCAGAAATGAAATTACCAATGACCAATGGAAAATGATATTAGGCGTTGGAACGTCGCAAGAGGTTTCGACAGAAATAGAATTCGATTCAGCATTTAAGTTGTGCGTTGAGGGAGGTTTGATCAGCCAAAATATGGAAAGTTTAAGCGAAATGATGCAAGCTGTAGATCGTGAGGATCTAGCTAAAGAGATGAGAAAGTATTCACCAATATTTACTAATATAAATGCATCCGAATTCCAAAGCAAAATGATAGTAGAATTGCAATCCAATGAAACTGAGGATCAAGAAGACTGGGTGAATAGATTGAGAGAGTATACAGTCCAGCAAATTGTAAATGTGTACATACACTTTGATGATGAGGAGAGCACCAAATTGGAATCCGTCTATACACCACTAACCATTGTGGAAGAGGAAATAATGAGAGTTAAGGAAAATGAAGAGACCAGCTTAAACGAAATTGCATTCCTAAGGTCCATGAACCAAAAAGATAAGGCATTGAAAGTGGTTAACTTCATTTCCATTATATCGCAGCGTGACCCGACTGAACCCAAAGTATATTGCCTGATAGGGAATCCTGGTTGTGGCAAAACATTCCTATGCAAATACCTAGCCCTCCAGTATGGAAATGGCATACACACTAATTTCAGCTACGTTATATCGATACAGTGTCGCAGTGTGGAATGGCATGTCATGGAGAAAACGAGACAAGACGCCGAGAAGGAAATCGACCAAGAATTCATCCAAAAATGGTTTTCATATGCAATGCCAATGGGCATTAAATGGTCGAAATCCCTTGCGAAACATCTGACAAAGACAGGAGGAGAAGGTCTCCTATTAATCATTGACGGGGTGGATGAATTCATCAAGGATGTTCCATTCGAAACGACACTGTTGTACTTCCTGCTGCAGAAACGTGTGCTTAACCGCGCAACACTACTCGTGACCAGCAGGCCCGGCGCATGGAATGACATCAGAGAGGAACACGGTCAGGCCTTGAGCGTGGACTCCAGCTTCCAGGTGCTGGGGTTCTCTCCCCCAGACAGAGACAGTTACTTTGAGAAGAGGATTAGCACGGTTGATAAACTGAGAGACACCAAGGAGCTGTTCTTCCGACACGATGAAATTAATCAGTTGTCACTAGTGCCAGTTAACGCTAGTCTCTTCTCGTCGCTATTTAACGCCACAAACAACATTCTATCTCAGACACTGACACATCTCTACTCCGCACTGATTGTGTACATAATAAGGCGGCAATTGCATCGCATGGGACTGAAGCGACTAACGCGGGTAGAGCGCATGGCACAATTCCATCCATCCATCCTAGCCTGCATAGACTGCATAGGAAAGGAAGCCTACGAAGGCATATTCCACAGGGAGCTCAGCTGCAGAGAAGAGGATGTGTCGATTCGCGTAGACTCCCGAGACTACAAGACTGAGCGACTAGGCATTATGCAGGTGCAAGTGAAGGTTCTAAAGCTAGGCCAGAAAGTGAATGTTTGGACCTTTGCTCACTTGACACTGCAGGAATACATTGCTGCAGTGCATCTTAGCAACAAGACATGGACAGTGGAATGCATAATAGTTCGATTCATCGTGAGTAGTGAGGAGGTGTTCGCAATGTATAGGATGGTAGTGAGGTTCCTATGCGGTCTGCTATCGGATAGAGCTGCCTGTCTCATGCCCATTATCTGTGGGAATATCATACCCGATACAATGCCACTAATCGGTATACCTATGGTAGATCAACTCAGATACTTAAGAGAAATAATCGATGTCTCTGACTGGAGTCAATTTACTCAAGTCTATCTACACATTAGTACACTAATAGTAGAAACTAACTCTCGCTCAATGAAATACTATTTCGAATGTTTAATTACTCGGTTGGCAGAACATGTGAACTTCATTTTCGATAAATCTATACTACCAAATGAATTCCATTCTTTTCTGCAGTCACTGAATTACTTCTGCCAAATAGAAATCCTATATATAGACACATATCTAATCATTCCTAACCAGTTCAGTCTACTACTGCGTCAGCTCTCCTCCTGCAGCCTACACTACCTAGCCATTACATTCCATGGAACAGATACATATACAATCCAATCGTATACGAGCCTCCTATTTTCTGCTGATACACCAATTAACTATAAGATCAGTATTAGCCTCTATAAGTGTGATCTAACAGAGAGTCTGCATTCCAATCCTCTCTTCCTAACAACAAGCAATACATTGATTGGAAGCATTAAGTTATACCAATCCGCAATATCCAATGAAATGCTGACACATTTGATCAATCAGTTTGCTAGCATTGAGAATCTATTCTATAGACCCAAATCAGATGATTCTGATTGGTCTATTCTGCTGCCACTGATATCCAACAACAGAGCTATTAATGGGCTGTGCATATGGGATCCTAAATCATACCTGCCAGAAACAACAGACATACTATCAGGCCTCTCCTCCCTGGAAGAGTTAAACTGGTGCAATAAGGATCCCTACGCTGCCCTACCTAACCTACAGACTAACAACAGTCTCAGTTATCTATCGCTAGTAGCATCTGGTGAGCCTCCTCTTAGGGAGAATTACCATGATCTTCTCATAAACTTAATTGCTAATAATAACACTTCATTGAGGGAAATACGCTTGTTTAGTTTACCATCAGTCGGATTGAATAGCTGTACTAGCATCTTATCCCCAATTCAGTCCTGTTGTAATCTGGTATCACTAACGCTATGCGCTATTCCATTCACCTCAGATGATATCAGCTGCTGGGACACTGCTATCCCCTATCTTCAGTCTCTTGTGGTATTGATTCTCCTTATTATCCCCTTGCAGGACACAGGACTAATGGAACTGTGCAAGAGTCTGTACAAACACCCAGCTATTCGTAGCTTAATGATCTGCTATTGCAAACTAACTTCCGACTCGTGTGAGCCTATTTTCATGCTTATCCACACACTCCCGTATCTACGCCTACTTACGCTACACAAGCCTGAGCTCTCTCTCCCCCGTCCCAGCCCGCTACAGCTACTCCAGCAAACTGCAGAGCTATTCTCTGTTGAAGTGGAACTGTGAGGAGATACTGATGATGTGAGTACACATCCTCCCAATCTAGTTATTCTAGTTCTGATTGTGTTTTGTGTATACAAACTCTATAGATATAGAAATGTTTTAGATTTCTGTTTATTTCTGTTTTATTAATTAATTAATCACAGTGTAATTCAATTATCACATAGAAAAGGGGCATATAGGAATTTATTGCACTAATATTATCTCTAAATTGTGAAATCCAATTATAATTTATATTTTCGTCACATAATTATTGTGTGCATTCGCATGTTAAAATTACATTCTTATTATCCACTTATTTATATGATCTAAAAATTATACAAGGAATGAAGTATTTAACCTCAACACCGAATTTATAAGGCATTTTACTCTATTATTCTTTAAGAGCGCTAATTATCTTTTCTATGTTAGGTATTCTATTCGCACAAAGTTACAGATATTATATTAGTGAAAGTGTTTAGTGAACCTTTGGTGCAGTACACCCTCGCTAATCCGAACTGACCTGTTACAATTCAATAAATCTGTTCCGATTAGTGAAAATAATTTGGATTAGTTATACACTCAAAAACCCCTGAGAGCACCTCTCTCTATACGGTACACTTGTTGCTGTAGAGCCACACTACGTATATATGGAATTATTTAATTAAATATTAATGCAGTTCTATGACATAATTAACTACAGTCGAAATCGGGTTTTTTGCCCCCCTAAATGCATGGAAAAATAGGGAAAAAAACCCGATACGCAAAAAACCCCGTGTTTAACAATATACAGTTCTATGAGGTTATGAAGAAACAAGGAGAAGCAAGGAGGCAAAATAACCCGGAGAGTAAAAAAAACCCGTGGCAAAAAACCCCGATTTCGACTGTACAACCCATTTGACTTTTGAATCGATATACTAAATATGTATCACTTCGAGATCGCATGTGTACTAGCCATTGTATTTCTGAGATCCGGAAAATTCCCTGTTATGTTCACCCTCCGGACGATAGTGTCCGAATATGGAAGGTTTGAGTGTACATTTTTTAGGGCTGAAATAGTATTCGAAATGTAACGAATGAACCTTTTCTAAACGAACGAATATTCGAATATTCGTTCGTTTGGATGACTAAGAATTAAATCAATTTCAAATTGCGAAATTATCTTGTTTTTCTAGCATACTTTTAACATAGTTAAACGCGTTATAAATGTTCAAAATTGGAACATGGTTATACCTAATTGATTAACAAGGTTCCACTTCAACTGTATTTTTGTATACATCTAGATATGCATACTCCACTTTAAAGAGGAAGATATCGAAAAATCAATAAGATATTTTGATGGAAGTAAATATGTTGATGTACCTCGCCAAAAATATGCCGTATCTAAGTCTGCGATACCATGCATTTTTCCAACTGTCCCAGCTACCTCTCTGACACCAGTGAAAGACCGAGGAGTCCAAAATTTTTAGAGACCACCATTGCCTTAGTGTATAGAATGCTATGGCCGCGGCACACCCTTTTCAAAAGTGGTACGGTGGAAGATTTATAGTATTCAAAGTGGTACGGCGACGACGAACTACCTATATATACAAAATCGACATCAACTATTGAAGGGTAATTGTTCCAGTGTTTGTCTACACCATTAACCTTTCAATTGATGGTCGTAGCATCCGTATTCGTTGAACCACATCTGAATTTGCACTTGGTTTTAGCGGTTTCAGTCCATTTCATTTAGCATTGTAAGATTAAACTTGCCGTACCGAAATGCCGCCCCTGCGGTTTGTTCGGATAATCGAGGTTGCAATCTATACAACTTAGATAATTTTATAATTATAATCTTTTTGTTATCCTAGATTAAATTTTCATCTAGAGACTAGACTTAGTAGGGCAGATTAGCTAATGGATGTGGACATCCCGGACCAAAGCACCAAATTTTTTCCACGTACAGACCATTGCTTGGGCACTCGATTTTTGGTAGGATCCACTTCCGCCGGATACATTATGACCTCCATCAAGCATTTTCAAAATGTTCACTTTAATATTATTCGGACAAAAGTCCGTATTCACGAACTGATGTCAAATGACTTCGTATAAGGTTATTATATGCATAGTCGTTATCAGAACAGTGTGCGCTGTCGAAAGATGGGTCACTCGGTAGGGTTGCTACCATTTTTCAACATTCCACCGTTGTCAAGGAAACTTTTTCAGTCTAATATGGTCATGTGACCCCTCTAATTAACGGAAATTCCATCCTGATTACGAATATCCTATTTCCTGATTGGATTAAGTATCACTTTAAAAGTTAGATTACATTTAGTGGTTAATAATTAGCTACTATAAGTAATAAAGTGAGAGTTGTGGTGAAGACTGTAATGGTATACTAAAATTATGGTTCGTACCATGTCACTAAAAATATTACTTCTCACAGTTACAACTACAAAATTATGTGCATTTCCAACGCGCTTTTCTGCACGCGCATCTACCGCCACAGTCACTTCTACTCTTGAAGCTACATATTACTAATTCACTGCATGCCTTTGAAGCCACAGGTAAACTGTTCCATACAGGAACCCATCATTGTGTTTTATCATCAAGAGTCCAGCCCAGCCCAGATCGGGACCGGACCGGACCGGACCGACCGGTCTCATGTCGGTTTGGTCCGCTTATTCTCAAGTGCGGTCTGGACCGGTCCAAATTAACGATATAACGGTCTGGACGGTCCAGACCGATCCAATATTTTGATCATACGGCCTGGACCGGTCCTGACTGTCCAGAAAAAATCATGATTGACCGGTCCGGTCCATGAAATTTCCGGCCCGCTGCATCTCTGGTCCAGTCCCAACCTTCTGGAGTAGGTACCCGTTGTTCAATTTGCTCACTAGTGCACCATATTCCAGGCAACTCGTTATGATTGTTGTAGTAGTGCATCCCGGGTAAGCGGTATTCTCTCCATTGTTTTATGATACCTTGCTGTAACTCGGGAAGTATATAAGCTAGAGAGTCAAACTTTGTCTTAAATGGTTGGCAGGTATGCATCACTTATTGACACAATATTTATACTAAGAATCTCCAAATTTCTCAATTACCCCCCCCCCCCCCCCCCTTACTTAAATTGGACTTCGTTAAACACCCCCCCTGAGGTAAAGTCTAGATCCATCCCTGATCTTATTACATTATTAAAACTTTGGTTATAAGTTATAACGAAATGGATATAACGAAATTCCGTTTATGACGAAGTCATTTAAATCCCACGTAGCCTATTCCATAATTACACAGCATTTTTGAGGCATATATAAGCCTATGGTCTAATCTATTGGTTGTAAACTGCAAACTAGATCGATATTAATCCTATTGGTTACTATACCTAACTGCCTATAAATATAACATGTTGCACAATATTAAACTTAAAGTACATAAAAGTTGTAAGATCATACAACATACAGTTCAGTCTCGACCCGCAGTGCCGCACACGTCTCCGGATGATAATAATAGGCATATGCAAAAACAACCTCGGATCTGGAAATCCAGCAATAAATCATTGGGTACTTCATATTGGTGAGATCTACAATCTTGTTATCCTTATCAATCAGGAGGTGGCATGCATTATTAACAGGGGCGTGCTGGGGTTGGGGGCCCATGCGGGATTCCATTCAGAAAGGATTCGCTGTGGGGCCCTAAGGCGGCCTTCAAAGGGGGGCCCGAGCGGGAATCCCGAATCGATTGTATGGCCAGCACGCCCCTGATTATCAACTTATGGAATATCAAGTACAACGAGGTATCTAACTAATAATAAGCTATAAACTTTTACCTGATGTCAGTAAGATAGGAAATTTGCGTGAGCCAGTGTGTTACAGACAATAAATACATCAGAAACATACAAGCAAATATATACAATGACACAACCTAGCATAGATACATATTATAATCAACAGCATAGATATTTACAGTTTTTAAGGTTAAGTATCCCCTGGAAATCTAAATAGTACTTGGACACGTTAGTTTGTCCCATAATATCCCTTCGCATTATCTATTGTTTAAGGATTTTAACCATTTTGGTTGTTCTGTACAGACGTACAGGGATTTATTCCATTTGTACAGGGATTTAATTTACTAATTATGAGTCAAATAATGCCTAAAAATGTTTACAGTGATGATAGTATATTCTACCATGCATTCTGTATTAACCACATAAAGGCACAACTGGTTTATATATTTATTCAAGAGTACAGGGAAAACCAGATATATAAATCTATGCTTTTTCCAACCAAATTCATAATTTTGATATGTAAGTGTATAGTAATTCATTGGACGAGCGAGCGAGAAATTTCTTTGGGAGGTGTATAGGGATTTTGGCCAATGTACAGGGGAAAATTGAAGCCCTGTAAAGGGATATGACACAAATAGGTTGGCAGGTTTGGTGATGTAAGAAACTAATTTAATTAAAGTTGCGATAAGATAATTAAGTAAATAATTATATGAATCAAGAAATGATAACTATTCAGTAAAACAAAAGCTTGATCCTAAGTGGTTGATAACGCATTCTGGGAGTTAATTAACACCCCCCCCCCTAAGAGGGGGGTCAGAAATAAATCTCAAGGGGTCCTTTTTCTCAAAAATAAATTTCAGGGGGGGGCTAACCCCCCCCTGAGGGGGGTATAGATGAAACCCTGAATAAGATAGAAGGATTTCCGGACCATTGAATGACTTGGTTATAAGCAGGTACTTCGTTATATCCGACTTGGTTACATAGGCCTAGGCTCCGGTAGGGCTGCTAGGGCCATGACCCTACCAATAATTGTCTTTTCTCCATAGAAGTTAATTAACACAAATATGCCAAGATGCCCTACCAATCCTAACATCCAGCGTATAGGGGGCCTACCAGTCTCCAAAACGAGTCTACGCCCCTGGGTTATAACGGGAGTTAACTGTAGTATAGACACAAAAATCCTACTTTTATATAATAATTTAAATCAGCTGAAAATTTGATTCGAGTTATAAAATATTAATAATTAATAAGACTTAAATTTAATAGTTATAATTTTTGTACAAACTCAGAAAAACGAATACCTAATCATTTGGTACTGAAATCTCACGCTGTGTTTGTAAGAAGAGGTTTCCCAATCAAAGCAGCCTGAAGACTCCTAATCTTATGCTCAAAATAATAGTTTGACGATGCATAAACGTACTCATACCGCTGAAAGGCAATACCCTTGTACTCTCTGTATTAAGAAGTTCACGAAAAAAAGTTCTCTGAATAGACATCTCCCTACTCACGCTGGAGAGAAACCGTATAATTGTACTTTATGTGAGAAAAAGTTTACTTACACCTCTAGTTTGACGGTTCACAAACGTACTCACACCGGTGAAAGGCCATACCCTTGTACTCTCTGTATTAAGAAGTTCTCAGATAAAGGTTCTCTGAATAAACATGTCCGTACTCACACTGGAGAGAAACCGTATAAATGTACTTTATGTGAGAAAAAGTTTACTTACTCCTGTAGTTTGGCGGTTCACAAACGTACTCACACCGGTGAAAAGCCATACCCTTGTACTCTCTGTATTAAGAAGTTCTCAGATCAAAGTTCTCTGAATAAACATGTCCTCACTCACACCGGTGAAAGGCCATACCCTTGTACTCTCTGTATTAAGAAGTTCTCAGATCAAAGTTCTCTGAATAAACATGTGCATACTCATACCGGAGAGAATCAGTATATATGTACTATCTGTGAGAAAAGGTTTACTAACTCCTTTAGTTTGACGATTCACAAACGTACTCACACCGGTGAAAAGCCATACCCTTGTACTCTCTGTATTAAGAAATTCTCACAAAAAGGTACTCTGAACAGACATGTCCTTACTCACACCAGAGAGAGGTCTTACGAATGTTTCCTATGTAATAAGATGTTTCATACAGCTTCTAATCTGTCGGCTCACAAGAGTTCTCACATTGTGGAGAAATTCTACACCTGTATCACGTGTAATAATAAGTTTTCTACGGCGGGTCACCTCAAGAGACATGCTCTTATACACTCACGGGAAAACATACCAATGCATGTTACTCACAGAAAACAGAGGGTATGCAAATTTGTTTTCTGCGACACAGAATAGATACAAACAATTTGTTCAGTTTGTGTAAAAGGAATTTTATGATTACTAATATTAACCACTAAATATCGACATTTACGTTCAGCTTTAGAGATTCAGCTTTACAAAAATCAGAATCTACGTTTAGTATATATCTATATGTGTTAGTACTCCATCGTGTTTGTTTGTTTGTTTGTTAGTCAGTATTGTACATGGCCTACTAAGCCATGGTATTGTATTTTAAAGTTATAAGGTTTTAGAAACCGCATTTATATTTCACTTAGAGCAGTTGTTCCCACTCCTAACCTTTTTGTGCTGGCGGCACCCTATTGTAACATGTACGTTTCAGTGCCAAAATCAGCGGTACACTAAATTTGAAATTGGGGCTGATCCAGGGTTTTAAACAGCCATTAATAAGCTACAATAAGCCATAGCCTACTCTATATATGGCCTGACAGTAGATGTACCAGGGATGCACAAGAAGATGGGAAATTTTAATTTTTAATGTTTTCTATATTGAACTACTAAGTTCTTTATGGGTCTCTAGGTCGTAAACATAACTCAGCAGTGCTAGCCCGTGATTAATATTAGCTGTAATGAGAACGGTGATTGGATTTTCATAATTTAATAGTAATAATAAACACAAACAGTACAATTTCTAATATTAATATACAGTAAATAATACACAATTATTTGCTTTCTTTCCTCTCTCTGGCTCTAGCAGTGACACACGACACACTTAACTACATAATAGAAATAAGAATAACAGAGTTTTACAAATCATGGTAAATACAAATAAGTAGACACATAATTAAGAGAATTTCTTAAATTTACGCTTTCTATACTTTTTGAAAGAACCAGCGAGTTATAATTCTTAACTTTGTTTGCAAGAAAGCAATTCGCTGCAGTAAAGACGAGCTTCGATAAGATGTTCCAACTAAACACACCACATCTAATACAAGTAGACTTCCAAATACTTGGATCACGATTATCACTATCTTCCGAATACATCAACGTGAGTTCAACTAGTAATAATTATTCTAGAAGGTCCACTTACAAGCTTCGCCATCAGCTCTTTATTGTTTTCGATGGCACTAAAGGTCTTCCATATAACAAATATGGAATTCAAAACTGGCTCAGATGGATATTTAATCCGCCACGGTCCGTTAGCTGCATAAGTTTATACTAGGAGTCCAGGTCTAAATCAAGGAGAAATTCTTTATCAACTGTTAGCATATGTACAGACATGACACGGTTTTGTTTGTTTCAGGTACTGATGGACAGTATAGCCTGCAATAAAGGCTAATGATCGAAGAAACTGTGAACCACAATCAATTGTTGATAAATCATTAATCGCATCAAGAAATGGCTCCAAATTGAACTCACCATCAGTAGTGGAATACGCTATACGTAGAAGAAATGACTTAACAAATGACTGAATACATAGATTGAAAGGAAGTGTCTTGTTGGTCAGCAAATATGTTTGATTATGCTAGAAAGTTTAAGTCGACGCTCGGTTCAAGGAATTGAAGATAGGAGATGTGATAATTAGAACCCGACATCATACGGTATAGACAGTAGCGTAGCCAGCTTTTTTATTCGGGGGGGGGCCAATGTAGTTTCAAATTCTAGTATAGTTAGTCTCATTAGTTACTAGAAGCTATAGATATAATTGTATCTAATCATCAAAATATTTCGGGGGGGCCATGGCCCCCTTGGCCCCCCCCCTGGCTACGCCACTGGGTATAGATCGAAATGGTCCAAGGGATTCGTCTGTAGAAAGGAGGACAAGACAACAGATATGTAATTCCACAAGATTGAGTCAAATGATTGGTAATTTGTGGTAAGGTAATACAAGCATGTCTAAAGCTGGTGTATGTTGTTTACTCAGTTTGCCAAATTTTTCTGGTAAAGTTGCCAAGCATCTAACCAAAACTACATGAGTAAAAAATAGAAATCGCTCGTCATTAAAAGTCAAAGGTCTAGAGAAATTATCGTTCAAACGTATTCCTTTAAAAATGGTGTGTTAAAGCAAGTTCCTGCAAAACAGATTCAATTTCTCGGATGTCACTAATTGCAGCAATGGAAACGGATATACTCTGTCTATTAAAATAGGCTGAGGTGGATGATAAATAAGCATTGATTTCAAGGTACAAATCTACGGAGATATTTTTTCAGCCATTTTAGCGAGAACAAACGTTATGTTGCTTTCATTACGGAACCACACCAACCAACTATTAGGTAAATAAATCAAGGTTAACTTATCTTTCAAGTCCTGTGGAGAGTTGACCACAAACTTCTCTTTCTCTTGACTCTCGGATCTCAAGCTGAGTTGTAGTGTTTGGTTCATCAATTCTTCCTCTTTTGCATCGTATGAGAAGCGATTCCGTTTGTAAGGTTTGGATGAGTAATATGCTGGGCAGCCGGGCAGTAAACTTGGTACAGCGCCTTCTTTCAGCTTTGGCTTTGCCCGCGGTACTTCAGTAAAAGTACCATCTCCTCTTGGGACTTGGAAAGTGTAGTCTATGTTTTCTTTCTGAAAATGGTTGATACATACATAGACCACCTTCAGGTCACCGATATCCTCGCGACGAAGAGCGCATGTCCAGGCATGATTCAGGGTTGGTGGATTTTGAGGCATCTTGAACACAAGGAACATGGTCATCAGGGTTGTAGTTGCTCTTGCATCCGGGGACAGAACACGAGTTAGGCATGAATAGAAGCTAATATGAATAAAATACCAAAGCGAAATTAAAAGGATGAGATTTTACGTCAATAGAAGAGTTTGGAATAAAATATGATCAATAATTGTATATATTTCAAGAATATTTCTAATTAATGTGGTTGATTATGATTATTATTTTTGAAATTAAATATTGTGGTTGGATAAATATTACCATCTTCTCCTTCATCCTTGGTCCACATTTTCTAGGTTACTGTCAGGCCATATATAGAGTAGGCTATGACAGAGTATATCCGTTTCCATTGCTGCAATTAGTGACATCCGAGAAATTGAATCTGTTTTGCAGGAACTTGCTTTAACACACCATTTTTAAAGGAATACGTTTGAACGATAATTTCTCTAGACCTTTGACTTTTAATGACGAGCGATTTCTATTTTTTACTCATGTAGTTTTGGTTAGATGCTTGGCAACTTTACCAGAAAAATTTGGCAAACTGAGTAAACAACATACACCAGCTTTAGACATGCTTGTATTACCTTACCACAAATTACCAATCATTTGACTCAATCTTGTGGAATTACATATCTGTTGTCTTGTCCTCCTTTCTACAGACGAATCCCTTGGACCATTTCGATCTATACCCAGTGGCGTAGCCAGGGGGGGGGCCAAGGGGGCCATGGCCCCCCCGAAATATTTTGATGATTAGATACAATTATATCTATAGCTTCTAGTAACTAATGAGACTAACTATACTAGAATTTGAAACTACATTGGCCCCCCCCCGAATAAAAAAGCTGGCTACGCTACTGTCTATACCGTATGATGTCGGGTTCTAATTATCACATCTCCTATCTTCAATTCCTTGAACCGAGCGTCGACTTAAACTTTCTAGCATAATCAAACATATTTGCTGACCAACAAGACACTTCCTTTCAATCTATGTATTCAGTCATTTGTTAAGTCATTTCTTCTACGTATAGCGTATTCCACTACTGATGGTGAGTTCAATTTGGAGCCATTTCTTGATGCGATTAATGATTTATCAACAATTGATTGTGGTTCACAGTTTCTTCGATCATTAGCCTTTATTGCAGGCTATACTGCACAGTGGTCCAGAATGGCGATTATCTTCGAATAGGCATTTTACACATCCTAGGTACATAGAATGTATTATTTGGGTATGGGTTATCGACCCTAAGAAAGCGATTGGTGTAATCAGAATTACTGTATGGCTTCAATTTTTTAAATTATGACGTCATCATATTCAAACAAAATGCCATTTCGTCTCTATAATTGGCTCTAAATGGACAATATACACATATAATGTATTATTTGGGTATGGGTTATCAATCCTAAGGAAGAGATTGGTATAATCAGAATTCTTGTATGGCTTCAATACCTGTAATTATGACGTCATCAAATTTAAAAAAATTGTCTTTCATATCTAAAATGTTATTTATCTTGATAATAGAGTACCGAAATATATTAATTAGGTATATGATGACATTCTAGGATATCAATTGGGATTATTTATTATTTTTAAATATTTATAAGTTATTAAATTATACAATAACAAGACATTATTATCTTTCTGAGCTTCAACAGTTTACATAAATTTCTTATTAATTACAATCGCTACAGAAACAATTATTACTACCTATATCACAAATAATCAGTGAATTTACAAGTAAATCTTGTTGTGACAACTCCTTGGATAAATTTTTGTTTCTCTTGGATTCTACTTTTGTATGACAACTTCTCCTAACCATTAGAAGAATAGGATCGCTTTGAGTTACAAGCCTTATAAATATATCTCTAACGTTATCATTAAAGGATGTTTTACGAGCAAGTTTGTCTCTATAATGGCGTATATGCTTATTTAAAGCTTCGATACACTCCTCAGAGTACAACTTTAACCCGCATCCATTGTTGTACTTGTCGGTAAGTTCAGTGGAATGTGCCAAAAGTTTGTGAAGAGAAGGGGTAATGCTGATCCAGGGGAAATTGTTCACTATATACTCATAAGTAGTTTTGCAAAGCATTTCAAGTTTCCCGACGTCCAATTTATGGCTACTGTTAAAAACACGAAGTATTGCGCCAAGGTTTGTGTGAATAATTATGAGCTTTTCTTTATCTTCTGGAGCGATAGTGGACGTAGCCCACCTCAAGAAATCGCGTTTATTGTTAAAACAATCTCTAGCGACGTTTCCAGTGGAACTTGTTCCTCCATCACAAGAAGGTAAATCAATGTGATATGAAGTTTCCTTCAATAACAAATTGCGCACTCTGTTCATCGATTTTTGCACCTGGGAGGAAGTTGGTGACCATTTTGTAGTGCCAGCGTCTAAATGATATATAACTAGCATTAGCCATCTAAAAACGCAAAGGTAGCTATGTAGTGGAGAAACAGGTAGGATATCTTTTTCAGATATTGGAGGATGTGTTAACCCGTATCTCGATTTGGAATCCAATTTCAAGAATTCTTCGTGATTACTCACATCATTAAATAGGATCTTTGCATCATGAATGAAACGATTAATTGGAAATCCATCCCTTATTAAATTCAAGTCTTTTAATTGCGTGTGGTTAGCAGTACACAACTGGCAACTAGCTCCACCAGCACCGCTCAATGTTGCAGACATTTTTGAATCAAATAATGATCTAATTATCCTAACGTTGACATGACCACCAGTAATGTCCAAGCCAGAATCTTCTATTATTGATGTTTGAGGATTTATTAGTTCAGTCATTAAAAATTGAACGTTCTGAATATTCTCTTTGAGAGATATCAGGACTACAGGTCTAGTAACATAAGGAGAATTAGGAGTATCGTTTGACCATAATATTTCACAATTTTTGGATGTTATCTTGAGGATTTTAAAAGCGAAGAGTATGAAATTTTTTGTTGAAAAATCTGTGTTAGTCTGAAGTTGATTATAGACTTTATAGCTGCCTGATCCATCTAGGCCATCTGCGACATCTATTGTTAATGGAAATTTGGTAGTATCAATACTCAATTGTTTTGACATTCTTTCGGTTGTAAAAGTTAGAATTTTCGAGTACGCGATACCTACCCCAATTGGATAACCATCACGATGGTTCACAATTTCAATATGACTAGAGAGTGCCAGTTCGCGCCTATAAGTGGCTAGTTTATTGTATGTGGGGATTGTAAAACCTTCTGGTTTACAAATGACTCGCAATTCAGTGTATTTTCGTTTACCTATTTCCAGGATATCCATCAATGCTGCTGCCTTATCAAACTGTAATTTGCAATTCGTTTCTGCTAATACCCCAGTTTCAGCGATTTCTTTGCAAACTTCCGAAGTTTTCCTATCATAATCCTTATTTGCAATAAGCTCCAGTGACATTGCTGCTATTTGTTTTGCAGTAACTGACTCTCTTTCAGCAATAAAAGCAATATGATCTAGGAGGATATTAAGTCTGTGTTTCAGAGATTCCTTCGTTACAGTGCAGATATGTTTCCTAGATTTTAGGACTTTCTCTTCAATGAAGATTTTTTTGCCAGTATCTATTGATTTACCGGAGATAATTGAACATTTAGACAATTCTAGGTCATCGATAAGTAATTCGCTTTGGGATTGAAAGGGAGTATCATTCCAGCTGTCCAATTTACCATTTTTACGAAATCGCACTCGCTCTGAAATTAAGTCCCTAAAACGGTAGCGAAAATGTTCATACTCTGTTTCAGGTAGCTGGAATATCTCCAAAAAATCATTTGTAGCATCATTTACATTTTCATTATGTCCTTTTAAGAGGTTGTATGCTCCTATATTATTCATTATCTTGTCTCGTTGGTTACTGTACGTGCAAAATTGATAGTTGTAAATGCAAATGTATTGATTTATTATTTACTCTATTTATATCCTCATTAAACGAATGCATTTATTATTATATGGTTATCTTATGGCTTTGAAGATTTACAGTACAATTGTGTTTCAATGAATCTTCACTGGCTTTATTCACGATCTTATTAAACTTCAATTATTAACCATTAATTATTAAAAGCGTATCATGTTCATGGTTTCAATAATGGAATTGAAACATTTAAATCATGATTTGAAATATTTTTCTATGAGTTCGTTTACAAATTAATACAAGCGTAGATAATCAATCCATTCGTTACTATAATGCGTGTTATTGTACGAGTATTTTACACTTTCTATTTAACCATAATAAAAAAATATTTTTAGATAAAAAAATTTCTTCTTAAAATGATGTGTACCGCACTCCCTTCCAGCTGCTAAACGACCATCCGCGCGCCTCCGCGCTACCCTGAACCCTATATGATATCTTTTCAGAATATAATGATCTTTCAAATGAAATTAATTTCATCTAACGCTTTGAAACGCGTCAAAAGTTATTACACAATAAACTTCTATTGATAAACTAAATTTCTTTTTAGGTCTTCATGTACTAATATCTACTTACACTCATCCTTTAGAGCTCTGATGTTGTGTTTATCTTAAAGTACACTTAAAATTGATTTAGAAACATTCCTTCCAAATTTAAAATCCTCCAAATACGAAAGACACAAAAATAAGATAGAAAAATTTCAAAAAATATTGTTATTAAATTCTGTTTGCAAGTCAAGGTTTACCAGAGCATAGTCCAAATATATTTACGTTTGATCATCAAAAAATTACGGATTCTAGGGTTTTCGACTCCGCTGAAATCGATTATAATAGTTTCGAAACGATTTGACTTGGTCAATTTTTTGCCTATTCGAAGATGCTGGACCACTGTGTACTGTCCATCAGTACCTGAAACAAACAAAACCGTGTCATGTCTGTACATATGCTAACAGTTGATAAAGAATTTCTCCTTGATTTAGACCTGGACTCCTAGTATAAACTTATGCAGCTAACGGACCGTGGCGGATTAAATATCCATCTGAGCCAGTTTTGAATTCCATATTTGTTATATGGAAGACCTTTAGTGCCATCGAAAACAATAAAGAGCTGATGGCGAAGCTTGTAAGTGGACCTTCTAGAATAATTATTACTAGTTGAACTCACGTTGATGTATTCGGAAGATAGTGATAATCGTGATCCAAGTATTTGGAAGTCTACTTGTATTAGATGTGGTGTGTTTAGTTGGAACATCTTATCGAAGCTCGTCTTTACTGCAGCGAATTGCTTTCTTGCAAACAAAGTTAAGAATTATAACTCGCTGGTTCTTTCAAAAAGTATAGAAAGCGTAAATTTAAGAAATTCTCTTAATTATGTGTCTACTTATTTGTATTTACCATGATTTGTAAAACTCTGTTATTCTTATTTCTATTATGTAGTTAAGTGTGTCGTGTGTCACTGCTAGAGCCAGAGAGAGGAAAGAAAGCAAATAATTGTGTATTATTTACTGTATATTAATATTAGAAATTGTACTGTTTGTGTTTATTATTACTATTAAATTATGAAAATCCAATCACCGTTCTCATTACAGCTAATATTAATCACGGGCTAGCACTGCTGAGTTATGTTTACGACCTAGAGACCCATAAAGAACTTAGTAGTTCAATATAGAAAACATTAAAAATTAAAATTTCCCATCTTCTTGTGCATCCCTGGTACATCTACTGTCAGGCCATATATAGAGTAGGCTATGACTCTGTCTATTAAAATAGGCTGAGGTGGATGATAAATAAGCATTGATTTCAAGGTACAAATCTACGGAGATATTTTTTCAGCCATTTTAGCGAGAACAAACGTTATGTTGCTTTCATTACGGAACCACACCAACCAACTATTAGGTAAATAAATCAAGGTTAACTTATCTTTCAAGTCCTGTGGAGAGTTGACCACAAACTTCTCTTTCTCTTGACTCTCGGATCTCAAGCTGAGTTGTAGTGTTTGGTTCATCAATTCTTCCTCTTTTGCATCGTATGAGAAGCGATTCCGTTTGTAAGGTTTGGATGAGTAATATGCTGGGCAGCCGGGCAGTAAACTTGGTACAGCGCCTTCTTTCAGCTTTGGCTTTGCCCGCGGTACTTCAGTAAAAGTACCATCTCCTCTTGGGACTTGGAAAGTGTAGTCTATGTTTTCTTTCTGAAAATGGTTGATACATACATAGACCACCTTCAGGTCACCGATATCCTCGCGACGAAGAGCGCATGTCCAGGCATGATTCAGGGTTGGTGGATTTTGAGGCATCTTGAACACAAGGAACATGGTCATCAGGGTTGTAGTTGCTCTTGCATCCGGGGACAGAACACGAGTTAGGCATGAATAGAAGCTAATATGAATAAAATACCAAAGCGAAATTAAAAGGATGAGATTTTACGTCAATAGAAGAGTTTGGAATAAAATATGATCAATAATTGTATATATTTCAAGAATATTTCTAATTAATGTGGTTGATTATGATTATTATTTTTGAAATTAAATATTGTGGTTGGATAAATATTACCATCTTCTCCTTCATCCTTGGTCCACATTTTCTAGGTTACTGTCAGGCCATATATAGAGTAGGCTATGAATAAGCATATTTTGTCTGGAATAAATTCCTGTTGTTCAAATACTTTTGGTATATTGTACAGTAAAGTACAAAGAAGGCCAAATTACTTCGAATTAATTTTTCCCTTGACAATGGACACTTACTTGAGTCTTGAGGGGACAGGTTAATTGCGTGATAGGCAATCAGTGATAGATTTGATTCTATTATAGTTAGGGTTGCCGTGGGTATGGGAATTACCATGCCCATGGGAATGGGATGGGAATCAGATTTCCCGTGTGGGGATTCCACAGAAATCCTGTGGGATTGGGATGGGAAAGGAAATTCCACTCCTACGGCAACCCTGATCACTGTGATCAGTGATCACAGTGTAACAAATATTATTAAATATCCTAATTATGACTCAGTTCGTGATAACTGAGGGAGCGGCAAGAAATATGGAGAGAAATTGAACTTTCAATTAGTTATAAGTTTGTTATGAGATGAGGCCACGTACTAGTATGAAGACTAGCCGCTCTAGCTGACCCCATCCCATAGGGATGTTATGTGTGTGGTTTCGTCCTATCACAAGGACTCCTCAGGAGGGTAACCCTCGACCACCTTATTGCGCCTCGCGCCAACCTACTGTCGCTACTAGGTTACCAGCCGTACTGTCAGACCAACTACAAGGTTATTCTACCCATGGCCTACTATAATACGGCTATACATGCTGCCGAATCATAGTAGAAAATAAGAGTCCAGTTTTGTAATTTAATTCTAAGCTAAACTATGCTTGCTATTGGCATAATTTACATTGTGTATGGGGTAATCAGCCATTGCGAGTCCAATGGAACCACATTTGAGATTCTGAGATTTGTGGTTAAGCTGTTTAGGCGCCATTTAACGATGACGGTAACAATTTATGGTAAAATGAAAAAAAATTCAAATATCATAAATTTCATTTTCTTCTTACTTTCTAATAATTTTATAACACGAATACTAAAATAGGAATTTATTTCATACCCCAAAGGCTACTAAATCACAGAATGGCGACATTCTAAAAATTTTTAAAAATTCTAAAGCAACCACATGCTAAAATACAAGTATTATCCGAATTACAACTTACTATTTTCGTCCATAAAATGTATATAATTGCTGGTTTATATATATTCATTCTCATTATATATTCGGAAAATGTGTACTAAGTATATTAGCAAATTATTTTCATTTTCTCGTAGTTCTTCAGACTCGAATTGTATATTTTGTATATTTGTGATGTCATCGTTAATTGGCGCCTAAACGGCTCAACCACAAATCTCAGAATCTCAAAAGTGGTTCCATTGGACTCGCAATGTTGATTACCCCATACACAATGTAAATTATGCCAATAGGAAGCATAGTTTAGCTTAGAATTAAATTACAAAACTGGGGCCATATTCACTAACATTTCTTAAACTTAAACTTAAACTTAAACTTAGTTTAAATTAAGTCTAAACTAAGTCTTGACTTAGTTTATGCTAAGTTTATTTACTTCTCAAAACTTATCCAAAAACTTAGTTTTTGCTTAAACTTAAACTTAAACTTAGTCTAAACTAAGTAAAGACTTAGTTTTGCTTAAACTTAAACTTAGTCTAAACTAAGTAATTACTTACTTTTTGCGGTGTTTTCTTAACTTCTCAAAACTAAACTCAGAGTGATACAACGACTATTAGTGATACAACCACGATAAGTTATACGTATAAATACAATTTTCCTTTTGTATAGATGTATATGAGTTAATTGTTGATAGTTTATCGAGTTAACGCAGCCCAATATATACGAACTTCGTCATATTACATAAAATGGAATTAATGTAGTAATGAAGGATTGAAAATACAACAACTTAAGAAATAATACAGTATTTTATGTTTGTATTCTACAAAGAATGCGAGATATAATTCGTAAATAAATTAAATAATTGTAAAATACCGTACAAGTATATTATCGTGAAATATTCAGTTAAGTCTGGTAAGAAGTAGACTTAACTTTTTGCTTAGTTTTCAACAGAAAACTAAGCAAGAACTAAGTTTTATCTCAAAACTAAGCACAAACTAAGTTCAAACTAAGTTTAGACTTAGTTTGAACTTAGTTTTGCTTCGTGAATACCGACTTAGTTTCAGACTTAGTTTGTGCTTAAACTTAGTTTAAACTAAGCACAAACTAAGTTTATGCTTAGTTTAAGCACAAACTAAGTTTAAGAAGTTTAGTGAATAAGGCCCCTGGCAGCTGGACTCTTATTTTCTACTATGATTCGGCAGCATGTATAGCCGTATTATAGTAGGCCATGTTCTACCTTATCACTGTAGCGTCCCGTACTGCCACCTACCTATTTGAATTTTCGGGAACCTTTATAATCACATCATATGCCTCGAGCCGGGAACTTCGTAATACCGGACAAAGACTTACAACTGGCTATAATTAGCTATGACTATGGATTACAAGTAGATGGTAGTATTTATGCAACCACAACATGTAATGAAAGAAACTCAATTTTAAATACGTAACCACAATAAATAAATATACTTTGATATATAAATACGCAATTAATTTCATTTAGTTCAAGATTTGATTATTCGATAGTTGTATATCGCTTTCGTACTATTTATGCTCATGATTTTATTATTCTTGACCTAATGCGAATTTCATTTTACTCAGTTGGATATACTACTTAGCTTAATTCACGATGCCAAATTGTTGTCTGTGCCAAATTGTAAAAGTATTATCCTGGATCGGGAATACCTACACTGTCTTCTCATCGCCAAAAGATGCTGATCTAGCTAAAATGTGGTTGAAGCAGATATGTCGTGAGCATGTTTCTGAATTACGAACAATTTATGTCTGCATTAAACATTTCAGAGAAGAAGTGATACTTTTGAACGTCGATATACCGCAACCTGATGGTTCAGTGAAAACTGTTTCCAGACGGCCAGCCTACCTACCTGGTTCTATTCCCCGTATATTTGAATTCCCTACTTATTCAAGGTTAAATGACGCCATCCCTCAGCGATTGGATCTTGATAAGAAAGAGCAATGCTTCTTTCATCAGCCTCAGGTATTTAATATTTATATTGAGTAACTAAAATCTTAATTAATTAAATCTAATTCTATTCTTTCAACTTTCAACTTACGATAATTATATTGATTCTACTTGTGAATTCGACCTGGCTTATATTTAATTAAAGTATTTATATACAATGGATTAAAAGCAAACTAAATGAAAAAAAAAGCAATTGTTTATAATTAAATTAACTGTGGATAATATTGCCGAAAAATATTAAGATAGAAACAAACTTACTATTTATCAACTTTACAAATGGATCATAAGTTCATAACACCTTGAGAAGTTGATGACATGACGGAAAAATGCAAAATTGCAGTTGTGCCGTCAGTAATTCATTTGGAGGCACTATATTTTGATGGTTGGTTGATTGATAGTGCCTCCAAAGGAAATACTGTCTGCATAATTTAGATTTTTAGATCAATTCTTTAATACGTAGTATAGAATCCGCACAAAAATCCTACTTTTCTATAATAATTTAAATCAGCTGAAAATTTGGAGTGGTATGGTGGAATTGGTACGAAAAATCAAAACCCGGAAATTGTTCGAAAAATCAAAATAGGAAATAGTTCGAACTTTTAGTGTTGCTACACCATGGATATAAGAAAACCCCGGCTTGAATCCATGGCCCAACATTACAAAAATGAAAGTCGAACTATTTCATATTTTGGTTCGAACTATTTCCTATTTTAAATATCGAACCATTTCCGCATTACCATTTGAGTTATAAAATCTTAATTAATTAATTAAGAAGACTAAATTTAAGTTATAATTTTTGTACAAACTCAGAAAAAAACAATACCTAATCATTTGGTACTGAAATTTCACGTTGTGTTGTTTGCAAGAAGAGGTTTCCCAATCAAAGCAGTCTGAAGACTCATAATCTTACCAAAACCGGAGAGAAACTGTATAAATACACATTATGTCATGTGAAAAAAGGTTTGCTCATATAATAGTTTGACGATTCACAAATGTACTCACACTAGTGAGATGCCATACCCTTGTGCATGGGCGTAAACTTCATCAAATTATCCAGGGTGCCATGACACTTTGTTCATCCCCTAGTTATATTTTTTTTCTGGATATCTATTCATTTTGTGTTTTTGTGTCTTAATTAAAAAATAATTTAGCCACCATCTGCTAAATTAAGTTTGTGGGGTTAATTTCGGTTTGAAAATGCCAGGGTGCCAGACATCTTTGGCACCATGGCATCACATCCGTCAGGGTGCCAGGCACCCGCCGCACACCCCAAGTTTACGCCCCTGCCCTTGTGTACTCTCTGTATTAAGAAGTTCTCAGAAAAAGGTTCTTTGAACAGACATGTCCTTACACACACCGGAGAGAAACCGTATATATGTACTTTCTGTGAGAAAAGGTTTACTTATTTCTCTAGGTTGACGATTCACAAACGTACTCACACCGGTGAAAGGCCATACCCTTGTACTCTCTGTATTAAGAAATTCTCACAAAAAGGTACTCTGAACAGACATCTCCTTACTGACACCAGAGAGAGGTCTTACGAATGTTTCTTATGTAATAAGATGTTTCATACAGCTTCTAATCTGTCGGCTCACAAGAGTTCTCACATTGTGGAGAAATTCTACACCTGTATCACGTGTAATAATAAGTTTTCTACGGCGGGTCACCTCAAGAGACATGCTCTCATACACTCACGGGAAAACATACCAATGCATGTTACTCACAGAAAACAGAGGGTATATAAATTTGTTTTCTGCGATACAGAATAGATACAAACAATTTGTTCAGTTTGTAAAAGGAATTTATGATTACTAATAAAAACCCTAAATTTCGACATTTACGTATACTATTGTAGAGATTCAACTTTTACAAAAATCAGAATAATCTATGTTTAGTAAATATCTTGTTAGAACTCCATCATTTTTGTTTGTTTGTTAGTCAGTATTGTATTTTACAGTTATAGGGGTTTAGAAACCGCATTTATATTTTACTTCTAAAGAGCAGTGGGTCCCAATCCCAACCTTTTTGTGCTGGCGGCACCTTATTGCAACATGTACGTTTCAGCGGTACACTAAATTTGAAATTGGGGCAGATCCAGGGTTTTAAACAGCCATTAATAAGCTTAAGGTACAAGAAGTCACCTTACTTCTTTTTTTTTCTTATTGTTATTTTTTCCTATTTTGTGTATTTTCCTTTCCTCTTCGTCGGGGCTTCTGTCTCACAGGTGCTATCTGGTTAAAAAACTACCTGGTCAGATAGCTAGTTGACTCTTTTCAAGATCAGCGAAAACCCTCCAGGGGACCAGAAGCATGGCTAACATATCAGCCGCCATTTTACTTTTATCTCATATTTTTCCTTTTTCTTAAAACTATTTTTGTAAGGGCAATTTAGCCTATGGGCTACAAATAAACTATTTTTTCCTTTTTCCTTTTTAACCCACAAACTTAATTAAGCAGATGGCGAGCTAAATATTTTTTTCGATTGTCTAAAAACACCAGGGGACTGGGTATCAATTAAATGATTGGTTGCTGAACTAATATTAAGTAAATGGTTAACGAGGAAAAACGGATTAGAAAATATGGATATGTGTATTATAATATAGCATAGCACGTATATCCAATTTAGAAGAAAATATACACTTAGTAGCGACAATTAACCAACCAACAAGTAAAGTATTAATGCTAATTCTGTATTTTAATAGCATACATTGAGATAAACTGTTAGTAGCAATTATACATACGTATATAGATAATAGCATATACAAATAACTTAGTAAGCACTAAAGTTATAAAAAAGTATCAAAATAGCAAGCAAAATCCTATTGAGTACAATATTTACATAGCATTAACAACATGGTATAGGGATAGAGTTAATATATACACTCAAGGCTAGGATCTAATATACACAAGTTTTCTGAGATGAGTAACAGGAGCTGGCATCTGTTTATACCCTTCACTTGTTTTCTTCAATGCAACCTGTCCATTAACCATAGTGAGTATAGTCATGAGATCGTATTGCTCATGGCACTGCTCTAGCTGTTCACACAGTGCCTTTATATACCAGGTGCCCTCGTTATGAGAGCGCCAAGATACGTAGCCAGAGGAGGTAGGAAACGCGATTAGGAAGTCAGCTGTGTCTGGGAGATCTATTGAGTCGAAGTGGTACTCTTGGTGTACCTGCTCCGCATCTTCCATTAGGATATTCTTCTTCCCAAAGCCTTTGTCTTCAGATCCTGTGTCCTCGAGATCTCCCCTGCAGGCCTGTATGAAGAATATCTTCGGTTTGCCGAACAGAGATCTGGCTTTGTTGCCGTAGAAGAGAGACATTATCTTACGGATGTTAACTTGTTTGCCGTCAGAGCCGTAGAGAGCGTCGTTATCAGCCCCGTGAGTTAGGATGCAACAGACGAATGAGTCGAAGTTGTTATGGTCCCGCTGGGAAATATCGTCAAGGGTACTGGTCAGTTTATCTGAGGAAATAAATAAATACGTAAATATTCATATGACCAAATAATAAATTTTAAAATATCTTTGTTATTACATTTTAATCCGTAATCTACAACTGCACTAATGTAAACAAACTAACTATAAAACTAATAATTTCAGGGTTGCTATGAAAAAATGGGATATTTAATTTTGAATGTACTTATCCCTGGTCCATCGATACATTGCAGATCCCCTTCAAATTCAAATAGTTCTCAAAAACTCTCATTTATATGTAACAAAAATAAAAAAATACTGAATACCAAATACAGTAGAAAATGGTTACTACGAACACGGTTAATACGAAATCAGGCCTTCATCTGGCCCTAAGAGATCTGCGCACCCTAGGTAATGTTTTTTTTTAACAATCGCGGACCCAAATTTACCAAAAATAGTACATTTACCAAAAAAAAGACCAAAATTAGTATTAAAAATACTCTGGGTTGCGAACGTATTCTGACGATCCCCTGGTGTTCCTACTAACGAGGTTCTACAGTACTATCAAATACCTGCAGTGAGATCGTTGTACACCTCCACGTTATACTTGAGGTGCTGGAACATGAGCTGCAGTCGGTCTCTGTCTATGTCGGACCCCTTCCTCCTCCCGAGAGCATCCGTTGTGAAGTTCTGTATGTTGAATATAGCGCAGACCCCGTGAGGCCGCTTCTCCATCGCGTAGTAGTATATGGCCGCCTCGCTGGGGGGGCGGGGGAACGGGTGCACCAGCTGTGTCTGGGTCTGAGTCTGAGTCTGGGGCTGAGACTGGGACTGTGGTTGTGAGATAGGGCGCTCTTCTGCTCTCTGAGGCACTAAACAGTATACAGATTCACATAATGTTATACAATATAAGACAGTTATACCTTATAACATACAGACTGGGTTAGTGACATAGTACGTACAGTCGAAACAGGTTTTTCTAAACAATTTATTAAATGGAGATAAGTTAAGAAAAATCCGATTGAAAATAAAGAAAATTGTAATTTCTTACACATTAGAATAAATAGTTAGTTAGAAAAAATCGGTTTCGACTGTACTAACCCCCCCCCCCCCCTTGCCTAAACGTCTGGATGAAACACTGGTATGTATTTCTATGTAGGATAAACTCGGTTAGTAACTTAGTACGTACACTTGGATAATACGAGTTATAACGAGTTCTCAGTAGGGAATTTAGTATTATTATTTTAAGATATTAATAACACTATGGATAAAAACAAACTCTTCAGACAGGATCCACTAAATAGCTACGAATGAAAACTTTTTAGTTAATTAACTAAGTGTCTATGTATTCACTTCGAGAGCGTTTTGAACATTACAAAATCTAGTGTGATAATAATATTGTATTATAAATGTTTAAGTTAATCGGAATAGTATGAATAAGTACAAGTGAATAGCAGAGGTTTGTCAGTGACTACAGTGACTATTCTCCCATCAAACTTGTTGCTGGTACTAATCAAACCACCTAAGCGCATGGATTCATTAACTATATTCCAACGCAGCCCTGTGGTAGTCACACTATTGGCGGGCTCCCCTACCGGCACGAGGCCGCAGAACTGTCCCTCCTGTCCGGCCGGCACCTCCACTCTACTGGCGCCAGCCGGCAGCAGGAAGCAGAGAGAGGACTCAGACAGCAGGTAAGCGGGCGTGGAGGGACGCGCGATATTCCACTGGTACAGGGAGTCTATACAGGCCAGCACGTGGTCGAACCTGCCTGTGAATGGAGGCAGTATGTACACAGAGCCTAGCGTATAAGGGACGCGGTGTAGCGCCTTGGAGAGGTCAGTGCTATCCTGTGCTGTGTCCCGCGTGACTAGAGTGCCTCTCTGCGTGTAGTGCTCTAGCACGGAGGGAGCAGCGGAGTCCAGGTCCCCCACTATCTGGTCCGGCGTCATGTCGCCACAGTCGGGCAGCCGGAATAGCTGATTAGCGCCGCCGTCGCAACAGACTCTGTGGGAGCACTTGGAGAACAGATAGCGGGTGAGGAGAGGGGGTAGCGGCTGGTTGAGGAGAATGAGAGCTGATTCAGTTATGCCTGTGTCTGCAGTGAATATGCTTAGCGGAGATAGAGTGTGCACAGGAGCAGATGAGTCGTGTGAGAATGTACGGTAGTAGCCAGGTACTGGTCGTATGGAATGGAATGCTTCAAGAATTGATATTGTAATAATTCTGAATAGACTCATAACAAGCATCGAATCAGTCACATAGATATTCAGTTCGTTATAATATGGAGATCAACACCAGCAAAGGAATGCTCTATGAAATCTATGAGATATTATTCTGCAAATGCAAATGGAATTCGAATTTC
This sequence comes from Hexactinellida sp. DTS-2022, assembly GCA_028753945.1. Lineage (NCBI taxonomy): Eukaryota > Metazoa > Porifera > Hexactinellida > Hexactinellida sp. DTS-2022. The sequence goes on from JAPNXP010000001.1 coordinate 15,942,056, forward strand.
AATGTCATGTTTAGATCGGAATGAAAACTTTATCTGTTCCAGTTTTACAAATTAAGGTTTAGTAAGATTTAGATTAGATTTTAGATTAAATTCCTATCCACCAAAAAATTATTTTCTGGATTTTCAAATAATTTCTAATTCTCAATGAATTAATATTTTTGTGTGTCTTTCTTAGCAATATGCCAAATAGATGTAGGGTGGCCAACTGTTCCTCCAATTGCGAGGCACTAATTATACTCTGGTATTTGAAATGTTGAACATTGGTCAAAAGAAGTGCAGGAGGAATGGCGAAGATTTTCCATAGGATTAATCTGGCCCATTAATAAAAAGCGCCGGGCGCATATTCCAAACAGTACACATAGCATAATAGCATAACTCACCTTGTCCCTGCTTAGGAACAGAGGGCTGGACAGACCTCATAGCGCTGTCTGAGGATTGGCTGAACTTCTGTAGCTTTTTGCTGAGATGGTCGTAGGGTGTCTCCTTCAGGTAATCCTCTAGATACATAACGTTATGCTCGCTAAGCAAACCCTTCTCCATTAGCTTGCTTATGAAAGACTGCACATCAGGGATCTAATCAAAAAATAGTATAGAGTAGATAGAACGGTATATTATATTATTAATGGAGAAATATTGACACAGTAAGGATCTTTTATTATGAACAATAAAGGGACAAAAATTGTATTAATAATAAGTACGTACTTCATAATAAGCGAACCCAATTTAATACAAACCCTATGTAAGTAGTTAAATTGGGACCATAGGACTTGTTCATATTAAAAAGTTTATATATTAAGCAGACGAAAATAGTTCACAATAAGCAGACCTGACTGTATTTCACAAAATAGAATCAAGGCCGTATAAAAAATATATTAGTTTTCCCCTTAGATGCCAATTTTTACTTTCTTTCCAGATTTAATTTATTACTTTCTCAAGAACATGTCATACTAAATATTAACTATAGACTCGTGTTAATTACTCCTCAAATTAGGTCTTGTGTTTAGTTTAGAGTACCAGATGGATATCGGGTGTTGCCTTGTTATTCTGTAAATCATAGAATGGTAATCTGAATTGTTTGACTTGGGATACATTATTAAATGAAAAACTAACTAAAATCCTTTAAGCCGTCCGTATTTCCAAACAAGTAAGGCATTTTAATGGCCCTATAGTAACTAGTAAGCTTCATATATCTAAGTTATATATTTCCCAGACGGATAAAGTAGTTGATTTTACTCCGCTTATACCGATGTAAAGAATTGGTTGAAAGGGAATTCAATGTTGTTAATTGTTAATACAGTGGACACTGATTATAAGAACATGCTAACTATAAGGAACATACACTTTATTTAGTCCCAACCATAGGCGCCAAGTTTGGGGTTTTATGGGGGGTCCCCCCCCCCATATTGTTGATTAGGGCCATGGGGGGTGGGGGGTCACTGGGAGCGATCCCCCGGACCTATCGGTGGATTTAATTTATATATGAAAGTGGTCCTTTTGATCGACCAAGGGATGATAGACGTTTGTTTACTCAATATATCCAGATTTTGTTTATGTAGAAACAAATCTGGAAATATTTAGTAAACCTCCCAGTGGCCCCCCACATCTTTAATTATATTTTCCAAAACTTGACGCCTATGGTCCCAACCAGGGTTTTATCCAGGAGCGCGCCATACGCCTAGAGGCGTATAAATTGGGCTATGATTGCGTTTAGGAGCGCGAAAACTGCCGAAACTCCCCATAGAGTAATACAAAACTAACCTTTTAGGCGTACATAATTCATACTTTAGTGACCTTAGGGCAATTAGGAGCGTTCAATTTGAGTCCTGTATAATACCCTGGTCCCAACCATATTCTTACAGGGTTCTTACCGACCTGACCGCTTCCGCCGGCCCAGACTTAGACCGGTATCCACTGTAATAATTTTGCTAGGATTGCAATGCCATTAGGACACGTACGTATAATTAACTCACTTTATCCATCTCTTGAGTAGTGAACTTATCAGAGAATAAGAATCTGAGCTCTGGCATCACCTTACTGTCCTTAGACAGCTCATTGACTATCTCCTGTATCAGAGAATTAAACTCATCTCTCTGATCCATGTGAGCTCCCATAGTCACAGGGAGTGAGTAAGGGGATACAGATGGTGTCTGATGAGTAGGCATTGTAGGCAGGACCTGATGAGTGGGCATTGTAGGCAGGGCTTGGTGAGTGGGTAATGCAGGTAGAGTTTGGCTTATGATATGCTGTTGTTGATACTGGTAGTTGGTGGGTGTTGTGTGTGGGACTGTTGAGGACCTGAGGTTGCCCTGCTGCTGCATGTGAGGTATAGAGTATGGCTGGAGCTGAGATGTGTAGTTAGTGGGTTGGTTGGCGATAGCGTGGGGTGTAGGGTGTTGGTAGGGGTATGGGTCTGGTAGCTCCTCTGAGTCTGGGATGATGCGAGACATATGTTTAATTATGGAATTAGCTAAGATATAAAGGTATACTTTCAGTAGAACCTCGTAGTACGAACTTCAAGGGACTGTCACGGAAATTTTGGTCCTCTTGGAAAATTGGTCGGGGGACCAAAATTTTCATGGAAATTTGGTCCTTCTGTGGAAAATTGGTTCCTCTGAGGTTGGTGTTTATGTAGTTACCGTATTTACTATAATTTTAGCCTAGGCGATTTTTCGCCATATTGGGACCAAATATTTTATGAATAGCCTGTCACTGGAAAATTGGGCCCCGAAAAATTCATCCGGGACCAAAATTCCATGAAAAACTGGTACTAGGACCATTTTCCATGGAATTTTGTTCCCCCGGACCAATTTTTCCATTGACAGGACCTTCAAAAAATGCATTTGCCTTATCCGAAATTCCTATTACTGTAACCGGTTTCATTTGAATTTAATTAAAAGCCTTGAAGGGGACTGAAATACTGCGTATTAATTAATTAATTAGTTGACATACTGGCTCCCGGATCACTATACGGTAATTTACTGTTAGTACTTGTATACTACTGTGTACTTGTACTTTTGAACCATGGATTTAGTTTAAAGATTTAGGTCACTATATTGAATGAACTGTTACTATAGTAGAGTGGAAATCATAAAATAATATGTGAACTCAAAGTACTTTGGCAGTATTGTTCTAACAAAAACTATATTGAAATATTAATTTTATACAAGAATGTGTTCAATCAATTAGTTCTAAACTTTTTTGCGAAAAATTTCGAGGAGCGAGCGATATTCACTTATAATTTGAGGGTTGAAACTGGATTGTAGTTGAAAAGACAGTTTAATTTATAAATTCTGTATCAGAAAAGTGAGCTTCCATTAGTCCAGAAAATTTAATGTATCAATTGTATTCAAATATATATAGATAGATATGTAAATATTACAGGGAAACTAGGTATTCTACCTACAGAATGATTATGTGTAATCACGAGTAACATAAAGTTAGGGAAATTACAATTGAAACAGAGCAAGAGCTGAACTTTTATACAATTAGAACAAATAAAGTTTGTTTAATTAAATAGTATTCAAAAGTAATAAATTATAGGTAATTTTAAGAAGATAAAAATAGTATTTATACACGCGTCATCGATATAAACATTATTGGTATGTATTTGCAAATGATATATTCCTTAGAATATAATACAATATTGAAACGACATCAAGTCTATTAATAAAAGCAATGATAACAAGACGAGTCTGGTGTAATGTAAACTATACATTTTTGATAATAATACCAGAGCGTGGGCCGTACTTACTCTAGAAGAAATCAAGCAATTATGCGAAGGTTTTGAGAATACACTAGACAACAAGAAAGGCTACAATCAAATACATATATCTAATGCCAGGGATGCCAACCTTTGGAAACCAAAAAGCGGGAGGTTTTGCCATTTTTGGCGGGAGTTTACCAAAAAATTGGGAGATCGAAGATGAAAAAGCGGGGACTCAAAATATACGCTATTTTTTAAAATCTATCATAAATAGGACGATATAATATGATTATTTTTTTATGTTTGGATATCTACAATTAGGAAACGCTTATTTTTCTAGTTTTATCCATCAAATTTCTTCCCGCGTATCTCGTATTCACCCAATGTATGCGATAATACAACAAACACGAAATAGCTAGATTAATGAATTGTATTTTTTCTACAAAGTAGTTTTTTTCTAAGTTGTTTAATACGCGTATTGCGTATTATACGTTAAATCTATGATCAACCAGGGATGTTTTTGAAGTAAATTCAATATAATATTTCTAATTCTTGTTGTAAAAACAACATCTAGCAAATAATCATATTTGTACTATACAAACTATACTACGAGTCAATTAACAATAAAAGAATAACGATTAAACCAAAAGTTGTTCAAAGCAAATTTCATGAGCTCGATATTATAAGTTATACGTATAATACGTATTACATTATACGTATTATACGTAATACGATAGAAGACGTATTAAACAACTTTGGTTTTAAAAAATTAGATATACGTGGATGTGGCAGATTTAAATATCTTCAAAGTTTTCGTGATTTAGGGACATTTTTTTGAGATTTCTAGGAATTTCATGACGATTAGCCCATCAAATTTGTAAAATGTGTTGTGTTGTAAAGCTTATTCCACTCGTGGTGCGTAGATCGACATTTAAACTAAACGAGGAGAAATTCAGCATCGTATCTAGTATAACAACTGTCTGGTCACAAAGCCACCGGGATATTTTTAAGAATGTCTTCCAAATTCGAATTAAACCATAATAGTACAGTATATTGATAAGGGGGCTAAATAATCTTAACTAACTTATAAGTATATTAATAGAACAAAACTTGGCACTCGTATCTTGACTAATTTAGCAAAAAATGCAGTTATTTTACTAATATATCCTAAAATCTAAATATATAAACAATTTCAAAAAAAGCGGGAGTTTTTAAAGTTTGGCGGGAGGTCGGGAGGATGGGAGGAAAAAGGGAAAAAAAGCGGGAGGGTTGGCAACCCTGCTAATGCAAACAGGGCCGAATTAAGGTCTTCGTAGGCCCTAGGCACTTTGAGGATACCAGGCAGCAATTAGGCCCCAAATTTTTCGTAGGCCCCAAAATTTCGTTCGTAGGTCCCAAACTTTTTGTAGGCCCTAGGCACAGTGCCTACTGTGCCTATTGGATAATCCGGCCCTGAATGCAAAGTGCAGGATAATAGTTAGAGAGTCAATAGTTAATTAACGATGGAATCTAACTTGCAAATTTGGAAGCAAATTAACAAAAGAGAATGAGCAAGTAGAAAGATTGAATTATAATCAATTTATTGACTCTTCTCTCAAGGAAAGATAGCGGAACAATACAAATTGGAAAACCAAATTAAACTTGACTTTTGTGGAAAATCAAGAAAATAATTTAGGTGGGTTCTAATGGTTCTCAGCTAAAGTATACTTACCGTAGTTGCCAAAATCAATGTAATTCATTCTAGTTATCAACTAATAATGTGTTTGTATCATACCAATCAGGCTTTCATCCAGACTAAATTTCCCGCGCGCCTAGATTTAGTTTGAGATCGCTCACACGCGCCTAAATTACTCATTTTGTATTAAGTCTATGGGAGCATTTCTCGATTTTCGCGCGCCTAGAAAAATTTTCATCCAAATTTACGCGCCTCCAGGCGCGTTGCATACGCCTGGATGAAACCCTGATACCAATCCCATTTTAATCAACCCGGAATGGCGCTTATTTGAAGCAATACGGTAACTTGAGTTCTACAATCCCACACCTTGTCATGTGGAAGGAAATTGCTGAGGATAAGATTGACAAAATACAGTACAGTCGAAATCGGGTTTTTTTGCCACGGGTTTTTTTGCCTTATCGGGTTATTTTGCCTCCTTGCTTCTCCTTGTTTCTTCATAACCTCATAGAACTGTATATTGTTAAATACGGGTTTTTTTGCGTATCGGGTTTTTTTGCCTCTTTTTCCCACAGTCGAAAACCGGTTTATTCTAACTTATCGGTTTATTCTAACAATTAGTAATGCAATCTTTTGTAAGAAATTCCAACTATACTGTATTTTTCATCGGTTTTTGAACTTTTTTCTAACTATCGGTTTTTTCTTACTATTTTTATCTGAAAAGAAATGGTTAGAAAAAAACCGGTTTGAACTGTACTAGAACATTGGTGTTCACTATTATGAGAAAGGGAATGACGCATGAGATTGACTTTATATTCTTTGTTTGGCCAGATCCAATGGAGGAAATCTATACTATTAAAACACAAGCCGGGGTGTATATGTGTATATATATATTTGTTTGTATGTTACGAGTTGATTGAAGAAAGTGGACGGTTCCAAATGTGATTTGGCATATAGGGGTAACTATTGGCACCCGCCAACAAGTTGAGGTTTCCACTCAAAGATTTTCACACCTCGACAAGTTGTGACGTCATTGTCACATTTCGAGAACCCTGAAATTCACTTAATCGCACATAATTCGCGCCCTTTAAGAGATAAAAATCTGAAAATTTAATAGAACATACATTAATGATGCGGACATGCTGGTTACACCAGATCGCCAATATGCTAACTCATTATCGCATGATGACGTAATCATTAAAATTTCACATTGTTAAATTCTACTATTTTAGGCCTATTTACGCTTTATAATCAATATTAGGAGTATATAAACCGCACACCAACCGCGAAGCTGTTGGTGTGTGGTTGTGTTCTACCGCGAAGCGACCTAGCAAGCGAAGCGCGCTAGTGAAAATGAAATAGCATGACTACAATATATATAATAGGTTTCATATGTGTCGGCTCCGGTATTTAATTAGGATAATGCTCTATTCTAATCATATTTACCTCAACGTTATTTTTAAGTTCGGTCTTAAGATCGATCTTAAGTTTGATCTTAATTCTTAGTGAATAGCTCTAAGTTCGGTCTTAAGATCGATCTTAAGACTTAAGATTGATCTTAGTACTTAAGTTCTTAGTGAATACGGCCGCAGCTGCTGTCCACCATATTATGATAATACACTATTAAAAATACGTAGTCCCTACACACAAATAGTGAACCAACAGGACAATTTCCTCTTCTGGATAGGATCTCCCTAGAATATCAGCCACAATACTTTACTAGTAATTAAGTTGGGAGCTAGAGTTAGTGCGGCTGAATACAATAATTTTTGTAAACTTTTACGGACATTTTCTTGATAATTCAAGGAATTTCATGACGATCAGGCAATAAAATTTGCAACATGTGTTGAAAAGCTTATTCCATCCGTGGTTGCATAGATCGACATAAAAAGTTCAGCACCGTATCTAGCATAACAACTTTCTGGAGGATGTAGGCACCACCCCACCCGGGGTATTTTAAAGAATTTCTTCCAAATTCGAATTAAAACATAATATAGTACAGTGTATTAATAGATGGGTTAAAGAATCTTTACAAGTACATGAGTAGAACAAAACTTGGTACTCGTATCTTGACTGATTTTAGCAAAAAATCAAGTTATTTACTTACATATTATAAATCTAAATATAGAAACAATTTCCAAAAAAGCGGGAGTTTGAAAAGTTTGGCGGGAGGTCGGGAGGATGGGAGGAAAAAGGGAAAAAAAGCGGGAGGGTTGGCAACCCTGCTAATGCAAACAGGGCCGAATTAAGGTCTTCGTAGGCCCTAGGCACTTTGAGGATACCAGGCAGCAATTAGGCCCCAAATTTTTCGTAGGCCCCAAAATTTCGTTCGTAGGTCCCAAACTTTTTGTAGGCCCTAGGCACAGTGCCTACTGTGCCTATTGGATAATCCGGCCCTGAATGCAAAGTGCAGGATAATAGTTAGAGAGTCAATAGTTAATTAACGATGGAATCTAACTTGCAAATTTGGAAGCAAATTAACAAAAGAGAATGAGCAAGTAGAAAGATTGAATTATAATCAATTTATTGACTCTTCTCTCAAGGAAAGATAGCGGAACAATACAAATTGGAAAACCAAAATTAAACTTGACTTTTGTGGAAAATCAAGAAAATAATTTAGGTGGGTTCTAATGGTTCTCAGCTAAAGTATACTTACCGTAGTTGCCAAAATCAATGTAATTCATTCTAGTTATCAACTAATAATGTGTTTGTATCATACCAATCCCATTTTAATCAACCCGGAATGGCGCTTATTTGAAGCAATACGGTAACTTGAGTTCTACAATCCCACACCTTGTCATGTGGAAGGAAATTGCTGAGGATAAGATTGACAAAATACAGTACAGTCGAAATCGGGTTTTTTTGCCACGGGTTTTTTTGCCTTATCGGGTTATTTTGCCTCCTTGCTTCTCCTTGTTTCTTCATAACCTCATAGAACTGTATATTGTTAAATACGGGTTTTTTTGCGTATCGGGTTTTTTTGCCTCTTTTTCCCACAGTCGAAAACCGGTTTATTCTAACTTATCGGTTTATTCTAACAATTAGTAATGCAATCTTTTGTAAGAAATTCCAACTATACTGTATTTTTCATCGGTTTTTGAACTTTTTTCTAACTATCGGTTTTTTCTTACTATTTTTATCTGAAAAGAAATGGTTAGAAAAAAACCGGTTTGAACTGTACTAGAACATTGGTGTTCACTATTATGAGAAAGGGAATGACGCATGAGATTGACTTTATATTCTTTGTTTGGCCAGATCCAATGGAGGAAATCTATACTATTAAAACACAAGCCGGGGTGTATATGTGTATATATATATTTGTTTGTATGTTACGAGTTGATTGAAGAAAGTGGACGGTTCCAAATGTGATTTGGCATATAGGGGTAACTATTGGCACCCGCCAACAAGTTGAGGTTTCCACTCAAAGATTTTCACACCTCGACAAGTTGTGACGTCATTGTCACATTTCGAGAACCCTGAAATTCACTTAATCGCACATAATTCGCGCCCTTTAAGAGATAAAAATCTGAAAATTTAATAGAACATACATTAATGATGCGGACATGCTGGTTACACCAGATCGCCAATATGCTAACTCATTATCGCATGATGACGTAATCATTAAAATTTCACATTGTTAAATTCTACTATTTTAGGCCTATTTACGCTTTATAATCAATATTAGGAGTATATAAACCGCACACCAACCGCGAAGCTGTTGGTGTGTGGTTGTGTTCTACCGCGAAGCGACCTAGCAAGCGAAGCGCGCTAGTGAAAATGAAATAGCATGACTACAATATATATAATAGGTTTCATATGTGTCGGCTCCGGTATTTAATTAGGATAATGCTCTATTCTAATCATATTTACCTCAACGTTATTTTTAAGTTCGGTCTTAAGATCGATCTTAAGTTTGATCTTAATTCTTAGTGAATAGCTCTAAGTTCGGTCTTAAGATCGATCTTAAGACTTAAGATTGATCTTAGTACTTAAGTTCTTAGTGAATACGGCCGCAGCTGCTGTCCACCATATTATGATAATACACTATTAAAAATACGTAGTCCCTACACACAAATAGTGAACCAACAGGACAATTTCCTCTTCTGGATAGGATCTCCCTAGAATATCAGCCACAATACTTTACTAGTAATTAAGTTGGGAGCTAGAGTTAGTGCGGCTGAATACAATAATTTTTGTAAACTTTTACGGACATTTTCTTGATAATTCAAGGAATTTCATGACGATCAGGCAATAAAATTTGCAACATGTGTTGAAAAGCTTATTCCATCCGTGGTTGCATAGATCGACATAAAAAGTTCAGCACCGTATCTAGCATAACAACTTTCTGGAGGATGTAGGCACCACCCCACCCGGGGTATTTTAAAGAATTTCTTCCAAATTCGAATTAAAACATAATATAGTACAGTGTATTAATAGATGGGTTAAAGAATCTTTACAAGTACATGAGTAGAACAAAACTTGGTACTCGTATCTTGACTGATTTTAGCAAAAAATCAAGTTATTTACTTACATATTATAAATCTAAATATAGAAACAATTTCCAAAAAAGCGGGAGTTTGAAAAGTTTGGCGGGAGGTCAGGAGGATGGGCGAAAAAAGGCAAAAAAGCGGGAGAGTTGGCAACCCTGAAATTATGTGCGATTAAGTGAATTTCCATGCTTCTCGAAATGTGACAATGACGTCATAACTTGGCGAGCTAAGAGAAATTCGGTTGGAAACCTCAACTTGTTGTAGTGCGCCAATAGTTACTCCTATTTGCCAAAAATCAGATTTGTAAACCATCCAGTTTCTTCAATCAACTCTAAACATACAAAAAAATACGTATGTATATACAGTGGAACCTCTATAAGTTGGGAGCATGGGACGGGGAAAATTTCAATTGCCCCCCATTCCCCGGTTATAAAATTCAATTGGAAAAACATTATATATGCTATATTATACAAAGTATTCATATAACACACACATTAATGCACGTTATAGTTATTATTTGTATATTATGACAATTTAGTTAACTGCTGATCTACACTAGGTGATTTCTTCTAAAAACATCAGAGTAGATCAATCGAAAATATTTTTTCTGTAGAACTTTAGAGTCGATTTATTGGAAATATTGTATTATTTTATAAGAATCATGTTAGGATTTGTCCATTCCCCCCATTTATGGAGGTTGTTTTGTATGCAGATAAAAACTCCTCGAAATTTATGGTCCCCCATTCCCCACTTCCCCGCTTATAGAGGTTCATTTGTATGGATATATACGAATATGGTAAAAAAATTCCCCACTTATGGAGGTTCCCCATTTATAGAGACCCCACTTATAGAGGTTGCACTGTATATATATACGAGCCCTTCGGTCTCGGTCGTTTTGCGACGGATCGGTGCTATGCTCCTCAAGTTAGCGGCTACTATGTGGCCTTACTCTTCATCCTTGCTGCTATGGAAAATGGTGGAAAGGGACGTTATATACATCCCTTTATAAGATTTCCATGGTATTAACCTATTTTTCATATTCTAAATATATAAATGCGAAATTCGTTTTCAGCAAACTTGTTTGCCATAATACCCGTCGAAAGCAAACTTCTAGGTTGACTTTGAATTTTTATTAATTTGTTTACCTATTTGTGTAAACAACAACAACAAATATTCATATTAGAAATGTATAAATACGAAATTCGAATTCAGCATACTTGTTTACCAATTATAACATTTGGTTGTTAGTCTCTATCTCAATTATAAATGCGGTTTATATTCCCCCATCACTTTAATTCAATCTGGACAAACACACACACACACCAGACCCGTCGTAGGCCAATTATTATTGGTGCGGCCAAGTGACGTCACTTAATTGATTCGCAGTGTATAACCCGAATTATGATGCGGGCACCTAAAATATTGGTGCGGCCTATGCCGCACCTGCCGCCCGTGTTCCTACGGCCCTGCACACACACACACACACACACACACAACAATCGACATTTAATAATATAGATATACTACATATAAAGGTTTGTGTTTTAATAGCCTAGATTGGAGCATAGGCGTAGCACGCGGTCCGGCTGGTCCGGCCATGGCCGGACCAGTTTTCATTTATTCTACTATATTATATACGAGCCCTTCGTTCTCGGTCGCTTTGCGACAGATCGGTGCTACGCACCTCAAGTTAACGGCCGCTGTGCGGCCTTACTCCTCACATCTTCTACCATGGAAATGGTAGAAAGGGACGTTATGATTTTAATTTTCATTAATTTGTTTACCTATTTTGAGTAAACAACAACAACAACAACAACAAATATTCATATTAGAAAATTTTAACGCGAAATTCGTGTTCAGCATACTTGTTTACCCATAATACCCGTTGAAAGCTAACTTCTAGATTGATTTTGAATTTTCATTAATTTGTTTACCTATTTTGTGTAAACAACAACAACAAATATTCATATTATAAATTTTTTAACGCGAAAATCGTCTTCAGCATACTTGTTTACCTATAATACCCGTTGAAAGCTAACTTCTAGGTTGATTTTGATTTTCATTCATTTGTTTACCTATTTTGTGCAAACAACAACAACAAATATTCATATTATAAATTTATAAATGCGAAATTCGTGTTCAGCATACTTGTTTACCTATTATAATTATCATTTGTTTACCAATTTTTACATTTGACAGTTAGTTTACATCTCATATACTAATGCGGTTTCTATTTCGCCCATCACTTTAATACAATCCGGACAAACAAACACACACACACACACACAACAATCGAGATTTAATAATATAGATGTAGGAGGGTCCGATTTTGGCCGGACCACTTTAACTGTTTTGCCGGAGAGTTTTCAGAGCCGTGCAACGCCCATGTAGAGGTTTGTGTTTTAATAGTATACAGGGCGGGCGGAAGCGGTCAAGCCATGGCCTGACCACTTTTATCAAGGGGTCAGGCCAATAGCCCGACCACTCTTACGTCACTAGTTAAGCTGGTCAAGCTATGACCTGACCACTTTATAACTGCATCCGCCGGCCTGGTATAAATATATAACGGTTGATATTATGAGCTAACATATTTAAGTATAGCAGTAATAGCACGTATACGAAATCTTAGATAACCAAATATTTTATGTGTTCTATTGATCAATAAAGTTTATCAATTGCAAACCTTAGTTGATCAATTGCAAACCTTAGTTGGTCAATTGCAAACCTTAAGCCCACCATACACGATGCAACATTGATACACGATGCAACATTGTTGCACGCAACAAGGTAACATACACGGTGCAACAATGTTGCAAGCAATATGTTGCATGCAACACAATTTTTCGTGCGACAAGTTGCATGCAACATTTATTTCGTGCAACATTGTTGCATGGAAATTGCTCTATCACACATTGTAAAATATTATTTTAAATCAGTAGATACGTATAATCCCAATGGATTTGTTATTTCCCAATTCATTATTTTGGATAAACACACGTTGTCGTTTCCGCATTCCAAATTATTACCGGAGGAAATTGCATTTGACCAGTCAACGCAAATTGAGATCTCATGGGTTAACTATTGGATCAAAATCGAGAGACGCAAAGTGCATTTCATCTATTAATGAAATAAATTTTTTAGTTGACACATCCAGTTATAGAAATTTCGAGGATGGATCTTCTATCCAGTGATAATTATCATAAGGTATAGCGATAGCGTACTATACATAAGGCCTCACAGTAAAATATGAAATCTGGACCAGGGATGCGGTCGCCGCCGGGAAACGAAAATTATGGTATTGCAATTTTAGATCAAATATAGTGACTTACTGCTTAAAAACAGCTACCTCAATAACTAACAACTGTAATAAAGTAATACGTATACTCTCATTATACCATTAATCTTGTTACTTTGTGAGTTTGATTACAGTCACATAACATACACAATACAGAAAATACTAGAAAACCTCTATTTACTCTGGTAGATATAGTTACTTCACATAAGACAACTAACTCGTATCTAAATAATCAGGAATCGAACTTTTTCAATTTCCGCTTTCCTAATCCCTTTAAAGTAAGGCTCGAATTGTAATTCTTGACAAGATTTGCAATTAGACAATTTGCTTCACTCCGAACGAGACTTGATAGAATGGTTGAACCTTTCACATTACAAGAAGGACAAGTAGTTCTCCAACCTTCAAAACCACTATCAAGACCAGTTAGGGAGCCAAAAGCAAGTGTTACTAAAATCTTTCTAGTTTGACCTTCTATCAACAGGGACATAAGTTCACTATTACTTTGGATTATAGTTAGAATCTTCCAAACAATAATTAAAGATTCCAATGCAAGCTCTGAAGGATACTTTAGATCACCACGATCAGAAAGCTGCAGTAGTTGGTACCGGAATTCGAAGGATTCATCTACTAGAATATCTTTGTCGATAATTAAAAGATCTCGGCATATTAAGCACGGTGAAGAATGCTTAAGGTATTGGTAGGCAGCATACCCAGCAATAAAAGCTAGTGACTGGAGTGTTGGGGTATCGAACTCAATGGCTGATACATCTGATAGAGCATCAAGAAAAGGATCAATGTCAATTTCTGTATCTGTATGTACGCTATAAATGGGAGAGAAAGACTGAATAAATTCCTCCATAGAAATCTGGCTTGGATGGTTGAGTGTTGGTATTAGAAAATAGAGTTAATAGATTGGAGATCTTCAAACGACGTTCAACTTCTAAAATTTGAAGGTACGAAACATGGTAATTTGATCCAGACATCATCCGATAAAGTCCGAAATGGTGCTCTAGTGGATCTGTCTGTAAGAAACGTGTTAAAATGTATTCATATCCACACTGTCCAGTTAGATAATTAACTATTTGAGGGAGTACAATGCACGCGTGTCTTAAGCTTGTAAAAGTTTGCTTGCTCAATTTGCCATCTTTCAAAGAGTGTGATTCCCAAGTCTCTAGCCAATTTACTATCCTGGTTAAAAAGATAAAGCGTTCGTCATTAACTGTGAAAGGGCGACATGAAGAATCATTTAAACGAATATGCTTATATGGAACATTTACATTAAACATGTTCCATAACGTGAGTAGAATTTTGACGAAACTAGAGGTGTTTGTTTTCAACTCACTGCAACGTTGATCATTTTGGAGAGCTAGAGCAGCAATCGTGGACTCATGGATTACTTTCAGGACTAATTTGACATTTTGGCGTTCCAATACAGAAGGATAACATGATTTAAATGTCAACCGCGGGGCTAATTTTGCAAGACTCTCCTTCTCTGAGCTATAAAGGGCGCGTACATCTTGGAAAGAAGCGCAGCACACCTTTAAAGGAAATGAACAATAATCTTATAACTGGACTTCAGATTTAGCCAATTGTTTCGTACAGATTTCAAAATATGGACGAAATCGAAAGTGAGATACAGAGGCCTGTTAGGAACACAAGGATGAGGTACACATGTTTCAAGCTTACCAACTGGAGAGAATAGTTTGAATAACTTGACGTTAAGAGGATAGTTATCTGTTGAGATTACATCCACACATAAACCACAAGTTTCGATATCTTTAATACAAGCGAGTATGATGGGGAATATCTTCTCAGCGGAAAGAGAGGCACATGGTAATAGACGAACTATAGTAGACCATTTTTTCTGGAGACTTGATACCATAATAGCGAATACAGTCTTTATTGGATCTTCTGGGCTTAGACTAGAACCATATATCTTGCCTCCTTTATATGTGACATCAGATTTTACGTGAATTTCGTCCATTTGCATAACGATATGTTTCTCAGCTTCAGTGAAAGAATTTGTCGCTTGCTTGAGGAAAGGAAAGAATTCACACTCAAGTCCGAATGAAGAATACAACTTCTCCAAAGTGTTGACATGAGGCAGGGATAGACAAGCCATTTGTTGAAGATACTTATAACATGCTGGTGAAATTAAATGTGCTTTAAGTGCCATAACCTGTGTGAGGATGTTGTACCTCCGCCTGTTTTTGGGTACAATACTGTTTTCAAGCTGACATTGGATGAATTGAAGCCTGGATATTTGGGGGAATCAGTTAGTTAAGTTAAAACTCTAATTCACCATTAGAAGAAAGTACTTTGTTAATGAGTAGTTGGATATTGTCCTTCGCTAAAGATAAAGTCTCATTAACGGTCTTTGAAACAGATTCAGTGGACAGAACAGGACGAGGGGATATAGAAATCTCACAGAGAATTGATTCAAGGTGTCGTATATCGCTGATTGAGCAAATTGGAATTGGTAAAATTTCTCCATTACGATAAGCTCTAACTGACAAATCGAAGGACACTAATATATGGGTGTTGACAATGATATTGTGTTCTGTCAGTAGAGGTAGCATATAAATTAGACTATGATCATCTGGGTACCATAAAGACCATGTTTTAGGTAGGGAAAGCAAAGGTAACTTAGCTTGGATATCCTGGAAACAATTGATCTGATATTTCTCTTTCTCTTCGCTCTCAGATGCCAGGCTAAGTGTTAATGCTTCATTGAACATTTCCTCATCTTTTGAGGTAGGTGACACACATCTGCGCTTTTTGGAGCTAATAGATTGAGAACAGATTGAAGGGTGCCATGGTAGAAAAACTGGAACGGCACCATCTTTTAGCTTTGGGTTGACTCTTAGAATTTCACGATAAGTACCATCTCCGTTTGGAACTTTGTGAGTATACTCAACATCCTCCTGGCGAAAATGATTTACACACACGTAAACCCCCTTGAATGATTGTAAATCGTCTCTTCGAAAAACCTGAAGCCATCTGTGTCTTAGGTCATCTGGTTTCGTAGGTAGTTTAAAAACTGGGACACGGTGATCGTCGTTGTAGTTGATTTTGCATCCGAAAACGGCACAACTGTTGGGCATCGTTAGAAAAAACTAATAAATTATGGTAGTAGCATAAATCAAATTATAAGGTTAATTAATTAATAGGGAAATGGGCTCTGTAGGGGTATTGTACTAATGGGAATGACATAAATAAATAACAAGATGGATTATTTAGCTGTAGAGCGTAATAAAAGTAAAATTTGCTATGTATGTTATATACCATAAACCACTTATTTATATTATGGGTGAATAACAACACAAAATTCTAAAATTAGCTTTGCGGTTAATATGCATATTTTTCGATATATATCGACTGCTAGTCACCGGAATATCTGTTTTTAAGCGGAATGTCACTAAAGTTGATAAAAATTGCAATTTCGTTTCCCGGCTGCGACGCATCCCTGGTCCAGATTTCATATTTTACTGTGAGGCCTTATGTATAGTAGGCTATGGTATAGCCATTTTTGGTATTCTTAGTCAGAACTGGATATTTATATACACGTACATCCAAACCTCCTTTATTCGGTTACTGTCGTCCGGAGGCTGCCCATAACTAGAATTTACCCGGACGGATCTTATAAATACAATGGTTGGTACCTGTGCAATCCAAATGTGTTTAATCCATACTTTCTAGATTCATTCAAAAATAAAAAAACGTCGTTAACGTGTCGTGGATAATTTAAGATGTGTAGTATTTCTAGGAAAATAATATGCAGCAATACGATCAGTGTTTTTAAAACCGTGCTCAAACATTCTAATATATACATTTGTGTTCGCATCATAGGTGGCTTGATTAAGAATACTGAGAAAGTAAGTAGTAAATTAAATAGCTACACTAAAAAATATGCGAATTTTTCAATTGTTTTGAGTAGGTAAAAAAATGCAAACGAAAATAATCTGAAAAATATGACTAAATTTCCATATTTCGTGTAACAAATTACTAACAATGTTGCCAGAAAATTGAACATGTCCAATTTCCATGCAACATGTTGCATGCAACAATATTGCGTGCAACAATATTGCGTGCAACAATCAACATACACGGTGCAACTAAGTTGCATGCAATAATGTAGTATGCAACTTTGTTGCATTGGAAATTTTAACATACACGATGCAACAAAGTTGCATGCAACTTTGTTGCATCGTGTATGGTGGGCTTTAGTGGCATAGGCGAAGAACTTTCTAACTTTTCAGAAAATCTGGGTTGCGAGACTACCTAAACCCGTGGACATTCAAAAGTGGGATTCAGGGTCACATCTAGTCATTCATGAAGAGGATAGTTTGTATACTTTTAGTAAATAAGAGCCACTATTTCTCAAAATATAAACACTATTTAAAGTTTATTGAACGTGACAATTTGTCCAACAATATCAGTTATATTTTATTTCTAGCACATTTTCAACAAAACTCTATTTTGGTCTCGAATTCGTGGGGGGGGGAAAGGGGCGAGAGATATGCTGCCTCCCCCCGCACCCCTTCAACGACGCCAATGTCAGTTGATCAATTGCAACGCCCTCATAAAAACAAATCAAAATTATTCTCCTGGGTTATCGCGATTCTAATCAAATAAGGCATATCTTTTTTAAGAGAATACTCAGATATTACAATCTACAAGATACCAGAGTAGATTTGGAATAATAAGTTCACCAAATTCTAAAGAAAATGTTGAATTTAGGCCGAGAATAAGTCTTTAATAAATAGGGACTTTCAAAGATATACCACACATAATTCCGGATAAATGATTAAGAACCCAAACTAATTAAGTTGAGATTTGTAGCCATTTATTGTATGTATAGAGATAGAAAGCAGTGCCTCCAAAAGGGAGATTTTTCCCAGGCCCGTGGCCGTGGGAGAGTATATCCCATAAGGATCCTTAATTATGATGGTAAATTGCCAAAATTGGTCAGGGTAAATGCATGGAATAGCGGATGAATTGGGCCCAGAAAGTTATTATGGTAAATTGATCTATACACAAGTTGCTAATCAAGTCCAAGTGGATCTGAAAAATGTCTTGAGGCCCGTGAGCACCTTTGGCGGCCCTGCATGGAAGAATTGAAAGAAGCAAATATTAATGGGTAAGTTCAATATAAATACGCATATGAATAACAAATAAATATACCAGAGAGTAGGATAATGAAGAAATATTTAAATAAATATACAGTTAGTCAATAAACATTTGAGTAATTAGGCCAAGTAAGCACAGCACAGCATATATTAGGAACAGTGTGTAAGGTTCGAAATATTCTACGAGAAATGGGCCAACTAATAGATTGAGAACAATGGACATAATCAATACAAAACTACAAATCCCAGCTGATATCCTGATGTAATAGGGATGTAGTTGATTATAAAACCACCAACTGATTTATCCCCATCCTAAACTGAATGTAAACCCAAATAAACCAATTAATGGCATAGGAAGGAATTGTAAAACACTACAAAAGATGGTACCCTGGTTGTTTGTACACTCCAGCACTCGAATGGAGAGATAGAGAGTTAGACTCAATAAAGCATTCGTTAGAATCTGAACAAAAGTTGTGATCATTAATAACTTTTTCCAATGGATTTTATTTATGACCCAAAGGGCTAAAATTCCACCCATAAAGAAATGTTGGATAGAATACAACGACAATCTTTGGATTAATACTGACCGCATTGTCAAGTGTATGAACTGAATATGCTGCAAGGTACATGTAACCAGAAGAAATTTTGAAAGCTTGAAGACTACAGCAGACCGACAAAGGTCTCATTACTGGCCTTACGAAGTAGCGCGATATCTTTTTAGATAGAGAGCTGTTTATGTTAGGTAAAATACATGTGCTCTGAGAATAACTTGGACTACGATCTGATAATAACTTATTCTGAGTGAGATTTGTATCCTCAGAGCTAATAATAAATATTTCATTATCAGAATCAAGTTGGAAATTTGACAGACTTGTTGTTTCACTTGTGCCAAGAGAAACGTTCGCATGAGAAGACTCATAGAAGTATTCACATGCTTGATCCGCCTTTTTATTCCAACCTTTGTTTCTCAGCCATTTTGGACTCTCTGGTAAGAAAACTAAATTCAAAGTCATAAATACAACCATTACCATATAGATAATAGCGAGCCAACGATACCCAAGCCAAATTCCAAAAGAATAGCTCGTAAGCATTCCTAATCCTATAGCTAAGCCTAACATTCCTCCATAGAACTTTTTCATAGATTCTGGTGCGACTTCTGTATTATAAAGAGGAACAACAGATAGACACATGGCTGTATATAATCCTATAAGGAATCGAGCTACTATCATCGAGACACCGTCATGTGCCAGCACTAACAACATGGCTCCCAGTGTCCCTAACTGGGAGAATATAATTAAACTGGTCTTTATGCCTAACCACTCACTGATTGGCCCAGCTATCAGAGAGCCAAATAATCCACCAATATAGTAAATACTCACGAACAATGGGTATGTATTTATTGTCAAGACTCCTTTCTTCAATATTTCATCTTCAATTGGAGAAGTGTATGAAGTCATAAAAGTCAAGGCAATAAATCCAATCGCAGTAGTCATACAAGCATGGAACACACGGAGTGAGTTTAACAGTAGCATTGGGTTAACATAAATTCATCTTATGCAAGATTCAGTCTTTATAAACAATAACTATATACATATACACGTACATATAAATAGTGAGACCTTACGGAAACACTACGTTTATGAATAGTTCATTCCCAACATACAATTTCGATATGTGTATCCCAAAATAAAAGTTAATTATAAAGAATTACACAATCATTCACTTTTTATCAAACGATTCTTCACCTCGGTTGCTTCGCGACGGATCACTCTCACAAAGGTAGCTCAGTAAACTTTCTTCGTTCGTATTAGACACCAAGCAACGCTATTAACCGTCGCTTCGCTACCTTATTTCCTCAAAGAACACGCAATAGTTAAACCATAAGCTTGTAAATTACACGTACTACTTAATTCAGTTTAGTGTCTTGCTATTCGGAATCCAGGGTATTAGCTAATTACATAATTTAATAACCCAGGATTTAGATTTTGCATAATAAATTGTTTAATTCTCTACCTTAATCTAATCATGTTTATCATAGTGGGGTCAAAAATTAAGATTCCGTGACCAACCTCTGGCTAGTTAAGTTTCATGCCTGATTCTGATACTTTAGGATATATCTCGCTATTTAAGCTCCCATGCCGCTCTGGAAAGTTTGGGCAAACTTTTTTATAGCGACAAATCAAAGGGCCTCCGGCTATCATTTTGAAAAATTAAGGCCCCTATCTGAACATTTCATAAATTGAGATTAGAGTATTTTTGAACAGTATACAATAAGTAGTAGCCGCACTGAAAATTTCAACTCAATCGGGGCTATAATTTTAATGTAATAACCTTTTGAAGATTCTAATGTCATTTGTCACCATGGGAGGTCCATTCTTAAAAAGTTTTTTTTAAGGGATTTGAAGCATATCTTATCCTATTTACATGCATAACCTTTTAACTCGCTATGTAGTATGTCTCCATGTAAATCTCGAAAATAGACCTAAATTTAGCACTTTCCAGAGCGGCATGGGAGCTTAATTCGCGAGATATATCCTAAAGTATCAGAATCAGGCATAAAACTTAACTAGCCAGAGGTTGGTCACGGAATCTTAATTTTTGACCCCACTATCATGCTCATGAGGTCATAATCCCTTTATTTCGATTATAAAACCAATATATCGTTGTGTAAAATTACCAGGGTTGCCGTGGGAAGGGAATTTTCATTCCCATTCCCATCCCATTCCCACAGGGTTTCCGTAGGAATTCCCATGGGAATTCCCACGGGTTTTCCCATGGGAATTCCCACATGTTTTCCCATGGGAATTCCCACGGGTTTTCCCATGGGAATTCCCACAGATTTTCCCATGGGAATTCCCACGGGTTTTCCCATGGGAATTCCCACATGTTTTCCCATGGGAATTCCCACGGGTTTTCCCATGGGAATTCCCACAGATTTTCCCATGGGAATTCCCACGGCTTTTTCCATGGGAATTCCCACATGTTTTCCCATGGGAATTCCCATGGGAATCCATAAGGAATTTCAAGATTCCCATATGGGAATTCCCATGGGAAAACCTGTGGGAATTCCCATGGGAAACCCCGTGGGAATTCCCATGGGAAAACCCGTGGGAATTCCCATGGGAAAATCTGTGGGAATTCCCATGGGAAAACCCGTGGGAATTCCCATGGGATAAATACGATTCCCATTCCCATCCCATTCCCATGGGAATTCCCATTCCCACGGCAACCCTGAAAATTACCCCTCCATGCAAATTTTCATATTTTTAGAGCATTTGATATTTCTACTAATTCTGGACAAACAATAAAACCCGCCATAATAATTTTCAGTATATAGTGATCAAGTAACCTTGATCACGATACACTAATATACCCTCTTGTTTGATGGGATATCTTTTTAATTAATTAATTTGGTTGTAGATGTTAGAATGTCAATAATGATGTCAAGAACTAAAAGTTATTTGAATTGCTACAGCTCAAAATAGAATCGATCTATGAACTTTGTTCAGGTCTGGCAACACTTATCGTTCTACATACCATGTAAGAGATTTATCAAAATGATAAATATATATGTTGATTATATGAATTACAAATTACTTAAACTTAAAACAAATAACAGTAGGTTGAGATATGAATGCTGAACCCATTTTGATTCTTTGATAAATGGTTGATGACACAAAGTAATTAATTTGGACACAAATTAAAGTTGTTCATCTTGGGATACTAAAATTGGGCTCATAAAATGAAATCACATTATTAATCAACTTTTATTCTGAAAATAATCCCACAAATTCACTATTAATGGTCTCGTTTCTAAAACATTTTATCTCATTGTTGTGAATACCTCTCTATTGTTCATAAATAATTAAACATTATCTGTCTCGTAGTGAGTCACGACTATACTGCTGCCAACTCAGTGACTCTTAGGAGCTACTAGTGTGAGTAGTTTCATCCCATTGCAGGAACTAATCAGGAGGGTAACCCTCTACTACATAGGGCCACATATCTATCCCTAGCCCTAATTGCCCTGTTGTATGACGTTTATTACCTCTATTACTATAACCAGGGATACTTTCCATCCATTACGGTTTACTTACCGTTTTTGTATTTGTCTCACACTTATACTTCTTATTATACATCTACACTTATAAGGATCCACACCTCAAATTATAATAATACTATCTATCATATTATGTTATTGCATCAACATAGCATTTAATAATTTCCATGTTAGCACAGATATTTTGACATTTCCCTATTAGATTTTGAGGTATGAATCCTTATAAGTATGTTAAGAGCTCGTAATAGAGACTTGTCTAATAATTGAAAGAGAAATACCAAATAGTATGTGAACAAAAGATAGTAAGGTAAATAACTTAACTTATACTAACTACTCTATTAAGTATACTGCTAGAGATCGCCCTGGGTGGTAGTCAATACTAATAGTGTTGCTACTACGACCCAGACTCATAACAAGTGTAGAAGTGTAATAGTATAGTGTGGAGCCGAATGGCGGACACTTCGTCGAACGGACATTTCGTCGAACTGAAAGGACGAAATGTACTTTCTGAGAGTGTGATTATTGTAATATACTACATTCAAATGGTTATACATATTTTCCGAAAAATTAGTCGGAGATAGAGCATAGAAATGTATTATCATTGAATAGGAAGTTGAGTACGGGCTATCAATTGGATACATTGACTAAGCTGTAACTTTATTCCTTCTCGAGATATGACCTCAAGCATTGAAATCACATTTCTAAGGCAACAGAAGAATGTGGCAACATTCCATTTTTGATTCTGAGATATTTTATGTAAAATCGGTTAGTCACAAAAATTTATTTAAAAAGCGAATTTGAACATTTTACATGTGTTCAAAGTTTGGCATATTTTGGCTATTAGACAATATGGTGACGTCATTTCGACAAGGGGAACCTCAAAAATATGCGTCTTGTACGTGACCACCTTTATAAAATTAATTACATAAGTGGAAGCACCCTGGATTACTTATTTCGAAGAATACTTGAATTGCATATATTTAGTGGACTATACTAACCAATCCCTGGTCCAGAAATTTGTTTGAGTGCCATTGCCTTATGTGTAGAATGTTATGCACAGCTGTAATTTTAAAAATTTTCATCATCACTATAAAGGTGTGAAAACATTTCAGAAAGATGTTTAAAGATCACAAGGTGTGACGCAAGTTTCCTATTGACCCATTGCATTCCCGTGTTAAGTTTCAAAATAAATAATAGGCAATGAGTCAACATGTATTCTGTAAATATTGCATTGAGTGATCTGTAAACACCATCCAAAACTGTTGAATTATAAAATCCCAAAATTGTAAAATCATATTTTTGAGCGATTTCATCATCGCTTCGAGGTGTTAAACCCATCTGTAATAATGTTGCAAGTATAACAGTATAGTATAGAAATAGAATAGTTTAATAACAGTTACTTAACGATATTTACAGGTTTCCTATTATGTAGTCTACGAGTATAATAACTGATCTGGTTGCTTAACAATTTACAATTATGAATATTGCTATATTCCTCCCCTCTTCACAATTATCTCATAATCTATATGGTGAGGTCATATTTGGTAATCTTCTAAGTATTTGGGCAAGCGACGTTCACGTTGAGGTC
Source organism: Hexactinellida sp. DTS-2022 (assembly GCA_028753945.1). Taxonomy (NCBI): domain Eukaryota; kingdom Metazoa; phylum Porifera; class Hexactinellida; species Hexactinellida sp. DTS-2022. The sequence goes on from JAPNXP010000001.1 coordinate 15,965,993, forward strand.
GAGTACAACTTTTTCCTATGAATTCACTTGGTTTCTTAGGCTTAGGGGTAGATGATGTCATCTTCGTAGGAGTCGAGTTAATGAAGCTATAATCTGAATCCATAGATAACTGTAGTTGAGAATCAATTGGAACTATGTCGTAAAATGACCTATTTCGAAGTGAACCATCCATTCGAAGACTTGTATTAGTCGCTTCTTGTAATGATTGACTCTTTTCGGTTACATTGTCTAACGATCTATAATGATTAAGTGAATTATTTGTTTCTGTAGTCTTATTGCGATCTGTTTGAATAAGCGATTGGTTGAGATTATGAATGCCATTTCCCTCTCGTCTAACATGTGGTTGTAATCGATTAACATGAACCACTTTAACTCTACCATCTGTGTTTTTAATTAAAACATCCACTGGGCCTTTAACTTGAGTCACCAACCATCCTCCCTCCCATCTGTCTGCAAGTTTCTTAGAAACTCCAGAATGTGGAAGGGAAAGCCAGACACTGTCTCCGACTGTAAACCTTAGTGAATTCCTCGAGCTCGTGTGTGCATCATAACATTCCTTCTGTCTATGCTGTGCCTGTACCAAATTCCCTTCGACAAACTCACGTATCTCGATCAGTTTCCTTCGCAAGAATAGTTCATAAGAAGTTTGGTTGCATTCTGCTGGAGTTAGAAACTGCGTTATGACAGGTGGGTCTCGCCCATACATTAATTGGAAAGGTGAAATACCAGTACTAGAATGTTTGGAAGTCCGGTATGATAGCAAAACTAAGTGTAAATACTTCTCCCAATCTTCGTTCTTTTCCACGTAACATCGGAGCATTTGAAGGACCGTCCTATTGCTCCTTTCAACCAGAGAATTTCCCTGAGGATGATAAGGGGTAGTACGAGTTTTACGGATTCCCAACGACCTACAAGTTTCTTTCAAGAGGCAAGATTCAAAATTCCGTCCTTGGTCGGAATGGAGGAATTCAGGGATACCGAATCTAGCAAAGAAGTCGACCAATATATTCGTAATGGTCTCAGCCTTCTGATCAGACATTGGAATGCATTCCAGCCATTTTGTAAACGCGTCCTCGACTACTAAGATGAATCGGTGTCCCTTTGTACTAACAGGAACTTCAAGAACGTCCACGTTAACTAATTGCATCGTTCTCCCAATTGGAGTATTGAGTAATGGGGCTCTGACCGGTAAAGGTAGTTTAGCTTTTTGACAAGTTTCGCAAGAGGTCACATACTCGTGGATATCAGAGCTCATTCCAACCCAAAATCCTAAATATTTTGCACGACTAAGAGTGCGTTCTACGCCTTGGTGACCGGCATCGTCATGGGCTTGACATAGTAAATCTTGTTTCAGTGTATCAGGAACAATGATGACACTTCGTAAGTAGGAAAATGGTTCAATCTTGTAGTTACGAGTTAAAACTCCATTAATTAATTGTAATTGTGATTGAATCCAGGGATGGATCCAGCACAAAATATCTGGGGGGGTGCCAAGCCCAGAATTGGGCATTAGAATTGTGGACGCCGTAGGAAGCGCCAGCGAGTCAAATGTGCCAGTTTTTGGACGTTCTTTTTTTAAGAACTGCCCTTGAGAAAGCAACTTTCAAGAAAGTTGAAATATATTTAATACACGTCAAAAATCTATTCTAAATTCATACAAAACTGTAAATTAATAATGATTGAATTAAACTATCAGTTAACCAACAATCACAATGAATCAACAGTTAACGATTTTTCCTGATATTTGATATATAACGTTCCCAAAAGTACTAACAGAAAAGATTGGGAAGAGAACTCTCATATATTTCTCTCAACCAATCTCGGGAATTTTGCCAGTCCCTAGATATACTTTGGGATTATATTATCATATTCTTGGTGGGGGGAAGTGGCGTATCCAGGATTATCGTGAGGGGGGTGCTCTGGAGCGAACGAAGCGAGCAACGGTAAGGGGTGATCTGGGGGGAACCCCCCCCAGATTTTTTTTTGAATCTTAGACGCTCAAACATCGATGTACAGCTATTCTTGTCACATAGTAGGAGGAATGTAATATTGTGCAGTTGTACCAAACTAACCAAAGACGTTTAGATGTTTAGGTATTATAAATAACAACATATCCCTTTTGGAAACCAGTTATGAGGGGGGTGTTTGAACACCCAAATCCCCCCCTGGAAACGCCACTGGGGGGGTTCGAACTCCCCCTGAGCCATTTTGGGGGGGGTGCAACCCCCCTGAACCCCCCCGGTGAATCCATCCCTGATTGAATCTGCTTAAAACGCTTGAGTATCGGTTGGTTCCACTTGACACCAGAGAATCGTAGCCGAGTTTGAATAGCCTCGAGCTCATATAATACATTGCCTAATACAGGGTCATCAAGCTGTTGTTGTCTAATCATTTCCATAGTAGGTAAACGTGATAATTCCGTGAGCGCACAATGCTTGTGATTTTCGTTACCAGCTAGAATTCCAAAATTATATGAAGAACGCGATAAAGCATCTGCATTTTCATTGTCAGTTCCTTTGCGATATCGAATTACAAAGTCATACTCCTGTAATATTACAGCCCAACGCCATAGTCGTCCGACACTCTTTTGCTTCTCCAGCCATTCTAATGGCTTATGATCAGTGAGTATTTCGAACTGCCTTCCTAATAGATAATGTCGAAATCGCTTCACGGATTCGACAATCGCAAGACACTCTAATTCAATAGTGCTATAATGTTTTTCTGCAGTCCTCAATCCCCTGCTATAGTAAGCCACAACATGTCCTTCTTGTTCCAAAACTCCCCCCAATCCAGTTCCACTCGCATCCGTACACAATACGAACTTTTTCGTGAAATTTGGGCAAATTAGAACTGGGTTCGATGCCAATTTTTCCTTAAGTTCTGCGAATGATTTTCCTGCATGTGCATTCCAAGAAAATATAATATCCTTAGCTAACAAGGAATTCAGTGGTTCTGCGATGTTTGCAAAGTTCTGGATATACCGCCTATAATAATTCGCTAAGCCTAAAAATTGTTTCAATTCTTTCTGACTTGTAGGTTGTGGCCAGTTTACAATTGATTCCACCTTGTTTGTCTGTGGTGCCATTCCTTTATCAGAAAAAGTGTGTCCTAAGTAGGTAACAGATTGCTTTCCAATTACACATTTTCTTCCCCTTAAAGTCAATTTGTATTCACGAAGCCGTAGGAAAACCTGCATTAAATCTCGTCTATGTGACTCCAGATCCGGTGAAAATACTAGTATATCATCAATGAAATTGTCTTTACAATGTTCAAGTCCACATAATACCTGATCCATAACTCTTTGAAAATAGCTCGGTCCACCTGTAAGCCCGAATGGCAATACCTTAAACTCATAAAGTCCCATTCCAGGTCCTGGAGAAAACGCTGTTTTTTCACGATCCATTTCCCTAATGGGTATTTGCCAATACCCAGAATTCAAGTCAAGTTTTGTGAAGTATTTCATTCCGCTTAGTTTGTCCTGAACCTGATCCGGGAGCGGCAGCGGATATGCATCTTTCTGAGTTACTTTGTTTAAGTTTCTATAATCAATACAGAATCGTATACTTCCATCTTTCTTCTCAACTAACACCGGTGGGGCAAGCCAGGGACTGCTTGAAACTTGTATAACGTCTTTACTCAACATCTCTCCAATCTGAGACTTCATCTCATCTTGATAGGCTTGTGGAATCATTCGCGGGGGAACTTTCACCGGAGCTGCATTACCTGTACGGACAGGAAAGGGATCGACCTTTGCCACGCCAGGTAGAGTAACAAATAAATCTTGAAACTTCAGTACTATCCCTGAGAACTCTTCTTCTGTGTCTGGGTACTCAATCGAAGGTGAGCAGTCATACCTAGGAATTGCCCCCAAACACTCCCAGTCTTCTTCTTGTTCTTGATCTGTCGATCTTAAGACTGCATAAGATCCTGGACATTTTTGTTCATCATGTATTGGACAAGTGTGATTCACGCGTTGCGGACTATCTTGCGAATCCAAAGACTTTACTATACCAAGGTTTGGTCCAGTAGCAACTCTATTAAAAAAATCCAGGTTAATTTGATGCCTTGCTAAAAAATCCACGCCCAGGATGCAATCCGTTATTAGAGAAGGTGTTATTGTGAATTTTTGTGGCGAATGAAGTTTTCCAATTTTAATTTCCAATTCTACTTCACCCAAGGATTCCATTGTATTTCCAGAAGCAGTAAATGACAACTGTTCCGTAGGGGTAGTTCTTGCATTCTTGACTTTCTTAAATATTGAATTCGAAATAAGGGATACCGATGAACCACTATCCAGCATAACGTTACAATTAGTATTTCCGATCTTCGCTACAACCTTCAATGGTTGAGTAGGTTGGCACAAAGCTACAATTGATTCTCTGGAGTACTGATTTATGGATTGAGCCATATTTAATATCTCTGGGACCTTGTTTCGGCTCTCCCAACAAGTCCCTGAGAGTTTAAACTTTGTCCAGTCGCGGGTTCGGTACAGTATCTCATTATATGTCCTAATTGATTGCAATTGTAACAACGCACTTGTGTAATTCGACGTTGACTACTCGGCTGGTTCGTAGATCGTCTCGAACTTGGACAGATTTGAGCGTAATGTCCTCTTCCTCCACACACGTAGCACTTAGCATAGCCAGATTTCTTATTTTCGACAAAGGATCGTCCACCTACTCCTCTCTGTACCGCACACGTGATTTCATCAGATGTTACCCCCAACTTTTCGGTAATAACCTTAACCGCTTCATTGATAGCCGCTTGTGAAATGTTTTTTTCACTCGCTTCTTTATTCGCGGTTTCCGCTTGCAAATTATCTATCGAAATCCTAGAGCTAATAACAGCCACCTCTTCAGAGCTTCGAAGTGACGCCTCTTCATGCATCCGAATCACTAATTGAGCCCGTTTCATTGCATCCTCGCTTGTTTTGACATCTGGAGATGTGCGAATGTTTTCGTAAACATGTCTGGGCAATCCACGAATGAACTGTTCAAATAGGAGCTGTTCTTTGGCCTCTAGGATCATTTCTGGAAAGGCTCTTTTCAGTAGCCTTTTCAGTTCGTAGAGATATTTTTGAGGAGACTCTCCAGGGTAGATCCGCCGTTCGTGAAATTCACTTAACGAAGTGAATTTAATATCTTCTGGTTTAAACGCTTTTTGTAGAGCAGCTTTAATGTTGCCATACTCTCTTTCATCATTCTCAAGAGACTTGTACACTTCAAGTGCCTCTCCCTTCAGGCAAGTTGCTATCATCAGGGCTTTCTTTTGAATTGACCATTCGTTGGCCAGAGAACAAATCTCGAAGTGGTCCATAAAATCGTCAATATCTCCATTCTCAAATTTGTCAACTTGTACAAACTGAGCCATATTTAAACTACAACCACTCTCTGCTACCAATATAACAGTATAGTATAGAAATAGAATAGTTTAATAACAGTTACTTAACGATATTTACAGGTTTCCTATTATGTAGTCTACGAGTATAATAACTGATCTGGTTGCTTAACAATTTACAATTATGAATATTGCTATACAAGCAATAAAGAACAATTGACCGTTGAAAGCTGATCGTGTTAATTATCCTTCTTTTTATTCGTTGCTCTGTCTACCTACTACCAACAGGCATGTTCCCACCCTCCTTAATTTAAATTCTAGGAAGGTTGTGGTTAATACATTAAATCAAATATCCGACCTGCTTGATTTCAACTGTGTCGATATAGCCGATGCCACAGATTCATGGCTATCAGAGATGGGCCCTTCATTTATTAGTAATTATTACTACAATTGAGGGATAATCTTGTGAGAGGAGGGAGAGAGTGGAAAGGAAGGCGGCGAAGTACTTACCTAAATTAGAGAAACATTCTGTGAAACAGGCTGAAGTATTTAGAAGTGGTGATGTTGAGTCTCTATGGGCGTTGGTTAGGGACAGAGAACTTACTTAACGACACCCCACCTGAGGAATTACCCGCTCAGACACGTTGTCTGAAGGTCAACTCGCGAAATGACAGAACTGGACAATAATATATTCAGTGTTATTCACCAATATGAGTAGTACTTTGTATTGTGAGCCATATCATATGGACTCGCACATACGTCTTACTCTGTCCATAATACCTTCCTATTCGGACAACCTTCCTTTTTTCAGTTTGAGCGAGGCAAAACGGTTACCCTTGTCACAAAGAGGAACAGTCTGTGTAATAAAGAGTCTCTATCACTCCCTACCCAACTTTCACCAGACCATGGCCTACTATATTATACGGCTATATAAGTCAAGTATTTGCTCATTTAATGTCCAGGCAAGTCTTTACTTTCTGATTGCTCTTAAATATAATCACCTACAGTCATGGAATCAATTAGACTTAAATATTCAAATAGACTGGAAACATCTAGAACACTTTTGGTAATGATTTCTCGCGGGATTTAACCGCAATGATATAATCAAATATACATACCCATATATGGTAATTATTACTCTATACTACTGTATTTAAATAATTCAAAAAATTAGAAAATGAATACATTTATTTTTTTCTATTTGCAACAAGAAATACAAGAATTATAAGTAATGGGAGAAGGTACACAATTAGATTTTCTGGCGTTTGTTGGATTTAAATGCGGAAACCTGATCTTTACGGCGGGTTTCACTGATCTATTCCTTCCTCATGTACTATTAAATTTAACACAAGATTATTTGGACAGATCACAAATTGCTATGCACAATTGACAACATGCCAAATGGTTACTGGAATTAATATAGTACTCATTTTCAATTTTATTTATTTATTTGAATAGTATAGAGTAGACTATAGAGTATAATTTCCATATATGGGTATGTATATTTGATTACGTCATCGTGGTTAAATCCGATGTGAAATCTTTCTCAAAAGTATTTTAGATGTTTCTAGCGTATTTGAAAACTTAAGTTTAGTTTATACCATGACAATAGGTAATTCATTTTACGAGCAATCAGTAAGTAAACACTGGCCTGGAAATGAAATGAGCAAATACTTCACTTATCTAGCCGTATAATATACTAGTAGGCCATGACTAGACACTAATGTGCCTCCAACCAACATGCCAGTTGAAGCAGAGGCGGCGCCAGGATTTTCAGGTAGGGGAGCTTTGGGGGGGGGCCAGGGAGTATTTTAGGGGGGGGCACACTGTACAACATTGTTATTCTAGGGGGGGGCCAGCCTCAAAAAGGTGGGGCCATGGCCCCCCCCTGGTTCCGCCACTGAGTTGAAGTCTAGAGTTTTTCAAAGCTCAACAGCTTCCATCATTAGTCAACACCTCCCACCAAACAGGTTAGGCGCCACGCTACTGATAAGCCTTAGGCTACTGATCACTTCCGCTACCGTGAACTGGGGTGACTTAGGCCCATGGGTTTTACTTTGGCCTAAGGAATAGTAAATTCAGGAAATTATTCAGATCAATCATATACCAAGTATAGACGTAGTTACTCCTTAAGATATGTCAGTGCTCGATATGGAGCAAGCTCTTCCACCCTGTAAGGAACAATAGCATTTGCTGTTCAAAAATCTAAATACACAAATTTAATAAAGAAAAGTCAAACAAACAAAAGAAATAACAAATAACAATCAATGCTGTGAGTGACACATGAGAAGATTCCATGAATATAACTGTAGTTGTACTGAGATATGATATTTCAGAGTCTCTGTAGACAGTTATCCTCTCCATATTACAGACGGTAATGAGTCCTGATTCCTCTACGAATATTCCAGTTGGATGGAAGATCTGTCCCAACTCAAATCCCTTTTCTGAGAAATTGTTCATAGATGTTAAAATTTCTATGAATAATTGTCCATATGTATATGTTAAACACCTTTATAGCACTGTCCCAAAGTCTGATATATAAATTCCTGAAACCATGGGAACCTGTTCTGTTTGTTGGTATGGTAGAAAATAGGTTTCAATGGGTACTATTTTTGTATCCGAAGAGTGTCTGTGTCCATGAATTTGAGAGTTCCATGGTTTGAGAGTTCCAACAAATAAAGTATATTGATTAGCAGTGCAGCAGAATTTGGGTATCAAATGGAAGTTTCGAATTGGATGCGGTGTACATTAATATTTCATTCCATGACAAGGTATATTTCATGAATGCATCGTGGAATCCTCAAATTCTGTTAGAGAAACAGGTCAGCTGTTTCAAGATAACTCCATCCAAGTGCTTCGAAATCACTAACTCTGTAGCTTGTGACTAAATGCACCCCTTCACCTACTTATTGTCCTAGTAGTTTGTACAAAGACAGAGCGCTTAGCAGACATAATATCGATTATGTCTTACACATTTACTATTATCTATTACAATGGGAGTTAAGTGAAATAAGATGGAGGGGGTATCCACTACCACTACTAGTACAAAAGTCCTGCGTTCAATTCGTTCAGTTCAAGTTCAATAAGTTCGTTCGTGAATCTTTAATTCCCCGGTGCACTGTTGTAAAATCGTGATGTGCCGACCGGCCGTAGCCGCTGTCTTGAACAGAGTTTAGTGATACTGATTTAAAATATTTCCCGCAGGTGTGAACATAGACGGTATGTCGATGTGCACCTCGGTATACGACTTTCGATATCAGTCGAGTCCGCTTAATAGAGCCACCTCGGGACCAGGTTGTTTTGATCCGATTAAACGGAGAAACCGATTAACCGAAAATATTGTAAGCAAAACTGTAATTCTGCCCTATAAATCCTGTGAAATTTTGACCCGATTAAGCGGAGAAACGATTAACCAGTGGCTCTATTAAGCGTAGTTGACTGTATGCTAAATTACCACAATGACGAAGCAACTTGCGATATTTTTGTTGTTTACTGTACAAAACTATAAACAGTAGAAAATTGTTACTATTACAAATGCTGTTAAGTGATGTCGTCTGGATCCTATTTCATTTCCTATCAAATCGGACGATGGATTCGTACTTATTTTCGGTTTAAGATTTTGCTTAGTCATCATATATTCGGAAAATATACGGGATCCTGAAGTGGATTATCACTAGTATTTCTCTTGTCAAGTTTCTATTAATACACAATGTGAGAAGACTATATATAATAGAAATAGGGAGCAACTATGGCAAGCAGGATATTATACAGCCATTTGTAATTACGCTCCTAATCCTTGGTCTGATCCAATTTTCATACGCCTAAATCACAAATTAATGTTACGGTATAGGAGAAGATTTTAAATTTTCGCGATCCTAAATTAAAATTTTCTCCAAACCATACTCCAAAAGGAGCGTCTCGCGCACCTGGATAATTCCTTGATGGAAAGGGAGGACCACCACGGGATGGCAAGGGGCCTGTTAGGGCTGACAGGCCGCTCATCAGATGAACCTGACTCTGTCAATAACTATACATATAATGCAAATTTAATATAAACTTGATCGGAAAACTTTAATTGATTAATTCATTGAATTATATAATGGTTGATAATCTTGTAGCGTTAGAAATTTATTTTTGGAGGAAAAGAACTATAAACATAAAAAAGTAGGGCAATCTGATAAAATTCTCCAGTTTCCTAGAATGTAGAAAAATATGGAAAAGGAGCCCAATAGAACTCGTTCCAACATCTCTGCTCTTCTTCTTGGGATATGTGTATAATATCCGCAATAGAATGATATCATAAAACAAAATCCGCCTTGATAAAATTTTCTACCAAGGTGGTCTTTCTTGGGGTTAGCCTTTGACCTTGGGATTATGGTAAATAATCCCATCTAGTAGTTAGGAAATATCTAAAAATTCAAATATGGAGGCATAGTTTAAGTCATAATGAAGAAGTAAATACCAAGAAGTAAATACCAAGAAGTAAATATAGTGAGGTGTATGAAAATATAGTAGACTAGCGCTTTAGGCCTATTGGTTCTAGATAGGTGGTCCAATTGTAGAAATTGTAAGGATCCCAATATCACTGGATTGATCCCGATATCGCTAGCGAGTTAGGGATCCGAGGCAGTGATGTGCTCCGTTACTCAGTAACGGTAACGGAGTAACGGTAACGGGCGTCGCTGAGTAACGGTAACGGAAAAAGTAACGCTAACGGACATCCGTTACTTTTAACTAGTTACCGTTATCTTTAATCAGTTACTCTTCCATTACATTACCTAACACTGTTACTCAGGGTTTTTCTTAAGTCCAATCTTGGTGTAAAATTTGCCACCAAGATTTTTTGGAGTTACACCACGATTCGGGTCTGCCGCAGCCGCTGCAGTGTTGAGTTATACCAAGGCCTCAACCTTAAAAAAACCCTGCGATACTACGTTAAACATATTCCATTGCAGTTACTCGGTTGCTTTTAATGAGTCACCGTTACATTAAGGTAACGGTAACTAATTAAGGACATACCTAATTTCCGGAACGGAACGGTATGGAACGGTACCATTCCGGAAAATCAAAGTACCTAAATTACGGAACGGTACCATTCCGGGAAATCTAAGTACCTAAATTCCGGAACGGGATAGCCCCCCAAGGTATTGGTTATTATAGACTTTAGAAACATTTGGTATTGCATCCTGACATACTATTTTGTACTAAATGTTCTAAATGATGAAGATAAATTGAAACAAACTGGAGTAAGCGCGTTTAGGGACCCAGGGGCCGAAATAGCTAACCTATTGTTTTCTTGTGGTGCCCTAAATCACTAGCGAAATAGGGATCCCGCGTTTTGCATAGAGTGAGTATATTGTTATAGTCTAATCAAACTTTAGTTGATCTATACCGCTCAAGTACCTAAATTAACAATGTAAATAAGTTTAAAATAACGGACCCAGGGCTTCACTTAGGGGATGGCTCTCGCCATCCCTTGTACCCCCTACCTTACAGCGTGCTTCCGCGCGCGGTCACATCCTCGCCATCCCTTATTCCTGAAAACCATAATTTTGCCATCACTTGAGTCAATGTCTAAATGAAACCCTGGTATCCAGGCTTTCATCCAGGAAAAATTTCCCGCGGGCCTAGATTAAGTTTGAGCTCGCTCACACGCGCCTAAAATACTCAATTTGTATTACGTCTATGGGAGCATCTCTCGATTTTCGCGCGCCTAGAAAAGTTTCTTTTTGAAATTACGCGCCTGGAGGCGCGTCGCATACGCCTGGATGAAACCCTGCTGGTATCCCTAACTATACCACCTTGTACTTGTCTACAGTCTACACATCCAACACGTGTCACCTGACTATGTCTTGCTCCAATAATAATATAATATTATTAGGGGTCTCTGCCGGGTGCAGCCCCACAAAATATTCAGATCCTTTGACCAGCAACCCGATTTTATTAACCCGCTCCCCGCAGAGGTCTAGTCCATATCACCAGGGGCGCCGAAACGGGGGTGGAAGGGTGGGTCTTGACCCACCCTAAAATTATTTAGGGTGGGTTTAACCTACCCTATTTATGCTCAATATTCTCAATATTATTTAAAAATTACCAAAGTAATTTATGTTAGCTCAAGATAAATTTTCTTTTAGATTTGTTTAATTTAGTCACCATATTGTTTCTTAGTTCAAATTACAATCGGAATCTATACAAATATGATATGTTATCTATAACACCTCTCAAAGTATCGAATTAGTGTTTATATATAATTTTTCTTTGTTATTCTTTAAAAGTTCAAATTGTATTTTAACTCAAGTTACTAATCTGAATTATTTGATAAAAGCTAGATTTGTTGGAGATGAAAAGGCTGAATACTTACTGGGAAAGCCAACCAAAAAGAATTATTACTAAAAGCGAAGATTGTCTTCCGCTTCAGAGTAATAATCAACAGACTCTTTGCATGTCTTCCTCAACACCATTAGCAGAAAGTCTGTGTTCTAATCAAGAAGCCTCGGATCTCGATGTTACTTCCATTTCATCATTACCTAATTTTGAATTACATGAAGATTCGAATCTACCAATTGATGGTAAAGTCTTGAACAAAACACCAGGAAATTATTCCATTAAGTTTACTTGGTTTCAGTATATTTCGGGTGAAAAGGGTCAACCCTTTGGCGGTTGTAAAATATGTATGTGGGCCATCAAAGAAGATAAACTACCACATAATAGTAGGATTAACAAGACGGTGATCCAATCTACTTTCTGTATAGGAAAGTTTGTTGGTTGGAAGAATGCTTACACTAAGCTTCCTCGTCATGAGCGTTCAGAGATCCATCTCCTTTCCCAAAATGCTTGGGATAGTATGGAATGTAATCTCTCTATAAAAGCTAAATTAAGCTCGCAATATAATAACCAATTAATCCAGAATACTTCGATATATAGGGAGGTCATCAGGAACCTAAGATGGCTAGTAACTCAAGGCCTCGCAATACGTGGTAAAACAGATGAATCGTCAAATTTTCACAGCCTACTTAAAATGTCTTCTGCAAATTTCAAGCCACTTAAATCTTGGATGAGCGGAGTAACTAATCCTTCCCGTAGGTGGTTGGGCCATGAGGTGGAGAATGAGTTGATTGAAATTATGGGAGACACAATCGTCACCATGATAGTAGAGAATATTCAAAAGTCCCATTTCTTTGGGATAATGATAGACGAGACTGCAGACAAGAGCAATATTGAACAAGCATGCCTTTCAATCAGACATGTGAATCCTGAAACTTATGAAATATATGAAGACTTTGTGGATATATCTGCAGTTCACAGTACCACAGGCGCGGCACTCTTTGACAACTTAATTACTACTTTGAGTCGCCTCTCTCTTCGTATTGAAGACTGCAGAGGCCAAGGATATGATGGTGCAGCAGCAATGAGTTCTATCAAGGTTGGACTCAGGGCTCGACTACAATCAGTCGTTAAAACTGCAGTATATACTCATTGCTTTGCACATCGGCTTAATTTGTGTTTAAAAGATGGGATCGCATTAATAAATCAACCTGGGCTCAAAAGTGAATTAGAGGGTGCCTTTGAAACAATTAGGCGCATATCGAACTTTGTGAGAGATAGCCCTCAAAGGATGGCTGCTCTACAAAACTTCATAGACGAGTCCCCAACTATAGCTTCTGCTCGCCTTCGTCCCATTTGTCCAACACGTTGGAGTTTGAGATCAACAGCCACAGATTCACTCTTGAAAGCATATGAACCTTGTCTAGACTGGCTAGAGAGTTGTAAAGATAATATGACGCTCAACGTCTCCTTCCGTTCCAATGCCAAATCACTCTTATCTAACATGGAGAATTTCACCTTTTACTTTTGTCTTAGATTGTTTTCTAAAGTTTTTTCTCTTACAACACCAATTCATCTAAAATTACAAAACAAGGAGTGCACAATATCCAGAGCACGTGACATGGTAGTTGGTGTGAAATTAATCCTTATTTCATGGTTATCTGAAAGCAATGCAGTTAATTACTTTTCAGACTGTTTCGAAGAGTCTAAACGTCTTAGATTAGATTCCCCTAGTGTGCCCCGCTCAGCTTCGCATGGTCGCCGCCGCTCAACTTCAAATTGGGAATATATAGGAGAGCAAATGGATGCTGTCACTGAATTCCACAGTAATATATATAAATCCTTTATTTCTTCCATCGTTCAGTCGCTTGAAAAAAGATTCGAAAGTGATGGTTTCTCAACTGCTTGTAAAGTTGAAAACGTGCTATTGGGTAAATATTCAGCAGAAGATATTATAATTATTCAGGATTTGTACAAAACAGATATAGTATCATCCAGGATTCTGTCTGAATTGAATACTTTTCACCAATACGCGAAGAGCATTCAGAAAACTCTTAACAATATCAATGATGTTAAAATACTACTTGTCAAGGATAACAACGCAGCATGGTGTCCTCAGATAGCCATTTTACTCCGTATCCTCTTGACGATGCCGGTTACATCGGTCGAATGTGAGAGGAATTTTTCAGCCTTGAATCGATTAAAAACTGTGTTAAGGACAACAATGGGCCATAATCGGATGCGTTCTCTTATGATTGGACACATTCATAAAGAAATTCTTAATACTATCCCAGTAGATGTTCTCATGAAGAAATTTATTAAAGCAAATAAGCAACGAGAATTGACTTTCGCAGATCCAGGAACGTAATATTTATTTCTGTGATATAGTATTTTTGAGTTATGAAGAGTAGATACTAGACTAACTAGACAGTAAATTAGTAAACTTAAATTTGATTTTAAAAATAATTATATTGGGCGGCCGAAATATGTATACCAAGTGACCCACCCTGATATGAATGAGTTCCGGCGCCCCTGCATATCACTGGATTGATTCCTACATTTAACGATTTGGACTAAGCGGACCCTGAAACGCTAGTGATTTAGGGCTGAGGGTAAAGAAATAAAAATAGGAATTTAGACGGGAAAGGAAGGTTGGAAATTGGAATCACATCAATCACTATTTTGGTTTACTCGGGGTCTCGGTAGGGTATCGTATCCACGGGATTGCAGATATCTTTCGATAGAGGTTTAACTGAAAGGGAGGTATCTTTACTGGAAATTAGGGATCAAAATTAACTGAATCGAAAATTCCGGAAAATAGGCATTTAAATTTCCGGAATAATTTTGTTCCGGAAATTAGGCATTTATAATTTCCGGAATCGAATATTCCGGAAAATAGGCATTTGAATTTCCGGAATAATTTCGTTCCGGAAATTAGGTATTCATATTTTCCGGAACCGTTCCGCGCAATTCCGTAATTTAGGTACTTTGATTTTCCGGAATGGTACCGTTCCATACCGTCCCGTTCCGGAAATTAGGTATGTCCCTAATTAAGGTTAAACGGAGTAACTGAACAAAAGTAACGGAGTAACGGTAACGGGAGATATAAAGTAACGGAGTAATGGAAGATTTAGTAACGGAGCACATTACTGATCCGAGGGAGCACTATCTCGCTAGCGTTTGGGGGCCAAGGACCCAAACGTTGGGTCCCTAAACACGCATACAGCGGTCTTAGTCATTTCAAATATCACTGAACATGGTTATTATAATATTTTGAGTACAACTATAGTATTGTAACGGATATACACTTTATAAAGACGAGTCTTTCTTAATGAACCATAATACACAATAAAAAAGACGAGTCTTTCAATATGCACATAATATTCTTGTACAATACTATAGTTGTACCGGATATACTATGTCTTCAAGTAGATTGGAAGCCTATTTGGGCACAATAAATAGTATTTAATCAGGAAATTAATAATCCTGAATTTTTTCTAAAATTTATTCGCGTTAATTTCATGTATTAGAAAATGTTCAGCTCCAATTCGCGATAATTTCATGGCGCGTTAATTTCCTATAATAAGGTAATAGGTGATGAATCAACATTTTTCTGTGTAGGTTGGGTGTTGACCCAACGCTATCGCGCAAATTCGAAAATATTCGAAATATCGAATTGTCAATATTGCAAAACACATTTTTTGACGATGTCATGATGACTTCGAGGTGTTAAAATTTAAAAGGTGTTACGCGCCATAAGGAACAATTAGTGAACTGGAAGTTTGTTTCTATCTTGTATCATCATTAAAGATATTTCACTAATTAGTATTAATAATTAATAATCCGGTACAATACTATAGTTTTACCACATCTGAAATATGTAGCTCGGGAGTTTGTCCATCCATTGTATAATTTTGCTAAATAGCAGGAAATTAAGGTCATGGAAATTAACTTTCCATGAAATTATCGCGAGGAAATTAACGCGATTTGGAGAAATTCGCGTTAATTTCATGGCGCGTTAATTGCCTATAATAAGGTATATTCATACTGAATAACTGAAATTAGGATATCTCTGAAATAATGTGGGTTAGAGAGAAACTTCCAACACACTAAGGGCTGTTACCTCCGAAACATTTTTCCGAAAAGGTTTACCATCTTTATAGTGATGATGACAAGACAAAAACATCTAAATTGCACTATCAACCGACCCACGACCAAGTATAACGCCTCCAGAGGAAACATGCTATCGGCACAACTTTTATTTTATATTTTTATTGTTGTTTACAGAAATAGGTAAACAAATTAATTAATGAAGATTATGAACCTAGAAGCTAGTTTCAAACGGGGATTATATATAAACAATTATGCTGATTACGAATTTAAAGTCTACAGTTATCCGTCGCGAAACGACCGAGACCAAATATATTTCGTATATATTTATGAATATACTACACGTATCTAGATTATTAACGCTACCTACGACTACTTGAGAATGCTTGTGATGGGTAAAAAAAAAGGACTTGACGGACTCAATTCAATTAGTGCTTCAGTTCCTATAACATACTATATAGTAATTATTTTATAAAAAAAATCATAGATTTTCAAAATAGTTTTGACACAAATATGTAAATACATACTTTCCGTTGCTATAGTAACTAAGCAAGAGATTTTCCTAGTAGAAAATGACGAGAGCATGAATTACTTTGCTTTTAACTCGCAACGCGTCAAATCAATATGCGTTCGATACGGGTACCCGCCAAAATCTCCAATTTTGTCAAAATTAATTTAGTTAATTAGAATATTAATATATTAGGTCCAATTACGTATGGAATTTGTACTTTTTTGGGATTCTTGGCCTTATAACAATTTGAATTAATAAAAAAGTTAGAAAACGCTCTGCTATTGTTTTACATATATATGTATACTACATAACCCCCAAATTTATAGTTTCTATTATAAATACTTTCGGAGTTCACTAGATTCTCTCATATTCAGTATTGCAATAAATTTATTTGGAGATAATGAGGAAGAAAGACAAATTCAAGACAAATACATGCAATCTAAGGTTACTAACACAAATATATCTAAGGATCTTGCTCTTCACAGTCGAAACACTGGAATGGTTCATCTCCTACTTCCTTCAGGGTCACTTTCATGCACCTAGCGTGATACCACTGGTCGCAGAATTCGCAAAACACCCAGTCATCGGTCTTCCGCTTTCTTCCGATCGGACAATTTCGCAACTGGCACTCTTCGCAAACGGTGTCTGATCCGTCACCAGTGGACGCTTTTGCAACGGCTTTCTTCGCAGGGGTACTCGATGAAGCTTCACTACCAAAGGCTTTGGACTTATACTTTGCCCCAGCCTTTTCCCGCCTGCGTCTGGAAGATTCTGCGGTCAGAAACTGGGACTGGAGTAACCTTCGTCTCCTCTTCTGGGTTTCAGAGACAGCTTTGATACGACACCGGTTGCGTTCTTTGTCCTTTCTCGCGAAATAGAGCAAGGTCTTATGTGAACAGGCTACTCCTAAGTTGGTAAGCACGCTAGCCAGAGACATAGAGCCCTCGTTGAAAGTGGTGACCGCCAGCGCTGCAGAGGCTTGGAGGGACTTCTGGCCGACACGCTTGATTTTCGGCGCGTTATGCCATAGGACGGAGTGCAGAGATTCATTCGCGTTCTGCGTCTTGCCAAGGGTTACGGCGGAACATAAAGCAATGCTCGCGAACTTCTGAAAGACATCCAAGAGGCGAGCCAGTTCTGGTGCCGTGAGGTATGGGGCCCGGAGATTCACCGGTGAAATTGTGTCGTCATCCTTTACTTCAGCAATATTCTTCCCCATATAGCACCACGAATCTCTGGTATGAGGACAGTTATCATGGTTCTCAACAAGGTGATCGGCAAGGACGTAGAGAGCTTTCTGTATTTCTTCAGGACTCTTTCCCCTGTTCTGTACAATAACCAGCCCACTGGTTGGAGTTTATGACTAGTTATGTGGCCAAAAAATTCAAATATGATAAATCTGATTTTGCCAGTTTCTTAGGAATTGGCAGAGGTGTCTATAAACAAAAAGTTAACTTTAGAACAAAAGATTTTTTTTTCTGGAAAAATGGGAAAATAGTAGTCGTAGGTAGCGTTAAATCTCGATTTTTGTTTGTGTTTGTGTGTGTGTTTGCCCGGATTGTATTAAGTGATGGGGGAATAGGATCCGCATTTATAATTTTGATAGAAACTAACTTCCAAATGTTAATATTTGGTAAACAAGTATGCTGAACACGAATTTCGCGTTTAAAAATTTATAATATGAATATTTGTTGTTGTTCAGTTTACACAAAATAGGTAAACAAATTAATGAAATTCAAAATCAACCTAGAAGATTGCTTTCAACGGGTATTATAGGTAAACAAGTATGCTGGACACCAATTTCGCATTTCTAAAGTTATAATGTGTGTCAAAGTAATTTTTGAATTACTAATATGATCAAACACCCCTTCGTATTGAGTCTTTACTAGTAAATCAGCAATGCGAGGAGAAGTTTTGAATAGGGAAACTCGCATGTCGTGAGAAATAACCAGCCGGTTACGATAATTTTTTTAATTTGTACCAAGGTAGATTTAGCAATGCTCAATATTCACACCACTCCCTGTCCCGTACACCCCGAGCCTTGCTCCGACCACCCCAAGGGGTCCATGCACCCCAGGTTGGGAACCACTGTACTAGGGTATGCTCGCCCTTGTAATATTAGTAGCCTATTCTCAACGTCCAAAGTTCTGGGATATCGGAGAGAGTTCTGATTACCTAATTATTATCAGTAAACTCTTTGGACTTTTAACCAGTATTTTAATGCAAATGGTTTGAGTACTTAATTCCTTAATTTTGGAAACTAAACCAACCCGAAAAGGGAGTTCTAATCCTGCAATATATAAATCAGAAACCTATCAATACATTATAATTAAATAATAAATCTAACATGACCCAAAATACTATAAGAGAAATCGATTATATTATTGTTGGTGCAGGTATAACCGGATTATACTGCGCATATAAAATGGCACAAAAAGTAACAAATAGTATTACTGTTCTAGAGAAATCCGACCGCGTGGGTGGGAACCTAAAGAGTGAGTTTGTAACAATTAACGGTCATACTATAGTGCAAGAAGAAGGAGGAATGCGATTTTATCCAAATAATCGTGTCTACAACTTGTCAGAAGAACTAGGTCTAGGACATGGGTGGGCAAACTACGGCCCGCGGGCCGGATGCGGCCCGCCTACGATATTTAACCGGCCCGCTTGACCTCAACAGAAGTCCATATTTTTGGTAGTCTAGGCCACATAAAGCATACCTGCCAACCTATTTGAATCATATCCCTATACACATAGGCGTCGGACCCACCCGGTCACCCGGCATGGGCCGGGCAGCCCGAAGGGTTTACCCGGCTCTACCCGGCCCATGCCCGGCCCATAGTTGTGTTAGTGATGCCGTGAATGTAGCTGGCCCCAGAATCGATTGGGCCGGCCCCGGAGCCTTCGGGCCGCGTGGCCCGAAGGGCCCACGGGCCCATTTCCGACGCCTATGCCTATACAGGGCTCCAATTTCCCCCTGTACATTGGCCAAAATTCCTATACATCCCCAAAAATATCTCGCTCGCTGCGCTCGCTCGTCCAGGGATTTACTATACACTTGAATAAATATAGAAACAACGTGCCGCCTTTATGTAGTCAATGCAGAATGCATGGCAGAATATACTATCACTCCTGTAGACATTTTAGGCATTATTTACTCATACTTAGTAAATTAAAAATCCCTATATAAATGGAATAAATCCCTGTACGCCTGTATAGAATGGCCAAAATGGTTAAAATTATTTTACTGTGCAGGGATCCCTATACGATTGGCACGTATAATATAGTTTATCATAATTATTCCAAGATCACTATTGACAGATGAATACCTTTCTCAGCTTATGTGTATTGCTACTTCAGCCAGAGAACCAAATTTTGATAAACTAATAAAAACGCAGGATCAACTGCACAACTCCCACTAGTTCTTTATACTTCCTAATATGTCATTAAATTAGTTTATACTTCTTCAGTATCATAGTTTATTTCCCATTAATGCTACTGCAAATCAAATAAAAAATGAGTTAAATAGGAAATGTTCACTCTCAGGCCCGAAACGCTATGACATTTAGCAATTTTGGCCCGCGGACTAAAAAGTTTGCCCACCCCTGGTCTAGGAGATGATATTGTTATGATGAAGAATGGGTGTGACAACAACATCAATTACTTCAGGGGTTGTCGATTCACTGAAGCAAAGGCAGATAACTACTTGTGGTACACATTATTTGATACTGGGTTGAAAGATAAAGAAAAACCTCCGTTTCAAATTTTGAATGACATTTTCTTCGAAGTAATGAAAATGAACAATGCAACAGAGATCCCGAGAACTCTAGAAGAATGGGAGATAGTAAGAAATTGGACAGTTAAAGATAGGTCAGGAGTAGGTATACCCTTATGAATGGACTTTCCAACAACTTCTTCTACATTTTGAATATAACCTCGAAACTATCAAAATGATGGAGTATTCGATGGGGTTTGAAGGCTTGTTACGTCGAGAGTGGAATTCGACATGTGGATTTCAATGTAATCTCTCCTTCACGCTCGATCATCCGCCTTTTCATACGCTCAAACATGGCTTAAGCCAGATTCCATTAGCATTGTATGATAGAATAACTCAAAATAGTGTCCAAGTGGAATGTAATGCAGAAGTGACCACAGTATCCTTTTGTGAAGGGAGATTTCCAATCATGGTTGAATATGTAGACAAAGATGATAATCTTAAAAAGGTGGTTTATTGCAAGCAACTGATACTCGCAATTCCGCAAATGTCCCTAATTGAATTAGCTAATAGTAACCATTGGATGAAAGAATGTCCTAATTTTAATGGATACCTCAATGCAATAATTTCTCAACCAATCACCAAAATTTGATTATATTTTGAAAAGCAATGGTGGAAAGATTTGGGATTCTCACATGGAACATGTCATACTGACCTGAGAATTGGAAATATTTATATTTTTACTCCCATTGATACACATGGAAATGAGTTTGCAGAGGATTCATTTATCGTACCTGGTTCACTCATGATTTACTGCGATTGCGAATCATCGTTATTCTGGCATTATCTCCAATCCACTGGAAGTGTGTATACACCTTCAATTCAACCTCCCAAAAATTATGTTCTAGCTACGACATGTTTAGTAAATGTTGTAATGAATCAATTGAATAAAGTATTTCAGTTCCCAAATGCGGGCAGTCAAAAGCCAAAAACTGGAACAGACCAACCAATCACACTTTTGTTGCCTGTTTTGGCAACTTACACATACTGGGGAGATAAAGAGTTCGGAGATTCTACTCACGCATGGAGGGTCGGTGTGAATGAGAGTTTAATCTCTCCTAGAATGTATACTTTGTTAGGAGATCGTATTGGAATAATCGGAGAATCGTATTCTATTGCACAGGAGTGGATAGAGGGAGCACTGCATCATACTGATGGTTACTTGAGGGATGTAATTAAATTGAATCAGTAACTGAGGACTTCTCAACTGGCTACCCAACCGCCAGTTCTCGGAGGCTTCTCTTGTAGAATAGTACTAGTATATCTTTCATATGAAATCACAATGATTTTGGATTTGTTTGTTTGTTTGTTTGTTTGTTTGTTTGTTTGTTTGGAATTGATTGGGGAACTGGTAAGAGCTACATACTTGAAATTTGGGAGGGTGGTGGTAGATAAATACATATCTCGAAACATGTTTAAATATCTATTAACATTTTAACAACACCGGCGATTTCCAATTAATTTAATTTCTCCCTACATAAAATCTAAATTGGGTTCCACAAACCACTAGCGTCTGACTGAATGGTGGAAAATGGTGGGAAACATCCGAGAATGGTGGGAAATGGTGGAATTTCTGAATTTTCGTCGAAATAATTGAATGGTGGAAAGTGGTGGAATTTATAAAAATCTACCAAATGTTGGGGAACGACTGAATGGTGGAAAATGGCTGAATGGTGGAAAATGGCTGAATGATCGAAATGCTCATAAGGCAGCTCATAAGGTACATAAAGCATGCTCATATAAAAGTACATAGAGCATGCTCGTAATGATCAATGATTTTACCCTAGTATAATAATCACAAGGTTTCAGGGTTGTTATCAATCCGGCCGGCAACGGTGTGTGAATGAATGTCTGACTGGATTACGTTGCATGATGTAGTAAATGATTAAGTAAATTTAACAAATTGATTTATTTTAGGCACCGAAATTGTAGTACACAATAGGATTAATATTCCAGTTAGCAGTAACCATAGGATTAATGTCCCAGTTAGCAGTAACCAATAGGATTAATATCCCAGTTAGCAGTACACAATAGGATTAATATCCCAGTTAGCAGTACACAATAGGATTAATATCCCAGTCAGCAGTAGCCAATAGGATTAGACCTTTAACAATTGGCTTATATATGCACATTAGTACGTAAACACAAAATGCCGTGTAATTCTGGAACTAACACCTTTTAGTGGAACCCAGTATATTTTCCGAGGTCTTCCTTCGAAGAGCTTTCGATTGATATTATTTCGTCAGGATCGGGTAATGTAGCAAATAGTTACAGGGGCGGACGGACAGACGGACAGACGGACGGACCAAGCTTTCTTAATAATATCTATCTATCTATCTATATATTAAAAGAGGAATTGTTGTTTGTTTGTTTGTTTGGATGTTTGTCCGTAATTAATTGGAAAGACTACGAGTCCCAGAAAGCTGAAAATTTGTATACAGGGGTAATTTTGTACTGCGACAACGATCTATTGGTTTTTGAAACAAAATAACGGGATTATGACGTCACAGTTGCGAAAAACAGATATTTTGTACTAGCTTCCCAATTTTGATCCGATCTGTAGAAAATTCAAATCATTAGACGTACACTAAATTTCTACACCTGATAGCAGTTCACGAATTCCCATTTTACTTCTGATTGTGACACAGTTAATTAATTAGTCCCTGCACTAATCAACCATAAATAGTGTATCATACCAACACAGGTATAGCAAAGTGCAAGTGTGTGTTTGTGTGTTTGTCTGTCCAGAATTAATAGGAAAGACTACGAGTCCTAGAAAGCTGAAAATTGGCATGCAGGGGTAATTTTACACGCTGACAACGATCTATTGGTTTTCTAAGCTAAATAACGGGATTATGACGTCATAAACGCACATATTTGAGAATAATTCATTCAGTTTTTATTCGATTCGCCCACAATCTTCGATAATAACACAACATGCAATGAGACACACGTATACCAATTTATGGGAATGTGACGTCACGTAGGAGCTAATTTGGATACAGCTCTTACACTTTTGTTTCAATCGACAAATAATTTTGTCACGTTATAAAACAGAATGTATTGCATGTCTCTAGAAATTTTTATAATTTTCGCTTTTACTCTGAGCCAGGTGATAACAAAAATGTAACCTCCAATTGCTGCATCATTGCACATATTGAGGTTTATGATTTAATCTTCACCTACAATATTTCCGAAATTGCATACTTGATTAATCCAGTTTGGCTTCCATCAGTTTGTTTCTATTCGTGATGTATTTAGCTTACGTCAATCACATAAGTATGCTTTAATATTACCATCAATCTGATTTGTTTTGTTAACAAGAATGCGCTTAGAGTCTCTAATGCATTGTTTATTTATTACACCTATATTGGCTTCTACGATAATAAGACTATCAATGGAACCTAGGATTTCTACTAGAAATGAATTAAGTTAATTAAGTAATCTAAGATTTTGGTTCTGCTTAACGATGAGATTTATTATGTTAATTATTCCTATCGATTAAATTAAATATTCCTACCAATTAAATTAAATAATTCACTAACCCAGCTCCTGCAAAATATATATAGTTTATGGAGGGATGTATAAATGTTTATTACTATTAAATCAAATAGTTTGCAACCCTGAATGTACCTCTGCATAATAATGATTTAATGGTGAGAATAAGACCGCGAAGCGGTCTTATTCTCATCTTTAAACCATTATTATGCAGAGATTAAATCCAGAGTTGGTAAATTACTTTGCAATTTACTGAAATTAATTAATTGCGTATAATTTACCAACACATGTCTCAATTTATTTGAGCTAACAAGCTAACGTTTTAATATAGCTGAACGAGCTACCCTTAAGAATTATTGAGCTATCAATTAACTAATAATTATTAACTAATGAGCAATGAGAATAACTTACAAACATAATTTCCCAAAACAAATTACAGTTACTAATCAAAACCAAAAATGAATTTTAGGCACGGCACAGGTGAACTCATCATTAATATTATTGCTTTGGGGAGGGAAAGGCCGCGAAGCGGCCGTTAATTGTATTGCGTAGTGCCTAACACGAACGAACAAAAGTCGCGAAGCGACTTTTGTGAGAGAGTGATCCGTCGCGAAGCGACCGAGACCGAAGGGCTCGTATATTAAAAGCGGAATTGTTGTGTGTGTGTGTGTGTGTGTGTGTGTGGGGGGGGATGTTTGTCCGTAATTGATTGAAAAGACCATGCTACCAAGAGAGATGAAATTTGGTATATAGGAGTAGTTTGTCATAGCGACATGGGTCTGTTGATTTTCTAAGCGAAATATTGTGAGTATGACATCACACGGTAACATTTTCCTTAATAACTTTTGCAAATTTGAGTCGGTTAGTATAAATTTTATATGAAAATAGACAGCACATAATGGAACACCTTTATGAAAACTATCAATTTTTACAAACTTACATAGCGAAAGTTATTAGTTAAAATGTGTCCTATTATTTGTAGCACCATGTGGGTGATCTGATTTGTTTGGTTAACAAGAATGCACTTAGAGTAGTTAATTTCTTTGATGCATTGTTTATTTATTACACCTATATTGGCTTCCTATAATAAGACTATCAATGGGATTACGTAATTTCTAACCTAGGATTTCTACTAGAAATTAATTAAGTTATAAGTAATCTAGGATTTTTGGTTCTGCCTAACGATGAGATTTATTATGTTAATTATTGCTATCAATTAAATTAAATAATTCACTAACCCAGCTCCTGCAAAAAGAATTTTTATTAAGATGTAGAACTTTATTACTATTTATAAATCAAATATTTTGCAACCCTGGATTTACCTCTCCATAATAATGGTTTAATGGTGAGAATAAGACCGCGAAGCGGTCTTATTCTCATCTTTAAACCATTATTATGGAGAGATTACACCCAAGTGGAGAGATTACACCCAGTGAGTAAATTACTTTGCAATACAATTTACTGAAATAATTAATTGCGTATAATTTACCAACCACAGGTCTCAATTTATTTGAGCTAACAAGCTGAACCTTTTAATATAGCTGAACGAGCTATCCTTAAGAATTATTGAGCTATTAATTAACTAATAATTAATAACTATTGAACAATGGGAATAACTTACTCAACATAATTCCCCAAACAAATTACAGGAATCACAACCCAAAATGAATTTTAGGCACGCGTTATTAAGTAATAGTGTGTAATTCACTAGTCACAGGTGAAACTGAATAGTAATATTATAGCTTTTTGGGAAGGGAAAGGCCGCGAAGCGGCCGTTAATTGTATCGCGTAGTGCTTAACACGAGCAAACAAAAGTCGCGAAGCGACTTTTGTGAGAGAGTGATTCGTCGCGAAGCGACCGAGACCGAAGGGCTCGTATTTTTAAATCTCGATTGTTGTGTGTTTGTTTGTGTGTGTGTTTGTCCGGATTGTATTAAAGTGATGGGGGGAATAGAAACCGCAATTAATATTGGCATATAAACTAACTTCAAATGTTATAATAGGTAAACAAATGTTATAATAGGTAAACAAGTATGCTGAACACGAATTTCGCATTTTTAAATTTATAATATGAATATTTGTTTTTGTTGTTTACACAAAATAGGTAAACAAATTATGAAAATTCAAAATCAACCTAGAAGTTAGCTTTCAACGGGTATTATAGGTAAACAAGTATGCTGAACACGAATTTCGCATTTATAAATTTATAATATGAATATTTGTTGTTGTTGTTGACACAAATATGTAAACAAATTAATTAATATTCAAAATCAACCTAGAAGTTAGCTTTCAACGGGTATTATAGGTAAACAAGTATGCTGAACACGAATTTCGCATTTATAAAATTCTAATATGGGTGTTTGTTGTTGTTGTTGTTGTTTACACAAATAGGTCAACAAATTAATGAAAATTCAAAATCATAACGTCCCTTTCTACCATTTCCATGGTAGAAAGTGTGAGGAGTAAGGCCGCACAGCGGCCGTTAACTTGAGGTGCGTAGCACCGATCTGTCGCAAAGCGACCGAGACCGAAGGGCTCGTACGTATTATACGTATACCTTACTTATAGTATCGTGCTCACGGATTTGCTTTAAAACAACTTTCGGTTTAATCGTTGTTTTTTATTGTTAATCGATTCGTAGTATATGTAGTCTGATAGTATAAATTTCATTATTTGCTAGCATCTTGTATTTACAATAAGATTTAAAAATATCTACTGAATTTACTTCGGAAACATCCCTGGTTGATCATAGATTTAGCGTATAACATGTATTATACGTATTATACTCATTACGGGTATTAATCAACTTAGTTGCCAGGTAACTAGTTACCTTTAGTGTTTGTTAACCTCAGTCATTCCGTCATATAAATCCTGTGAAATTTTGACCAGATTAAGCGGAGAAATCTATTAACCGGTGGCTCTATTAAGCGTAGTCGACTGTACTTAATAAATGTATTGACATTGAAATTGGTGTTAAATTATTAATAATAATAATAATAATTTATGCTAATTTGCTAAATAGAATTAATCTCAGAGATGATACAAAATAGAAACAAACTTCCAATTTATCAATTGGTCCTTATGCCACGTAACACCTCTACAAATGGGTCTTGACACTTTGAGGTGATGATGACATCGTCAAAAAAAATTGTTTTTACAATTTTGTGAATTATATATTTCGTATGGGTTGGTTGGTGTTGCGTGAATACCCCAACACGCACATTAAAAATGCTGACTCATCACCTATTCTACTGAAAGTTTGAAACTTTACTATTTCTGAAATGAAGTGAGCTAATACGAAACTTCCAACTCACTAAGGGCCGTTACATTCCGAAACACATTTCTGAAATGGTTTAATACCTTCACGATTAACTCCTTTCCATATCATGCATGGTGTTGAACCGATCTCCAATCCTAGGCCTCCCGACAACGAGCTGGATTAGAGAATGACCACAGGACTGCTGGTATGAGGAGGCCTCTCACAGTGTCGAGAATGCTATAGATTCAGCACGAAATAGCGCACACGAATATAGCGAGAGAATGAAGAAGACTTATGATAGAGGGAATGAACAAACTGATGTCACAATAGGCAACCGAGTGTACCTACGAAATGACGCAAAAGCAGACAGCCTAGACCCCGATATAACGGACCCTTCACTGTAATCCACGCAAGTAATCCGAATGTTACAATAGATGTGGGTGGAAGACGAAAGTAGTGCATTTGAACCGATGTAAGGTCTCTAAGTATCAAGCTGACTCATCTGTCAGTGCACACGGAAATGCCAGCGAGGGCACAAATTCTCCGCAGGTAGCAACCAGCGATCACGAGAATTGAATGAATCCATTCATGCTGAGGAATTACAGCCTACTCATGCGATTCCAGTTACGCCAAACCCCGAGCAGGAGGGAACTACCGAGTCTCACCCGCTCGGGACGAATCAGTCAAAAGCTCCTACGCTACAGAGAAACACTCATCATCAGGCCTTCTCGAAGGGGAAGTGATGTTAGATCACATTGTGACTAAACAGACCTCCCACTAGTACGCACTTAGTATAGGTCTATCATTAGCTATATAAAGATCTAGTAGAAGCATTTAGTAATGCAAGCGAATCTTAATTCTGTTATAATAATACTGTGCCGACTATACTGTAGTATAGTGGCCCAGTATTGAAATCACTGCCTTTATTGTATATTGTATATTTTTTCCCCGTATCCGGTGCCCTGGCCACACCTTTATACTAAGAGGGCTGGAAATTGGCATGTAGGTTCGAAGAGACCGTCTAATTTGCACCTGGGATTACGATTTTTGATCAAATAATTTTAACACCTATTTAAACTAATTAAGGCTCTTAACATGAAATATTTAATAGTGAACTAGATAAAATTTACATATTTGGATAGAGCAGGGTTCCGCAAACTAGGTTTTCAGGCCGCATGCGGCCTGAAACAACCTTATTTGTGGCCTGATAGCTGAATGGAAATTTGCATCATGTGTGGCCTGAGAGACATTTCTAATTTTAATATGGGCAGTACACATATACACACTGATCATTACCTTTTGACTAAAGTCCTTTATGCACTTTTTGCTTAGAATTTAGTATAGTTATAGTATTACAACAACATAATAATTTTGTTATAAATTTCGAAAAATTTCTCGATATTGTTTGCGGCCTGAGGAAAATATTGTTAAGATTATGTGGCCTGATATAAATGAAAGTTTGCGGAACCCTGGGATAGGAAAATAAACTCTACACCTTTTGGCACAGGTTTGCGCCATAATTCGGGTGCCAATGTCCTGTATTTCCTCACACTTTAGATTCAGTAAAACTGTTAAATCAATCTACATTGTTTCAACTTGTAATAATTATATTGAATCTAATTCTATTGTTTCAACTTGTAATAAATATATTGATTTAACTTCTTAAATCTTACTCTATTGTTTCAACTTGCGATAATTATATTGATTTAACTTGTGAATTCGAGCTGGCTTCTATTTAATTGTAGTATTACTATTTCATGGAATAAAGCAAATTAAATTAATTTAAATTAAATAAAGAATTTGTGAGCTTAAATCAAACTCAACGTGGATAACATTGCTAAAGTAATTAACGAATAATATAATTTATTATCAATACATAATGAATGAATGGCATTAAACTCAAGATGGTTTAAAAAGAAACAAACTTCAAATTTATCTACCGTTCCTTGTGACTCGGACCAATTAACAAATTATTCTTGACACCTTGAGGCGTTGATAACTTGGCGGAAAAAAAATCCAAAATTGCAGCTGTGCCGACAGCATGTTCCTTTGGAGGCACTATCAATAACCACCAACTAAATATAGTGCCTCCAAAGGAACATGCTGTCGGCACAGCTGCAATTTTGGATTTTTTTTAAAAATCAGTCAATAAACTTATACTATCTCTTAAGTCTACGACGCACAACAATAATAATGCAATGGCCATCATTAACCTTTATTCAATGAGAATCAGATTAGTGTTTGTTATATACAATGCATTCAACAAAGAGAATAGTTTGTTGTCGATTTTACAGTGGTAATTGTCTAATTCTCCTTTTCATAGATTCTAGAGTAGTATTACTACTCTAGTATATATTCTATGGAGAAATAAAAATTATCTGGTCTTGCCCATGGACGTGAAATAAAAATAGAGCCAAAGGAAATCATCAACGAAATGGCCAAAACTAACAGGAAGATCGACATTATTTTGTAGTAGTCACTGTAATATAAGTAAAGACAACAATATTTGATAAAATGAATATTATATTTAAACAATATTTCAGGTAATTTTAGACCCATAGTCCCCTGGGGTTTCCACTGATTTGGATAGATAGATATAATGGTAACTAATGAGCAAATTATTTCGGGGGGGCCTTGGCCCCCTGGCCCCCCCCCTCTGGCTACGCCACTGTATATACATACCGACTTTCTAAAATGTGATTTGATAAAATTATTCGAGATACACCGTGGTTTACCATAAATGATAAATCTCGAATAATTTTGTCAAATCACATTTTACAGGGTCGGTATGTATATAATTATACTCAAGTAGCTGAATGGAGTCGAAAGAGGGGTCACTTGATTCGGTAAGGACACAATTGGAGAATGGAATTTTTGACACATTCCTGACACGTTCCAGCGTTGCTATGGAAAAATTCTTCCAAATATGGTCATGTCTCATGTGATATATTAAATTATCAGTAATTACTCCGAACCCAAATTGAACAAAAATAAGACGATATGACTTAATTTGAACAAGTTTTTATGGGGACAAGTCCGGCGAACACTATCGGACGTGGTAACTTTGGCGAGCTGCCATGGCCGATATAGGCACTCTTTAAATTGCCTCAATATCCAAAAATGTTCGCACTACATCAAAGTACATGTGTACAAATTTTGGTGCTTTATTTAAAAAAATAACAATTGTATGGTTGTGCCGCTGCACTAATAAACAAACACACAATAACAACAACAATCGAGTTTTAATAATCAATCCAATATACCTATAGTATAGAAGCGCAGTAAAAACCTAGCGGCAACCCCAAATTTCACATAACAAAAACAAATTTGAGGGAGTCTACCACAATTATTGGGGGACTTCCCCCCAAAGTGAGTTACTGTGGGTATTTGAGGAGGGCTCCAGAAATACATATTCAGTTGTATAAATTGGGGACGTCCTCCCCCCTTAAATGAAACCCTACATTCCAGACTTCTAGTAGCAAAATAGAAATTAGTGATAGAAATTATATCAATATTCCCTGGTAAATTTTGACTCTACACATGGATGCAACCATTAAGCATATTTCATTAAGCATATTTCCCTTGTGCACTATAGTTATGGAATATTTGAAAGTACTTAAGGTTAATTAACTACAATATGAATGGTATTAAAGACGATAAATAATGTCACTTCATGGTTGGGTATGGATATATGAAGAGATAAAAATTATATTTGCACTAGCACTCCCCCCTTCCATCATGTGCTTAACTGAAGGAATACAGATGAAGCTGAGTAATATTTTCATCGGAAGAAGTTCAGGAGAGAATGTTTCATCCATATTAAGCGCACTTTTCATTGGTCAGGTTATCACTGGTTGCACGGCCTATTCTATTTCAGAGGGATTATCTATATCTGTTAACATCTTATGTTCTCAGGCTTATGGCAAGAAACAACATAAGTTAGTTGGGTTGTATTATTACAGAGTTCTGTTCCTGATGATTCTCATTTGTTTCCCACTCTTCTCTCTGTTGATCAGTGTTGGCCCCATTGTCCACTTATTCACTCAAGACAGGGAGTTGTCTCGCGGTGCAGGGACATACGCCAGCATTTATTGTTTTGGATTTCCTGCATATGCATACTATAATGTTTCAATTCGTTTTCTCCAGTCACAAAATATAGTGTGGATCCCATTAATCATCCTCATTATTGGAAATATTGTTAATGGTATTCTACAATGTATCTTTATATCCCATTTTAACTTTGGAATTGCCGGTGCAGCTGCTGCGTACGTTATAAGTATATACTTTATTGCATCATTAATTTTCGCTCAATTTCGTTTCTCTCGGGTACACATCTCTACATCAGTGAAATTTAACGCTGAACTGATCAGTAACTGGTTTCATACTTCAAAATATGTTATTCCAGCAATTATTCAAACTCTAATATCAATGATCGTTATAAATGTTTTCCCGATAATCATTTTGTTATTAGTTTGCAACAGTAAAGATCAACTAGCACTATACTCGATAATGTATTCAGTTTGGTTTGTCTACTCATTATTTGCTATGGGATATACTAGCTCTCTCACAGTTCGTGTGGGACAACTGCTTGGTGAAAATGACACTCGAAAAGCTAAGAGATCTGCTATATTTGGTATTTTATTCGGAGGAATGACTTTGTTACTTATTAGCATTGGAATCATGCTATTAAGCGAACCATTAAGTCAGCTATTTATAACGGATCAAAACTTTGCAAATGAACTCCATTACAACCTTCTTGTTTTGCCAGTTCTTACTCTCTCTGACATTATGTTATTTGGACAGGGAATTGCTAATGCCTGTCGTATGCAACATTTCCAAGCTGGGTTTAAATTTCTCTTCCTATTTGTGTTCGGCTTCATTGGCGAATACATTTTGGTTAAGTTCTTTCCATGGAAAGCACTTTGTCTATTCTTCATACAAGGTTTGGCAAATATTGTTTGTTTTGCAGTATGTATGACAATAATATTCACTCGTAATTGGGATACCTTTGTCCTTCGAGTACTCAGAAGTGATCAATTTTATAATCATCCCAGCGAAATCACGGATCCTTCTATTGCAGATCCAAATTCTATCAGTTCATTCTCACAAAACGGGAATGGTACTTTGAAGAACATATGTGAATCTAGGATTTACATTGTGTTTAGGTACATTGCTTGTTTATCTATAGGTTTCTTAATATTTTTTGTAGTTTATCTTTTGTAATCTGTTTTTGCTCTTTGCTCATCTGTAGTTTTCGTGAATTATCTATCTATCTATCCATATATTAAAAGCACAATTGTTGTTTGTTTGTGTGTGCATTCATACAATCAGTTTTTTGTGTCCCGTCTGTCTACCCATACATTTCTAACATTCCATTGTGTATATTTGATTTCCCACCTGGTCCAAAGAGTTGTATAGTTCCTTAATGATCGTTAATTTATAACATTTGGAGTTGGTATATTTCACACAGACTATCTGTTCTGTAATTTTTTGGTATCAATATTCCGGCGCGTACTGGGTAGAATTTTCTGATTTATTTTCCTTATATGAACCTAAAGCTGGGGTTCACGGATATAATATACTACTTAGATATAGGGGTTCACAGCTGAAAGAGGTTGGGATATAATATAATCTGCTAAATGTTACTCTATACAACGGTAATTTGTACATAGTCTAGCGGGCTGTTAAAACAATTCTTCTATGATTTCCCATAATATAACCAACCTGTGTATAAGGCCTTCGAACATTACGCAACGCTTCCAAGGGGGAGAAGGATTACGAATGTGACAGATCGACAGACCTACTTTTTATTGAAAATGGCAAAAACGTGATGAAGGGGGAAGGGATGTTTGATTTCCGTTAATTTTTCGTTACATTTTACAATATTTAAATACAACCAGCATAACATTAGAAAAGTATTTGCTTTGAATACAAGCGAGGGCCGCAGGCCCGAGTGCAAGTTCTAAGGACGCGCTCGCGTGGGATCAGGTTATGTTGTATATCTCTGCAATAACTATAGTAAGTAGTTATATTAATTAATTAATCTATACATGTGTCAATCATATATACCGCTACACAATATAAAATTATACCAGTGAACGATGAATTTTGTGAAGGGGCCGAAAGCCCCCGAAAAAAGCTTCTTTCAGAATTAGCAGAAAAGCGCCGCCCGGAGGGCGGCTTTTCGGTTAGTATATTAAAAGCGCAATTGTTCCGGATGACTGGATGTGTTTGTTTGTTTGTTTTGTTTGTTTGTTTGTCCAGAATTAATTGGAAAGACGACGAGTCCCAGAAAACTGAAAATTTGTATACAGTGGTATTTTTGTACTATGACAACGATCTATTGGTTTTTGAGACAAAATTTTGGGATTGTGACGTAATAAGATAGGTATTTTTGGCATAACTCCTTCAATTCAGATTGGATTGACTCGAGGTTTCATTGAACAGGTAACTGGTTAACCCAATGTGAAACACTTGCATACACATTGTGGTTACATGACGTCACGAAATAACAAATTACGTAATAACATTCACTTAATCACTCCCAAAATTTATCCCTTCATAGAATTAACTGTGTTACACCTTGAGCCAATTTAATATTCTGTCCACTATAATTTTGCGTCAGGTATGAATTAAAATGTAAACCCTAATTTTAATTAATTAACACATCGTGTGAGGTCTCGATTAAATTTAGGAACAAAGGAATTGAATTCTATTTGAAATTTAATGTTGCTACGTATTTAGCTGTATTGACATATATTGAATTCAGTGCAATAATCTTATTTTAAGGTATGCATTAGTGTTCGTATAAATTCTTAGTTCAACCAAACTATAGTTTTCTCTATGTTTTCCATTTTGATGAATAATTGAGCTATTTATTATTTTTTTGCGTAGTGTTTAACACGAACGAACAAAGGTCGCAAAGCGATGTGAGGGAGTGATCTGTCGCAAATCGACCGAGACCGAAGGGCTCGTATATTAAAAGCGCGATTGTTGTCTGTTTGTTTGTGTGTGTGTTTGTCCAGAATTCTTAGGAAAGACCACAAGCTCTAGATAACTGAAAATTTGCATACAGGGGTAATTTTACACACTGACAACGATCTATTGATTTTATAAACTAAATACAGTACTTAATATACGGCCGTGTATGTCACCGAGAAGGCCAAAAAAATAGAATGCCTGTTTATAAATTTCATTCCAAGCTAAACTATGCCTCCTATTGTTATTTTATGGGTTATATATGGAGTAATCAACCATTGCGAGTCCATTAGAACACTTTTGAGAATCTCAGATTTGTCACTTTGTCACTAGCCACAGAATATCTCATTTCTAATTTATATTGTTGTCAACAAAAGAACAACAAAACGTAGAATTGCTTAGCAAACCATTCATTTTAATTGATTATTTTTTATTCATTTTCATTTTTATGTTTGGATATCTACAATCAGGAAACGCTTATTTTTCCAGTTCTATCTATAAAATTTCTTCCCGCGTATCTCGTATTCACCCAATGTATGCAATAATAGAACAGATTAATGAATTATAATTTTTTTAGAAAGTATGTTTTTTTATTAGATTATAGATACACGTAGATGTAGCAGATTTAAATATCTTCAAATGTTCTCGTAATTTATGGAAATTTTTCCTGAGATTTCAAGGAATTTCATGACAATTAGACCATCAGATTTGTAAAATGTGCTGTAAAGCTTATTCCACCGGCCACCCGTGATTGAAGTTATTTACTTATATATATATCACAAAATCTAAATATAGAAACAGTTTCAGTTTGAAAAGTTTGGCAGGAGGTCGGGAGGATGGGAGAAAAAAGGCAAACTCGGGAGGGTTGGAAACCTAGGATAACGTTTTTACTAGAAGAAACGCTCTAAAAAAATTAAATCGATTTCGAAAAATGTACGTGGCATAATTTGTTGCACTAATTGAGTAGAGTTAAATTAGCACTGTAAATGAACTTGCGCCAAAATATAGTAAATTGCTGTATTTACATTAGTATGGATTACTATTAGGCATAACTCTGACCAAGAATAACTAATTTAAATTTTCATTTTAGAGAATTGTGATAATGCATTATTTTATGCTACTAACTGTTACGCCATAGATGGTCCGGCCGAACCATCCATGGCAGCCTGGATGGTCCCCCTTGTTGATATTGAACATACAACTTCACTCAGATCTTACTGGGAGCACCTCCTTTAAAATTAATGGAATAGTACTGTCACGGAAATTTTCTCCCCTTGGAAAATTGTCCTTCTGTTGGAAAATTGGTCCCTCTGAGGTTTGTTTTTATTTAGTTTCCGTATTTACTAGAATAGTAACTTAGGCGATTTTTCGCTATATTGGGACCAAAGATTTTATTGAATAAGCCTGTCACTGGAAAATTGGGCCCAGAAAAATTGATCCGGGACCAAAGTTCCATGAAAAACTGGTCCTATGATCATTTTCCATGGAATTTTGATCCCCCGGACCAATTTTCTCGGGTAAATTGGTTCGGGGGACCAATATTCCATGGATAAATGGCCTAGGAACAATTTTCCATGGAATTTTGGTCCCCCGGATCAATTTTTCGGGGCCCAATTTTCCAATGACAGGCTTATTCATAAAAACTTTTGGTCCCAATATGGCGAAAAATCTCCTAGGCTACTATTCTAGTAAATACGGTAACTAAAAAAACATAATCCTCAGAGGGACCATTTTTCCACAGAAGGACCAAATTTCCATGAAAATTTTGGTTCCCCAGGCCAATTTTCCAAGGGGACCAAAATTTCCGTGACAGTACCACCTAAATCACAAATTAAAACGGGTGTTGGAAACTGAAACTAAATTAGTGAAAACTTATTACTTATTGATAGTTAAATTTCTCTCCATTTTCTTGCTGCTCCCTCAGTTATCAGGAACTGAGTCAGAATTGAGATTTAATCACTGTAACTTCTTTCTGCTTGTTTCTGTCCATTTCTGCTAGAGAGAGAGCCTGTTGGGAGTTCGAGTAGATTTCAACTGTTGTCTTTGTATCTTAAAGTACAAAGAGACAAGGAGTCTGAAAACAAACAAAATAATATTAATAAATGATGATTGTGAAGTTAGCAGTGAAAAAACCGTGTGTAATACACGGTTTTTTCACTGCTAACTTCACGATCATTAATAAATGGTAACAAGGAACAGAAAGCATACGAAAATAGAACATATATAGCAGATGCTTTGGAGTATGCATTCTGTTCTCCTGTACCTGCATTAAGAACACTATCGCAATAGCTAATGTTCGAAGGAGACACTTTAAATCCTTCTACGCAGGAACACTCATAACCATACGTATATGCCATCTGACAGGTGTGGTGACAGCCTCCGTTATTGGTGTTACAAGGATCCGGGAGATAGCAGTAGACCTGTTCTCTGTTGATGCATTCTTAACAGAGAATAGAGTAACAGGTGTCGCTAGAAGAATCAACTTCCAATAGAAGATAATATCGGAAAAGAGCTATCAAGCGATATCTATACTATTAAAACACTAGGCTGGGTGTGTGTATATATTTGTTTGTATGTTACGAGTTGATTGAAGATAGTGGACGGTATTCCAAATGTGATTTTTGGCATATAGGCAGTGGCGTATTTTAATTAAAAGTAACTTAATTAAGCCTAGTCCTGATCTACTTTTACATTGAATTTTTCGAGTCTAAATATATTCTCCACTTCTAAGTAATGACTAATGCATCCTATTCACAAGTCGGGGGCAACTAAAAGAAAAGTAAGTCACCTTCGCGAAGAACAACTAAACAAGAAACGTCTAAACTTCCTAAACTAGACACATTCTCTAACTTACAATCACAATCCCAAGAATTGTCAGCCGAAGACTATGAGCTTTCTACTTCAACATCTTCATTTGTACCTCTTGGCGATTCATTTTGTATCTAATTCAAACGAATAGTTGCAGTATGGGACTCCAGTTTTATCGAGTCAGAGATCAAGTTCCAGAGGTTGTAGAAGAGCAACACGCTTTTAATTCAGAAAGAAATACAACTTGAGAATGACATTGGGTTGTGGGACAATAAATCAGAAGACTTACGAAATCGTTGGATAGCAAAAGGTAGTCAATATTGTAGAAACAATTGGAAGGACCCTGTAGGATTATATTCAGGGGTGTCCTCAAAGAAACTCCTAAAGGTCCGCCCGGGGCCCAATATACCCTTAATCCGTCTCTGCATATAGGGGTAACTTTTGGCACCCGCCAACAAGTTGAGGTTTCCACTAAAAATTTCTCACACCTCTACAAGTTATGACGTCATTGTCACATTTTGAGAACCCTGAAAATTCACTTAATCGCACGTAATTAGCTCCCTTTAATTAAGAGATAAAAATCTGAAGATTTAATAGAACATGTATATTAATGATGCGGACACGTTGGTTACACCAGATCGCCACTGCTAACTCATTATCGCATGATGACTTAATTAATCATTAAAATTTAACATTGTTAAATTTGACTATTTAGGCCTATTTACGCTTTATAATCAATATTTGGGGTGTGTGTGTGGTTGTGTGCTGCCGCGAAGCGACCTAGCAAGCGAAGCGCGCTAGTGAGTGTTGTATGGGTAGAGTAAGATTGGAATAAAGAACAGCTGGAACAGTCAATCTGTGATGTATAAGATTAATTAGATGTTTGATACCAGAAAGTGAGATTAAGTGGAGTTATTTCTCTCAATTGATCAATTGGGGAATATTATTGTAGCTGACTGGTAGAGATCAAGATTAAGATATTCAGCAATGAGGGAGAAGTACTACACACTATCAATAATGATATGCTACCTGGAGATCAGGAGTTTATTTGTCCTACTGGAATAGCAATCAATATAGCACATAGTAACAAAGGTAATTGTATACTAGCTTTCTGAATCTCCTCTAATGTTTATTTTCCATTTTCTCTTTATTTTTTATTTTTTCTTCTATCCTTTTTTATCATTTTTTGAAATTTACTCCTTTGAAGAAATTATACTATATTTTATTTAAAGTTAGTATATTATCCTAGATGCGTACCAACTTCCAATGTGTGATAAGTAGGAGTACATATTATGGGTTTAACTCACTGATATTAGAACGAATTTGTGATGGGACTTAACTGTTAAGTATTTCTTAAATATTAAGGAGTGGGAATATCACGCCATATATGGTCCCCCCTACGGTTAGTCCGGCCGGACCAACCATGGCGTGACAGTTTCATTTATGTTTACTATTCGTTACAACGGGTTTCCAATTACAGTAGAACCTTGTTAGTGCGAACAAACATGGTTAATACGAAATTCAGGTGAATCCGAACACTATTTCAGTCCACTTCAAAGCCTTTCAATTACAAATACCATTGATAAATACGAATTCCGGATAAGGCGAACCATGGCCTACTATATATACGGCTACACGTACACATGCTGCCGAAGCATAATAAAAAATAAGAGTCCAGTTTTGTAATTTTATTCTAAGCTAAACTATGCATCCTACGAATTATTTTACGGTCCCCTGGTGTTCGTATAACGAGGTTCTACTGTATAGCTAGTGTATAATGAGCTACCCTGGAGAGGGGCAGAAGATGGCTAACTACGGATTCAAGACGTACACAGCGCAGCAGATGACCGACAACTGGAAGCAGAACGTGACTAAGGAAGTGAGTATTGCTAAATCACACATGAATAAATTCACTGAGCTAGACCCTGTGTCCGGCATGGCTGCCATTCAGTATAAAACTGATCAATCAAACGATGCCATTCCTGCGCCTAACTTCTATAACACTACGAGAGAGCATCAAGACAGACTGCTATACGACACAGTACACAAATACACAGAGGGATACAACCCAAAGCACCATAGAGATGACCGTGTCCACAACACCAAGAGTCTCTCAATACACGAAGAGGAAGCGGGTAAGAGGGTCCCCTCTCTCAGTTCCTCTGTCTACGGTAAGGGGGCACAGCTGGAGCAGATGAGCAGAGAGAATAGTCGCGTGGCTCACGTTAAGAGGGACTTCTACCAACACACACAGG
Organism: Hexactinellida sp. DTS-2022; assembly: GCA_028753945.1. Lineage (NCBI taxonomy): Eukaryota > Metazoa > Porifera > Hexactinellida > Hexactinellida sp. DTS-2022. The sequence continues at coordinate 16,004,848 of JAPNXP010000001.1, forward strand.
GGATATACATACAGCACGGTATATCTGGGTCCTACCAGATCGATAAGCTATGATTATGTGTATATGCAGTTATGCACGCACTTATCACTTATGTATTCAAATAGTACACGTATATATTACAGTTATGCATTTAATTGTTATTATAGTGGAAGCCGCTTAATCGGGGAATTTTTTGTTTGTTTTATAAAATCACTGGTTATTATACCGAGATATAAATCTCGATGAACAGAGAAAAACTTTTGAATTACCAGTTATTTGGGGGGCGATGAGATCCCAATAAATGGAAGAGGCTGAATTAATTCCAATTAGGCGATAGAATTCTTTTTTCACTTAATTGATATTTTTGATTAAATAGTGTTGAAGTACTGTTGGGTGAATGAATGCCCTACCATGGATATTTCTTATTTGATATATTTATTAATGCTTATATTAATTATAAAGAAAAATATTAATACAGTACACCCTCGCTAATCTGAATATATTTCCAATAAAAGTGGCAAAATATCATAAATATAACTACTATATTACTATGGAAGTATAAATGGTAAGTACACTAGATGTTTTGTTCGGATTAAACTTTAGTTTAGATTATCGAGTCCCATTTATAGATGCCCCTAGAAAATGTATTAAGTACTTCACTAATCGGAACGGAAATTTTTGAATCAGAACACCACTGTTCGGATTAGCGAGGGTCTACTGTACTCTGCACGGTGGGCGGTTCATTGATTTAGTAGACCAATGTAACTGACAAATGTGATTTCTATATAAATATTAGAAATAAAATATATAAAATAAAGAATATCCATGGTGAGGGCATTTTTTCATGTAACTATGATAATGTATAATTATTATAGCTCCATGACACTTCTTTATGCTACTTTACTATAAAGTATAAACATTGTTTAACCACGTTTTTAACGGTGATAAAACTAGGGCTGAAACAATATACCGAATATTCGAATATTAATTCGAAATGATTAAACGAATATTCGTTCGTTTCGAAACGAATTTTCGTTTGAACGAATTTTTGATTGAAACAAATATCTGTTTACGACTTTTCGACAACAACATGGCTTTTGTTTAGATTGGCGAGATGGTAAATATAAATTCTTACCAAAACTAGCTGATTAATAAGTAAGTGTCTAATATACTTTGGAACTATGATTAAACCATTGTAACATTTACAGTAAAATATTTTCCACTGTCTTTGGAGTCTTGAATTTGATTTAATGCTTAGTCATCAAAACGAACGAATATTCGAGTATTCGTTTCAGCCCTAGTTAAAACAGTATTTTTGTGTACAATTTGCAATTCGGTTAATCGGGACAGATCACTGACTCCTGCGCCGTCCCGATTATGCAGCTTCTACTGTTATAATTATAGGTAACTGTCTTATTTAATCAGAGTTTTATCCTGATCAACCTTCCATAAGACTGATTAGTTTATATCATGCATATACGTATTATAATATTGAGCTCCGTTCTAGTAGAGCACAATTTTCGAATTGTAAAAGAGTATTTGCACTTTCTAAATATAAATTTTGAAACAGATTTTACTCAATATCTGCCTGAATTTATTATTAGAAAAACTGTTCTCTATATGATTCTATGAATTATTTCTTTATACTTATTTATTACTTATATTCCTTAATATTTACAAGAATTGTCCCCAAAATCCTTACCAATTTGTAATAAAACTTATGCAAATTTGTCTATGCCTGTGACGAATATACCGGCCGCTCCAAGTACCTAATTAAGTTAGCTTAATAGGGCTCTGAATAGGTCAATAATTCTTCAAAACATTATACAGATCTCAGACATAATAGATATTATTATCAGATACGGTTAGTACATTAGTTTGCTGTTTGGTAGTATACTACTAATAGTGAATTATGGACTAATTGCTTAATAGATTATTCCCTATTGTTATTTCACAGAGCTATAAAGATAAACTCAATATAGTTATTCCTGTGCACCATTGATACAATGAAGTACAGTGAACTTCCGTTTTAACACGAAGTTGGATATATCGAAATACCCGCTTATAACGAAATGGAAATTTTCCCTCAAAGCACTAAATGCTTTAATTATTATCCGCTTATAACGAATATCTGGATATAACGAATGAATTTACAGGTCCCAAGCACTTCGTTATACCGACTACCGAGAGTTGACTACCTGTATGTGTGATTAATCACTGATTATATATACTACTATTATTAATGCTGTTAATACATAAGATCCTATCACTGGGTACTCTAGTACATTACTTTCTTTAGCCTTATATCATAGGTCTTATCGTCGAAAAATTATAATTCTCACCAAGTTTACCTAGTCAATTTGCATACTGACACAGCCCTGAATTGTTTATTAATTAATTAAAGTTACGTACTCTGAGCAATATAAATGCTCAAATCCCTGGATACTCCTGGGACCCTGGAGGATTGGCAAGTATGAATGCGGGCGATTAAGTTGAAACACAAGTTTACTACGAACTGTAGTCTTAATTGAAACAATGTATAACATGTACACACAGTGGCGTCGTGCTTGAATACATTCTGGGGGGGTGGGCACAGAGTGTCGTAGTTAGTGACCAGATCAATGTTTTTCGGGACAAGCCTCTAAAAAAATGGGGGGGCACAGGTAATTTGAGGGGGGCCCGGGCCACCCCGGGCCCATAGAGCACGTCGCCACTGTGTACACATTGATCAGTACATGACTATCAGTGATGAAAAAGCCAATTAATCCAGTTGCTTCATTCCCCTCACATTCTATCTGATATAACTTATTACCGCCATCTGGTAAAAAAGCACAGAGATTGTATGTGCTATGATGGGAAGAGCGCGTTAGTAGAATCCCTCGTGTGTCTAAGCAGCAGTGAGTAGGAACTAATGTCTCTGTATATATGTTTGAGAACACTAGTGTTTCCAATACATTTTCTGTGATTAAGCATAGCTTGTTAATAGTATAACTTGCCTGTGAATATCGTCCATTATTAAAGTAGGTAGACTTTGTGAGGACAGCCATCTGGTCTCCATTGATCACTAAAGACACAATAGTTGAATTGAGCAATAGAGGGAACCTCTTAAAATGACGGAGATTCTCTGTATTTAACGAATAAACTTCAATTAAATCAGATCCTTTGTCAACCGAGTACATTTCACCATTTCTGTAACAAGCAATGCAATAGGTTACAGGGTATGGAACTAACGCTATTCTGTAATCAGAGAATGAGATTATATTATATGTATTAAGCGGTACAATTATGTGATCATCAGAGAAATAACTTGTATTTTTGACAAGTAACTTTCCATAACGCCAAGTTATAGCAAACTTAGATACAAAATTTCCTTCTACTGTGTATATGAAACAATGCAAATCAGGTACAATTCCGTAACCAAACACGAATAGTAGATCTCTCTTGTGATTGAGTGCAACCCCCAGCTTTCTGAATAGTATTTGTGATTGCTGAGGAAAATAGAGATCTAATGCTTTGCTTTCTATCTCTGAATAGATTGGGTTATTGAGAGGGATCTCATCCATTTGGTTAATAGTACGCACTGAGAACTTAGTGGAGTTGTCAATTAATGTAATGATATATTAAGATATAAGATACTATAAATGAAATTTGATATTCCTACAATTAGCACATACATTTCTTCATGGTTACATATTACAGTTCACTCTGCTTAATGGCTAATTTGGTCTGAGGATAGATTAATAAGTTACCTAAGTTATGATAACCCACATGTGTGCATAGTGCGGCCCGCTGGCCCGCGAGAGTTGTTTGAAAATTATATGAATGCGGCCTGAACTTTACAAAGCACATTCAGAATTCAATCCCTTAGTGACTCGTTTAATACGCATCACAAGAGAGATAACAATTTCGGTTCGCGGTTAGTCATAGTTTGAGATTTGCTAAATTTGTAATCTATTGTAACAATGAATTTTTTATAATCAATTGTCACCAACGATTAATTGTTCGTGATGAGTGAATGGTTTTGCTTCCGCTAAAGTTTGGTAGATTTTTATTTGTAAATAACCGACCCCTTTTTCGACACCATTCAGCTACTTGAGTTGTTTACTTATCCTATAATCCCCTTTGGAAGATAGCCTATAGGTTCCTTTTGAATTTCCATTAGTTTATTTGGGTAATTTAGTAAACATAAACATTAAACATTAATATTAGAAAATTTTAAATGCGAAATTCGAATTCAGCATGCTTGTTTACATAACATTTGGAAGTTAGTTTATATCTCAAATATAAATGCGATTTCTATTCCCCCATCACTTTAATGCAATCTAAGATATAGTCCAGCCGCATAACATTAACAAATCAGCAAATTGTTCATTTTTTTGATAAAAACACCAAAATTTGTACACATGTACTTTGATGTAGTGCGAACTTTTTGGATATGAGGCAATTGAAAGAGTGCCTATATCGGCCATGACAGCTCAATTGTGTCCTTACCCAATCGAGTGACCCCTCTTTCGACTCCATTCAGCTACCTGAGTATAATTATACACGTACCGACCATCTAAAGCCTGATTTGATAAAGTTCTTCCATATTTATGGTAAATCACGGTAATTCTCGAATAATTTTATCAAATCACGTTTTAGAGGGTCGGTATGCATATAATTATACCCAGGTAGCTGAATGAAGTCAAAAGAGGGGTCACTTGATTCGGCAAGGACACAATTTGAGATTGGAATTTTTGACACATTTCTGATACATTCCAGCGTTGCTATGTAAAATATGGTCATGCGATATATCAAATTATCAAATTATCGCAGTGCCATAAAGTACATCAATACTGGTATCCAAAATGGCTCTTTCTGGTGAGCTACTACTAGAACAAATTGAAGTGTAGACTGTAGAGTTCAGTATACTTCGATGCATACTTTATGTAAACCAGGGCGGTTAATTTTCCTGGGTCTAAACGTCGACATAGCTTGGTTAAAATGAGTCCAGCCTCACTGAATATACGCTCAATAGCTGCTGAAGATGCAGGATCACTTAACAAAATTATTGCCGCACGCCGTAATAGAATAAATCAGCAGCTTTCCAGAATGATTGCAAATCTAGTGTGGGACGCGCTGAAGTTCAAACCGTTTAAATTCTGCACACAATAGGACACCCATATCGCTCTCACTTTCATCTGTAGTAGGAGGGTGATCATTTGATTCAAATAGGGTGTCGAATAAATTTACAGACTGGGGTTTACCAAATTTTATTGAATTAATTGGTTTTGATTTGAAATAATTGGTTTTGATTTGAGATAATAAGTAGTCTTCGGAAAGACTACTTATTATCATTTCTATCTCATTCCTGACTACTGAATCAAAATCGTTAGCCTCTTTCAGCCAGCTTTGCTTAAATGAAGTTATGTTTTCTCTTGAGAGTTTGCATCCTTTTCTTTAGAATCAATCAAATCTCTAATCTTACATCGAAAATTTATACCAGTGAGAAAAAGCAGCTGTCTTTGAGAACGCGCTTCCAGCCTTCCACAATAAGTCCACAATTTATTCTCCATTACTGATCTCAAATGCGCTGCGGTTTTCTTAGAAAGACTAAGAGTGTTGTCGAAACCCATTTCTTTTCTGAACAATTTGAAGTCAAGTGTTAAGTAATTCAAAGATGACAGGTGTGCATTTGGGCCGTTAACCTCCAATTTATCCACAAAATATTTCACATCTGCCATAATCTCCAATGCTGCTTTGCATAAATGCATAGGAGGCAAATTTTCCAAAATATCGAGTTCATCACAAAGTTGATAATGAGTATAGTTTTCCACAGCAGCGTTAAATCTGTAGAAGTATGATCGCCATGGACGAGTGGTTGATTTTTCTGGAATAGATACAGGTAACCCTTTAGCCAAATCTGGTCTATTGTTATAAATTGTTTCGATTGTAGAAATTTGATTAATAAATTTGTTTTAATCATTGTGAGGATTTTTATCGAAAACATCAGTGACACAAATCGATAAAGCGTGCTCAACACATCCAACATGTCCACCTAGCAGTGCTCGACAAAATGAAATTTTGATAGTGCTAATTAAGCCACCAGCTCACTTTTTCTGGTGGCTAAAGAATAAATAACTGCCGGTTTAACAAACCACTGATGACTTGACAAAGTTCTGATGCTGTAAAACAACACTAATGTTAATTAATACAAATGATGCAACGAAAAATATAATCTACACAAGTCAAATTATTCACAATTTATGGTAGATTAGCTAAGCCACCAAAGGCAAAATTTGGTGGCTTAAATAAGATTTTTGGTGGCTAACGCCACCAAACCACCTAATTTGTCGAGCACTGCCACCTAGGTTAAATCCTCCTGGATTATCAATTCTCCCATCAAACGCTGCTTTCATATTGGCTTCATTGTCTGAACAGATGAAGAAAGGATTCGCGAACTTATTTTTGTCGGTAGTCACAGAATTACGCACAAATTCGTATGTGTGACAGGCATCTTTCTTCTCTTTCACCATTGGTTCCACTCGTACTGGAAAGTGGAACCAATTAAAATTGCTATCCAACCCACAAGCCACTAAAGCACCATACCATAGGGGATTAGATATGTGTGACGTGCGGACCATTAATCAATAATTCCTGCCACACCGAAATCAACTCGTTATACAACCCTGTCAAATATCATTTGTAGTTTGATTTGTGAATTTTGTTGTTAAGCATACCAGTGATAACTTGTATACGTCCAATAGAGAAATCAAATAAAGAACCTCTTGAATGGGTTAGACTGGCGGAAAAATTGGCCACATCTGAAACTATCCTAGAATGTGCAGAAATAGAAACGGTTGGATTATTTGCTAGCTGGCCAACAACAAAATTCTTCAATTGTTAGCATTTTTATAATCAAGGCATTTTCGTTTGGAGGATGGTTCGTGAGACTGCAATAATCGTTTTACATTCAGTGAACTCCAATTATCCGACTTGGGGAATGAAACAACATGATTCTTCATTGCCTCAGTCCGCTCTGATTAATCCAACTTGCCTTCTTCGAATCATATTTATACCAAATTTGCATCGACTTGCAATCTTCACAAATAAGGTAAGGTACAATCTTCCCATCAATTTCGATTGCACGAATTCTTTTGTCAACTTCATTTTGCCTCATCATATTCATAGGAATATCTACCATCTTAGCCTCATTATTATCAGCCAGCAACTTATCTTGAATTGTTTGTTTATCAATAACCGAGAAATACACCTAAATCATTCAAAATTAATCAGGCAATTCCTTTGATATTCCGATGGGTATTCCCATAGGATTCCCGCATGTTACAATTCCCATAGGATTCCCATAGGATTCCCACATGTGGGAAATCCCATAGGCTAAAAAAATTTCCCCATCCCACGGCAACCCTGGTTTTATCACAGGACGGGAGAAAGATATTATGCTTATCTATAACATATGCTAGCTGTAAACTGTCCCAATAAATCAAATAATGACATTATTTCCCAAATATGTACATATCTATTTTTATATATTTATAAATTTTATACTCTAAGTATTATATGATTTTCTGTAATGAGTCTAATGACTAATACTTGAATCAGCTAGTACAGCTACACATATTACGTACATACGTAATATGCAATTATGTATTACGGTTATTAATGTAGGATCTAGCAACCATTAAATAGCTCACTTATAATTAGACTATGAATGAACTTAAGAACAATGCTGATTGGCAGGAAATCCTCCACTCAACAGACACATTCCTATTTGACTGTGACGGAGTTATATGGCACAGTCTAACGCCTCTCCCAGGGGCTGTTGATGCGGTGTCCTACCTCAAAAAGCTTGGGAAACAAATATATTTTGTAACAAACAAGAATACTCAGTCCCGTATCGATACATTCCACAAATTCCTCAAGCTCGGTTTCACAGATATTGCACTTGAGAATGTGTATACTAGTTCCTATGCAACCGCACACTATCTAAGGAATGTATTAAAACTGACAGGTAAGGTGTATTTAATGGGCGAGGCAGGTATGAAGACGGAACTCGAAACAGCCGGAATTCGTTGCTTAGATATAGGTCCAGATCCAATGACAGGTGTATCCAGTAAGGAACTTGAGAACATCAATATAGACACAGAAGTACAGGCTGTTGTTGTTGCTACTGACTACAGCTTTGGTTATAAGAAATTAGTTAAAGCATTCTTCTATCTCAAAAACCCAGATTGCCATTTCATTGGGACAAGTGAGGATCAGGTTATCCCTGTTGGGAATGGTACACTTGTTCCTGGGGCCACAGGCAGCTTTATACAGGCGATAAAATACTCGACTGGCAGGTCTGCTACTGTTATAGGGAAGCCTTACTTGCCATTCATAGAATGCATAGAAAGTGAGTATCCTTTCGATCGTAGCAGAGCACTGATGATTGGAGATAATCTTATGAGTGATATTCAGTTCGCGAAGAGAGCTGGGTTAAAGAGTTTGTTGGTTTTGAGTGGAGTTACAAAGCGCGATTATTTCCTATCTGAGCAAGCTAGTCTCCCTACTCACCTAACGCCAGATTACTTCACAGACTCTCTCACTTCTCTAAACACTCATTAGGTCTCTATTCATAGCATTCACTTATCTCCAATTTTATATTGTGTATACTGTTAATATAAATTGCACTTCTTATACTCCTAGGGTTTTCACTGGGATAGATGACAGGATTTACCACAGACTCTATATTCATCATGACGAAAAATCCACCCTAGTTGAAAATTAGTCACAATATTCTACAATATATTCTCATGCATAGGCGTCGATATTTTTGGTATCCTTCAAAATCTGGGGGGGGGCAAAAAAGGTTTATCTCTATACCTCATTATTAATATTATCTCATTTTTAATATCACTACACAATTAACAATAAATTATAATAAATTTGTTTTTGTAACACCTTGCGAATGAATCTGTAGAATGAATAGTCGCATTCATTGTAAAAAACAATCAATCTATGAAACATCGAGGTTAATAAACTGGGGGGGCCTGGGATACTCGGCCCCCCCAGTTTTAAAAACTAGGGGGGCCTGCCCCCCCTGCCCCCCCATTAATGACGCCTATGTTCTCATGGCTGTAAAGCAAGGTTAAATCAACTAATGCACCTTGGTTATACAGTCAGGTTCTTTTATATTGTACATTCAAGGGACCAAAAATTGTGTTTTTTTGATAATAAAGAGACTTCATAATAAGTGAACTCAACTTAATACAAACCCTATGTAAGTTGTTAAACTTGAACCATATGGCTTGTTCATAATGAAAGTTTTTTCACATTAAGCAGACAAAAAATTGTTCACAATAAGCAGACCTGACTGTAATTGCATTACTAAACCGGGCCTTCGGATTTATGGCTCATGACGAATACCGACATTTCGATAGCCGAATAAAGTCCATTTCATGTATCGAATTGCCGTGTACGTATCTAAATATCGGTTCTGCGTCCCATTTAAGCCAAGGCCCGTGTGATCGGCCCCATAGCTCATCCACTTGAACTTTATACAATTATATTGTTGTTATTTTGTCCAACAATTCATTTTTATTGGTTATTTTCGATCTAGTTATGAGTAACCAGCAATTTATAGTGTTTTTACACTCAATTTTCTTACAGTTATATGACACTATTTTTGTAGAAAAGTTTAATACTGCTGAATTCAAATTCCACAAGATCACTGACTGTGTAGCGGTTTTTTTTTTCTTGGGGACTATTATTCTCGCCCAGTATAATTCATTGAAATATGTAATTATTTCGATAAATTTGTATCTTTTGAATTTATTGTTTTTGCACAACGTATATTTATGATCGTATAAGTTAGGCTCGTTTAATACGCTGTGGTCTTATTCACAAACAAATCTAACCTTTTCATTTATCTCACTTGCATTTATATCTATGATTTCAATAAGGTTCTGTTACCTATTCTATGGTTTGTTAGCAGTTAGCACTGGCATGCCTAAAGTAGTATCAAAGAGCGTTGCTTGCTCTGACAAGCAGGAGTGCAATGAGTCTCCGCTCAATGTGTACTACTGTCTCTGTGGGAATATGGCACTCATAATAGACTCCATTATAGATAAGCTGCCGTGTAGGAGACAGGACGGGGCACGGGTAATCGATAAGTCACAGCGAGCGTATAAGTCTATGTCACAGCCCGGAGATATTGTGTATATAAAGAGAGAGGGAGGGATTGAGAGGCAACTGAGACACAAGTGTGATAAGTGCCACCTCCCTCTCTTCTACAACCACTCTGATAGCGACACACGAGCCCTGTTCATACTGAAGGGGAGTCTCGTTAAGAACAGAGAAGACGCAGCTAAAATAGTTAAGAAGGAGACAGCACCTAAGAAGATAATGGTGACAAAGATGCTTAAGGAGTATGGGAAGTACAGCTCTGTTACTGTGTCTACTATTGACGAGGATGAACAAGAGCTAGAACAGAGGGAGTATGAGAACTCGTTTGCTACGAATGCGAGACTTGTGCAGAGACAGCTGGTTAAGACAGATTCTGTTACACGGAAGAGAGCAGCAGAGGTGCAGGCTATCGAGGATAAGTCGGGTGTTAAGAAGAAGAAGGGGACACTAATTGATACGGAGACTTAGCCTCTCCATTGGGATATTCATTAACAATCTGTACATATTCTGTTTAACTCAATTAATCAATATAGACAACCTCTTTCTTTGTCAAGAATTAATTATTATGGGATAAATAAAGCAGGGATATATCCAGGAGTGCGAGACGCTCATGCTGAAAATATTAATTAGGAGCGCGAAAATTTGAATCTTCTCCTATACCGTAACATTAATTAGTGATTTAGGCGTATAAGAATTTTTATAGACCAGGTTTAGGAGCGCATTTCTCTGCAATAAAGTTTAATTAATAAATGGGAAACTGGGGAATAAGGATTATATCCGAAATATAGGTAATGGTTATATGCCGAAGTACTATTGAAACTTATTCACATAACAGAAAATGCGCAGGTTAAAATTTCCAAATTGCATTTAGAGAATTTATAATTGCTAATGTTCTCAAAATATGGCTCCTTTTAGTGACACCTGAATTAGACTGAGTCTACTAGCTACTCCAATATTAGATTTAGGACTATCAATTGCTAAACCAGAAGCGCACAACATAATGGTAACATGGATCTACTGATATTATTGGCAGTAAGCACAAACTACAGTACAACTAACCCAGGTACGTTATAATCCAGGCCTATTTATTCACTGTTTCAGGGAAATTATTCACCCAAGGTCTTTTCCAGGATTATAGTTCTATACTCCTAAAACCCTTTTCCCTGAAATTTATACGACTAAAACAATGGTTTTCTTTCTCCTTTTTCCCAATTATCTCTAGACGCATTCAGCGGGTAATTAGGCTCATATATAGCTATAGCCTATAAGCGTATGGCGCGCTCCTAGATAATTATATAAATCCATACACTCAACTCAGTTTACGCTTGACATACAATATACCGATATGACAATACGTGTAAATACTAATTAACATAAACAGTTCGCTTGCCCTGTGGCATAGCAGTGAGAAACACTAACTAAACTGGTCGCAGTTTAACCTTGAGTCCCCCTACAGGCTTGAGAATGAGTAGGGCAGCTCGTTTAATCTCTTGAGGGATAGATTCCAATTCAAAGCTATTAATCACACGCGCTACTGTTACCAGCTCCTCTGTCATTGCGAACTTCTGTCCAATACAGTTCCTGTGGCCAGCTGAGAATGGAATGTATGAGAAATTGGTGCCGCCAGGTTTCTGACTGTAGAATCTTGTTGGGTCAAACTTGTCTGGATTATCCCAATATTTTGGGTGACGATGTAACAGGACGATAGGAATGTTCACAGGTATTCCTTTTGGAATTACATAATCATCTACCATCATATCTTCGTTAATAATACGACTGATAAATGGGACAGAAGGGTACAGCCTCAGGGATTCCTTTATACACATAGACGTGAACTCGAGAGCATCTAAGTCACGCCACTCAACTCTCTTCCTATCTCCCAACACAGACCTTATCTCCTCTCTACACTGTTTCTGTATATCCGCATGCTGTCCCAGTAAGTACAGGGTCCAGGATATGCCAGCTGCCGTGGTGTCGTGTCCCTCAAACAGAAATGTATTCATCTCGCTCATGATGTCGTCATCTGAGAGGGTGTTCCCGCTAGAATCTCGCGACGTGAGGAGAATATCGATAAAGTCGGGTCTCTCTTTGACTGTTTTATCGCCTGACATGATGGCTCGTCTCCGGGCCTGCACTACCGTAAGAGATTCCTGCTTAATCCTGCTACACACTGTGCGCCACCTCTTTCCACTAGCAGACAGCCTGAAGTAGAAGGGAAGAAAGTTTGGCACATAAGCTATCTGCTCTATTGTGAGCTTAGATGAGTCAAAAATAGCAGAAATATACTCCCTGGCTGTCTCGCTACTCTCCTCCAGTTGACAGTTGGACTCGTACGAACACGCACACTGTAGGATAACATCTAGTGTGTAGAGAGTAGATTCTTTGCATACATCTACAATAGCAGTAGTGTCTTTGCTGCCTGCAATATGGGCTTCCCACTTGTTCAACAGCACCTCTGTTGTATCGTTGTAGATAGACATGTAGGATTCTATTATACCCAGATGAAATGCAGGTGTTAACAAACGTCTACGAGAGAACCATTTCTTATAGTTTATTACCAATAGACCGAATCCTAAGAACGGAGTTACAATGGAATATGTGTATTTATTCTTTGGTGCCAAATCTGGTCCCATCGATAACACCCTACCAGCCAATTCAGGGTCCAATATTCTCACCATGTATTGGAGAGGACCAATCCTCAATCTCAGTACTTTATCTTCTCTATGCTCATTCACATAGTTTTCGAGATTACTAATCCCACGCTCGTCATTTCCGAATATTTTCAGTGTACCCCAGAGAGGGTCCAATTTGGGTCCAGGGAGCTTGTTTAATAGAGACCTCCTCTTCCAAACAAAATAGATTTTGATGATAGAAGTAGTAATTAGGAGTGGAGTTAAAATATAATAGATAAAAGGTAGAATGTACAGTAGTACATATTCATCCATTTGACTTTCAACCTATGTTTATTAAGAAATTGGATACTATATATAAATGATTCTTGTATTTTATACAGATTCTTTATTGTAGTGTATCACATTAACACTATTAACAATGATCCATCATGTCAATAACAATTCATCACATGATTACAAATTACAATCTATCCTTGTTATCAGTGTTGCAAGCGCTGAATCAAACCCCGCTGCGCTGCGCTTTCATATTAGGTTATCATGTGACTACTGTGTTAACGGCTAGGCGGGCTAGCGTAATGTAATAATTATCCCTAACTAGTATATTTCTTGTGTCTATAGTCATAATCATGTAAATTTGTATAACTAATAACTATCACTAACTCTAGTTAATATAAGTAATTTATTACGAATTCATTAGTACGAGCCCTTAGATCTCGGTCGCTTTGCGACGGGCCGGTGCAGTGCTACGCACCTCAAGTTAACGGCCGCTTATCGGCTTTACTATTCAGCCTTTCTGCCATGAAAAATGGTAGAAAGGGACGTTATATACTTCCCTTTATAAGATTTCCATAGTTTTAACTTGTTTTTAACTTTTTATAAGTTGTTGGAGGCTGAAAGCAGTTGATGTTTCCTGTCCTGTTTTTACAATAAATGTGTACTACTGTATTTATATGTTGAACGTAATTTATTTTAAATGGAGAGCAACTTATTTCTGTTTCAGTTGTAGAGGAACGGTTTACATCAATTCCATATACATTTGTGACGTTAGTCGCTTGTTCTCGATTCTCTAGGAAGTTCCATAGTCTAAATTTATAAATGCGAAATTCGTGTTCAGCATACTTGTTTACTTATTATACCCGTTGAAAGCTAACTTCTAGGTTGGTTTTGAATTTCATTAATTTGTTTACCTATTTTGTGTATTCAACAACAACAAATATTCATATTATAAATTTATAAACGCGAAATTCGTGTTCAACATACTTGTTTAACTATAATACTCGTTGAAATAAAACTTCTAGGTTAATTTTGAAATTTCCTTAATTTGTTTACCTATTTTTGTTAACAACAACAATAAATATTCATATTAAAATTTGTAAATGCGAAATTCGAAATCAGCATATTTGTTTGCCTATTATAACATTTTAAAATTAGTTTATATCGCAGTATTAATTGCGGTTTATATTCCCCCATTATTTTATAAATTATATTACAATCCGGACAAACAACAATCGAGAGGGTGATGCATAATATTCTGAAATTTTTAATTACATAACGTTTGTACGGTCCCTATAGCGGTCAACAGTACATAACTACCATTTCCCACGCGTTTAGATTTTCAGGTCAGTCTTAGTATTCAGTATTAGTACTCTTAGTCCAGTACATCTCTAGAGAATTTCCGAATTTTCGCGAGCCTAAAAATTATTTCGAATTTACATGCCAGGGTAAACCCTGGCCGTTATACGAAGCTCACACTGAAATTATATAGAACTGAAAATTTTTGAAAAGGAATGTGCTTGGAATACAAGCGAGGTGCGAAGGACGCGCATATCGCGGACGAGCAGATTGTATGATATCGCATGCATTTAGATGTAACAGCTCCTAAATATGTTGTCGGAGGCTGAAAGCAGTTGATGTTTCCTCTCCTGTTTTTACAATAAATATGTACTCAGTCCAACCTCTATAAGCTGGGGAGCTTGGGACGGGAAAAATTTGAATTTCCCCCCATTCCCCAGTTATAATTTTAAATGGATAGACACTACATATGGTCATATTATGAAATATATACTTATTACACATCCATTAATGTAAGTTCTAGTTAGTATTTGTATATTTTGACAATTTAGTTAAATTCTGATCCACCGCCGATGATTTCTTAAAAAACATTAGAGTAGAGCCATCAAAAATATTTATTCTGTAGAACTTTAGAGTGTATTTATTAGAAGTGCAGCATAATATATAAGTATTATGATATAATTTGTCCATCTCTCCCATTTATAGAGGTCATTTTGTATGGGGATAATAATTCCTTTATAATTAAGGTCCCCCATTCCCTATAGAGGATCATTTGTTGGAAATGAAGGAATATGGACCAAAATTCCCCCGCTTATAGAGGTTCCCCATTTATAGAGGTTGTATTCAAATATTAAATTAGGTAATATTGTACAATACAGCTTCCATGACAGGTAATTTATATTATTTATTTGGTTAATACTTATCCAGGAAGCCCTGCAGTACACTTAACGGAAGTAGACTGTAACAAGAGCAGCATGTTATACTAAGTTTGATATTCAAATCTCACACTATCTACAAATCTAGTAAATACAAACTTTACATAAATTATATAATGTATACTATTAGCAATTATATTAGGGAACACAAAATGAATCTAATCAGAGTTTTTTATTCTAATTATTGTTGGCATAGCAGTTGGCAGTACCATCAGAGTCATCAGAGACGGGTACTTTCAGATCCAATTTATTTATTTTTTCCTCAGAAACGTTTTCACTCTCTGAGTACAGAAACGACTTATTGTCATGTGCCACGGGATTGGTGGTGTCAATTTCCTGGTATATCTCATTAGCGTTTATCTGGGAGAATTGTATTTGATTATTACGCGAGTTCACGTTGCTCCTACTACTTCTTTTCATAGCACACACGATTAAGACAGAGTTTAGTAAAACGAGTATTAGGATAATAACGAATATGACAAGCACAGCTATTAATGTGTACATTGTATAGGATGCATTCAGTTCAGTTTTGGTAGGAATTTCAGTTGTAGTACCTGGATTGGAAGATTGGGAGTTTGTGTTGCCTCCACTCAGAGCTATGAGATGGTGAGTAGTGGCGGAAATGACATACGGAGAATAAGGGTATTGGAGCTCGACTCGCACAGTATAGTTAAAGGTTGAGACTAATCCTGATATCTCAAGTGAGAGGTTTTTTGTTGTACCAACAAAAATTTCAAAATTCCCAAACTCAAAATACACTGAAAATGTCCCTTCTGAATTGTATGGGTTCATTTCTGACACACTCCAGCTAACTAGCATTGAACTTTGACTCGTGGTCTCTGTAGTCAGAAACATGGTAGTCTGTGCATAAGTTTCTACAAAAAGAGGAAAATTGCTGTTGAGTAGGATCAATATAACAAAATATTGATGATGCGATTGCGAAACTTACCAACAGGTGATATGTCTATCTGAATAGCCAGTGTCCATACTCCATCCCAGTTAGCAACATAGAACTTGTACAGTCCAGCGTGAGACACATATAGTGTTGGTATTGTGATAGAATCACTGTTGACATAACTGCCATCTGGTGTCTGCCATCTTCCAATTATATTAGCACTCAGTTTTGCATTATGTCTCAGGAGAGGAATATCAGCTCTGTTGACAGCAGGAGGGAGGAGAGAGAACGTAGTGACGTGTTCGAGATGTAATGTTATTATAGGAGAACCTAATTGATACAAAAGTGTCGTTAGTATTGAAATTTGGAAAAAAATAAATCCTGTATTTGTAAGTTGGCTGCTAGCAACTGTTGAATAACAGGCTACCTGATAAGATTTGCTATGATACACTTAACAGCTAAGTATTGCAGAGTCGTAGGAACAGATGTGACAATTCGAGAGCCGGTTTTCGCCTGCTGAGACTTGTCTAACGTGATGCAATTTCTCCCCACCGATGCAATTTGCTTGCTACCGGCCTGCATTTACTTGTTAAGTGAAACCTTAATTGTAGCTGAATTCTCGTAAAGAGGCAATGAAACATCGCCACAATTATACAGCCCATAGGCTGTCAGAAATATTCTACAATTTATTTACTCAAGGGCATTAAGAACTTTCGATCCATGATCTACTATTAGGATTTCGATTCTTTTTTGAGGATCGTCATTCGATCGTAGATCCATTTACAAAATAGGATCGTGATTGGGATATGATCGTAGATTTTATAGTAAACGATCCGATCTTTTTATTGTTAACACAGGCCAATTTTATAGAAAAAGAGAATTTATTTCTTCGTATGTCCACTGTTATTGTTAAACTGATTCATGAGATTATGGTAATGCTATTTACACAATGTAATGTATGAGGTTAAACAATATTATTATATGAATGTGCTAAGTACCAATCACTCACCCTGTACGTAGAGCTGAACTCTCATGATAGGATTATTAGCTTCTGTGTCGAAGCATTCCATCGGATGAGAGTTCGTGTATTTGAGGAGATATCCCAGTCTGTGTAGGTCCAATGGGTTTGGGAAGAATCCAATTCTATCATGTCTCCTCCAATGAATATCAGAGAGTTGAACTGAATTATCAGGACTGTGACAGAACAGGAATATATTGTGTGTATCTACTCCCATCGTATATTGATAGTTATCTGTATTCCCAGCAACTAAAGGTTGAAATTTAATTAATTACATATGTACTTATTCACTGTAGTGCTACCGGATGTCCTTACTATATCCATGATTTTGTCTATTTATTGGGGACTTTTGTACATTTAACAAGAAATTGTGTTTATTAAGCAGTCAATTTTCGGATATTTTGAGGATATTCGCACGTCGATCTAGATACATCACTTTAGCAATTAGCATATATCTGTTCAGATTGTACTTATTCAGATAAAAAGTCAATAACTATGGGTACAATAATGTTTAGTTTTGTGCTGGTTTTGACAATTTGCACAAAATATGCCTGTAAGCGGAAAACTTCATATTAGAGCTAATTGCTTGCTAATATATAACAATACGAGCCCTTCGGTCTCGGTCGCTTTGCGACAGATCGGTGCTACGCACCTCAAGTTAACGGCCGCTGTGCGGCCTTACTCCTCACATTTTCTACCATGAAAATTGTAGAAAGGGACGTTATAATTTGAATTTTTCATTAATTTGTGTAAACAACAACAACAACAAATATTCATATTATAAATTTATAAATGCGAAATTCGTGTTCAGCATACTTGTTAACCTATATATCCGTTGAAAGCTAACTTCTAGGTTGATTTGAATTTTCATTAATTTGTTTACCTACTTTGTGTCAACAACAACAACAAATATTCATATTATAAATTTATAAATGCGAAATTCGTGTTCAGCATAATTGTTTACCTATAATACCCGTTGAAAGCTAACTTCTAGGTTGATTTTGAATTTTAATTAATTTGTTTACCTATTTTGTGTAAACAACAACAACAAATATTCATATTATAAATTTATAAATTCGAAATTCGTGTTCAGCATAATTGTTTACCTATAATACCCGTTGAAAGCTAACTTCTAGGTTGATTTTGAATTTCATTAATTTGTTTACCTATTTTGTGTAAACAACAACAACAAATATTAAGATGAGAAATTTATAAACGCGAAATTCGAAATCAGCATACTTGTTTACCTATAATACCCGTTGAAAGCAAACTTCTAGGTTGATTTTGAATTTCATTAATTTGTTTACCTATTTTGTGTAAACAACAACAACAAATATTAATATGAGAAATTTATAAACGCGAAATTCGAAATCAGCATACTTGTTTACCCCTTATAACTTTTGTTTACCAATTATAACATTTGAAAGTTAGTTTATATCTCATATATAAATGCGGTTTCTATTCCCCCTTCACTTTAATACAATCCGGACAAACAAACACACACACACACACACAAACACACAACAATCGAGATTTAATAATATAGATGTTCTCGTGTATGTGACTTAAACTGCTGTTAAGTTATTTATTGTGGCAATGAGTATTTGGTGAGTCCAATAGCATTTAATTAATTAACACATATACCGTATTTCCCCGAATAAGCGCCGGATCGATAAAAAGGCATTTGTATGATAAAATTAATACACATTAGTTTATAATTGAGGTGTGATAACCTTGATTTTAACAAAGATAGAATATACTCTGCGCTGAGAACCATTAGAACCAAGCAAAATAGTATAATTTTTGTCCACGAAAACAATAAGCGCCGGGGCGCTTATTCGGGGAAATACTGTAACTGCGATTACCTGTGAACTGAGATATATTCATCATCTCAACAGTATATGTCCTTGACATTCCTCCTTCCAGAGACACCTCACAGCTGTAGTAGCCTGGTACATCGGTAGTTACGGACAGAGTACTAATTCCTGTGCTAGCATCAGTTGTACCAGGGAGAATAGTTCTGTTACCAAACACATCTTCATAGCTCCACACCACCTCTGTTGAGTTTCTGCTGTCAGTTAAGCAGTAGAGAGTAGTGTTATATATCAGAATGAAATCCCCTGGTAGAGTTATGAAAGTTGTTGTGTTTATTTGCCTTCCAAATGAGTTACCTACAAGGATATTTCTCAAAATGTCTGATCCCATTTATTATGGGATTTATTTTTTCGTGTATGTGATATACATTTTATATGCAAATGTGGATATTATATATGTAAGTACAGTGAGTTTTTCATACTGGTGAACGTCCGAAACCCGCAGACCTCCGAGATACAGCTATTGACATGGCTTAACTTGGGAATGCATTTTGCAATGCTAAATTCCCTCTAATATGCGATAATTCTGTGAATCAAAGTGGTAAATACATGTCAGAGTCAAAATTATACTTTTTGGAACATATGCACCCCCTTATAAACTCTGAAAACAGTTACTTATTTTATAGATAATGGCAACCCCACTTACCAGCAGGTGATATGTATATCTGAATAGCTAGTGTCCATACTCCATCCCAGTTAATGACGTAGAACTTGTACACTCCAGCATAAGACACATATAGTGTTGGTATTGTGATAGAATCACTGTCGACATAGCTGCCATTTGGTGTTTGCCATCTTCCAACTAGATTAGCACTCAGTATTACATTCTGTGTGAGTACAGGAATATCAGCTCTGTTGACAGCAGGAGGGAGGAGAGAGATCGCATTGACACTTCCATAATTCAATGTTAAGACTGGTGCACCTAATAGACAATAGTTGATTTACAATCTACTGTTATATTTTATATATACCATCATGCAGATACCTAGAATGAAATCTATCATAACAGCAGTATATGTTCTATTGTTCCCTCCATTCTGACTAACTACACAGCTGTAGTATCCTGCCTTATAATTAGTTACATAGAGAGTGCTGACTCCTGTTGTAGCATTGGTTGTTGCAGAGAGAGTAGTTATTATTCCCTCCATATCTTCAAAGGTCCATGTAACTTGTGGCGTGTTTTTGGTTTCCGTTATGCAGTAAAGAGTAGTATTTGTGTTCAAAATTGAGTTGTCCTTTAATGGTGTGTATGTGTTTGGAGTGATCTGTTTTCCGAATGGGCTCACTAACAATGTATAAGTTAAAATCCTATTATTTTCTAATGACATATTTATTCATGAAAATTGTGAAATTTAATTGAATACCTACATACTTGTATTTTCAGAGTATTATACTGATATACAGATTCACCATAAAAACAGTAGTTACTATTTATATTTTATTTTAATGCATTTATACCAAATGTGTAAAAATTGATTACCATCAAATGCATATTTCTCTTTACTTGTACGAAGCTTTTAAAACAGTATTTGTGCTCCTAAAATCGAGGTATGATTTGTTCCTAAATACAGTTGCTTTCGCCTAATAGCAATTGTTCTAATAGCCATATTGCTTTATTTACAAGTTATTTTCAGTCCCTAAGCGAGCATTGAATGTTATAATTGTTCCTCTAATAAGAAATTCGCCTATTACAGTCGAAACTGGGTTTTTTGCCCCCCTAAATGCATGGAAAAAGAGGCAAAAAACCCGATACGCAAAAAAACCCGTATTTAACAATATACAGTTCTATGAGGTTATGAAGAAACAAGGAGAAGCAAGGAGGCAAAATAACCCGATAAGGCAAAAAAACTCGATTTCGACTGTACCAAGCAAATTTATGCCAAATGCTACTTTCTATTATGCAAGTCCATATTATACATACTATGTTGGTACTAACAATTTGTTATATGATTTTATTCGAAGGAGCGACTGACCTGTTGTGCTACAGAAATAGCAACTTATTGTAGAATCACATATTGCATCATTCCAGGCTTGGTTTGACCATATCGCTACACAATCTTCTCTTATCCCATTATAATTATTAGGTTCATACGAACTCCACTTTCTATAAGTGCTTTCGCTACCATCTGCCCAGATAAATATATACTGCATATCTATGTCATTGAGTCCTATCCAACAATGAGAAACTCCTGGTCTGATGTTGAACATCATTGTATTCTCTTCGAGAGATGTCACAGTAGCTAGGTCTCCTCCCCACGCTAGACACATTACTCTAGCATCATGCCAGTTAATAGCAGAGCTTGTGAAAGTGTTGTAACATCTCCCTTGATCTGAAATTGCATCACAACCGGTTGTAGGCGCTACAAACAATAAGGTCCATTCTCATTGACAATTTAATTGTCTTCTTATGTATCATACGAGTCATTATGTCTCGGTAGTTCTCGATTGATCACTCAACTTCCGTGCGGTCACGCGATATTGCATGCAATATTAATTCTACTGGTAGTGTCCTTAATTTTATATATATACAGTATTCTCCGCTCAATAGAGCCACCGGTTAATAGATAACTCCACTTAATGGGGTGAAATTTCACAGGGTTTATAGGACGGAATTACAGTTTGGCTCAAAATATTTCTGTTAATAGATTTCTCCGCTTAATAAAAATTGGGTCAAACTACCCTGGAAGAAAACTGACCCTATTTTAAGCGGAGTTAACTGTAATTTTCTAATTTATCAGATTGTTCTCGAATCGCAAATTTAATTATTTTTAAAATCCAAAATCCAATATGTCGACCACAATTGACCACTTAAGGGACACATTTTCATGGAATTTTTATTCATCTAACTTCCATAATTCTTCTGAAATATGGCGTCATTTTTTGCCCAAATTAATTTGTATTTCCTAAGACTAAATATTGAGTTTTGAAATTTCATAAATAACATATCAGTCTTTTACGGTTACCAATGTATATTAATATTATACTATGCAGTTATTCCCAAACTTATTCAACCATGGCCCCCTATACCAAATATTGTACATAGATTGCCCTCGGGTCACCAACGCGGGATGCAGCAACGTACAACTGTGCGTTTGTGAAGAGCGGATTTTGGAGTTATACGCCCGCGTGTTTAAAGCTCTACCCCTGACTCTTGTTCACCGTCATTCAGAAAGACGCCGCACAGGGAAGTGACGCCTTTTGAGTGTGAATGGGAAGTCGTTGTCTCTATTTGGAAAACGCGTAGTTTCCTGGCGGGGGCGGCCATGTATTTTTGACATTTAATTCGTTATGCTTGCAGACTTATAATTTGCAGGAGTCGCAAGACTCAAGGTTAGCAACAATCCTGCGTTGATGTACAGGTGGCTACTGTGAATTGTCTGACTCTGGATTACATTACATGATGTAGTATGTGATTTAAGCAAAAATTGAGCAAAAATGATTGTTTATTATAGGCGATCCAGTTGGCAGTAACCAATAGGATTAGTATCCCAGTTGGCAGTAACCAATAGGATTAGTATCCCAGTTGGCAGTAACCAATAGGATTAGACATTTAATAATAGGCCTATAGTATATGCATATGTAGTACGTATTCACAAAATGCTGTGTAGTTCTGGAACTAACACCTTTTTATAAAATCCCGTATATTTACCGAGATCTCCCTTCGAAGAGCTTTCGATTGATATATGCATCTCCAGGATCGGATAATGCAGCAAAGAGTTACAGGGGCGGACGTATGGACCAAGCTTTCTTAATAATATAGATTGACAACTTTTTCAAGACAGAGTGAGATGGAGGTACGCAATTTATAGATAACTAGCATACTCGAATTAAGATAGAATGTATAACAATCCTTACCTTGACAGTAGGCTAGTGAATGAGAATGAAGAAATATGAGGATCAACACATTGAAATTGAATAAAAGTTTCATATTGGTGAAGAATAAAACAATTATTATATACTTAGTTACAAAGTATAAGAAGCACTTATATAACTAACAAATTTACTAGACTGTTTAATCGTAACTTGATCCGCATCGTAACTTGATGCGCATCATTGGTGTACAATATCTTTCGTAACTTAATTCAATAGAAACCGCATTTATATTTGAGATAGAGACTAACTTCCAACTCGTATGGTAAGTAAAAGTATGTTAATCACGAATTTCGCATTTATAATTAATAATATGAATATTTATTGTTGTTGTTTACAATAATAGGTCAGTAAGAAATTGCTAAAAATTCAAAATAGAGGTTAGCTTCCAACGGGCACTATAGGTGGATTC
This sequence comes from Hexactinellida sp. DTS-2022, assembly GCA_028753945.1. NCBI lineage: Eukaryota > Metazoa > Porifera > Hexactinellida > Hexactinellida sp. DTS-2022. The sequence continues at coordinate 16,028,203 of JAPNXP010000001.1, forward strand.
TCTTTAGTCATATAATCGAGAATACTTCTTAATTGTTCATGAAGAAATTAAGATTCACAGTCGTCTCAACCTTCTAGAACAGTGGTTCCCAACCCTTGCCACCCTTGCCAGCCTAAACAGCTTAACCACAAATCTCAAATTCTCAAAAGTGGTTCCATTGGACTCGCAATGGTTGATTACCCAATATACAATGCAAATTATGCCAATAGGAAGCATAGTTTAGCTTAGAATAAAATTACAAAACTGGACTCTTATTTTTTATTATGATACGGTAGCATGTGTAGCCGTATACGTATATACGTGTAGTAGGCCATGGCGTAATTTATCTGAAAATGTAAATATTCTTACAAGCCATACACCTCGCTTCGCTTTCTAATGAGTTTTAAACATTCCTTGATTCCAAAACCTAAATTATAAAAGACTAGGCGCTAGCGCCTATACTTTCAGGGGGTTAACAATCGCAAATGTGGTGTTGGATAGGTTATATAAGTTATATAATTAATAATCCCTTCTCAGTCTACGCTTACGATTCGATTCCACCCCACGGTTAACCGAAAAACCGCCCATGCTACTCAACACATAATCATATAGGACATCTGCTTCATCTAGACTTATCTTTTTGAACTACCAGCTAATACCTTTCGGAATTTAATTTTATAGAAACAGTGTTGCTGCTTGCTACTCAAAGTTTGTTAAATGGAAATGGATATAGGATTATTGCTAGAATGTATTGTACTTTTTTGTATTGTACCTATGACACATGTGTATTGTATCTATGTCACATGTGTATTGTCTCTATGTCACAAGTGTTTTGTACTTTTAATACTATGTATATGTTATAAATACTGAATCTTGCATAAATTACATTTATGTTAACCAATGTTACTGTTAAACTCACTCCGTGTCTTCCATGCATGTATGACTACTACAATTGGATTTATTTCCTTGTCTTTTATCAATGGATACACTTCTCCAATTGAAGATGAAATACTGAAGAGAGGAGTGTTTACAATAGATACATACCCATTGTTCGTGAGTATTCTCAATATTGGTGGATTATTTGGCTCTCTGATAGCTGGACCGATCAGTGAGTGGTTAGGCATAAAGACCAGTTTAATTATATTCACCCAGTTAGGGACACTGGGAGCCATGTTGTTAGTGCTGGCACATGACGGTGTCTCTATGATAGTAGCTCGATTCCTTATAGGATTTTATACAGCCATGTGTCTATCTGTTGTTCCTCTTTATAATACAGAAGTCGCACCAGAATCTATGAAAAAGTTCTATGGAGGAATGTTAGGCTTAGCTGTGGGATTTGGAATGCTTACAAGCTATTTTTTTGGAATTTGGCTTGGGTATCGTTGGCTCACTATTATCTTTATGGTAATGGTTGTATTTATGACTTTGAATTTAGTTTTCTTACCAGAGAGTCCAAAATGGTTGAGAAACAAAGGTTGGAATAAAAAGGCGGATCAAGCATGTGAATACTTCTATGAGTCTTCTCAAGCGAACGTTTCTCTTGGCACAAGTGAAACAACAAGTCTGTCAAATTACCAACTTAATTCTGATAATGAAATATTTATTATTAGCTCTGAGGATACAAATCTCACTCAAAATAAGTTATTATCAGATCGTACTCTAAGTTATTCTCAGACCACATGTATTTTACCTAACATAAACAGCTCTCTATCTGAAAAGATATCGAGCTACTTCGTATGGCCAGTAATGAGGCCTTTGATAGTCTGTTGTAGTCTTCAAGCTTTCAGACTTTCTTCTGGTTACCTTTATCTTGCAGCATATTCAGTTCACACACTTGACAATGCGGTCAGTATTAATCCAAAGATTGCCGTTCTATTCTATCCAACATTTCTTATTATAGGGGGGATTTTAGCCCTTTGGGTCATAAATAAAATCAATTGGAAAAAGTTATTAATGATCACAACTTTTGTTCAGATTCTAACGAATGCTTTATTGAGTCTAACTCTCTATCTCTCCATTCGAGTACTGGAGTGTACAAACAACCAGGGTACCATCTTTTGTAATGTTTTACAATTCCTCCCTATGCCATTAATTGGTTTATTTGGGTTCACATTCAGTTTAGGATGGGGATCAATCAGTTGGTGGTTTTATAATCAACTACATCCCTATTACATTAGGATATCAGCTGGGATTTGTACTTGCGTATTGTTTATCTCAATTGTTCTCAATCTATTAGTTGGCCCATTACTTGTAGAATATTTCGAATCTTACACACTGTTCCTAATATATGCTGTGCTGTGCTTACTTGCCCTCACTACTCAAATGTTTTATTGACTATCAACCATACTAGTATTATATTTCTTTATTATCATACTCTCTGGTTTATATATTTGTTATTCATATGCGTATTTATATTGAACCTACCCATTAATATTTGCTTGTTTCAATGCTTCCATGCAGGGCCGCCAAGGGTACTCACCAGGCTTGCCCTGGGAGGGAAATTCCCATTCCCATCCCATTCCCACCGGATTTCTGTGGGGATTTCCATATGGATCCCCATGGGAATTCCCACATGGAGATACCCATGGGAATCCCAATAAGGGGAACCCCACAGACGATTATCTGATTCCCATTCCCATTCATATCCATGGGTATAGGGTTTTGCCTTCTTCGAGGCAGCTATAACAATTCAGAAAAGTAGTAGGAAAATGAAGAAACTGGTGTAACGTCCCTGTTGGCCTTGTATGAGTTGTATTGGTATCCAAATGGGGATCCCCATGGGAATTCCCATTGGGGATCCATATGGAAAATTGGAAATCCCCACAGAAATCCTGTGGGAATGGGATGGGAATGGGAATTTCCCTCCCAGGGCAAGCCTGGTGAGTACCCTTGGCGGCCCTGCATGGAAGCATTGAAACAAGCAAATATTAATGGGTAGGTTCAATATAAATACGCATATGAATAACAAATATATAAACCAGAGAGTATGATAATAAAGAAATATAATACTAGTATGGTTGATAGTCAATAAAACATTTGAGTAGTGAGGGCAAGTAAGCACAGCACAGCATATATTAGGAACAGTGTGTAAGATTCGAAATATTCTACAAGTAATGGGCCAACTAATAGATTGAGAACAATTGAGATAAACAATACGCAAGTACAAATCCCAGCTGATATCCTAATGTAATAGGGATGTAGTTGATTATAAAACCACCAACTGATTGATCCCCATCCTAAACTGAATGTGAACCCAAATAAACCAATTAATGGCATAGGGAGGAATTGTAAAACATTACAAAAGATGGTACCCTGGTTGTTTGTACACTCCAGTACTCGAATGGAGAGATAGAGAGTTAGACTCAATAAAGCATTCGTTAGAATCTGAACAAAAGTTGTGATCATTAATAACTTTTTCCAATTGATTTTATTTATGACCCAAAGGGCTAAAATCCCCCCTATAATAAGAAATGTTGGATAGAATAGAACGGCAATCTTTGGATTAATACTGACCGCATTGTCAAGTGTGTGAACTGAATATGCTGCAAGATAAAGGTAACCAGAAGAAAGTCTGAAAGCTTGAAGACTACAACAGACTATCAAAGGCCTCATTACTGGCCATACGAAGTAGCTCGATATCTTTTCAGATAGAGAGCTGTTTATGTTAGGTAAAATACATGTGGTCTGAGAATAACTTAGAGTACGATCTGATAATAACTTATTTTGAGTGAGATTTGTATCCTCAGAGCTAATAATAAATATTTCATTATCAGAATTAAGTTGGTAATTTGACAGACTTGTTGTTTCACTTGTGCCAAGAGAAACGTTCGCTTGAGAAGACTCATAGAAGTATTCACATGCTTGATCCGCCTTTTTATTCCAACCTTTGTTTCTCAACCATTTTGGACTCTCTGGTAAGAAAACTAAATTCAAAGTCATAAATACAACCATTACCATAAAGATAATAGTGAGCCAACGATACCCAAGCCAAATTCCAAAAAAATAGCTTGTAAGCATTCCAAATCCCACAGCTAAGCCTAACATTCCTCCATAGAACTTTTTCATAGATTCTGGTGCGACTTCTGTATTATAAAGAGGAACAACAGATAGACACATGGCTGTATAAAATCCTATAAGGAATCGAGCTACTATCATAGAGACACCGTCATGTGCCAGCACTAACAACATGGCTCCCAGTGTCCCTAACTGGGTGAATATAATTAAACTGGTCTTTATGCCTAACCACTCACTGATCGGTCCAGCTATCAGAGAGCCAAATAATCCACCAATATTGAGAATACTCACGAACAATGGGTATGTATCTATTGTAAACACTCCTCTCTTCAGTATTTCATCTTCAATTGGAGAAGTGTATCCATTGATAAAAGACAAGGAAATAAATCCAATTGTAGTAGTCATACATGCATGGAAGACACGGAGTGAGTTTAACAGTAACATTGGTTAACATAAATGTAATTTATGCAAGATTCAGTATTTATAACATATACATAGTATTAAAAGTACAAAACACTTGTGACATAGAGACAATACACATGTGACATAGATACAATACACATGTGTCATAGGTACAATACAAAAAAGTACAATACATTCTAGCAATAATCCTATATCCATTTCCATTTAACAAACTTTGAGTAGCAAGCAGCAACACTGTTTCTATAAAATTAAATTCCGAAAGGTATTAGCTGGTAGTTCAAAAAGATAAGTCTAGATGAAGCAGATGTCCTATATGATTATGTGTTGAGTAGCATGGGCGGTTTTTCGGTTAACCGTGGGGTGGAATCGAATCGTAAGCGTAGACTGAGAAGGGATTATTAATTATATAACTTATATAACCTATCCAACACCACATTTGCGATTGTTAACCCCCTGAAAGTATAGGCGCTAGCGCCTAGTCTTTTATAATTTAGGTTTTGGAATCAAGGAATGTTTAAAACTCATTAGAAAGCGAAGCGAGGTGTATGGCTTGTAAGAATATTTACATTTTCAGATAAATTACGCCATGGCCTACTACACGTATATACGTATACGGCTACACATGCTACCGTATCATAATAAAAAATAAGAGTCCAGTTTTGTAATTTTATTCTAAGCTAAACTATGCTTCCTATTGGCATAATTTGCATTGTATATTGGGTAATCAACCATTGCGAGTCCAATGGAACCACTTTTGAGAATTTGAGATTTGTGGTTAAGCTGTTTAGGCTGGCAAGGGTGGCAAGGGTTGGGAACCACTGTTCTAGAAGGTTGAGACGACTGTGAATCTTAATTTCTTCATGAACAATTAAGAAGTATTCTCGATTATATGACTAAAGAGAATCCACCTATAGTGCCCGTTGGAAGCTAACCTCTATTTTGAATTTTTAGCAATTTCTTACTGACCTATTATTGTAAACAACAACAATAAATATTCATATTATTAATTATAAATGCGAAATTCGTGATTAACATACTTTTACTTACCATACGAGTTGGAAGTTAGTCTCTATCTCAAATATAAATGCGGTTTCTATTGAATTAAGTTACGAAAGATATTGTACACCAATGATGCGCATCAAGTTACGATGCGGATCAAGTTACGATTAAACAGTCTAGTAAATTTGTTAGTTATATAAGTGCTTCTTATACTTTGTAACTAAGTATATAATAATTGTTTTATTCTTCACCAATATGAAACTTTTATTCAATTTCAATGTGTTGATCCTCATATTTCTTCATTCTCATTCACTAGCCTACTGTCAAGGTAAGGATTGTTATACATTCTATCTTAATTCGAGTATGCTAGTTATCTATAAATTGCGTACCTCCATCTCACTCTGTCTTGAAAAAGTAGTCAATCTATATTATTAATATTAATGTATTAATGTGGGAATTCCCATTGGGGATCCATATGGAAATCCCCATGTGGGAATTCCCAATGGGGATCCCCACAGGGGAAAATCTGATTCCCATTTCCATCCAATTCACATGGGTATGGGATCCCCATGGGAATTCCCATACCCACAGCAACCCTGGTACTCACGGGCCTCAAGACATTTTTCAGACCCACTTGGAATTGATTAGCAACTCGTGTATAGAACAATTTACAATGATAACTTTCAGGTCCCAATTCATTTATTGTTCCGGGCATTTACCCTGACCAATTTTGACAATTTACCATCATAATTAACGGACCCTATGGAATATACTCTCCCACGGGCCTGGGGAAACTTCTCCATTTTGGAGTCTGCTTTCTCTCTCTCTATTCATATATTAACTGGCTGCAAATCTCAACTTATTTAGTTTCGGGTTCTTATTCTTTTAATGGATTTGATGGTATCTAAATTTTCTGGTTAATTTATTTACAGGTGAGATATCACGAGAGCTTCATCAAAAACCGTAAACTGAAGTAATTTATTCTTTATGGGGTCGCTCAAATGCTATGTAACTCTTCCAATTGTGGGAGGTTATTGACCAACATGTGACACCATCATTTTGTAATACGTATACAGAATCTTTCAAAAGTCGTGAAAAAGGAAAAGTGTATAATTTCCGGAATTTTTGTGTTCTACGTATATCTTTTGAGAGGCCCAATTTATTAGACTTGTTCTAATTTGTCGGCTTAATATATTTAGAATTTGGTGAACTTATTATGTCAAATTTACTTTGGTATTTTGTAGATTCTAATATCTGAGGATTTTCTGGAAAAGGATATGCTTTATTTAATTTGCATCGCGATTACCCGGAGCATAATTTTGAATTGTTTTTCTGAGGGCGTTGCAATTAATCAACTCTGAGGGTTTGCAGTTGATCATGAAGGTAGATTTGCAATTGATCAACTAACATATGTTGGGGAGGAGTTCCACTGTATATTTTATGGCCAACAGTAACCACGGAGTGAGATCATTTGGTGCACTGATTGTTCAGGAGGTATATCGGTATATTTGTAGAGATAAACTAAGTTGGATAACTGGGAAATATAATGTGTATCTTTCGAATAGTTAATATCCTATTTTATGATTAAAATGAAATACAGTACCATCTATACTGTAGTTCACGCTATCTGTATATTAAAAACGGAATTGTTGTCTGTGTGTTTGTCCAGAATTAATTGGAAAGAATACGAGTCCCAGAAACCTGAAAATTGGTATACAGGGGTAATTTTGTACTGCGACAACGATCTATTGGTTTTCTAAGCGAAATAACGGGATTATGACGTCATAAAGACACATATTTGGGAATAACTCTTTCAGTTTTTATCCGATTCGCCCACAATTTTAGATGGCAAGACAACATACAATGAGACACACGTATACCGATTTATGGGATTGTGACGTCACATAGGAACTAATTTGGATACAGCTCTTACATTTTTGATTCAATCGTCAAACAATTTTGTCACAGTATAAAACAGAATGTATTGCATGTCTCTAGACATTTTTATAATTTTCGCATTTAATCTGAGCCAGGCCATAACAAAAATGTAACCTCCAATTGCTGCGTCATTGCACATATTGAGGTTTGACGATTTAATCTTCACCTACATTATTTCCGAAATTGCATACCTGATTAATCCAGCCATCAGTTTATTTCTATTCGTGATGTATTTAGCTTACGTCAATCACATGAGCATGCATAATATTAGTATCAAAGTAATTCAACTATTACAAACAATTTACTAGGCAGTAAATCATGGTTACTAAATAACATGAATTAATTAATTAATTAATATATGAGATATCTTATATGTAGACCGTCTAGAAATAGACCAGGTTTTATTCCCTATGCATTAGTATTACCCATAAAAAGCAGGGCAAGTGGTCTACAGAATTTATAGACGGTCTACAAATTTTTGGCTTATTTGTATGGGCTTTTATAGACCGTCTATTTCTAGACGGTCTACATATAAGGATGCTCTTAATATATTGACATACTGGGGTCCCAAATAGTAGTAGTTGTGAATTGAGTACGTGTAATTTACCAGTCACGGTTTAACTTATTTAATATGAGTGATATTTGAGGAGAGTAAGGCCGCGAAGCGGCCGTTAATTAATTGTGTGCGTAGTGTCTAACACGAACGAACAAAAGTAGCGAAGCGACTTTTGTAAGGGAGTGATCCGTCGCGAAGCGACCGAGGCCGAAGGGCTCGTACTATTAAAACACAAGCCTGGGTGGGTGTATATATATATATATTTGTTTGTATGTTACGAGTTGATTGAAGAAAGTGGACGGTTTCCAAATGTGATTTTTGCCATATAGGGGTAACTTTTGGCACCCGCCAACAAGTTGAGGTTTCCACTCAAAATTTGTCACACCTCGACAAGTTATGACGTCATTGTCACATTTCGAGAACCCTGAAAATTCACTTAATCGCACATAATTCGAGCCCTCTAAGAGATAAAAATCTGAAAATTTAATAGAACATGTACATTAATGATGCGGACACATTGGTCACACCAGATCACCAATATGTTTACTCATTATCGCATGATGACGTAATCACTAAAATTTCACATTGTTAAATTTGACTATTTAGGCCTATTTACGCTTTATAATCAATATTAGGAGTATATAAATCACACACCAACCGCGAAGCGGTTGGTGTGTGGTTGTGTTCTGCCGCGAAGCGACCTAGCAAGCGAAGCGCGCTAGTTAATATTGATAACAGAAACGCAATGTCTGTATACATCACAAGTTGATATCATATCTATCTAAAATTAATCTGAAATGTATTTACACATGTATTGTCCAACCTACACTAGCTGGACTATTTATTAAACTATTCCTGTCATTAATTATTTAACGCAATCGGTTGGGAAATAAACATTCTGAATTCTACAGTCAAACCTTCAAGCCAATAACTGGGCAGAATTTATTCTTAATAAGCAAAGATTATAGAGAGTACCTACTGTCGCTTACAGGGACGGACTAAGCCATGGTGAGGCCCTAAGCTATAGCTTAATTAGCTTATGCCATAATCCGGCCCTGGTCGCTTAGCCTAGCTCTAAATTTATTACATATGTAGGTGACATAGGCGTCGATGTTTTATGAATCACACAAAAAAACTGGGGGCCCCAAAGAAAGTTCCAAAAGTTTATAGTAGTAATTATTATTATAGAAGTTTTGAAAAAAACACCTATAGGTGATGAATAACAATGTGGCTTTAATAATTTGAGGTTTTAATAACATTTTGCACATTATTCTGTATAGTGAATAGGTTTTCATCGTAAAGACAAAACAAATCCTTCAGCCTCTTGATAAAAACTAGGAGGGCGAAAGGTACTCTGCCCCCCCATCAACGACGCCTATTGTCATGAGATAGGGCCACGTACTAGTATGAAGACTAGTCGTTCTAGTCGACCCTAACTCATGGGGATGTCATGAGTAGTGGTTTCGTCCCATTGCAGGGTCTCATCAGGAGGGTAACCCTCGACCACCATGCGTACTGCCGGTCATGTGCCTTAGCACACCCGTACTGCCCATGTGTCCTTCCACATGGCTACCAGTCGTACTGCCGGACCAAACCCTACAGACTTACTCATGTAGTGTCCCGTACTGCCACCTATAGTCTTTCCCAAGGACTATACTCCTGTAGGGTACAGGTAATGTCTATAACACTATGAGTAGGCGGATGACTCGTTCAGTTCATCTTCTACAGAATTAGGAGTGGCAAGGAGCATCTTGAATATATTTCCAAAGATATCCTCTTTTCGCTGTCTCTTCCTCAATAGTAAGCTCGTATATCAGTAGAAACGATATAGAAGTTCCCTTGTAGATTCATCGCTGGCTATTGTAGCTTCATTGAGGTAGGTAAATCTTTAGTGTTCGAATGAGTTTGTGAGCTTGATTTCTCAATAGTTATTTCCTGTAACAAGTTTCCTTCCTCATTCTGGTTCATATTACACAATATGACATGATGATTCGCATCAATGAAGAGTGCATGCACTCTTCATCACAAATACGTCAGAATTTCTGAAATGTACTAAATCCCGATTAAAAATGCGACGAGATCCCAGGATTTATACCCTAGTCATGACCTGATATCACCTGACCTGACCCATTGTAGTCACGTTATCAGATCAACAACATCAAGTGTATAGGTAAGTTAACTAATCGGGAAAATTGGAACTTTTCGGTTTAGAATATAACCTACCTTATGCTAATCCTTACCATACTACATTATTCACTTAACTAATACATTGGGGTTTGCCTAATAACAATTCGTCTAAAGTATAGCCTCCAATAAAGACACTACGAATAGCGGAAAAAATATCTAAACTACGGACAAGTCTCGTAGCACGGATTTAACTTTGCATACGTCTAATAGAAAAGCAACCTCTTGATGGCGGACAGTTTCTAAATTATGACTAAATTATTAGTACTTTTTAACTCCAAATAGCGGACAAATGTATATGAATGTTATACAGAATTGCCGTTGGTATTGGATAGTGTTGTGCTTGTCAAAAATTCAGGTCATGACCTGACCTGACCTGACCAGAGTTAACAATTAGGGAACTTTTGACAAGCCTGGTGTTATAGCCATTTAGATGAATTTCTATTACACGTTTTGGTAAATCATGTAATTTATTTGATCACAGACTTAATACCTAAATATCCTGAATGATCTGAAAAGACATGAAATGACGTGAAGAAAACCTGAAAGTCCATAAAATTACCTGAAAATGACCTGGATCCAATATTTTTTCCAAAGGACCTGAACTGACCTGAGTTAACAATTAGGGAACTTTTGACAAGCCTGGTGTTATAGCCATTTAGATGAATTTCTATTACACGTTTTGGTAAATCATGTAATTTATTTGATCACAGACTTAATACCTAAATATCCTGAATGATCTGAAAAGACATGAAATGACGTGAAGAAAACCTGAAAGTCCATAAAATTACCTGAAAATGACCTGGATCCAATATTTTTTCCAAAGGACCTGAACTGACCTGAGTTAACAATTGGGGAACTTTTGACGAGCCTGCTGTTGTGCCCAAGTACATGTTTGCAAAGTAAGTTGATTTACTATCAGTCGTTGACGACAGAAACATTAATCTATAATCCATTAGATATTGTAGTATACCATTAAGTTAATTATAAAGCTCACCATACACATGCAACAAAGTTGCACTGAACTTTGTTGTATCTGTATAGTCAAATTATCCATGCAACAAAGTTGTACCGTGTATGTTCATTGTTGCACGCAATATTGGTGCATGGAAATTGAACATGTTCAATTTTCTTGCAACATTGTTACACGAAAATATTGAAATTCAGTACATGTTTTCAGATTATTTTCGTTTGCATTATTTCACCTTCTCAAAAAAATTGAAGAATTCATTTCTTCATAACTTTCTAGTGTCCTATTTAATTTACTGCTTACTTTCTCAGTACTCTTAATCAACCCACCTATGATGCGATCAGAAATGTGTATATTATAATTTTTAGCACGGTTAAAACACTGATCGTATTGCTGCATATTATTTTCTTAGAAATACTACATATCTTAAATTATCTACGACCCGTTAACGCCGTTTTTTTATTTTTGGATGGATCTGGAAAAGATGGATTAGACACTGGGATTGCACATGTACTAGCCATTGTATTTCTGAGATCCGGGCATATTCTTCGTTATGGGAAGCCTCCGGACGACATTGCCCGGATAAAGGAGGTTTGAGTGTATATATAAATCTCCAGTTCTAACTAGAAAACCAAAAATGGCTATACCTTATCACTGGGCAGGCGATCCATACTTACGAAATTTCTATTACTGGATGTGTCAACTGAAGAAATTTCTTGAAGAAATTCTCTCGTTTTTGATCCAATTCTTAACCCTGGAGATTCTCTTTTTACGTTGATAGATCAAATGCAGTTTCAAAAGGCGAAGTATAATAATTTGGAATGCGGAAACGACAACGTGTGTTTTATCCATAAGGCCAGGTAATATAAATAAATTGTTTATCATCCGGATTTTTTCAGAAAATACGGATGGCAGATGGGATTTTATTTTTTATTTCCATTATTATGAAAATAACATTTCTATGCCAAACAATAAATGTTCATATTTTATTTTATTAGAAAATCACTTGACAATGCCCAGATAATAAGTAATGCCCTAAAATAAAATACTTATGAAAAATTGATACATTAGAAGTACTTTACACAAGTTCATAGCAATATTTTTACGATTGTGTTTATAAGATAATAATAAAATATATCCGGACGAAAGGTAAAAATTTGGACGGACGGGGATGATAAACAAGTTATTTATATTATATGGCCTAATGCGAAATAGCGGTTAGGACTAACGAAGTTTATTCCCTAGCCTTTACAAATGCATGCAAATGACTTCGGTAATACCAATTCCGGATAATACGAAGAAATTTCGACTGCCCCGGTGTTCTTATTACGTAACGAGAGTCTACTGTACCTTGATTTTAGTTTCGTAACCTAAATACGTACATACGTAAAGTACTATATATGTTGCATGTATTTCCTTAGGTAAAATGAGTAGTATTTGTTATCATTATATGATCTGTCCTGAAAGTTGATGAATACTATTTCTTATGTATTATAACAAATAATTTATTATCTACAGATTCTCAAGTTATCTAACTTTTGCAAAGTGGAATCAATACTTAGAGTGTCAATTCGTTAGCAAATTATGCCTCTATATGGAGACTATAAGGTATATGCTCTCATAATTTTAACAGTTAGAGTCCTCGACTCCTCGTGATGTAATTGTCTATGTATTTGTTAATTGCATTAAGTAGGTAGTTATACTAACAGATTGTTAAAGTATGCTTAGCCAAAGTATATTCAAGGATTTATGCATATATTTATTATGTTAATAAATTATATAATTCAAGCCGAATTTTAATTAATTGTATCTGAAGAAATATTAAATTTTGTCTTTAGCATCTAGTAAATATTCCTACAAGTATCTAAAATGATCTACAGTCAATTCCACTAATTGCGACACCGGTTAATCGTACAAAAATTCCAGCAAAATACTGTCGATAACAATATTTATATGTTTAATTATCAAGCTGCATATAAGTTGTCTGTATTGATAATGTATTATAAATATATATTCCTAATTATTTATTTTTTCTTATAGGAATGTCTATCTCTATTAAGCTTAACACAGGAGCTGATATGCCTCTGTTGGGCCTGGGGACCTGGCAGACCGCCCCAGTGCCCGGCCAGGTAACAGAGGTTATTAAGTTTGCTATAGACACCGGATATAGGCACATAGACTGTGCTCATGCTTATGGTAACGAGAATGAGGTGAGATAATTACTATTGAGCTATGCCTGTTTAATTGATTTATTTTTTGATATTTTTTGATATTTTTTAGCTCGATTTTTAATACTGTATGTAGTGTTTTAGTGACTAGTAATTTATGTATGGGGTAGTCAAGCCTGTAACGCGGTCATGTTAAACTTTCATAATCTGTTCCTTTGGTCTATAAATGTACCTAAATAGAGTGAAATTTGCAGTATAAGTTCGAAATTTATGTTCAACGAGCCCTCCGGTCTCGGTCGCTTTGCGACGGATCGGTACTATGCACCTCAAGTTAACGGCTGCAATGCGGCCTTACTACCATGGAAAAATGGGATATTATATGCAACCCTTTCTACCAATTTCCATAGTTTTATACTGTTTACAAATAATACCCGTTGGAAGCTGGCTTCTATGTTAATTTTGAATTTTCATTAATTTGTTTACCCTTTTTTGTAAACAACAACAATGAATATTCATATTAGAAATTTATACATGCGAAATTCGTCTCAATTAAAAATGCGGTTATTATTCCCCATCACTTTAAAATATAATCTTGACAGACATACAAACAAACAACACACACAAACAACAATTTAGTTTTATTAATTAATTAATAATATAGATTAGCTTCTATAAATAATGCAATACCCACCAAAATACCCGTAAATGTACCAAATTATAATACGTATAGTCAAGTCTGCTTATTGAAAACAATTTCGTCTGCTTAACATGAACATATTTTACTATGAACAAGCCCTATGCTCCAATTTAACAACTTACATAGGGTTTGTATTAAGTTGAGTTCGCTTATTATGAAGTCTCTATTGTGAACAGAATTTTTGGTCCCTTGAATGTTCATAATAAATACCCTGACTCATAGCCTGACTGTATTAATGACATTCAATAATTTCAATTCAGACTTTAGTTTGAATTATGTATGTTATTTCTGCAAATAGTTTTTCTACTTTCTATAAACGAAGAATCAAATGTGTTGCATTTATGAAAAGATCTAAAGAGAGGACTTTTGGATTGACATATTTACGTATAAATTCAAATCAATTCAAATCAAATCATTGCTATCAAATCAAATCCACAGCTCTGATTACGTGATAATATTGAGTTTTCTATGAGAGGCCCATTCTATAATGCCTGCAAGGGCGTAAACAAAATATCGCGATGCCACCAATTTTTAAAAGTTTCCCTTTTTTATGTTTATTGCAGATAATTAATTGCTTTATCATTACATGTACAACACTACCCATCCGATCTATTAAATATATAGTCGACTGTCGACTCTGCTTAATTGGGTCTCTTTTTGTTATGAAAGTAGTTTGACCCAGTTAAGCATTGACTTTATTAATTAAGTGGAGTCTACTGGACTTATAGCAACAGTTCTGTCATCACATGTGTCTATAGGTCGGCATAGCTCTTAAAGAGAAGATAGGCAGTGTATGTGACAGGAAGGATATCTTCATTACCTCAAAGCTGTGGAACACAAAGCATTATCCCGAAGACGTTATTCCGGCTCTCAAGCAGACTCTATCGGACCTGCAGCTGGACTATGTGGATCTATACCTCATACACTGGCCTACTGGGTTCGAAAGAAGTGATGAAATGTTGCCTCTCAATGAACAGGGAACCGTCAAGTACTCAGATGTGTCTAATGTAGAGACATGGAAAGCAATGGAGGAGTGTGTACACCTGGGACTAGCTAAGAACATAGGTCTGTCTAACTTCAATAGCAAGCAAGTGGAGGAGGTAAGTTGTTATGCGAAGTGCCAACAGCATGATTATGCGAATATTACTTTATATACTAGTACATTGAAGCATTAGTTGGAAACTTAGTAGTTACCTCTCGAATGCCCACCTTACAATTACAAAATGCACTATGCAGTCACCGTGAAACTTTACATATTAGCAGACAGATTGGGTTAAACACTGCATAAATTTCTAAATTATATACTTATATTAATAACTATATCCATTCATATAATGATGCCACAATGACGTGCTACCCAAAATATGCAATGTCTCGCGACCTACAATAATAAATTCATTATTAAATTACTCAAGACGATATGTCCTTAAAGCCCAACAGTCTGATCCCTAAATTAAAGTTAGATAATAGATTGTTTTACCAATTAACTTATTTCTACGTTATATACTTGTGTATTATTTATTAATTTATTTCCCCTGTGTAGATCTGCAGCAACAGTAAGATAAAGCCGGCTATCAACCAAGTGGAGCTGCACCCGTATCTGACTCAGCCAGAGCTAGTGCAGTTCTGTCGAGAGAATGACATAGTGGTGACTGCCTACAGTCCCCTCGGATCTCCGGACAGACCCTGGGCTAAGCCAGGAGACCCGGACCTGCTGGCGGATCAGAAGGTGAAAGCAATCGCAGATACACACGGGAAGACGCCCGCTCAGGTCCTCATTAGGTTCCATATCGAGAGGAAGTGTGTTGTCATTCCTAAGAGTTCGAATAATGAAAGGATAGTCAGTAACTTTGACGTGTTCAAATTCCAGCTGTCTCCTGATGAGATGTTGGCACTTGAGGGACTCAATAAGAACTTTAGAGGTTGCAAACCTTGTTTCTCTATTGATGGGAAGGATGTACCTCTGAACTTGAACCATCCCTACTACCCATTTTTCCCCTATTAGTGATATATGTGTTTATAGTCTCATAATTAATGTTTTTTAGATTTTTAGTAGTAATGTATCTTATTTCTTGTACTACTCGTATTTTTATATTCACATAGTAATATTGAATTACTTATAGGCCCAACTATTTATTAAATAATGTTTTGATGATATTCGAATCTCTATAGTGTATAAGTTGTAATATTCAGTTACTGACCAGAGTTGTACGTAGGCGGGCCTTTGTGGCCACCGTACCTGCACAACCCGCTCTAAGCTATAACTACTGACCTACCGTCGTGTTGAACAATAGCGAATTGCTCAGAGTTGCTCACGGAGCGGGTCAGCCCGCAGGCGAGCACAGATCGCCGAAATTACGACTGAAATTTTTTGTGAGTCCGACGATAAATATTATTCCGCTTTTTCGGGTTAAGGTTTGGTTGTGGCTATCGGCTCGGGTTTACTAAGAAATTCGAGCCACGGATCCAAAAATCGCCCGCGGGAAAGTCCAATACTGACAGGGCTATTGAAAGATGCAGCTGGTGAGTATCTAGCCTTATATATGCCATACATTGCAAACAAGAATGCTATATCGAGTGACTACTGACTAGTCACACTTTCCATGACATAACTTCACTTGCAGATATATTAGTTGCTAATATTTTAGTTAGACAATTAAATTCATGTTAGATGTTACAGTCGAAACCGGTTTTTCTAACTAACTATTTATTATAAATGTAACAAATTCCAATTTTGTTTTATTTTCAATCGGTTATTCTAACTATTGGATTTTTCTTACTTTATTTCCATGCAAAGGTTAGAAAAACCCGGTTCGACTGTATTAACTTGTTATAGTAATTGAAATGGATTGGGTATTTCGTAAGCGTCCACTCATCGATCTCAATTGATTGGAGGGGTGAGAGTATCTCGCCCCCCCCCCTCCCCCCTATTCTGTCCAATAGTTACCAAAATACATATAACCACGTTACGTATAAAAGTTCCTCAAATGAGAAGTGATGAATACTAAGAAATCATAATAAATAGATATTCTTATAAGAACTAATCATTTCGTACCCAAAAAATTGTTAATTGGGGAGTCTTAAGTTCAATTCACCACTCAACAAATTTCGCGGCCCTGTAATTCACCCCCAAATATTTGGCAGTTGGCACATCGTCGCCCCTGGAGTATTTAATAAAATTACCTTCAGATCGAGCTAGCAAATTATACTAACTAGTAACCACATTATCTATGAACAAACACGACGCCTCCACTCAAACTATAGACTACCCACAAGAACTGTTGTTCGTAGCATTAAAGCACTCTAGATTAGGTCCTTACAGCATCAGCTATAGAGGATATAATAAAACGTTACTTATAGCTGAACTCTCTGAGAGAGAAAAGCAGTTGGTGTTGTGTAGCGTTTGTAAGGGCGTATTGTTTGAAGCTAGCAATGGTGCAGAGAATATTAGATGCAGTGTATGTATGCCTACTGATAGGATTGCTACTCCTATCGCTTCTTTCAGGAAAAGTATTAGTGCATTCCCTGCTCGCTGTCCTCTTAGTTTGAGAGGCTGTGTTTGGATAGGGACTCTGGCTACTATACAGAGTCATGTAGAGAGATGTGACTATCTGTTCACTGCATGTACTCTGGGGTGTGGTGAGTTAATGCTACAGAAGTTAATAGCAGAGCACACTCTGAACAGTTGCATGGAGAGGTATATCCCCTGTGAGTTGTGTATACAGAGAGTTAAAGCACGAGAACTATCCGAGCATTTAGAAATATGTCCTAATTCCACAGTAAGCTGTAAGGAATGCGAAGAGAAGCTAAAACGTTGTCATTTGGAGAATCATCTTATCAAGCTGTGTAAGTATCGTCCTGTTAAGTGTACTTATTATAAGTATGGTTGTATAGGTAGGGTAAAGTTTTGCAAAATGAGTCAACACATGAAGAATACAAAAGACTTTCATATCACTTTTCTAGAAAATGCTATTTTGGAAAAGGATATTCAACTAAAACTCAAGATCAAGGTAGAAAAAGCTAATTACCTTATGAAGCAGCTACTTTCTCCTAATATTATTTCTGTGCGATTCCCTTGCGAGATGTACATTTCAGAGTTTAGATTTGGGCTGATGAGATCTATTGATCGAGGAATAGACATTAAGTTTCAGGGGAAACCCCTTAAACTCGTATTAATACAGGAATCTAATATGAGACTCTATTTCGCTCTCGTATTTCCATCTGACTGCACAGGGACTTTTATGACAATTTTAATTAATCAAAATAACGATTTAGAATCAATTTTATTCGAGACAGCTAGAATTCTCTGTAAACCTTGTATTACATCTACAAAGTTGCAATCAGATGAATTAGAGACAACCGAGGATTCAAAGCCGCAATGTGACTACTACGCTCTGATATCAACTGGGTTAGAGGGAGTCCTCCTACAGCCTCCCTACCTGCAAGGAGGGTGTTTCGAACTGAAACTGAATCTATCCATTGAATAATAATTGCACAGAATTTGTAATGATAATTTATTTCATATTTGATTTGTATCTGTTAAATCGATTTTGTCAAATGTTGATTTTACAAAATCAACATGCAACATCCAAAACGTCGATTTTGTCAAATCGACATTCTGAAAAGTCGATTTTCAAAATCAACGAATAAAATATGTTGATTTTATAAAATCGACATATTTTATTCGTTGATTTTGTAAGCACACACTTAAAATGGGCCGAGCGTTTCAAATAACCTTACAAGACACTTTGTTTAAAGCCTGGTTCCTTTATCATGTTATGTGCTACATGCTTACTCAGTTAAGCATGGCTTTTACCCCCATTCCACACCTTGACAGAGAATGTTGATTCATGTCGATTTTGTAAAATCAACATTTGACAAAATCGACATAACATTTCTATTAAGTACGTAAACCCCTTATTTACTATTTATTTATGTTAGACAGGTATGGACTTTCACATTTTCGAAAAAGTGACAATGACGTCATAATTACATGGTAGATATTAATTTTGGTTTAAGACTCGAACTTGTCCGAGCCAGACCCAAAATACCCCTGCATGCAAAAAATCAGCCCGTAGGTCTTGTAGTTTCTTCAATCAACTCTGATCATAGAAATATACATATTTATAAAGACTATTTGTGTTAAAATGACCTTTAGGTGACGTGGTAAAAGGTCAAAAGTGTAATAAATTGATTTCTCATCCCTAAAAATCCCATGTTAGACACCAAGATGAAGGTTCTAGCATGTGTACAACCCAAGATATGATGGGACCCAAATTGAACTTGGGACCCAAGTTCCGCAATCCCAGATTGTCAGATACTAGTCCTTCTATTAAAGGAGTCTATGTATTAATAATACAAGTACTGTGTTTAATCCTAACCATCTTAGAATTAATTGAGAAAACAAAATCAGATAAAACTTTAATTTATAATTTTGTGAGTTTTCTATATTTCAATTTAAATAAATTTGGATCAATTTATTTTACATCTACCTTTTTTAGATTCTCACAGTTCATTGATTCTATATCTATACTTATACCAATATCTATGTATGTTTATCGTATTTATTCACTTACGGTGATCTGCTTGTTTTACTGGGTCTAGTATACTTTAGTATACTGGCCCAGTTCTAAATTGACTGCCTTGGTTAGCCCAAATTTTCAGGATAGGTGTCATGGGTTGCAGAAGAGCAGAAGGGCGTAAGGGATTAACTTTGAAAGTACTGTTCCGATTGACTTGAAATTTTAACTGCAGCTAGAACTCGTTGCATAATGTCCAAAAACGCGCTAAAATCAAAGGGTAAAACATCCAAGCTCTAGGGATTTTAAGCGACTTTTCAAACTAACCCATATTTAAATCTTGGTTAAATCCCATAATTATTAAATAGGTTTCACTTCCAATACCTGGCTACCAGCAGCTATCTAAGATTTGTACGTCTTTGCAAATTGACAATATTATCATTTAATTTAATTTAATCATACACTTCATATACAAAATACAGCTTAACAAGTAATGTTAGGTCAAAGTTAGGGAAAGGGCTTATAGCTAATTCGCTAATTAGGTTAGTATTTCTGGAAGCAATCATTAGCATTAGCATTACACACACAGATAATATTATCTGTGTTGTCTAGTGTAATACCAGCTAGAAATGTGAGGTGTCCTTTGCCTAGAGTGTGCTTGAGTACTCCATCAGGTGAGAAGATACAGATTTCGTTAATTGATTGGTCAGTAATTATGAAGTTACCTCTCTTATACACTTTGAAGAAGTAGGCTGTTGTCATTTGTTGCTCTTGTCCTGTTAACTCTATCTTCTTCAGATAAGCACCGTCTCTGTTGTAGCAGTAAATTATATTCTGGTCTTGAGATATAATAAGGAGAGTGTCTGCGTGAATAGAGATGTCAGTGGGGTGTTTGATTTCTCCATATCCGAAAAGTTTAACAAATTGAAGATCTAAGTTAAATACTTGGATTCGTTGTACACTAAAATCACACACATATACGAATCCAGCTTCATAACACAATCCTGCTATTCCCATAAAGCATCTTATTGCAGTACCTCTAGAGCCAGTTTTCTTAATGAGCTCTCCGGCTATACTAAACCTCAATAAACTTTCTCTAGCCCTATCGGTCACAAACACTCCATCTTGTGACACACAAATTCCATGTGGCTCTTTCAAGTGGTCAGTTCCGAATGAACGCAGATATTCTCCTTCTGTATTCAGTATTTGTATACGACAGTTATCTTGATCTGCAATGAAAACCTCATTTGTGTTTCTATCGATTGATATTCCTCTGGGATCCCAAAACTCTCCATTTTCAATACCTTCATTGCACTCCTTAAGAAGAGGATTTTCTCTCCCCACATACTCTAGTATCATTTCTATCAGATCTGTCTCTTCTATTGCTTTACGAATCATAGCAGAGAAACAACGAAACTCAACAAATTCCAGATTTTCTACTGCTACCATCAATTCTTCTTTGGCGCGTATTTTCGCATCAATTCCTTCCTTCAATGAGTTTAATTCCCCACCTAGAATGTTGCTAGTCATTACATTCACCGCATTATCTCTCACAATTCTCAGCTGTTCCATTGCCGTATCCAACTCAACATTCCTATCGTGTCCCTCCTTCATTCTCGCTAATCTTCCCAGAAGATTCCGTCTCTTCTCCGCTAGAAGCAAATCCAGCTCATCAAAGGTACGTTCGATTTCCAGTTTCAGAGCTTCTAGCTTACCATCGGTATTTACTGCATCTCTATTAGCAGCCATCTCTTCTATGAACAGATTACAATGCAGATTTATATACAGGACTCATTCTTACTAATGCGACGATGCTTTCAACAGGAAAAATTTATGTGCGCCTAGATTTACTTTGAGGTTCACACTGTCACACTCGCAATAATTTTCAATTGTTATTACGTCTATGGATTTATCCATCGATTTTCGCGCGCCTAATTTCAAATTTTCCTCTCTAATTAACACTCTAGGTGAAAAAGCCCCCCTACGTTGGGTGCCATACTACCTTTGTCAGGTAAAATTCCAAATCAAAACTATATTGTGCAACCTACGTTTTAATTTCCTAACTACAGTCAACTCTCGTTGTAGCGAAATGCTTGGGACCTGTAAATTACTTCTTTGTATCCGAATATTCGTTATAAGCGGATGATAACTAATGCATTTAGTGCTCTGGGGAAAAATCTCCATTTCGTTATAAGCGGGTATTTCGTTATAAGCGGGCATTTCGTTATATCCGACTTCGTTCTAGAGGCAGATCACTGTATACCATATTGTTACTTTTCTATTTACCTTTTTACCTTTTGAAGCTATCACTAAAATTGTAGGTTAAATTATATCCCGCCCAAGGAAATGAAAAAAAAAACTAAAATTGTAGCTGTGCAGACAACATTATCAGTCGATCACAAAATATAGTGCCTCTAAAATAAAATACTGTCGGCACAGCTGTATTTTAGATTTTTACCCAAATTAACGCAATATGTATTTATGCATAGTGTATGTACACTTGGAAATTACGATTACATACATATTCCTTCCCGAGAGTACGTTATAACCAAATTATACTGTATATATTATGCTATTATAATATATGGGTGGATATTGATTATGACCATTAATTATGCCAATTAGCACTTTGATTTTTTTTGTTTACAACAACTTACTGTAAATAGGTAATATATATGAAATCTTCATCAACATATTTGTATTTATTAGCAGTTTATTATACAGCCATTAATTGTAAATCCGCTCCTAATCCTGGTCTGATCCAATTTCATACGCCTAAATCGAAAATTAATGTTACGGACTTACGGTATAGGAGAAGATTCCAAATTATTGCGCTCCTAATTTCAAATTTTCCAAAAATCATGCTCCAAAAGGAGCTTCTCGCGCTCCTGGATAATAATTGTTTATTAGAACACGAGCCCTTCGGTATAGGTCGCTTAGCGACAGATCGGTGCAACGTACCTCAAGTTAACGGCCGCTCTGCGGCCTTACTCCTCACTAAATCGGTGATTATATAATTGGTAAAATTTGTCAAAGTTATATCTATCCCTTTCCACCATTTTACATAATTTTAACTTGTCTCCTATAATGCCCGTTGGAAGCTGGCTTCTTCATTCTGCATTATCGTTAATTTGTTTACCTTTATTTGTGAACAACAACAACAACAACAACAACAAATATTCATTTATAAATTTATAATGCGAAAAACCATACTTGTTTATCTATAATACCCGTTGAAAGGTAACTTCTAGGTTGATTTTGAATTATCATTAATTTGTTTACCTATTTGTGTAAACAACAACAGCAAAATTCATGTTCTAAAAATCTAAATGCGAAATTCGTGTTCAGCATACTTTTACCTATTATAATATTTGGAGCCTAGTCTTTATCTCAATTATATATGCTGTTTCTATTTCCCATCACTTTAATACAGTGGTTCTTAACCTTATTTATGAAATTTCCCCTTTTGGCCTGTTCAGTTTAGCGATTTCCCCCTTCATTTGTAGAATAAGGAATAAAGCATCCTTGAAATTACAAATTATTAGCTGTCTGGGGATAACTGCTTCTTGGCCACAAGTGGATCAATGTTAGGAGGTATTATTTTATTTTGTTTTATTATTATTATTAATTTTGTCTAAATTGATTTCCCCCTTATATTCCCGAAATTTCCCCCCAGGGGGAAATTTCCCCCAGGTTAAGAACTACTGCTTTAATACAATCCGGACAAACACACAAACAAATATACACACACAATAATCGAGCTTTAATATTATAAATTCAATATTATTATTGTATTTAAATATTTACGAATAATCAATAAACTCACCAATAATTCGATACTCTTTCAATTAAACAAGAATTTGTTGTCGTTGTAGTTGTTTGTTAGTTGTTAGACGTAAACACGTTATTCAATTTGTTTAAAATTAACTTTAAATTAATTTCCTATCATATTATGCTGTAAGTGGCACAAGTTGAATCTACTGTGGGTCTCCTATAATAATTTCCTATCAGATTACACCAGTTCTGCTATAATTAGATACTACACTGTAATATGAGAATATTAATATAATACAGTACCATAGAATGCATTATAATTATCCTTAGTTTAACTCATATCATGCATATCTTTAGTCTACGAATATATTTGTGACCATGGGTTGCGTAATCCAAGAAATTTTTCGTAATCCAAGAAAACGTGCGGTCGCACCCCCTCAAAATATCCCAAACTTTATATTATACTAGTGTGCTTTGAATCTGATCAGTGTGAATTGGCAGCCACTTCGACCGCCCTCCCCAAAAGAAGTTTCCAGCGCCACCACTGGGCATGTTACTTGCTTCATGTGAAGTTTTACTGACATTACGTACTGACATTATTCCCTGATTTACCAATTACTCTGTTAGAGAACTTTATCTCCTCGGCCTCAGGACTATAGATAAGAGCTCTCCTGATATACTCAAGGGCATTTCCTTTCCGCACCCATCGAAATTGTTTAGCTTCTCATATATAGACCAATTTAATATTATAACTAGCGGCCCCATTGGCATATGCTATATAATCTCTTCTTCATGCGTAATAACGGGAATTTTATATGATTAATTAGCACAGGGGATAAAAAAACCCATGATTAGAATTGTTTTAGTTATACATTTTATTGATATAGCTATGTCTGTTATATGTAATTGTTATTACAAAGGCATTGAAATTCTTAAAATAGCACTTGAAGAATTGTATATTACACTAAATTGAATTGATATTTAGCGGCTTGAGCAGAAATTCTTCTATACATCAGCAATAAGTATACAAGTAACTTAGCAACCCCTGCGAGAGATAGCCTCAGATAGATATGCAGGTGTCCTTATATTATGTAGTTAGTACGCTAGACATTAATTACATTGGGATGACTCTGAGTT
Source organism: Hexactinellida sp. DTS-2022 (assembly GCA_028753945.1). NCBI lineage: Eukaryota > Metazoa > Porifera > Hexactinellida > Hexactinellida sp. DTS-2022. The sequence continues at coordinate 16,052,561 of JAPNXP010000001.1, forward strand.
CTATCATATAAAAACTGATTTCATCTTTCAACTTCATCTTTTCATCAGTTAAATTACCCTTTTCTATCTGTAACTGTTGGCATACTCGTTCAAGATTATTGTATTCTTTTTTCCGTTTCTGAACAGAGTACCTTGTATTCCATTCCAGTCTCTGGTTCTTCAGCTCAGCTTTATCCGCTGCTTCCAAGTCTTCTGATATTGAAGCCAGTACCTCTATATTAACACTGCACAACTTAATAGGGTCAATAATGTACCTAATATTATTGCCTAATTTAACTTCATTCCTCCAATTGGGAATTAAAATTTGTTCAATTCTTTCGAAATAAGACTCCATCTGTCCGCTATACGTTTATCCTTGTCTTATTTAGTTTGGGTTCTGAATTCAAACTTGATACTTCCTAAAACTTTGATGAACCTTTTATAAAGAATCAAATATCAACCCATTTCTGGTATTTATTTTCAGTTATTCCAACGTTTGTGTTGTAACTTGTTTTTTGTTTATTCTTCAAAACTTATTGAAAAAAATCTTTATCTACTCGTAGTACTGCATTCAGTTTACTAGAATAGTGTAGTTAAATGTATTTTAGAAGTATTTTTAATTTATGCAAACGTATCAGTCTCATACAACTTAAGTTACCTGTATTGATTACATGCAAACAAATATTACATCAAATAATAAGCGTTATATTAAACTTAAATATTAGTCTGTTAATATACTTGCTCTTTATAAATTTATATAAACTAAATCTTAATTATCCATTTTTGTTTATCCCCTTATACCTGTTTATCTCACTATTAGCAAGCTATAAGATTATGCTACATGTGTATATATCAGTAGTCATTGCTGATCCAAGCTCTTTTTATGGAAAAATTATAATAATCTAACATTAGTTGGCATTACTCTCTGAAAAAAATATTCTGGACTAATAACTATTGTATCCAGGAAAATAACATTTTCAAATGGATTACAAACTTATTATCTATATTAATAAATCTCGATTGTTGTGTGTGTGTGTTGTGTGTGTGTGTTTGTTTGTCCAGATTGTATTAAAGTGATGGGGGAATAGAAACCGCATTTATAATTAAGATATGAACTAACTTTCAAATCTTATAATAGGTAAACAAATGTTATAATAGGTAAACAAGTATTGCTGAATACGAATTTCGAATTTATAAATTTCTAATATGAATATTTGTCGTTGTTGTTTACACAAAATAGGTAAACAAATTGTGAAAATTCAAAATCAACCAGAAGTTAGCTTTCACCGGGTATTATAGGTAAACAAGTATGCTGATTTCGAATTTCGCGTTTAAAAAATTTATAATATGAATATTAGTTGTTGTTGTTTACACAAAATAGGTAAACAAATTAATGAAATTCAAATCAACCAAGAAGTTAGTTTTCAACGGGTATTATAGGTAAACAGGTATGCTAAACACGAATTTCGCATTTATAAATTTAGAACATGAATATTTTTGTTGTTATTTACATCAATAGGTAAACAAATTAATGAACTTCAAAATCAACCTAGAAGTTAGCTTATAAAGGGCATTATAGGAAACAAGTTAAAAGTATAGAAAATGGTGGGAAGGGATGTATATTCAATGGCAAATTTACTCACTAAATAATCAATCCTTTAGTGAGGAATAAGGCCGCATAGCGGCCGTTAGCTTGAGGTGCGTAGTACCGATCCGTCGCAAAGCGACCGAGACTTCGTTTACATTAAAATGATTACAGAATAAATTAGTTTGATGCGGGTTTGTAAATATACAATGATTTGATCTGCCTAATCCTTACGCTATGAATTAATTTCCCACGCGCGGATCCAGGGGTGGGGAGATCTATCCCACGATTCCCGACACCAGGGAAGTTTTACTTTCCAGGCGACCAGTCAAATTCCTGGACGCTGTGCCAAGAATACATTTCTAGTGTACTCGAATGTCTAAAATTTGCTCGCTCTCTACAATCTCTCGTTCGGTATTCTATTTGGTAATGAATTGCTTTGCAGGATCACTGGACAGTCGAGATCGAGTTTTCTGTAATACACATACGTATTTAACTACACAAAATATAGTAGGTTTAAACTAAATAAACTAAAATTACAGCTGTGCTGACGGCATTTACTTTTGAGGCTCTATCTCTCCACCAAATCTAGCACCTCGCCAGGGGTGGGGTCGGTTAACCGTTCTGAGGCCACGGTTACGATTCGTTTTCTCGTCACGGTAAATCGGTTAACGCCCATCCTACTCATTATATATAACCTATAAAAAATTTGATAATGCTACACTCTAAGACTCGCTTTTTAAAGTATTACCCCTAAGTACATGAACTGATATATTTCGTATTTTAGGTAACTTAGGAACGATGTTGTTACAGAAAATTCATTTTGTAATGATTGGAAATGGTTTTAGGAATCTATATTATTAAATCTCGATTGTTGTTTGTGTGTGTGTTTGTTTGTTTGTCCGGATTGTATTAAAGTGATGGGGGAATAGAAACCGCATTAATATATGAGATATAAACTAACTGTCAAATGTTATAATTGGTAAACAAATGTTATAATAGGTAAACAAGTATGCTGAACACGAATTTCGCATTTACAAATTTATAATATGAATATTTGTTGTTGTTGTTGACACAAAATAGGTAAACAAATGAATGAAAATTCAAAATCAACCTAGAAGTTAGCTTTCAACGGGTATTATAGGTAAACAGTATGCTGAACACGATTTTCGCGTTTATAAATTTATAATATGAACATTTGTTGTTGTTGTTGTTGACACAAATAGATAAATACATAAATGAAAATTCAAAATCAACCTAGAAGTTAGCTTTCAACGGGTATTATTGGTAAACAAGTTAAAACTATAGAAAATGGTAGAAAGGGTTGTATATAATCCACTACCATTTTCCATGGTAGCAATTGTGAGGAGTAAGGCCGCATAGCGGCCGTTAACTTGAGGTGCGTAGCACCGATCCGTCGCAAAGCGACCGAGACCGAAGGGCTCGTATTATAGTAATTTTCTAACAAAATTCAGATAATTTTGTATTTTACCCAATAATTTCCTCACTGCTCATATTCAACAGACCGGCTAACTGGTTAATATAATTTGTACCCGTTAACCGATATTAGCAACGGTTACCGGGTAAAGTTTTGTAATATATCTAACCAAATTTTGTAAACAATAAAATAAAATTTCATATTAGCGAAATTCGTAATCATCATACTTGTTTAGCTATTATAAGATGATGTGGAAGTTACTTTATATCTGAATATAAATGCGGTTTATATTACCCACCACTTTAATACAATCTTGTCAAACACACTACAGTCGAGTTTGAGTTATGTAGTTATAAATTTATGTGGTAAATTAATTATATTCCTCACAAGGCCCTTTTTAACCTTTGTCTTTTAAGCATAATATCCATTCAAGCTGGAAAAAATAAGCAAATAACAGAGAAATAAATATTGTAGAAGTACAATTAGTAATTCAAGCTTCAAGCAACATAATAACATTTGTAGATGCTTCAACATGGTTGTTTACATAAAACGATATGTAAATTATGATAAAATAGTGGAGGTGTCAAACTCATTAACTATATAATGAGCTATTTAAATATATAATTTTTGATCATTATGAGGCAATTAAAATGTAAAAATTCTGATTTCAGATTTGAACACCACATGGTCGAATTAGTCTAGGTGTTTATTTTCTAATCATTACGAATATTTCTACTGACATACATCCACATTCTCATTTGTACCACAAGTGGTACATGGCAGGGACACTTATATAGATATTGGATAAAATGACTTATAATCACAATGTAATGAAATTTATAACTATAGCAAGATATTTAACTTCGTTTCAGCGTAGGTTAATCAGCCGTTAATACGCTACAAGAAGGATATTGTGTCTAGAATAAATTAATATTTCTGTTGTTCAAATAATTTTGGTCTGCTAGTGTATAATCAGGAAATAGCAATGTTTATACTATGAATCAAATCAACACATAAACAAATAGGTACAAACAGAGGGGGACGCTGCATTAGTTCGAATTTATATGTTGGCATTAGTTCGAATTTCTGATGTTGGCTATAGTTCGAATTAATTCTTATCTCGGCATTAGTTCGAATGTTAGATATACGCATTAGTTCGAATTAATTTGATGTTACATGGAATCCCTCAAAGGGACATTGATTCGAATACATAGTATATTTGCAAGTATTCCATACAATTAATCAATTAAATGTGGTTTTACGTTTACAAATTGTCACTTGCATTAATATAGTATTATATACAATTTCGCAATGTGTTAATGAATAATGATATTCCTTCCTCTATAAAATCTGTTTTCATTTCAGTTACGTACATATATTAATCTATTTAATTCATTTAATCGTATGGAGTATACCCTGGATCAATATCGGCGCAAAGGTGGAAAAGTTTTTACTAGCTCGGATGGATATAAATACTTTTGTCATAAATAAAAAAATTATACTATACATTACCTAAAATGTACTTTTTTCAAGAATGGATGTAAAGGAAGTGCAAAATTAAATATATAAGTTAATCTAGTTTACCCCAAATCACAGCATAACCACAATGTTGAAGAATATAATGCTGAAATTCATGAAATTATGACAAAAATAAAGAGAAAAGCTATGACTTCTAGAGACAATCTCAGAGAAATCTATATTATTAAATCTCGATTGTTGTGTGTGTGTTTGTGTGTTTGTGTGTTTGTGTGTTTGTGTGTTTGTGTGTTTGTGTGTTTGTGTGTTTGTTTGTCCGGATTGTATTAAAGTGACGGGGGGATAGAAACCGCATTAATATATGAGATATAAACTAACTGTCAAATGTTATAATTGGTAAACAAATGTTATAATAGGTAAACAAGTATGCTCAACACGAATTTCGCATTTACAAATTTATAATATGAATATTTGTTGTTGTTGTTTACACAAAAAGGTAAACAAATTAGTGAAAATTCAAAATCAAACCAGAAGTTAGCTTTCAACGGGTATTATAGGTAAACAAGTATGCTGATTTCGAATTTCGCGTTTATAAATTTATAATATGAATATTTGTTGTTGTTGTTTACACAAAAAGGTAAACAAATTACTGAAAATTCAAAATCAACCTAGAAGTTAGCTTTCAACGGGTATTATAAGTAAACAAGTGTGCTGAACACGAATTTCGCATTCATAAAATTATAATATGAGTATTTGTTGTTGTTGTTGTTGTTGTTGTTGTTGTTGTTGTTGTTGTTGTTGTTGTTGTTGTTTACACAAATAGGTAAACACATTAATGAAAATTCAAAATTATAACGTCCCTTGCTACCATTTCCCATGGTAGAAAGTGTGAGGAGTAAGGCCGCACAGCGGCCGTTAACTTGAGGTGCGTAGCACCGATCTGTCGCAATGCGACCGAGACCGAAGGGCTCGTTTTCAATGAAATTACAAGGTCAGATCCTGCAGGTTCATTGGTCACATTCAGAGAATGCGAATCTTCTATGTTTCGGGCAAGGAAATCATTGCAGCCTAAAATCCCTCAATCTGCCATTGAATTCTGTAAGCAGGACCCATCGACAAATTTTGCATTACACCTAAAGGCTACCGTTGTACTCGAAGATCGAATTGCTGTTATCTTTTTCTCTGATAGGATATACGAAATACTTGCAGATGGTAACAAAATAGATTTCGATGGTACATTTTACGCCGTCCCTAAACAATTTTATCAATTATGGACGCTTTTTATTACGATTGGAAGACATATTATTCCTTTGATCCATTGCCGTACTTACTAATAAAGACGAAGAGCTTTACACAGCGGTTCTTTTCAAGATCAAAGCTCTGATTCCTCAGCTACAACCAACTTCCACGATGTCGGATTGGGAAATAGGAGCCCGAAATGCATTTAAAATGTATATCCCGGAACCAGACTCTATGGTTGTTGGTTTCATTATACACAAGCTATATGGAAAAAAATCCAAAAATGTAGATTGACATCAACTTACAAAGCAAACCCCGAACTTGCCACATTTATACGAAAGGTTATGGGATTACTAGTTATTTAGATAACGATAAATAACCTATTAATCATTAGCCTTCCTTTAATCCATGGTCCAGTTTCACAAAGTTGATGCATAGGCCTTATATAACTTAGGTCACGGGTGATCGTATTCGGTTCTGCTAACTGGCTCTCACATATTTTCACGTCTGTTGAAGATATGAGGGTACAAATCGAATTTGGTATCAAGATTATCAGTGTTTTGCATTTTGTCTGATTTGTATCTAGTATCTAGAGCAGTGGTTCCCACACTTTTTTATCTCATTCCCCCTTTTTCAACACATTTTTTTGCATTCCCCCTTCCCAAGTTTGCACAAATAATTTTAAAGTTTGGATACTAAGGAGAATAGTGTATAATGAACTAATACTCATCGCATTTCACTGTTCCAATACATATACTACCAACAAAACCAAATTGAAGATAATCATCTTGAAATTTTATCTTTTTCGCAGCCATAACTAATTCTGAATGAGTGAGTTTACAAACTTTTATATAAAGAAATGAATTGAGAAAAGTAGTGAATAGTTATTGGGAAACCAAATTTTGTTTTTAAGAAACATATATACTCAACTTAGCCAAATAATAGCTAGTTAATATGAGATGTCTCACTGATAGTAGTGTATTGTCAAAAACATAAAATCAAACAAGACCTTCAACAGCATTTACTTAATAATAAATTTTTTGGAAAAGTTAATAATAACTAAAACAGAATACAATAATGGATTTTACCTAAAGTAGTATGCATAAATCTGCTGAAAAAATGAAAATTTACAACGCAGCCATTCCCCCTAAAAAGTGCCAAATTCCCCCCCCAGGGGGAAATCCCCCCCCCCTTTGGGAACCACTGATCTAGAGGCATTTGTAATGCCTGTTGCCTTCAGTTGTATGCAACAACTCTGCAGTTCATTTGGTGTAGTATATTAACAGTCCCTCTTGGATGTTTGTTAGTCTATTATATACCTTGGAAAGCGTCATGATATTATCTCCTTCTAGCCAACGGTTTAATGGCTACAAGCATTTCTGAATTTTACTGTTATATCTCTACAATTGGGAATACATAGCGGAAAAGGTTTCAAGGAATACTACTAGCTCAGAAAGTTCAAATGCTGTTCGAATATCACCGTCAATGTCAGATACTCAGAGACTCCCAACAGGTAAAAACATAATCCTTTCCTTCAGGTTTCTAATGTTAATAGCATCGTTCTCTTTGTACTCGCTTTTATATTGTAGTTAGAAACCTCTATTTGTCCCTATTTATTTATGTGGTGGTTTGATTCATAACAAGCTGCTCGTCCCCGCTACGCGCGTTCTTACAACTTGCACTCGGGCCTGTGGCCCTCGCTTGTATTCATGGCCAGGGACTTCTTTAATATAGGGACTGTAAACTTCGTTTTACGGTAAATTAGCGAAGGCCTAAAACAGTATTGTTACTTATTGATATCCCGTAATCCGCTAATGCTAGAACAGGAAATGTATTATTGTCGTATAGGAAGTCATATTTTGGGAGTCCAACGGTAATATTGGTTTATCGAAAATATTTGTGGAATGTAAGTTATGCGATTCTCACACCCTTCCATATATGGTAATATTGTTAAAATCTCGAGATTACTTAACTATATACATATGAAATGTATCATTTTCGTACAGGAAATCATATTTTGGGAGTCCAACGGTCATATTGGTTTATCGAAAATATTTGTGGAATGTAAGTTATGCGATTCTCACACCTTTCCATATATGGTAATAATGTTAAAATCTCGAGATTAGTTAGTTTTATACATATGAAATTTATTATTGGCGAATGGGAAATGGGAATTCATATTTAGGGACTCAGTAGATCACATTGATTTACCTAAGGCGTTCCCCTTATGTATATTTGATTACGTCATTGTGGTTAAATCCGATGAGAAATCATTCTCAAAAGTATTTTAGATGTCTCCAGCGTATTTGAGCTTAGGAAAGCTTGGGTGCGCATGGCATATCCCTGATTTGAAGGCGTTGTGCCATCCTTCAACACAGTTATTAGAACGAGGCATGCTATTAATTATTCTTGTGTACATGTTCCATAATCTGATAGGAAATGGAGGTATCCGTCGAGTATTGTCTGGAAGCTTTTTGCCAATATAGTAGTCTTCAAAATACATCGCAATATTGCATGCTGATTGGGGGGATTCTGTCATTAAGATATTGAAACTATCAACTACGTACATCAGTTTCTGGCACAAATGCCAGACTCGGCAGCATTTTGAGTTTAATCCCATACTCCATGTCTTGACAATACTCTGATCTAGTCCTTCAGTTGGATTTTTATGTATACGAGCCCTTCGGTCTCGGTTGCTTTGCAACAGATCGGTGCTACGCACCTCAAGTTAACGGCCGCTGAGCGGCCTTACTCCTCACATTTTCTACCATGGAAATGGTAGATAGCTATCTAATTTTCATTAATTTGTTTACCTATTTGTGTAAACAACAACAACAACAAATACTCATATTAGAATTTTATAAATGCGAAATTCGTGTTCAGCACACTTGTTTACTTATAATACCTATTGAAAGTTAACTTCTAGGTTGATTTTGAATTTTAATTAATTTGTTTACCTATTTTGTGTAAACAACAACAACAAATATTCATATTATAAATTTTTAAACGCGAAAATCGTGTTCGGCATACTTGTTTACCTATAATACCCGTTGGAAGCTAACTTCTAGGTTGATTTTGAATTTTCATTAATTTGTTTACCTATTTTGTGTAAACAACAACAACAAATATTAATATGAGAAATTTATAAACACGAAATTCATGTTCAGCATAATTGTTTACCTATAATACCCGTTGGAAGCTAACTTCTAGGTTGATTTTGAATTTTAATTAATTTGTTTACCTATTTTGTGTAAACAACAACAACAAATATTAATATGAGAAATTTATAAACGCGAAATTCGTGTTCAGCATAATTGTTTACCTATAATACCCGTTGGAAGCTAACTTCTAGGTTGATTTTGAATTTCATTAATTTGTTTACCTATTTTGTGTAAACAACAACAACAAATAATAATATGATAAATTTATAAACGCGAAATTCGTGTTCGGCATACTTGTTTACCTATAATACCCGTTGGAAGCTAACTTCAGGTTGATTTTGAATTTTTATTAATTTGTTTACCTATTTTGTGTAAACAACAACAACAAATATTCATATTAGAAATTTTTAAATGCGAAATTCGTGTTCAGCCTACTTGTTTACCTATAATACCCGTTGAAAGCTAACTTCTAGGTTGATTTTGAATTTTAATTAATTTGTTTACCTATTTTGTGTAAACAACAACAACAAATATTAATATGAGAAATTTATAAACGCGAAATTCGTGTTCAGCATAATTGTTTACCTATAATACCCGTTGGAAGCTAACTTCTAGGTTGATTTTGAATTTCATTAATTTGTTTACCTATTTTGTGTAAACAACAACAACAAATAATAATATGATAAATTTATAAACGCGAAATTCGTGTTCGGCATACTTGTTTACCTATAATACCCGTTGGAAGCTAACTTCAGGTTGATTTTGAATTTTTATTAATTTGTTTACCTATTTTGTGTAAACAACAACAACAAATATTCATATTAGAAATTTTTAAATGCGAAATTCGAAATCAGCATACTTGTTTACCTCTATAACATTTGTTTACCAATTATAACATTTGACAGTTAGTTTATATCCCAATATTAATTGCGGTTTCTATTCCCCCATCACTTTAATACAATCCGGACAAACAAACAAACAAACAAACAAACAAACACACACACAACAATCGAGATTTAATAATATAGATGTTCTGCGATAAGTGAAAAAAGCATCCTGATGTGGAAGCGGTGAAGTGAGATTCTATGGAGTTTATTGAGGCCTTTTCGAAGTCAACCATAATTGATGTGGGATTTAATGCTGGTTCGATTTCAAGTAGTTTTGAAAACATTCTATCGTAAGTTGTTTTGCTTTACTATTAAGTTTTGCATAAATACATGGGAATAAGTAACCATTTCTCTGTGCATGGATGGTATATAGTTGAAAGAAGTGTTCTGGGACGACGTTAAAAGTTCCATCACAATACCAACTATCACTTTCTTTGAGTAATGTAAGAAATTTTGGAGTTCCAAAAAGAAGCAGTCTGTTAAAATCATCATTGCCAGAATCGAAGAACAAAAATGTTTCATCTTTGGAAGTTAATGTATATCGATGCGGTATAACAGTTTCTGCACAAGAGGTAGGATTCCCAAAATCATTACCTTGTATCTTTTTGTATTTTTAATTGTTTTCTTTACAGAATCAAATTTTGGGAATTTATTTATGCTTTGTGCTGGAAAACTTTGAACTACACTACATAGAAGAGTAAGAAGACTCCTGGTACTCATTTCCGAATCAGAAGCATTAATCTTTAGGATGTTATAAGCTTTTAACATTTCTAACTTAGCTGGGTCGGATCCATGAGAATGTCCACAAATCAATTCTGATGAAGTTGTGGGTTTTATTATATTGTTGCTTGACTTGCTTCTCGTATGTATTCTTGAATTGCAAACTCCGCGCGCTTTTCGCATACCCAGTACTCGACATCAATCGACATTCTGTTGAGTGTGTAAATAAAGCCTTCAACAGTTGCTTTATCCTTCTGTCTTTCACTCTTGATACTTTGAATGGTAAATGGAGTAGCCATTATTTGACGATGTTGATGAGGTTTATAGATTTAATTAAATATAGATAGAAAACACGTATGTAGTATACATAGCCAGTTAGATATGTTTAATAAAAGTAACTGAGGGTATTTACATTGAAAGTGACGAATCCATATTAGATAATAGAATTAAATGATAAATGGATAATTAGTATTGCGGTTTTTAGCACTCAATTGAAGAAACCATATTATCGAAGAGAAATAAATAAACAACCTTGCACCCATTGAACACGCGACTAATTTTCCATGCGACCAATTTTCCGGCGACCAATTTTCCGGCGACCAATTTTCCGGCGACCAATTTTCGGCGACGAATTTTCCAAGCGACGAATTTTCCGATGACGGTAAAATTTATTGGTCAAATGTATTGACCCAGAATTATTTGTGTTTATTTTTTCAGCCAATTAAATTGCAGTCTCAGTTAGGATTCCTATAATGCATACTTAACAACTGATAGTTTTGTCACCTTTTGAGAGGGAAGACATGAATATTTTCTTAGATATTAGAACTTGTTCCTAGAAACATTATTTCCCACCCCCGTTCCAAAATTTAAGTCTGTAGCTCTTACCAGTTCCTCAATCAATTCCGAACAAAACAAAAAATCATTGTGATTTAATATATAAGATATAAACTTGCTATTTCCTGATTATACACTAGCAGACCAAAATTATTTGAACAACAGAAATATTAATTTATTCTAGACACAATATCCTTCTTGTAGCGTAATAACGGCTGATTAACCTACTCTGAAATGAAGTTAAATATCTTACTATAGTTATAAATTTCATTATTTGTGATTATAGATCTAAGGGCTCGTTACATTAATCTCTCGAACAACTTTGTTGATTTATGAGCTACTAGCCGAAAAGCCGCCCTCCGGGCGGCGTTTTTCTGCTAGTTTCCTATGCTTTTATACGCTTTGTCTTTGGTGGTAAGTTTCATTTTCACGTTTTATTCGCTTTCTCGCTGTATTGGGCTTTTGTTTAACATCATTACCACACGCGAACGTTTTTTAAGTGCCATACTTAATAGTTGAATAACAGGTTTGGATTTAGTATGTCAATTATGACTGAAGTTGGCAAAAATATGTCAACCCGATCTATATATAAAGCAATAGTATGCAGGGTGTGATACAGAGGGGGGGGGGCCTGGGATTCCCCACAAAAGTTTCCCCACCCCAGGAAAGATGCCCCCATCCCAGGAATTGTCTTAATTTTGGCCTATACTATACATATACGTATATGCTGCTCCTTTATCCAAGGGAACAGTCTGTTTCTAGAAAAGTCCCCCCCCCCAGCAAATAACTGATTGGCTATACAAACGGAACACAAATAACTGATTGGATGAATTAATTTACTCTCGCCCAATTAAATCACAGTCTCAGTTAGGCATTCTATACTGCACACTTAACAATTGATAGAGACATTAAAATCCTTTTATACTAATTGAATGCTAGATGCTAATCCATACTGAAAAACCCTCGAATTTAATAGGCTAAAGGTTTTGTCACCTTTAAGGAGGGAAGATGTGAATATTTTTCTTAAAAATTCCTTATCTGGAGTGGTCACGTAATTCCTAGATAATATGCAAAATTTGGTACAGATCGGTTCAGGCATCTCAGAGGAGATGTGAGGACAGACAGACAGACAGACAGACAGACATTGTATTTTATATATATAGATTAGCTTTAGCACAGACTGCACAGTGTGGCTTTTGGAATTATAATGATGTAGTATATAAATTGAAATAGATGCAATTAAGGCTGTATAAAAGAGAAGAATATACGCAAAAAGTATTTATGGCGGAGATTAATTCATGTGTTTCTATTTGTGTGCATTTATCGCTTAGTTAATTAAATTTTGAACATCCTGAACTAACTGATAATATTTTAATACTGCATGTTATTCATCATAACAGCCAAAATTGTGAAAAGAAATATCAAATGAAATATCAAATATTATAATAGAGTTGCCTATGAACAGACAATATTAAATTCTGAACAAGTGTTGGGTAACTTGGGTCACAAAGCCAATTAAACGAATATAAAGAACAATAAGAAGAACAATAATTAGAACAATAAGAAGTACAATAAAAAGAATCAATGAATATGTAGATATAAAACATTGGAATTAAAAATATATTTAGCGTAGAGAACAATAAAGCATTTCAAATGGAATTTATTGAAAAACACAAATGGATTATAGAAGAGCTCAAGCACCTAAACAAGCTAGCTGTAGTAGGGGCTTCTAGTTTCTTTTGTGATGCTATTCAATCCAAAATGGGTACAATTTTCATCTCAAGAACATCAGGTGATGAGATAAGCGAGAAAGTCAGTTCTCTGTATCTCGGACAGACGATAATATATTTCACAGCTTTTGTGATGATGCAAGGAATTGCAACTGGTATGAACACACTCTGTTCACAAGCATACGGGGCTAAGAACCACAAACTAGTCGGCATGTACTACACAAGGGCATTGTTCATAGCATCACTCACATGTTTCCCTTTATGGAGTCTCTTGATTAATGTTAGGCCTCTCGTACACTACCTATCAGGCGATATTCTGTTAGCAGAAGGAGCAGGGCAATACACAACGATATTCTGCTTTGGATATCCAGCGTATATCTACTACAAGCTGACTAACGGATTTCTACAGTCACAGAACATCGTGTACCCAATTCTAGTAATTGTGATAATGGGAAATTGCTTAAACGTATTTCTACAGTGGTTGTTAGTAGTTGTAATTCCCTTGGAGATAACAGGTGTTGCTCTGTCATATATAATTAGCACATACATGATTGCTCTTTTCCTATACGTGTATGTTCGAATGACAGAGGTGCATATTAGGAACCACAATGATTGGTCATTTGAATTCTTAACTGACTGGTACCATTTCTTGAAGTATGGAATCACTTGCATTGGACAGTTTTTTGTCGATATAATAAATGTCAGAATTATTCCAGTAGTATTCATAGGATTTATTCTGGGAGATACAAAACAATTTGCGATGTTGGGGATTCTAAACATAGTTTGGACTCTATTTTCTGCAGCGTCATATGGATATGGAATGGGAGCCCTGGTCAGAATCGGGAACCTTCTTGGAGAAAATAATTTGACACAGGCTAAGAAAACCGCTGTTGTAAGCATATGCTATATGCTTTTCATACTCAGTGTCTTTGGGATAATCATATTCGGTTGTGCTAACTGGCTTTCTTATGTATTCACGTCTGTTGAAGAAATGAGGGTACTAATAGAATTCGGTTTAAAGATTATCAGTGTATGCATTTTGTCTGATTTGTCTCTAGTATCTAGAGGCATTTGTAATGCCTGTTGCCTTCAGTTGTATGCAACAACTCTGCAGTTCATTTGGTGTCTCTTAACAGTCCCACTTGGATGTTTGTTTTCCTTTTATATATCTTGGAAAGCGTCAGGATATTATCCCTTTCTTGCCATCGGTCTAATGGCTTCCAGTATTTCTCAGCTCTTACTACTGTACCTCTATAATTGGGAAAATATTACAAAGAAAGTTGCAGCAAATACTAACATAGAGAACTCAATTCCTGTCCCAATATTAATGATAATATCAGATACTCACATACTTCCAACAAGAAAGTGTGACTATCAAAACATTGTTCTTTTCATGCGGTATATCACTGTGTTGTTGTTTGGCATCATTTTGTTTGTCTCTTCTTTTGTGTTTGGGAAGATTTGATAGATCTATTTGGCTCTATTTATGAATTACTAAATTGATTTCTATAGTTTCTAAATATTGCTCTTATTGATTAGATTTACTAACTCCAGTTTATCTAATAATTTCTATATTATTTTCAATGTTCTTCCTTATTTCTAGATTGTATTAAATTGAATGGAAATTCTAAAATGCATTTATATTTGAGATAAAAGACGCCTCCAATTAATATACTATTCAAACCAGCGTGCTGAAAATACCATGAATATCATATCTAATATATCTACCAAAAGACACCAATAGTCTAATCACTGATCAGCCTGCTCTACACGGCCGATCGGCCGGCAGGAACTTCAACAATAACAATTTTAGAACTGTGCTTCTGATAGAATAAACTATAGTAGGAGGCTACTACAGAGTTCTTATTTGAAGAAGCACACGAAAAATTATTATTGTAACCAAGTAAGTAATTAGATTAATAAAAGGTTAGTTATATTCCCCTATTTCTAATAAAATCCGGACAAAAAACACAAATAACAATCGAGTTTAAATAAAATAGATAAGTTTATAGTGTTTTAGTATGGGAAAATTCCAAAAATACTCAACTTTTTTGAAAATTTCCAAATATACTCAACAATACTCAACTAATTTGTAAATATAGTAAAGTTTTTCCAAATATACTCCAGTTTTATTGGGTTATTCCAAATATATTCAAGTTTATTGGACTATTGAAACTAGTATGGTGCTCCAACCACAATATTTATTATTACAAGCTGCTCGTCTGCTCTACGCGCATCCTGATAACTTGTACTCGGGCTTGCCCCCTCGCTTGTATTTCAAGCATGTTCCTTTTCAAATTAAATGTCGTTCTTGATGAGATATACCCCCTAGCTGTCTATTTATAACCGTGGATCCTAGCTTCAGGTTTATATAGAGTAAATAATTTGGATATTTATGCTAATTTGAACAGATAATTTTCTAGATATTAAAGATTGTCCGTGTATGATAATATACCAACTCCAAATATAAAATTAAATATTACTAAGAAACTGTACTAGTGGACCCTTAACTTTGGGATGTGGTTAGTTATTGTATTGATGATGATAATTTGATATCAAATAACACAATGGATTGTTAAAATGTATGGCTAGACAGACAGAACACAAATAACTGATTAGATGCCTGAACTTCCTCTCGACCAATTATATTACTGTCTCAGTATTCCATAATGCACACTTAACATTTGACAGACTCTAAAGCATTCAATACTAATTGATGCTAGCTGCTAATCCATACTGGAACAACCCTCGAATTTAATTGATTAAAGGTTTTGACACCTTTTGTGATGGAAGATGCAAATATTTTTTTGAAATTGAACTTGTTTGTACATACAGTATTCCCTACCCCCCTGCTCAATTTTAAGTCTGTAGCTTTTACCAGTTCCTCAATCAATTCTGAACAAACAAACAAACAAGCAAACACAAAACTTTGTCATTTAATATATAAAATAGACCAAATATAGCCTTTCTATATATACACTTGAGTAGATCTGTGTATTTACTGAAAAGTTG
This sequence comes from Hexactinellida sp. DTS-2022, assembly GCA_028753945.1. NCBI lineage: Eukaryota > Metazoa > Porifera > Hexactinellida > Hexactinellida sp. DTS-2022. The sequence goes on from JAPNXP010000001.1 coordinate 16,068,622, forward strand.
AGTAGATTTGGAATTTATTGACAAAAGCTTGAGTAGAATTGAAATTATTTTGAAAAACTTGAGTAGATTCGGAAATATCTAGTCTTATATTTGAGTGTGAGTAAAAAGTTGAGTATATTTGGAAATTTTTTTAAACTTGAGTATTTTTGGGAACTTTCCCGTTTTAGTATGTATATATGTTGTAGGCGAAATTGAGTTTCAGGCGAGATTGAGACTCAATCTCGCCTGAAACTCAATTTCGCCTACAACATATACGTACATACTAAACACCATAAACCTATCTATATTATTGAACTCTATTGTTGTTTGTGTTTTTTTCCGGATTGCATTTTAAAGAAATAGGGGAATGGAGCTTAATCTTTATCAATACAAGCTGCTCATCCGCGCTACGCACGTTCTTACAACTTGCACTCGGGCCTGCGGCCCTCACTTGTTTTCAAACACATGCCTTTTCAAAATAAAATGCCGCTTGTATTTAAATACATACTCCAATAGACGTAATGCAAATTGAGTAATGTATGTGCATGATTGAGCTCAAACTGAATTTAGTCTCATATAAAAAGATGTCGGGTATGTAAAAAATTATACACCCCCTCCCTACATCTCGCTTTTGCCATTTCTTTATAAAAAAATGACGGGCTGTAATACTTATTCCTTGGCATTACTTAAAATTCAAAGGCCCTATGCACAGGTTCATTATATTACGGGGAATCATATGGGTAATATTTAGTTGACCGCTAGTGACACACGTAACAGTAATGCTATTGTTTCAGAGTAGGTTGTCCCCCCTAAGTTGTCTATTAATATCCGTGAGCCCCAGCCATAGGTATATACGTATAAGGACAGAAAAAATATATTCGGAAATACTAATCAGCGCCGCGCCTGTACTGTTGAATATTTATGCTAATTAGAACTGACAATTTCTAGATATCAACGAATGTCCGTGTATAATAATATACCAACTCCGAATAGAAAATTAATTAAATATCACTAAGGAACTGTACAACTCTGTTGACCCCTGACTTTGGGATGTGGAGAAGTTATTGAATTGATTGGTAATAATCAAATAGAAACAATGGAATGTTAGAAATGTTTGGATAGACATGACACAATTAACTGATTGAATGAATGAACTTGCCTAGACCAATTAAATCACAGTCTCGGATAGGCATTATATAACGCACACTTAACAATTGATAGAGACACTAAAATCCTTTTATACGAATTTAATGCTAGCTGCTAATCCATACTGGAAAACCCTCGAATTTAATAGGCTAAAAGTTTTGTCACCTCTAGGGAGGGAAGATGCGAATATTTTTCTTAGATAATAGAACTTGTTTATAGATACCCTATCCCCCCTATACCCTATCCCCCTATCCCCCCCTATTCCCTATCCCCCTGCCAAATTTCAAGTCTGCATCTCAGGCTGATCAGTGACTAGACTATTGGTGTCTTTTGGTAGATATAAAAGATATGATATTCATAGTATTTTCAGCACGCTGGTTTGAATAGTATATTAATTGGAGGCGTCTTTTATCTCAAATATAAATGCATTTTAGAATTTCCATTCAATTTAATACAATCTAGAAATAAGGAAAAACAGTGAAAATAATATAGAAATTAGTACAGAAACTTGAATTAGTTATTCTAATCAGTAAGAGCAATGTTTAGACTATAGAAATAAATTTAGTAATTCATAAATAGAGCCAAATAGATCTATCAAATCTGCCCAAACACAAAAGAAGAGACAAACAAAATGATGCCAAACAACAGCACAGTGATATACCGCATGAAAAGAACAATGTTTTGATAACCACACTTTCTTGTTGGAAGTATGTGAGTATCTGATATTATCATTAATATTGGGACAGGAATTGAGTTCTCTGTGCTAGTATTTGCTGCAACTTTCTTTGTAATATTTTCCCAATTATAGAGGTACAGTAGTAAGAGCTGAGAAATACTGGAAACCATTAGACCGGTGGCTAGAAAGAGAAAATATCCTGACGCTTTCCAAGATATATAAAAGGAAAACAAACATCCAAGTGGGACTGTTAAGAGACACCAAATGAACTGCAGAGTTGTTGCATACAAGTGAAGGCAACAGGCATTACAAATGCCTCTAGATACTAGAGACAAATCAGACAAAATGCATACACTGATTATCTTTAAACCGAATTCTATTAGTACCCTCATATTTTCAACAGACGTGAAGACATAAGAAAGCCAGTTAGCACAGCTGAATGTGATTATCCCAAAGACACTGAGTATGAAAACCATATAGCATATGCTTACAACAGCAGTTTTCTTAGCCTGTGTCAAATTATTTTCTCCAAGAAGGTTCCCAATTCTGACCAGGGCTCCCATTCCATATCCATATGAAGCTGCAGAAAATAGATTCCAAACTATATTTAGAATCCCCAGCATCGCAAATTGTTTTGTATCTCCCAGAATAAATCCGATGAATACTACTGGAATAATTCTGCAATTGGTAACACCGACAAAGAACTGTCCAATGCAAGTGATTCCATACTTCAAGAAATGGTACCAGTCAGTTAAGAATTCAAATGGCCAATCATTGTGGTTCCTAATATGCACCTCTGTCATTCGAACATACATATATAAGAGAAGAGCAATCATGTATGTGCTAATTATATATGACAGAGCAACACCTGTTATCTCCAAGGGAATTACAACTACCAACAACCACTGTAGAAAGACGTTTAAGCAATTTCCCATTATCACAATTACTAGAATTGGGTACACGATGTTCTGTGACTGTAGAAATCCGTTAGTCAGCTTGTAGTAGATATACGCTGGATATCCAAAGCAGAATATCGTTGTGTATTGCCCTGCTCCTTCTGCTAACAGAATATCGCCTGATAGGTAGTGTACGAGAGGCCTAACATTAATCAAGAGACTCCATAAAGGGAAACAGGTGAGTGATGCTATGAACAATGCCCTTGTGTAGTACATGCCGACTAGTTTGTGGTTCTTAGCCCCGTATGCTTGTGAACAGAGTGTGTTCATACCAGTTGCAATTCCTTGCATCATCACATAAGCTGTGAAATATATTATCGTCTGCCCGAGATACAGAGAACTGACTTTCTCGCTCATCTCTTCACCTGATGTTCTTGAGATGAAAATTGTACCTATTTTGGATTGAATAGCATCACAAAAGAAACTAGAAGCCCCTACTACAGCTAGCTTGTTTAAGTGCTTGAGCTCTTCTATAATCCATTTGTGTTTTTCAATAAATTCCATTTGAAATAAATATATTTTTAATTCCAATGTTTTATATCTACATATTCATTGATTCTTTTTATTGTACTTCTTATTGTTCTTATTATTGTCTTATTATTATTCTTCTGATTCGTTTAATTAGCTATGTGACCCAACACTTCTTCAAATTTAATATCGCCTGTTCCTAGGCAACTCTATTTACAACAGATATCATAATTTGATGCTTCTTTTCACAATTTTGGTGTTCTGATGAATAACATGCAGTTCTAAAATATTGATAGCTAGTTCAGGATGTTCAAAATTTGATTAACTAAGTGACAATTGCACACATATACAAAATACTTTTTTCCCCATAAATTCATTTTATAAATATATTCTTCTCTTTATACAGCTTTGATTGCAACTACCTTATTATAGTAAATTAACGCGCCATGTAATTAACGCGGAGGAAATTAACGCGAATTGGAGCTGAACATTTTCAAATACATGAAATTAACGCGAATAAATTTTATAAAAAAATTTCAGGATTATTAATCTCCTGATTTAATACTATTATTGTGCCCAAATAGGCTTCCAATCTACTTGATAGACATGGTATATCCTTTCAAACTAGTTGCACATCTGAAAATATGTAGCTCGGAAGTTTGTCCATCCATTGTATAATTTTGCTAAATAGCAGGAAATTAAGGTCATGGAAATTAACGCGAAGGAAATTAACGCGATTTGTAGAAATTCGCGTTAATTCCATGGCGCGTTAATTTCCTATAATAAGGTATATCTCAATTTATTTAATTACATCTATATATTAAATATTAAAAGCGGAATTGTTGTGTGTGTGTGTGTGTGTGTGGGGATGTTTGTCCGTAATTGATTGAAAATACCATACAACCTAGAGAGCTAAAATTTGGTATATATGAGTAGTTTGTCATAGCGACATGGGTCTATTGGTTTTCTAAGCGAAATATTGTGAGTATGACATGACACGGTAACCTTTTCCTTAATAACTTTTGCACATTTGACTCGGTTAGTATAAATTTTATATAAAAATAGACAACACATAATGGAACACCTTTGTTAAAATTATAAAACTTTACGCACTTACTTAACGAAAGTTATTAGTTAAAATGTGTCCTATTATTTTAACACTATGTGGGTGATCTAATTTGTTTGGTTAACAAGAATGCACTAGACTAAGAGTAGTAGGCTTCTCTGATGCATTGTTTATTTATTACACTTATATTGGCTTCCTATAAGCTATAATAAGACTATGAATGGAATTTCGTAACTTCTAACCTTTTGAAATTAAAAAAATCCAAAATTGCAGCCTGTGCCGACGCATGTTCCTTTGCAGGCACTATATTTTGTTGGTTGTTTATTGATAGTGCCTCCAAAGGAACATGCTGTCGGCACAGGCTGCAATTTTGGATTTTTTTTTCGCCAAGTCATCAACGCCTTAAGGTGACAAGAACCATTTGTTAATTAGTCCGAGTCAAAAGGAACGGTCGATAAATTTGAAGTTTGTTTCTATCATAAACCATCTTGAGTTTACTGCCATTCATTCATTATGTATTGATAATAAATTATATTATTAGTTATTTATTTTAGCAATGTTATCCACGGTGATTTGAGTAAAGTCAATAAATTCCTTATATTATTAGATTTACTACAATTAAATAGAAGCCAGCTGGAATTTATAAGTTGAATCAATATAATTATCGCGAGTTGAATCATTAGAGTAAGATTTAACAAGTTAAATCAATATAATTGCTACAAGTTGAAACAATAGAATTAGATTTAACAGTTTTACTGAAATTGAAGTGTGAGTAAACAAAAGAAATTTTCAACTCAATTGTGGCACAAACTAAGCCCAATTTGAAATTCGTGCACTGTGAAAAGGTGTAGAATTTAATTCTTTATCGAATGCATATAAATTTAATTTTCGGGTACTATTTATTGTTCCTGTTTCAATATTAAACAGGTGCAAAAATGTGTCCAAAAAAATGTAATAAAAAATCGTGACCCCAGGTGCACATCTGTAACCCATGAGACACATATCCTGAAAATTTGGGCTCTTAGTTAATAAAACTCTGTTTGTGGAGAGGATACGGAAGGAAAATAAAATCCAAAATTGCAGCCTGTGCCGACGCATGCTCCTTTGGTGGCACTATATTTTGTTGGTAGTAGTTTATTGATAGTGCCTCCATTGGAATATGCTGTCGGCACAGCTGCAATTTTTGATTTTTTTGCCATGTCATCATCACTAAGAAGGTGTTAAATTATTCCAGAAAGGTGTTTCAAAAGGCAACGACCCTTAGAGTGGTGGTAGTTTCCATTTAGCTCACTTCATTTTAGAGATATTCAAGTTTCAGTAGAATATAATATGTGCTGAGTCAGCATTTTTTAAGTGCGTGTTGGGTATTCACCCAACTCCAACCAACCCATGCGAATTATTTAATTCACAAAATTGTAAAAATACATTTTTTTGACGATGTCATAATCACCTCAAGGTGTCAAGACCCACTTGTATAGGTGGTACCTGGCATAAGGACCAATTGATAAATTGAAAGTTTGTTTCTATCTTATTTAATTTCTGAGATTTAGGATATTTAATTAATTAGTATAAATAATTATTAATATTATTTATAATATGACACCAATTTCAATGTCAACTTACAATTATTATGTTAAATTATTTTGTCATAAATAATTAATTAATTAATTCGGTTATCAAATTTCAATTCCGCACTCTCGATAACCCCTAATAAACAATTTGGAAGCATCTATATAAGTAATATACTGACTGAATTAAGTATAAATAATTACGTCAGTATATTAACAGTGCAATAATATTCTCGCAGAAGTAAATATAATCACATAATCTGTCGTTGTTATGAAATATATAATCTTAGTTTTCAATTGGAAAATAGAAGCCTACTCGATCTCACAAGTTGAATCAATAGAATTATTACAAGTTGAAACAATAGAATTAGATTTAACACTTTCAATTGAACTGAAGTGTTAGTAAACAAAAGGAATTTGCAACTCAATAGTGGCACAAATGAAAGGCAGTTTGAAAATTCGTGCACTGTGACAAGGTGTAGAATTTAATTCTCTATCGAATGCATATAATTTGAATATTTGCGCACAATTTATTGTTCTTTTTCTAACATTAAACAGGTGCAAAAATGTGTCCAAAAAAATGTGATAAAAAATCGTGACCCCAGGTGCACATCTGTAACCCATGAGACACATATCCTGAAATTTTGGGTTCTTAGTTAATAAAACTCTGGTCAGTAGAGAGGCTACGGACTAATAATATTAATAAAAATACAAAATTGCAGCCTGTGCCGACGCATGTTCCTTTGGTGGCACTATATTTTGGTGGTGGTCTAGTGATAGTGCCTCCAATGGAACATGCTGTCGACACAGGCTGCAATTTTGTATTTTTTTCGCCATGCCATGAACGTCACATGGTGTTTACACCCATTTATTAATTTGTTACGGGACAAAGGAACGTTTGATAACTTTCTTGCTTCTTCTATCTTTATAAGTTATAATAAGTTATATAAGTAATTAAACAATCTTGAGTTTAAGTTTATATTTCATTATAATGCGTTTAAGACCCCCCTATTACTCTAATACAATTCGGGCACCAAACACGTACACATACGAATAGTCATTTAATAGATATTCCATTTCATTAATCCATTGTTTGCATATCAGTCATCGTTTTAAAATTGAAATCAGCATACGGTACTTGTTTACTTAGAATGACATATGGATTAAGTTTATATTCCATTATTAATGCGTTATAAATCCCCCCTTGCACACACATAGACAAATATTTATACAAATAGATATTCCATCTCATTAATCCATTGTTTGAATATCAGAAATCGTTCTGAAATTGAATAACTGTTGAGTGAAATTGAATTTTAATATAGGAAAATACTTTAATACAACTATGTATTAGAAATCGATTTATATAGTAGCAGCTATTGAATCAAATTGAATTATTCATATAATAGAATACCTTATTGTAACTATGATATCAGAAATCGATTTGTATAGTAATAGCTATTGAATGTAAATTTATTATTCATATATACTAGAATTGTTTATTGTAGTTATGATATCAGCAATAACTTGAATCGAAATAACACTGAATCTATTGAATTATTCATAAATAGTAGTTCTTCATCGAAACCACCAAATATTTGCATAATTGAATATTAATGAATTTACGTTTTTAGAAAGTTAAGGGTGAATTGTGGCAACTTTGAGCCTAATTATCAGGAAAATGAGGACAGTATTAAAAAATCGTGAAGAGCTATCAGTTGCAAAATACTTTTCTGATACTAATGATTCTAAAAATTTTCTTGTTATTGCATTTATTTTCTTATGGGACAAAAAAAGCTAAAAGTCCCGTTAACAATTTTTCAAAATCGAAATTAATAAATCGTGACCCCAGGTGCACATCTGTAACCCATGAGACACCTATCCTGAAAATTTCAGTTCTTAGTTAATAAAACTCTGTTCTGTGGAGAGGCTACGGACTAATAATATACCAAAGCACTAAGACCAATACTGGGCCACTATACTATAGTATAGTCGGCACAGTAAAAATCCAAAATTGCAGCCTGTGCCGACGCATGTTCCTTTGCTGGCACTATATTTTGTTGGTGGTTTATTGATAGTGCCTCCAAAGGAACATGCTGTCGGCGGAGGCTGCAATTTTGGATTTTTTTCGCCAAGTCATCAACGCCCAAGGTGTGAAGAACCATTTGTTAATTGGTCCGAGTCACAAGAAACGGTAGATAAATTTGAAGTTTGTTTCTATCATAAACCATCTTGAGTTTAATGCCATATGTATTGATAATAAAGTATAATATAATGTTTTATTAATTTAGCAATGTTATCCACGGTGATTTGAGTTGAGTCAACAAATTCCTTATATTATTTTTTTTTTTTAATCCATTGTACAGTAATACTACAATTAAATAGAAGCCAGCTGGAATTTATAAGTTAAATCAATATAATTATCGCAAGTTGAATCAATAGAGTAGGATTTAACAAGTTAAATCAATATAATTATTACAAGTTGAAACAATGGAATTAGATTTAACAGTTTTATTGAAATTGAAGTGTGATTAAACAAAGAAATTTCAACCCCCATTTTAGTGGGGTCAAAAATTAAGGTTCCGTGACCAACCTCTGGCTAGTTAAGTTTTATGCCTGATTCTGATACTTTAGGATATAACTCGAGATTTAAGCTCCCATGCCGCTCTGGAAAGTTTGGGCAAACTTTTTTATAGCGACAAATTCAAAGGGCCTCCGGCAATCATTTTGAAAAATTAAGGCCCCTCTCTGAACATTTCATAAATTGAGATTAGAGTATTTTTGAACTGTATGCAATAAGTAGTAGCTGCACTGAAAATTTCAACTCAATCGGGACTATACTTTTAATGCAATAACCTTTTGAAGATTCTTACGTCATTTGTCACCATGGGAGGTCCCTTCTTTAAACTATTTTTTTAAGGGATTTGAAGCATATCTCATCCTATATACATGCAATAACCTTTTAACTCGCTATGTAGTATGTCTCCATGTAAATCTCGGTAATAGACCTAAATTTACCACTTTGACTATACAAAAATTGAAAATCCAGTCAATTGACTTCAAAATTGTGATAATTATATATATAAAGTGGCCGAATAAAACGATTATGGGTCAGTTTTTTTTGCTTCGTCACCCCCATGTGAGATCTCCAGAAGAGTCAAGGTGCTAAATTTAGGCTATTACCGAGATTTACATGGAGACATACTACATAGCGAGTTAAAAGATTATTGCATGTATATAGGATGAGATATGCTTCAAATCCCTTAAAAAAATAGTTTAAAGAAGGGACCTCCCATGGTGCCAAATGACTTGGGAATCTTCAAAAGGTTATTACATTAAAAGTATAGTCCCGATTGAGTTGAAATTTTCAGTGCAGCTACTACTTATTGCATACTGTTCAAAAATACTCTAATCTCAATTTATGAAATGTTCAGAGAGGGGCCTTAATTTTTCAAAATGATTGCCGGAGGCCCTTTGAATTTGTCGCTATAAAAAAGTTTGCCCAAACTTTCCAGAGCGGCATGGGAGCTTAAATCTCGAGTTATATCCTGAAGTATCAGAATCAGGCATAAAACTTAACTAGCCAGAGGTTGGTCACGGAACCTTAATTTTTGACCCCACTATATACTAAATAAATAGTATCAACATGTGATATTCTAGAAAATTCACAAAAATTATTGGTCAGAAAATGGCCTAAAAAACAATAATCGCCTAGGCTACTATTCGAATAAATACGGTAAGTAATAAGTATCTTATACGAAGTTAGAAAAGGATAAACACAAGTGGATTTGATTAGCCACTCTACTATGCGGTCTGGATCGAGCCAGACCGATCTAACATTTTGATCATACGGTCTGAACCGTCCAGAAAAAGTCAGTGACTGTCTGGACCGGTCCATTACATTGCCGGACTGCTGCATCTGAATTAGATATGTCGGACACAGACCGCAAGGACTCTCCTCCAGCCAGTATCCGCGAGGGAGATTTGGACCCAAAGTGCGTCAATTCCGGTAACCCAGTCTTCACGTGTCGGCCCCCCCCTCCCGCCTCCCCGGCACTCGCGCCCACCGAAGACCCCTCCCAGAAGCCCCGCCCCTTCTACCAGACTAGCTCCAGCAGGTACGGCGTCTCGGGCCCCAGCGACGAGATGCTCCCTCTCACCTATCACGGGAAATCCAACAAGTTCTCGGAGCACCTCATGAATGCAGGCATGTATCGGAACAACTCTCTCAACACGGCCACTGACAAGAGTCCGTTCTAGCCACACACTGCAGTACTGTATGCACCGACTAATCACTTATTCTCCCTGCTATCGGTATTGTATTACGTATCCATAGTATTTGTATTGTATTTACGGCAGGATTGTCGTGGGAAGGGTACTTTATTTATTTATTCCCACAGGATATCCGTGGGAATTTCCAGTTTCCCACAGGATTACCTTTGGAAGGAAATCATTTCCAATTCTTATTCATATATTGAATCCCCATTCCCACTGCAGCGCGATGCATGCAATTGTCCGAACTGTTTTATATATATTTTTCGTTTGCCAGAATAGATTTTTGTAAGTTCTCAGTTGCTCCATTGAATGTCATGTCGATATACTCACTTTCTTCTAATTGCAGCCAGCGGGCAACAAACATCCCATATGCTGTAGTAAGATAGATAAAAGTATTTATTTATTAACTAATTTACTCAAGTATGTAACATGTTTCTCCAGCATTGGATAAGGCCCGCCTAAAGCCTTTCCGTATGAACTTTGTACCTCTAAAGCCTGAGTTTCAATTCTTCTCGCAGAGGCAGATATTTCCATTCGTATCCTTATTTACTCAAATAATATCCCATACGGGCAGTGGCGTAGCCAGGGTGCGCACTTGGGAAACAGGCAACATCCAAAAAAAATTTCCCGCCAAGATGTCCACTAGTATAATATTATAGTGCGGAAATGCCGCACCCATAATTTGCAGTGCAGCTAAAATTCATTATATCTTAGGCTATTATTCGAGTGAAAATACGGTACGTATAGTATATTCCAATACATAATACGTCTCTAGACAAGTGCATCGTGCTGTATAAACCATGGATTGTATTTGTGTAACAGTCTACTCCAGTAATAACGAAGTCGATTATATCAAAATATCGCTTATTACGAGTTATTTATGTTCTCCCAATCTAGTGTTTTAGCGAACTAAATGAAACGGTCCCTTTGACTTCATTATAGCGAGCAGTTCATAAACAGCAGTTCATAGAATGGCAACTGAGTTTGTAGCGGACATGCGAGAAGAGACAGCCAGAGAGCTGGAACGAATTCGAGGGGAAGTGGTGATAGCGAAAGAGGAGTTACGTGTCCGATTCGAGTCTTATTTCCAAGTGCTACGTGACAGACACCTCGAACTGGTGGCACAGCTGGATGAAGTGGTCCGTGTGGCAGAGACACAAGTGGAGGATAGACAGGTGAAGCTGAATCAATTGAAAGTGACCAAAGCTGATGTGACACACAATCTCCAACACAATGAGCTCAATGAGACTCTAGTTAATGTGTCCCGAGAGTTGGACGAGAAGATACGGGGGCTAGAGGCGACTGTGGATCGGATTCCATTTGTGTGGCTCGAAGGGCATGACGGGTGGTTGGAAGGTGGCATGGCTGGATTGTGTCGCTTGTGTGAGGGTGTATCCTACGTGAACAGACACAGCCCAGTGTGGTCTGGTGTAGATAAAGGAGAGGGACAGATGGAAATAAAATATCCTTCTGGTCTGTCAATAGACAGAGACAATGGATATATTTATGTGTGTGATACATGGGCTCACAGGATTCAGGTGTTTAGCAAAGAAGGGAAATATTCGAGAACGATTACACAAACTAGTATGACTGGTTCTAATTCCATAGCTGTCTGAGTCTCACTCCATCACCTATTTGTCAGGTGTGTTAGTCCATTTAATATCTGCAAGCTAGATAAAGTGTCTGGGGACATTCTGTGTCGTGTTGAAACAGAGGATGCCATGCGTGGTTCACACAGACACACTGATGTAGGAATGGGGAAACTAATAGCATATATGATATTCATTTCAGTGTTGAGGATTTGCGGTCTGTCGATATGACTCCACTTAACTCTCCACATATAACAGAGGGCACTATGCTATGGGACCTAAAATTAGCTCCCTCTCTAATTATAGTCCTGTTTGTTGGGTGTCCCTATTCAATCCAATCATTTTCCAGAGATGGAAACCTAATGCATTTGATCGTGTCACAGGAACAGCTGATTGGAGCTTATTATTTATGTCTGGACAGACACAGGAATATTTTAATTAGTCACTATGGAGCTCATAATGTTAAAGTGTTCAACAGAGAGGGACAGCTTGTCGGTACCATGGGACACGAAGGGACAGGACCTGGAGAGTTCCAATTTCCTCAAGGCATAGACATCAACAAGGAGGGACTTGTTGTTGTTGTTATTGATCGGAAAGATTCCCACAAACTGCAATTTTTTTTATCTTATTATTTACAAACTTTTACTTTTATTACATTATTTTCTTCAATATGTATTGTAGATGCATGTTTTCGATATTTCTAATATTGTCTGTTTGTAGGACACAAACATCAACTTGTATTTTTTGAATACCTGAAATACACTTCGTATTAACCGTGTCCGTACTAACGAGATTCTACTGTATTGTACCAGTATAGTTTGAATCCCAAATTAATTTCCAAGAGGGTAACGACTTGTGGGAAATACCGCAGTCAATTTACAGATCAACTCGTAAAATGATTCTAGACAGAATTGAAGTTCTTCATAGATTTAAAGCAGTATTCTGTAATTATCTTGTATATGGGGTATTGTGGATGGTAAATTCAAGTAATGCGTCTTAATTTATGTTAAATTATTGGTTTATAAATTATAATGAATTAAGATGGTATTGCAAATATACTTACGTATATTGCAAGTAATGTACATTCTGCCTATGCGGAGAAAAATAAAATAAAATCACAGCTGTGCATACAACATGTTCCTTTGGAGGCACTATCAAACTACCAACTACCAAAATATAGTGTCTTCAAAGAAACATGCTGTCGGCACAGCTGCAATTTTAGATTTTTTGGTTAATAGTTGAATTCTATAATTCCATCTATGTAAAACTCAACAATGCATTGCATTAGCTACAATCTATTTGTGGTTACAACAGAGTAATTATGAAACTAGTTACGAATTTAGATTGCTGGATTGTAAGAATATCACATTTCAATTGTGCCTGACATTTGAAACCATTGGTTGTAATATTTTGTTTCCAAAAGTGTCGAATATTTGGTGGCGTACTTGTCGCTAAGTAAATTGAGAATGCAGAAGTTCGTTATAAATAAGAATTGTTCTGTCAATAATTAGAATTAGAACACATTACACAAACTTATCTTTGTTTCTTATCGATAATGGCTGAAGCTGAAAACTCGCAATATCGCGAAAAGGATCTCCCTCAGTTGATAATTCCTGAGGAGCTAGTTAACCCGAGTTCCTCTGATTCCGAACTTGAAACGGAATTACCGAAGACTCTCAGTACTCCTGTATCTCAGTTAGGCGCCGGATTTAGTGCCTTCGACTTTTCGGACACTGACGAACCGCCCTCCTCACCTACCACTATCCCGAAAACGAGGAAGAAGCGTTATCCGCAGCGATTTCCCAGTAAGCACTTTGGACTGTTTCGTACTCCATGTAAAGTCAAGCCGAAACGTCCACGTGTCTCTACTAGAGGGTTGAAGATTCTAGAAGGATGTCATTTCCCCACACCGCATATGGCCTATGATGTCATCCTAAACGATGGTGGCAACGTTTCAACGAGGTCTCTCTTTGTTCCCCATGGGTCACAAATCATGAATATGGACATTCTGTCTAAAGTGTTCAGCTTGATTAGATGCCAAGAACCTAATTGCCATGGTGGATCACTAAAGCTGCACAAATATCCACTAACCAGAGGGCTGCAATCCTACCTCATATTGCATTGTTCCCGCTGTCACTCAATTGTAGCACGCTTCCCTACTTCTCTCCATATTGGCGAATCTCCCTCAGAGGCGGTGAACAACCCTAAAATGATGTCTCATCGCGCCAGTGAAATCAATATCCGTGTCACTGTCGCCCTTCACACAACCTCTTTCGCCTGGCAGGATTTCCGGCTTGCCTGCGCGCTACTGGATCTCCCGGTGCCGCAGAAGAACCTCGACAAGCGTTCAATGGAACGGTTTTGTGAAGTCACCTCAAAAGTAGCCGCCACTGCGATGGATCTAGCTGCTGAAGAGGTGCGCTGTAGGTTGGATTCTGAGCCGTCAGTCATCGCTGGTGTTACTCGCTGTCACGTGAGTTACGACGCTTCGTGGCATAGGAGGGGCCACTACTCAAATCAGGGATTCGGCGCCGCTATCGATTCTCACAGTGGTAGGGTCCTCGATTATGGCGTTATGCAGCGAGTCTGCAAGAAGTGTTCCAGTTGGTCCGAGGAGAGAAAAGCATCCTTTCCCGAGGAATATGAATCTTTCCGAGAGCACCACACCAACTGCACCATCAACTTTACAGGCACCAGCCAGGCCATGGAGGGGGCGATAGCGGTTGACCTGTGGAACAGATCTGTCAAACGCAATCGGTTGGTCTACAGTACCTATATTGGGGACGGCGACTCATCTTCATTCAAGAGAGTTGTTGAATCTGACCCGTATGATGGCCTCGAACCGATTCGGAAGGAGGAGTGCCTTGGTCACCTGCAGAAACGGCTCAAGAAGCATTTGACCAAAAAGTTAACAACGTCAGCGCCCATCCCGAAAGCGAAGGCTGATAGAATAGGCCAACTGTACTTCCGTGTTGTCGTTCAGAATAGGGGCAAACCAGCAGAAGAGATAAAACAAGCCCTTTGGACTTTAGTAGGGCACTTGGGAGAGGACCATACGCACTGTCCAGTCACCTGCGAATCCTGGTGTTACTTCGCGAAAGCCCAAGCGGAGTTTGCACTGGATTCTTCTGTGACTCTTCCCAAACGCCGCATTCCTTTCTGCACTGACTCAGAAATAGTTCGGCTCAAACAAGTTTTCCACACATTTGCATCCCTTGAAGTCTGCGGTGCTCTAACTATGGGCAAAACCCAAAACGCAAACGAATCCCTCCACTCTGTAGTCTGGCATAACTCGCCCAAGGGTAAATACGTTGGTCAGAAGTCCCTTGAATGCAGCACTGCACTAGCAGTGACGAGTTTCAATGAGGGCTCTCTCTCGTTCGCTGCTATTCTACGAGAATACGGTGTTTCCGTTTCAGCATCCACTGTACAGCACCTGGCTTCTAGAGACAAAGCAAGAATGTATAATCGCGAGAGGGCGATCAATGAGACCCAGAAGCGACGTAGACGCCAGCATAGCGTCCGTAGCCAAGCGGCCGAAGCCTCTCGTCAGAGGAGAGATAAGACGGCTTCTAAATACTTCTCTGGTGCCTTTGGTACAGAACTCCTGCCAACACAATCTGTAGCAGGGCCTGAAAGCGTAGAAGAATCGGACACAGCATGTGCCACCTGTGAATTACGCATCTGCCCAATTGGTAGGAGGAGAAAGGTCGAAGAATGGATCGGATGTGACCTTTGTGATCGCTGGTACCATGGGAAATGTGTGGGAGTGAATAAGGTCTCAGCTTTCACCGATTCGCCCTTCTTTTGCCCAGACTGTGAAGACTCTTCATAATATCACTCTTCATTATTCATTGTGTTAGTATTTCTGTTTGTATTGTATAGAAAATAGAGCAAATAAAAGTAAATGAGCTTTGAATGAGTTTATCTCAGAATTATATTATTTAGTACCATACGATCTAAAAGCTTAGTTCTGGAATATTTTCTGAAGATAGTATACTGAGATTTGGAACATAGCATTAGAATACGTAAACTAAAACCTGTTACTGTTCCGATAATCCGATTGTCAAAATTTGTCCTTAATTACAAAATGGAGAACTCTGTCCACCAAAAAAGTGGCTCAAAAGTGAAAGAATATCCGATTTACGAAGGTTGCCTTATACTGATAAATAGCATAACAACATAGCTCCTAGAGAACCTAAATGGTGCATGGTAGAATGCCTTTGATCGATTTTTAGGACTGTAATCTTTTTCTATTTATCAGAACTAAGCTTTTAGTCTATATTATTCTGTGTGAGTTATAAGCAATTAGGTGGATTTTCACACTTTCAAAAGTGTGACAATGACGTCATAATTCCATGGTAGGTGTGATTTTTTAAAAATAGTATAGATTTGTATGAGTCTTATATTCTACATGGTCAAGACACCCAATTGAATTTAATCTGATGTCGAAAAGGATAGCAATTATAGGTGCAGGGCCATCCGGACTCTCAGCAATGAGAGCGTTCCGAATGGCAGGATTAAAAGGCGAAACTATCCCGGAAATAGTTTGCTTTGAAAAGCAAGAGGATTGGGGTGGTGTATGGAATTACACATGGCGAACTGGCACTGATGAATATGGTGATACAGTGCATAGCAGTATGTATAGAAATATGTGGTCGAATAATCCGAAGGAGATCGTAGAACTCCCTGATTACACGTTTGCGGAGCATTTTTGTAAGCCTATTCCTTCATTTTACCGCGAGTAATTCTTCTTGATTACATTTTAGGGAGAGCTAAGAAATCGGATATAATGCAGTTTATCAAATTCAACATGCGAGTTGAAAGTGTTGTGTACATGAATGATAAATTCATAATTCGTGTATGGAATAAAAGAGAAAATTGTGTGTTCTCAGAAGAATTTGATTATGTGATTGTCGCAAGTGGCAACTTTTCAGTCCCGCATTTTCCAGAATACAAAGGAGTTGATTTATTTCCGGGTCGTATTATCCACTCACACGATTTCCGAAATGCAGAACAATTCCAAGGTCAGGATATAATATTAATTGGTAGTGCACTTTCTGCAGAAGATATTGCTATCCAATGTTGGAAGTATGGTTCTAAATCTGTTACAATTGCTTATCGAAAAAGACCTAGGAAATTCAATTGGCCTGAAGGGATTATAGAGAGACATCTTTTAGATCACATGGAAGGGAAAACAGCAGTATTCCATGATGGTTTTCGTCAGAATGCAGATGCGCTAATCTATTGCACTGGTTATTTATTCCATTTTCCTTTTATGGAAGATAAGCTCAAACTGAAGAATGATGCACAACTGAAATATTGCCCGGGACTCTACAAGGGAGTAGTTTGTCATAATAATCACAGACTATTTTATATGGGAATGACCTGTCTATTGTACCCTTTGATTAACATCGACATTCAAGCTTGGTTCTTGCGTGATGTAATTTTAGAGAGAATCATTTTGCCTTCGATTGAAGATATTCAGAAAGATATTAGCTTTTGGATGGAAAGAGAGGAAACTTGTAGGATGTTTATTGAGAAACTATACTTTCAGACTGATTATCTCAGAGATCTTTTGACACACCTGAGTGGTTATTCTATACCTAATCTTGACCTACTTTCACAGTATTATTTAATTCGACAAGAGCATAAAAAGAAGGATGTTCTCACATATAGGGACCATTCTTACACTTCGGCTGCTACTGGAATAGTCTCTCCTAATCGTGCTGTAAAATGGATTGATGCAAAATCTTTGGAGACGTTGGACACATTTTTAGAATCCGAATTTATCTAGTTTTGTATGTTTTTTTCATTATTATTCAACATTTATATATTTGGACAAATTTAGTAGGTAGGAATAGGACTGTCCCATGATTCTTGGGATTAACTTTCATGATTCACGAGCCCTTCGGCCTCGGGTCGCGTTGCGACAGATCGATGCTACACACCTCAAGTTAACGGCCGCTGCGCGGCTTTACTCCTCACTAAACAATAGATTACATAGTTAGTAATATTTGTCATCGTTATAATATCCATTTACCTATAATATCCTTTGAAAGCAAACTTATAGGTTGATTTTGAATTTTCATTAATTTGTTTACCTATTGGTGTAAACAACAACGACAAATATGCGTATTAGAAATATATATACGCGAAATTCGTGTTCTTCATTCTTGTTTACCTATAATATATAATACCCGTTGAAAGCTAACTTCTAGGTTGATTTTGAATTTTCATTAATTTGTTTACTTATTTTAACAACAATAAATATTCATATTAGAAATTTGTGAATGCGAAATTTGAAATCAGCATACTTGTTTACCTATTATAACTTTCCCCCATCACTTTAATACAATCCGGACAAACAAACACACACACACACAAACAACAATCGAGATTTATTAATACAAGCTGCTCGTCCGCGCTACGCGCGTTCTTACAACTTGCACTCGGGCCTGCGGCCCTCGCTTGTATTAAAAACACATGCCTTTTCAAATTAAATGTCGGTTGTATTTAATTACATACTCCAATAGACTTAAACTGAATCTAGGCTCCTATGGAAACTTTCGATTATGGAACGAAAAATTGACGAAAAAATTATACATATACCCCCTCCCTACATCACGCTTTTTGTCATTTTTGTAATAAAAAGGACGGGTTGTAACACTTATCCCCGGCCCCCTTGAGCATTACTTAAATTCAAAAAGCACATATTGATTATATTATGGGGAATCATATGGGTAATATTTAGGTGACCGCTAATGACACACGTAACAGTAATGCTATTGTTTCAGAGTAGGGCTGTGCCCCCCTAAGCTGTCTATTTATATCCGTGAGCCCTAGCCATAGGTATATACGTATAAGGACAGAAAAAATAATTGGGAAATACTAATCAGCGCCTGTATTGCTGAATATTTATGCTAATTATAACTGACAATTTTCTAGATATTAACGCATGTCCGTGTATAATAATGAACCGACTCCAAATAGAAATTAATTAAATATCACTAAGGAACTGTACAACTCTGTGGACCCCTGACTTTGGGATGTGGAGAAGTTATTGAATTGATTGGTAATAATCAAATAGACACAATGGTATTTTAGAAATGTATGGCTAGACAGAGGGAACACAATAACTGATTGGATAAATG
Source organism: Hexactinellida sp. DTS-2022 (assembly GCA_028753945.1). Classification (NCBI taxonomy): domain Eukaryota; kingdom Metazoa; phylum Porifera; class Hexactinellida; species Hexactinellida sp. DTS-2022. Next base: position 16,087,499 of record JAPNXP010000001.1, read on the forward strand.
AACTTCCTCTCGACCAATTAAATTACAGTCTCAGATAGGCATTCTATACTGCACACTTAACAATTGATAGAGACACCTTTTATACGAATTGAATGCTAGCTGCTAATCCATACTGGTAAACCCTCGAATTTAATAGGCTAAAAGTTTTGTCACCTATAGGGAGGGAAGATGTAAATATTTTTCTTAGATATTAGAACTTGTTTCTAGATACACTATTCCCTATCCCCCTGACAAATTTCAAGTCTGTAGCTCTTACCATTAACCAGTTCCTCAATCAATTCTGAACAAACAAACAAACAAAAACAAAAAATCATTGTGATTTAATATATAAGATAGATTAAACTGGTTATCTGGGTGTTTGTCATTCCCTGTGGCAAATTATTTATGGGTTACCCTTTCCCACTGTTCTACAACTGACCTCAGGTTACCAAATTCTTTAAATATTTTTTTCATTTATCTAAACAGCCAATAGTGACACTGTCAGGTCTGTACGAAAGTTAAATTGTTGTTAAACTAGAAAGTTAGACTGTACGAAAGTTAAATTGCAGAATGTGGGCATGTTCTACGAGACCGCACAGGATGCAATGCAGTCTTTCCAGAAAAGACAATGGTGGAAAAACACGAAAATATAGTTTTTAAAAAGGCAGTTTTATTAGCGTGGAGTACCACAAATTTACAGTTTCAAATTCTATAATGTTGAGTCCTATAATCTGAGAGTTTATCGGGTATTATAAGAGCGAATTGGATTGTAATTGTCGACTTAGATGTGAGATTTAAATTTCTTGGCTTTTAAGCTTTTTTCAAAGTATGCAATTTCGGAACTATTTTAGTTGAGATTAATCGCCAAACCTCAACTACTTTATAAAGAGATACTTTCATACAAAGTAATATTAGGCAAAAATCAAAATGTTATTAGCTAATTATGAGAATTTTTCTTATCGTTAGCATACACGTTTACATTAGAGAATAATCAAAATTTGTTGACGCATTCAAATGTAAGCTTACATCAAGGTATTATAGCAAGTAATAGAATTTGAACAATTTTGAAGACAAGTTTAAGCATACGTGAGATTACAAAAATGTAATATAGTTAATGAAGAAATAATTTCAAGATACAAGTATAAATAAGAAATAACATGCTCTCACATATCAACAGAAAGTTTCATCAAGGATCTACAACGTCTTCTCAGAATTCAAAATGAATTTCCCTACAAAAATCGCAATAAAGATGGCTGTTCTTCTATTCCTCCAACAAATGAATCTCTCATATTGTGCTAACACAGCAGTAACAGTGATCACATGTAATTTAAGATGTATAGTGGCATTGTAACAATAATTAGTGCATTCGTTACTTTAACTTGCATCACTCTGGGTTGTATAGGATATTTCTGTAAGAAGCGAGCACTGCAAAACGCTATCCGAGCAAGAGCCAATAACCAGGGACGCATTGTTAGAGTTCGCGTTGTAGCCAATCGTAATGCACCCAATCCCACCACAAATACAGTTAGCACTGTGGTCGCCAATGCATTTGTAGCTCATCAGAGCAATCAGCCTACAGTCAGCAATAATAGCATAACTAACTCCGACACACTCCCTCCTGTCATTCCTGGATACACATACACTATTCCCAATCATGTTGTTGCTGCTAATAACACAGTATTACACCCTCCAACTGATAATGATCCTAAATAGAATAACTATGAGCTAACCCCATTAGTATAAGTTTGTAATATATAATCTGAATGTTGTTCTCTCTTCCTATCCTATGTTCTGTTTTTTTCATGTGAATGCTGGTAATGATCAATTGTTTTATGGGCTTACTTACATACTGCCCAACAACATTTCACTTGTTTATCCTGTTTAGTATAATTGATTTTATCCTATAAATTATTACCCTGTCAGTATCAGAAAAATATACAGTATACTATAGTATAATAATTCGATATTCATAATCTAATATTATCAACTTCTTGAAATTATGATACTTAGCCATTAAAGGGAATTAAGACGAGCGTGTTTGATTATGATGTAACCAATACATCTTCCTGGAACTTTTTCAATGATATACAGAGTTGAATCTGAGATGTTTAATTTAGGAGGGCCTTTGAGTAATTGAGTTATGTAATGTTATGTAACTTGGCAAAAGCTTCAACAGGAGATACTAGATGATTATTGATCTAATTTTGATTGCTGCCTATCAATCTTGAAACTTATAAAAATTGATTAGTTTTCGAAAATTGATAGAAAAAATTGGTAAACAAATCAAAGAAAATTCAAAATCAACCTAGAAGTTAGCTTTCAACGGGTATTATAAGTAAACAAGTGTGCTGAACACGAATTTCGCATTTATAAAATTCTAATATGAGTATTTGTTGTTGTGTTGTTGTTTACACAAATAGGTAAACAAATTAATGAAAATTCAAAATCATAACGTCCCTTTCTACCATTTCCATGGTAGAAAGTGTGAGGAGTAAGGCCGCACAGCGGCCGTTAACTTGAGGTGCGTAGCACCGATCTTTCGCAAAGCGACCGAAACCGAAGGGCTCGTTAGATATGATCTTCATAGTATTTTCAGCACGCTGATTTGAATATTATATTAATTGGAGGCGTCTTTTATCTCAAATATAAATGCATTTTAGAATTTCCATTCAATTTAATACAATCTAGAAATAAGGAAGAACATTGAAAATAATATAGAAATTAGTACAGAAACTTGAATTAGTTATTCCAATCAGTAAGAGCAATGTTTAGAAACTATAGAAATCAATTTAGTAATTCATAAATAGAGCCAAATAGATCTATCAAATCTGCCCAAACACAAAAGAAGAGACAAACAAAATGATGCCAAACAACAACACAGTGATATACCGCATGAAAAGAACAATGTTTTGATAATCACACTTTCTTGTTGGAAGTCTGTGAGTATCTGATATTGTCAGTAATATTGGAACAGGAATTGAGTTCTCTGTGCTAGTATTTGCTGCAACTTTCTTTGTAATATATTCCCAATTGTAGAGGTACAGTAGTAAGAGCTGAGAAATACTGGAAGCCATTAGACCGATGGCTAGAAAGGGATAATATCCTGACGCTTTCCAAGATATATAAAAGGAAAACAAACATCCAAGTGGGACTGTTAAGAGACACCAAATGAACTGCAGAGTTGTTGCATACAAGTGAAGGCAACAGGCATTACAAATGCCTCTAGATACTAGAGACAAATCAGACAAAATGCATACACTGATAATCTTTAAACCGAATTCTATTAGTACCCTCATTTCTTCAACAGACGTGAAGACATAGGAAAGCCAGTTAGCACAACCGAATATGATTATCCCAAAGACACTGAGTATGAAAACCATATAGCAAATGCTTACAACAGCGGTTTTCTTAGCCTGTGTCAAATTATTCTCTCCAAGAAGGTTCCCGATTCTGACCAGGGCTCCCATTCCATATCCATATGAAGCTGCAGAAAATAGAGTCCAAACTATATTTAGAATCCCCAACATCGCAAATTGTTTTGTATCTCCCAGAATAAATCCGATGAATACTACTGGAATAATTCTGCAATTGGTAACATCGACAAAAAACTGTCCAATGCAAGAAATTCCATACTTCAAGAAATGGTACCAATTAGTTAAGAATTTAAATGACCAATCATTGTGGTTCCTAATATGCACCTCTGTCATTCGAACATACATGTATAGGAGAAGAGCAATCATGTATGTGCTAAATGTATAGGACAGAGCAACACCTATTATCTCCAAGGGAATTACAACTACCAATAACCACTGTAGAAAGACGTTTAAGCAATTTCCCATTATCACAATTACTAGAATTGGGTACACGATGTTCTGTGACTGTAGAAATCCGTTAGTCAGCTTGTAGTAGATATACGCTGGATATCCAAAGCAGAATATCGTTGTGTATTGCCCTGCTCCTTCTGCTATCAGAATATCGCCTGATAGGTAGTGTACGAGAGGCCTAACATTAATCAAGAGACTCCATAAAGGGAAACAGGTGAGAGATGCTATGAACAATGCCCTTGTGTAGTACATGCCGACTAGTTTGTGGTTCTTAGCCCCGTATGCTTGTGAACAGAGTGTGTTCATACCAGTTGCAATTCCTTGCATCATCACATAAGCTGTGAAATATATTATCGTCTGTCCGAGATACAGAGAACTGACTTTCTCGCTCATCTCTTCACCTGACGTTCTTGAGATGAAAATTGTACCCATTTTGGATTGAATAGCATCACAAAAGAAACTAGAAGCCCCTACTACAGCTAGCTTGTTTAAGTGCTTGAGCTCTTCTATAATCCATTTGAGTTTTTCAATAAATTCCATTTGAAATGCTTTATTATTTCGCTACGCTAAATATATTTTTACTTCCAATGTTTTATGTCTACATATTCATTGATTCTTTTTATTGTACTTCTTATTGTTCTTATTATTGTTCTTCTTATTGTTCATTTTATTCGTTTAATTAGCTTTATGACCCAAGTTACCCATGACAAGTTCAGAATTTATTATTGTCTGTTCATAGGCAACTCTATTATAATAGATATCATCATTTGATATTTCTTTTCACAATTTTGGCTGTTCTGATGAATAACATGCAGTATTAAAATATTATCAGTTAGTTCAGGATTTCAAAATTTTATTAACTAAGCGATAAATGCACACAAATAGAAACACATGAATTAATCTTTGCCATGAATACTTTTTGCATATATTCTTCTCTTTTATACAGCCTTAATTGCATCTATTTCAATTTATATACTACATCATTATAATTCCAAAACCCACACTGTGCAATCTGTGCTAAAGCTAATAGCTCATAAATCTACAAAGTTGTTCGAGAGATTAATGTAACGAGCCCTTAGATCTCGGTCGCTTCGCGGCCTTAGCCTCCTCAAAATATCACTCATAAAAGTAAATATGTTACATAGTGTAATTTGTTTGGGAAGTTAAAATCAAATCCATCAAGGTGGAAACGAGAATAGATTAAAGTAGTTCATATTCATAGTTCAATAGATTTCAAATGTACCTTAGGGATAGTTCGATTCTGCATCATCAAAAACAGACAACTTATGCAATTATTTTCCTGGTATTATTTCTGTTTTAGGAGCAGTTTAACGCTCCGACCCTCTATCTCGTATAGCAAACCGAACCTCAGTTTCATTTCTGAAAAAATACACCCACACAGGGTGCCAAACGAATTATTAGTACCTTAACTGAATGCACTTTACATACTACGAGTCCTTCGGTCTCGGTCGCTTTGTGACGGATCGGTGCTACGCACTTCATGGTAACGGTCGCTATGCGGCCTTACTCATAACCCTTTCTACTATTGAAAATGGTAGAGGATGTTATATACATCCCTTTCAATCATTTTCTATAAGTTTTTACTTATAATATCCGTTGGAAGCTGGCTTCTGGATTTATTTTGATTTTTGAATAATTTTTTCCTGTTTTTTTAAACAACAATATGTTAACAACAGATATACATATTATAATCTGTCAACGCGAAATTCGTCATCAGCTTACTTGTTTACCTATAATACTCGTTGAAAGCTAACTTCTGGGTTGATTTTGAATTTTCATTAATTTCTTTGCTTATTTATATAAACACAACAACAATAAATATACATATTATAAATTTGTAGATGCGAAATTCGTAAGTAGCATACTTGTTTACCTATTATAACATTTGGAAGTTAGTCTCCATCTCAATTATAAATGCGGTTTCTATTCCCGCATCACTTTAATATAATCTGGTCCTGGACAAACAACAAACAAACAAATAAACAAACAGACAAATAAACAAACAGACAAACAAACAAACAAACAAACAAACAAACAAACAAACAAACAACAAACAAACAAACAAACAACAATCGAGTTAAAATAATATAGTCACTATACCCATCAAATTGTTGGAAATTAAGTACTGAGCACGAATCTTACAATATTTAGTGCTTTGAATGCATTTGAATCAGCTATCCTATCCTTGAATGCCGGCGATTTCCTTCGGACACCAACTTTTATCCCTTGAATTTTTTATTTCATAAATTCTTCTATTAGCTAAAGTTGATCAGCACCTAAAATACTGCAATTGTTTCCGAACTTTTATTTTGAAATGCACGATTTGCCAATTTTTCTGCACCATATTGCTGGACTATTAATGAAAGTGATTGCTGGAGTTCTTACTAGCTGATAGATTTATGCATCGTTTATTACTGGTTAAAGCATGGTTGCTCTGGTGTCCAAGGTAAAAAACCCAACTTTCATTCACTTTCAATTGAAATTCAATTTACTTTCACTTGGCAACTAAGAATTTTAACTTAATTAATTAAATAATTTAGATATTAGTTTGCTGGTTATTAATTTGCAGTATTTACAAGTTACTATAAAGATTATCATAATTATTACTTTAACAGTTAAATTTAACCGATAACATTGTAAAGCCATTGGTGTTCACTGTTTGCATCGTGTACATGTGCTATGTGGCGTATATGTTGGTGCGTTGTTAGTTATAGGCTAGTTAATGTTATAGAAAGGGAATTATGATGGCTAACTATCTAGTTGAGAGTTAGTTTAGATTTGTACAAGTTTATCTCGGCTTCCAACTCTATCTTTTCTGTTTGTAGCCCATTCTTTTCCTCTCCTAAGACTATCAGTTGAGTACCTAGCTCTCTCAGCTCTCTTTTGAGTTTCTCGTTAGAGTTTTGGCTCCTCCAGCGTGCTAACTCCACCACAGCTCTGTCGTACTCTCTCAACTGTGACGTAATTAATCTGTAGTTATGATAGTCTATTGTTCCTATCTTATCCAGATCAATAAAGCTATCTAGATTTAGATATTCCCCCATTCTAACTTCATGTTTCCAACGGGGATCCAAAATCTCAGCTATATTCTCATAGTAAGACATGATATCAGACTTATTCATTTCGGTCTATGTCTTTTTAGTTTTTGTTGAATTCAAGAACTTTTATACTAAAGCTTTTTTGATCTATTAATCATAAATCAGTATTCCTGTTTTAAATATATACCTTCTTTACTAATTGTTCCGTATTCAATTAATAGAAGATGTTTATGCTATACGTATATTCGATTGACAGGTTTGAAATCCGATCGACTTATTACTCTTACAAATTGAAAAAGAGAACTATTAATATGGATTACTAGTTACACCATATTCTACAAATCATTAAATATACTTTTAGTGATCGAATATTTAACATTAAACGGTCTAATTTCTATATTATTTAAGATATTTTTCGGGGATATAGCCTAATAAAACAGAATCTATATTGCTAAAATGTTGATTATAGTTTATCTAAGTTATATAGTACTTTACATGAAGTCTTCACGAATTACAAAAAATTATCTTATTATTACAGAATTGATATCGAGTACGTATATGGGGTATATTTACGTAGTACGTATTTGGAAACTAATGCAGTATGCAGTACTGTTCTATGACAGTTACTTACCATGACAGCTTACTTACCTCTATTACTATAACCATGGTTAACCAGAAACAAATTATCTCTGACGGTACTTACCTTCTTTGCTATCGCTTCACGTGTTATACTTCCTGTTACGCATTTACACTTATAAGGATTCACATATCAAATTCCAATTTACTATCATGTTATTGCAGCAACATTGCATTCAATAATTCCATATTAGCATAGACATTTTGGATAAAGTGTGAAGCCATACGAAATATGGTAAGTAAACCGTCATGAATAGAAAGTATCCCTGCTTAAATAATAGTGGTTATAGTAATAGAACCGTCATACAACAGTACAATAATTGACTTATTGTGAAAAACTAACCTATTTTTCAGTATAACAATATATTATCCCCTCATGCGATGAATAAACTCAAATATTCCCTTTGATGGATCTACGTAATTGTTGATATAGAATAGATGATATTCAGATATTATTCTCTTCCACGATTGAGTCTACCCTTGAGCCACCGATGGGGTGAGGCTGGATTCACCAATGACAATATAAATAATAAAATTTTCCTCTTTGGAATCAATTAAGGAGTTACAAAAATATGTAATACGAGCTAATTGGTCTCGATTTTTTAAATTATAGTATTTAATTACATTAGAACTTGTTTATTATCTAATTAGCATAATATTCATAAAAATCACATAACATTTGTACGTTGTATTATTCCTCTCTTAATTAACAACAACAATAATTGTTTACACTTTTTAACATCATTTGTGAACAATATAATCGAAATCAGCATACTTGCTTATCAATCATACCCTCTAGGTTCTTTTCGAATATTAATTGATTAATTAGTTATTAATTAATTAAATATTAAAACCTATTTTGAAAACAACAATAAATATTCATATTAGAAATGTGTAAATTCAAAATTCGGGTTCAGCATCTTTATTTATCTATTTTAACATTTGACTGTTAGTCTTTCTCAAATATAATGCAGTTTAAACAAACAAATAAACAAATATGTTCATGCTACAGTGTCAAAACATTTATGTTAAAAACTCCATGCAAATACATATTTAATGTTAAAACTTGCAATTATAATAAAACAAAAATATTGTTATCAGAGCATAGCTTGTAAATGAGCAGTGCTATAATGACTATGATGTATTATACGCTAGTTAGTAGAAAGGGGATTACTACATTCCAGTTTAAGAGTCAAGTCTTTTGTAAAACTCAATCTCACAGATTAGTCTTTTCTTCTCTGCTTGTAGTTCTGTTAACTCTATTGTAACTAAATCTATTTCTTTTTGGAGTTTCCTAATTTCTTTATTGGGTTTATCATGAGACTCTCTAGTTTTCTCTTTACCACGCGCTATCTCAATAACAGCTTTATCATGATCCGTGAGATGTGACATCATCTGTTTCAATCTATGGAAGTCAATCTTTCCAACAATTTCTCGATTGATATATTCTCCCAGATTGAGATACTGTCCCTCAATCTTCTTAGCTCTCCAACAAGGATACATAATTTCCTCAATCTTCTCATAATAGGATACAAATCCATTCATTTTTCAATATAATTTTAGTTTAATTTGTATTTTTACATTTTATTTTACAGTCTACTTACTTTTATACTTCCTCTAGGCTCTATGGTACGATACCAAAACGATAATGTTCTAATATTACTCAGGGACTCCAAGCGATAATTATACGGTGTTTATTTACCTAAATATTTTGTTTACAAATATCACTGGGTTAAACAGTGTATTTATTCAATACCACTATAACAAAATAGTATGTAATCATAAACAAGACTCCATGTGATTAACTGTTTAAGGAATTATCACTAGATTTGATTGATACTATACAAGACATTGCTATTATTTTGGATTACGACTGCACATTAGAATCTATTTTCACTTGGGTTTTATTTAACTCCTGTATATTCTTCTTCGATTAACTTTTTTATTTCGATTGCACTTGTTTACAAATACATTTAATGCTGATTAATGTTATAGTTTGTTAAACGATTTCACTAAATCTTAGTGATACAGTAGATGCCGGATAATAGAACACCGGTTATAAGAACATTCTACTGGAAAACGGTTGCCATATACCCCAATATAATTTTATGCCGGTTATAAGAACGTTTTATGCAGTTCCCGACGATGTTCTTATAACCGGCATCCAAGTTTTGGTATTTCAATTCAAATTTACTTTATAAGAAATATATATTTACATTACAGTCGAAATCGTAAGTGTGTTTGATTAAGACTAATATTTCCGAAAAATCTTGAGGCTTTCTGAATCACATTCTGTGATTATTCATTTGCATTGATTTGAATTGCTTCACAAACTACGTATATCCAATCATTACGGAATCTGATAGTAATTTTACTAGTTCAAGTTTTTACTAGTTACTATTCCAAATAAACTAGACTCTGAATCAGGGTTGCCTATCCAATCCAATCGAGAAGATTCTCTTGATTGCCGATTGCTGCATTTTTAATCGATTGGATTGCTTCGATTTCTTTCGATTGTTTGTTTTTTAAATTTCTACATAATCCCAAATCTAAAATGCTAAATTGCTCGTCAATTAAACCCAATAATATATGTTTGAAGTTTGAAACATTACTGTTTTTTATATTAATATTGAGGAGTAACAATCGAAAAAATCGAAGAAACATTCGAAAAAACAATCGAATAAAATAGAAGAAAATTCGAAAATAATAGAGGATTTTTGGATTGTCGATTTCGATTGGATTGTCATCCGAATAATAGATTGACGAAATTTGGATTGCTGATTGTCCAAAAATGGCTCGATTGGATTGGATTGGCAACCCTGCTCTGAATTACAATGACAATATATTTATTAATTTATATGTGAAAAATATATTGTGCATTCTCTGTAAAGCAAATCTCTTACAAAATGCGTGATAATAAGCGTGTATTAGTATTTAATCCATCTATCAAATTATGCTTATTAATATTATTGGATTTTTTTATTAAAATTGCATACGGAATAAAAGGCATAGTGACTCAACTTGTGAGGCTATTAAACTAAATTTAGATTTTCATTAAATTGGGAATCACTTTCACTACTGGAATTGTGAGTGCAACTACACGTATGTAAATACCTGCGCCCTATTACAGGACATTATTTTATATTAATTATATTAAAATTACCATGTACCCTGTGGATACATTTCCAGTAAATACACAAGATTATAGTTTCCCGACATTTTCTATTGGAAGCCCTAAGCGGGGTTAATATTTCAGATCTCCCACATGCCTCAGCATTTACGGAAAGGAATTATATAGGAGCGCGAGACGCTCGTTTTGGAGCATGATTTTTGGAATTTTTTAATTAGGAGCGCGTAAATTTGGAATCCTCTCCTATACCGTAATATTTATTTGAGATTTAGGCGTATTAAAATAGGATCAGACCAGGATTAGGAGCGTATTTACAAATGGCTGTATAATACACTGGCTGTTTTCTAACAAACGGGATAAAAACGAATATTGGAACATTCGGTGTATTCCTGTATTCCTCTATCACAAATAAGTACTCAAGACTTAATCTGAAAAACTATAGTTAGATTACTTCTAAATATATCAATTAGAAAAATGTTTGGTATCAGGGCATATTTCTCCAGACCAACATTTGATGAGCAAAGTTTATCAGGAGATTTCTAATTTCTCAAGTTGGCCCGATCAATATAATTTATTTTTACACAATATTAGATTATTCTGATTGAATTTATATTATTTACATAAAGATTATTCACTAATCACTTAGAAAATATAGAAACCTAACTGGGTATTTTGCATGGTAAAGAGATGTGATAATTATAGAATATCAATATTCGTTCGTTAGAGAGGATTCCATTCGTTTAGATCTGAATTTTTATCCCATACAACAGTCCTATATCAAATAACAAATATAAGGTGGATCATGCGAACTCTGACTTTGGTATTTATGTCAGTCTGGAATCAAAAGCAACTCACCACCACTCAGCAATGTGTAGTTTCCAGTGCTTTACAAGTTAGGTGGTTTGGTAGCGTTAGCCACCAAATTTTTTATTTGGTGGCTAATCCACCATATATTGTGGATTATTTGATTTTGTGTATATTCATTATATTTTTCGTTGCATTATTTGTTATTACGTAATTAATATTAGTGGTTTTACTGCACCCCAGAAGTTTGTTAAGCCATCAGTGGTTTGTTAAACCGGCCTTTGTTTTCTTTAGCCACCAGAAAAAGTGAGGTGGTGGCTTAATTAACCACCATCCCGGCCATCAAAATGTATTTATCGTGCATTGGTAGTGACTAGAAAAAACTAAACTTAATGTTTGACACAAAAAGTTCTACAATTTCCATAATATTTCAACCCCCCTCCGCTCCCCATTCTACACAATCCCACCACTTCATAGGGCTACACATCCCCCATTGGGACAAACTGCTCTAGGTTCCGGGAGCTGCTAATAGGTCCTCTAGAACTTTGCTAGCTACTAATTTATAGACCAATTTACCATGGTAACAGGCGGATCCCGGCAATTTATCTCCCGGGCCTCTAAAACTTATTCACTACTCATCCATTTGTTAAGAGATTAGGCCACGATCTAGTGCGAAGATTAGTCGCTGTTTGGCGACCCCAACTCATAAGTACGTTATGTGGTGGTTTCGTCCCATTCCAGAAACTCATCAGGAAGGTAATTGCCCCTCGACTACTGCCGTAGAGCTCTATATTACCTCTACCGTATTTCCTGTGTGTCCCTTTCCACATGATACGCTATGTAGAACCCTATACTGCCAACTTATGCAAGGCTCCCAACCTTACATACTCCTAAAGACTAGGGATGACCTGTACACAATTACCAAATTAGTAATTTACAAACTGTCAGTACCTTGACATATACTCTCCCATGGCCCCTCCGGAACTAGTGAAATGCCACCTTATCTCCCACTTGGAGGCCTTGGGTTTCCGAATTATATTTCTAAATGTATAATTGTCTAACCTCACTTGAAGCGTCCTATGAACCTTGGAATGTCACAATAATATATTAGTTGCTTAGTATAAATTATATTCCAATAGTACAGCCAATATCTATATATAATTTAGGTCACATGCATGTGTTCCACGATAATGCTGAGAATATACTAGTTGACTGACTAATATTTTCCACCATTCAAATGAATTGAAACTAATGGATATTTTAATACATTATTAATTGCAAATGTACTTCGAGATAAATATATATTAAGTGTTGGTGTCGCAACAGAGAGCAATAATTACTACTGTTGTTATAGAAACAAAAATGTTTAACATAACTAGAAATATCCGTAATCTTGTACAACAAAACAATTAAAAATTATGTTGAATAAGTATTACATTGGATTACAGAAAGCAAATCTTATCAAACGCAATTATATCTACCAAACAACATATACTGTTTTAAAATATAGAGGGAAATGTTTGAATAATCATAACACGACTGTTGCTAAATAATATATGGAGCGTAAAGGTTGGATAAGTTATGTATGACACTATTTCTAAAAATAGAATTATAAATAGATAATCTAGTATAGTACTTATTCATTGGGATTATTCCATTGTTTAATAATTAAAGAAACCTGCGAAAACTGGGATTGCTTTGGATATAAAATGAAGCTGAGTATAAGAGAGGTTGACTCGTTAATCAATGTAACTAAAATGGCAGAGCAGGAAGCTTATTTCGAGCAGATTAAACAGGTCCTAGTTTCTTCTTGGAGAATAAAGCTGAGACTGGGAGAAGACCTTCGACAGTTTGTGGATCTTGAAAAGTTAATCGCCTTGGATATTTCAACCTTGAATTATATACTGCGACACATGAGAGAAAGTGAGAAGGCAATATTAAAAGATCTCAGGCAAAGAAGGAAGGATATGATAAATCGAAATTTTATATCTATTGAGAATCAAGTGAAATCGCTGGAGAGTCAAAAATATACATTAATTAATGAGAAAAGCGCGTTATTGGCTGAAATAGACTCCTATAAGCTACAACTAAACTAACAACATGTACCTATAGCAAGCTTCAATACACTAACAATACATACACATTAATTAACGTTATATTTTAGGTGACTTCCTTGCTCAGTGAAGATAACATTATTTAAAGCATTTTATATATAACAGTAACTAAACTAAATAAATAGAGACACCTGTTAGATCATGTGACAATTCTTAGTTTTATATTTCTATTATCAATGTTAATTTAGAGTAATCTTAAAATAATTATCTTTGAATGTTGATATATTATTGCAAATTGATATATTATCCAACCAAACTATCGAAATCCAAAAATTGTAAATAATTTGATGACATCATCATCACCTCAATTTTTTAGTTGCCCTCAGAAAAGTGCTACGTGCCATAGGGAACATATTATATAACTTACTTCAAATTATCTCAAATGAGAATATGTTTCAAAAATTATTCACGAGATTCCAGTTTTCGCCCAAAAACAATTTTAATTTTTTACAAACTTCATTGATGTCAGTGGCGTAGCTACACCGGGCCTGTGCCCGAGTTTATTCATTAGTTCGGTTATGTATAGTTAACATCAGCTATTTCGAATGAATTTCATTTTTCCTAGTTTCATTATTAAGATTTGTATCGAAGCACTAGCGAATCCCCTTTAACTGGAAAATTCGATTTATCGTAGGCATCTCTTTTTCCGTTACAAAATTTACAGCCCTTTAACTCAAAAATTTCTGATTTTCGAAATATTTTGATTATACAAATGCATAAAAGCTGTCAGAAATATCAAAATTCAGATGTCTTATAAATTGCATACTTTGTGTCAAGTATTCTATTAAAAATTTAGTGGTGTGCTCGGGCAAACACTGAGGGCTGGCTACGCCACTGATTGATGTACTTAACACTTTCGTTCAGAGGAGCAGACATTAAACCTATGGTCCGTTTCTTATACCATACATACATCATCTCTGTGATAACTGCTATTTATTTGAATGAGTTTAAATTCTGATGTAATGCATTAATTAATACTGTCAGGTTCTTTTATTATGAACATTCAAGGGACTAAAAATTGCGTCCATAATGGAGAGAATTCATTATGACACGATAATCGCCAGACAATTACTATAGTATACCTAAGATAGTCAGATTACTATAATGTCAATAAACTCTTCTATATCTCAACAGAAAGATGCAGTGAGACCAATTAATGTTAGGCATGGTGGTCCCCCTCTGGTGGTGGGCTGCACTGTTCAGCTGAACAATCTGAACGTGCCTGCCTACATCGTATTCATATCATTGAACAAGTCAGTATTTCGACTTGTGGATTATGCATACGGATAAGTCCGATAAGACCTCGGTTAGTACGTACTTTTTCTTGTTTCCCATGATGGTACGTCTTAACCAGGGGTGGGCAAACTACGGCCCGCGGGCCGGATCCGGCCCGCTTGTGATTTTGAACCGGCCCGCCTGGCTTAAGTTATTTGAGATTTGAGTGCTCCAATTATATGATAACTGTCTTACTCTTCCTTACATTTTACGTTTTCGGAGATAACGTCCCATGGAAAATTTGATTAAGTGATCTAGGATACGTATAAATTGACCCAAAGTGAACGTCTTTCTCGAATTTGTAAGATAACTTGATTTCTCTTGACTCAAATTTTTATGTTCTTTATAAATTACATTAAGCTAGTATATATGTAATTGACATTCAGTTTTTATTCTGTTTGGGACGAAATTTCCTCGGACAAAATTTCAAATTACGATAATTCTGTGGGAGAGATTCCGAGATTCTTTCCTGACCTATTAATCAATTCGTTTTTAGTTTTTATTAATAGTACTTTATCTTGGTATGGCTTCGAAAATTTCAAAGAAAAGGAAGGTAGATAAGGAATGTCGCGTTTTCAATGAAGAGTGGCGAGGAAAATATTTCTTTACAGAAGTGAATGGCCGATGTGTTTGTTTGCTTTGTAATGAGAGTCTGGCAGTATACAAGGAGTACAATGTCAGACGTCACTATGACACACAACATGCGAGAGCTCACAGAAATATGTCAGAGTTAGAGAAGAAAGCTTTAGCTGAGAAACAGACACATTCTTTGCTTAAGGAACAACAAGTGTTCACAACTCAGACACCTTTCAATGAGGCAGTAACCAGAGCTAGTTTTGTAGTAGCTCATAAAATTGCTCAGGAAAGTAAATCCTTCAGTGAAGGAGAGTTCGTGAAGGACTGTCTGCTGGCATGCTCTGATATTCTCTGTCCTAAAGAGACGAAAACATTTGACTGTGTCAGTCTTTCCAGAAGAACAATTACCCGCAGAGTAGAAGAAATCTCAGCAGATTTACATGATCAAGTCAAGGATGAATGTAGAGACTGTATCTGCTTCTCTTTGGCCCTTGATGAGAGCACTGATATCAAGGACACTGCCCAGCTGCTGATATTTATTCGTACAATTGACTTTAACTTTAAATTATCGGAAGAGCTCGCGTCAATGGAGCCATTGAAAAGTACAACTACTGGTACAGATTTGTTAAAGGCAGTTAATGAGTGCATCGAGAAACTGGGAATTTCGTGGGATAAGCTAGTGAGCGTCACAACTGATGGTAGCCCCAACCTAAAAGGAAAACATATTGGATTACTGAAAAAGCTTCAGGATCAACTCCACATTGAGAATCCGGACCAAAATATAATATTCTTGCACTGTATTATCCACCAGCATGCCTTATGCAAGGGTGCTCTTGGTTTGACGAATGTTTCTGATGTAGTGACAAAGGTTGTCAATTACATCAAAGCTCGAGGGCTAAATCATAGGCAGTTTCAAGCTTTTCTGCGAGACATGGAAGCACCATATGCTGATGTCCCCTATCATACGAAAGTAAGATGGTTGAGTCTGGGAAAAGTATTCAAAAGAGTTTGGGAGTTGAGGGAAGAAATAAACCTCTTCCTAACCATGAAAGATAAGGCTTCAGACTTCCCTGAGCTAAATGATAGCGAGTGGTTGTCTGACTTCGCATTTGCAGTTGACATAATGGAGTACATGAACGAGCTAAATACCCACTTGCAAGGCCAGGATATGTTGGCTCACAATATGCATGCAAAGGTGGAGGCCTTCAAAGCCAAATTGCAGCTCATTTATGCAGGAATGAACAAAGGCAACTGCGACCATATGCCTACACTCAAGCAGACATCAGTTTGTGGTGACAAGCTGGGATACTACGCGTCAAAGCTTCAAGATCTGCACAAGGAATTTTCGGAAAGATTCAGAGATTTCGATCTTGTAAATGTAGATATGTCCATTGTTTCCAGGCCTTTTTCAGTTGAAGTGGAGGGAATACCCACTCATCTGCAAATGGAAATTCTAGATTTGCAAAGTGACAACTTACTCAAGGATAATTTTCGGGAGATGTCACTCTCAGGTTTTTATGCATCCCTGAATGATGTCACATTTCCACGTTTAAAATCTCTGGCTCGTAAGATTCTTGTTCTCTTTGGTTCAACATATGTATGTGAGCAGGCTTTCTCCAGGATGAAGTTCATCAAGGATAAATCAAGATCTGTAATGACAGATGAACACCTTGATCAGCTTATGCGAATTGCTATATCACCAAAAGAACCAAATTTTGACAAACTAATAAAAATGCAGAATCAACTGCATTGCTCTCATTAAAAACACTATTAGAAAAATTATTATTTATGATTATTGTTTATTTTACAATTAGCTAGTAAGTTTCTCTAATAAATTACCAAATGGAACGTAGTCGTAGCCTCGTAGGTGAATACGGCCCGCATACAAATTTGGAATTAGAATGCGGCCCGCGAAGCAAAAAGTTTGCCCACCCCTGGTCTTAACCAAGTTCTACTGTATTAAAACACAATTAATCTTTGTGTCGTAACATAAGTAGTATGTATATATATATTTGTTTGCATGTACAGAATTGATCGAAAAATACAAAACCCACAGGGCTATGTTTGGCATGCATGGATATTTTGGGTCTGGTCCGGACAAGTTCGAGTCTTGAACGAAAATTAACACCTATCATAGAATTATGACGTCATTGTCACATTTAAAAAAATGTGAAATCCACCTAATTGCTTATAACTCACATTCCATGAGATAGAAAATGATAACGTCATTATGCAATAATGAGTAAGCAGATTGGCAATCTGGTATGACCAACGTGTTCGTATTATAAATATACATATCCTATTAAATTTTCAGATTTTTATCTTGTAGAGGGTGCGAATTATGTGCATTTAAGTGAATTTCCATACTTGTCAAAATGTTACAATGACGTAATTCGCGTAATAACTTGGTGAGGAGTGAGAAATTTTGCCTGGAAACCTCAACTTGTTGTCGGGTGCCAAAAGTTACCCATATATGCCGAAAATTAGATTTTTGGAAACAGTCCAATTTTTTCAATCAACTCGAAACAAATAAATATATACGCACACGAATCTATATACAGTGACAGTCTTATGTTTAAATAGTATAGAATATGTGTAACCAGAATATTATTAAAAAGCACAACTAAAGTTTAATTACTAAATCTCACAAAGGGAAAGAATCTCAATAAAATCACCGAAAGATAATCCATCAATATAATCCAGTTATTAAAGTATTAATAATTATACACACCAAATAGAGTATAGTAGAAAGTACACTGATACCCCATTTAAGGTAATTTAATTGGCGAGAGAACTTTTTTTTGAGCGGTAGAGTGGGACAAGAGAGGGGTATGTGGGGCTTCATCTTCAGTATGGTCGGTAGTGACTTCTTGAATATCAATTTGAGTGGGTCTGACAACAGGGTTTGAATCTATACGATATAAAATAGAAAATAGTCTAGTATTGTGAACTTATTATTGTGAAACTGTAATATTAGTTCAAGCTTCTAGTAATCGAATGAATTAATGTAACTGAACCGTTAGCTACAGTTTATAATCCCATGGTTTCTTACGAAGGCTTTTCTAGGCTCAGATCAATGCAATGTTTGTAATACAACGGTTTATAGGAATCTGGTGGAAACACTGTTCCGAGGTCACCGTCACACCAATGATTAATACGTATTTAATCACTCGTGTAGTATAAAATGTATTAACATTTACCATTTTTAATGCTAGCATTCTGATGTTTATATTGTTCAAAATGTGTTGGCATTAAGCAAAGGTGAATTGGCACTCTAAATTAATGTTGGAAGTACTTTCTAGAAAGAATGTAGGACCAAAATGACTTAATTAAGCGTGGTCACTATACTGTATAATGCATGTACAATAAGAACTAAGTATAATGCTAATATAGTAGAAACCTGTGGTTTGACCAAGACTATCTGAAGAATCACCAGGTGTAGCACCTTGAATAGTACTTGAATGCACTCCGATCTCTTCCAGATTCATTTCATCAAACTTATCGAAATCCTTTTTCTGTTTAATAGACCATCGTTTCACTCCCCTTATTCCCAAACAGCTGATTTGAGTTTCTTCGCCAGGATGGAAGTGAGAAATTGGTTCGTGGATACAATGGTCTGGCATCTCACTACGTATGATCTTATCCTGAGTTTTCTTAGATACTGTCTTCTTATGTCTATAGAAAGCATGTTATTACACAATTGCCAACCCTTCAAGGATCCCTGGAAATCGAGTGACTCAATAGTTTCATCCCAAATCCAGGGATTCAGAACATTTATGTTGGCTCAGAGTTCTCTTAATGAATAAATTAAACTAAAAAAACGTATATAATAAGTCTTAAAAAATGTATCAAGAAAGTGTTATACTACATACAAGTATAAATTATTTTCAGGTACTATTTAGCATATCCAAAGAAATATCCTAAATCCATGAATTAAAAAATATTTTAACAATATTAAGAAATTATTTAACGGTGTTGGTAAGTATGTTATTATAAATAAGCAGCAATTACCACAACTACAGGATGATTCGAAATATAATTAACCAAATTAAGCAATAAATAGAAAGTATTGGAAAACAATCTTCAGCAATTTAGTGCATTTTGTTCCGTTAGTCACAGTTATCCCGATTGTATCAATTATTTACAATTAAGGCAATTTTCACATCTTGAACTAAGACTAACTGCTGGATTATAAATTGGATTTTATATGTGTTTAGGTAGTAGGTGGAATCATATTTTCATTAACGGAATTATTGTTTCCCATAAATACGCTGAAAACAATATGTTTACTGAATCTTCATAAACGAGGAAAATAGCTAACTTATGGAAGAAGTGTGGATGCAGATGTATGTCATGCTTCTCGAACAACAAATGTTTATGTCTCCTGCGAACATGCGGCTCTCTCTTAGCGCGAGAGAGGTGCATCAAGTGGTATATGTTGTCGAACAGATAGCTGTTCCTGTGGCTAGTGGCCCTGTCCTCTGCAGGGCAAGGCGCCACGGAGATGGGAGCAGCTGACTCGGGGTTGGCTTGAGCGGACTCTGGAATATCAGACAGAGTTGTAGGTGCTATTTCAATGTTGTCGCTTTGGTCGCTTGGGTCGCTTGGGTGTGATACTGGAGAGAGAAGTGTATTATAGTATAATTTTAACAGAGTAGTAATCGTTGGTTGGGAAGCAGTGTAGTATAGGCATTTGTAAATACGCTCCTAATCCTGGTCTAATCCTATTTCCATACGCCTAAATCTCAAATTTATGTTACGGTATAGGAGACATTCCAAATTTTCGCGCTCCTAAATTCAAATTTTCCAAAAATCATGCTCCAAAAAAGAGCGTCTCACGATCCTGGATAATCCCTTGTTGGGAAGTATATCAATTGTCACACCACTATAGAGTATACAGGGTACACTACATACAGTTGTATACTCGTTTTGTATGAACATGGTTAATACGGGTTACGTCAATTTTCGTGTAAGAGAACAAATTTTAGAATGTCCCCTGATGATGTTCGTACTAACGAGAATATTTCCTTGTATAATACAGTAGACTCTAGTTAATACGAACACGGATAAGGCGAAATATCAGTTAAGGGGTACAAAGGTTTAATTCTCCTGGCCAAGCCTATACAAGTGCATGCAAGTGACTCAGATTAATACAAATTCCAGATAATCAGTACAAATTTCGAAGGTCCCCTAGTCTTTTTATCAACCAAAGTATACTGCAGTTTGTAAAGGCTATAACTGTTGATATAATCTAATCTACCCCAGGAGTTCTTAACCTGGGGGAAATTTCGGGAATCTAAGGGGGAAATCAATTTTGACATAATTAATAATAATAATAATAAAACTGAAATAATAATACAAACCATATATTTTATCTACATAGGTTATTTCAAAAGTACTGATCTCCAATCATATTGATGTCGTGCACTATTGTTTGCTAATTATGCAACCAGCAGACAGCTAATAAATTGTATGTTTAATTAAGGCTACTTTTTCCTTATACAGATGAAGGGGGAAATCGGGTAGAGTGAACAAGCCAAAAGGGGAAATTACATAAAAAGGTTAAGAACCCCTGGCCTATCCCCCTTGATAAGACTATATTTAATCTATCCCAGGCTTACATTTCTTCTTCTTACAGTGTCCATGACGCACAGACAGATCTTCCAGACCCAGATTAGCGTCCTGATGCTGTTTGGCTATAAACCTGTGTATTATCTGCTCGTCTCTCCCCTCTGGATAGCGCTCGAATATCTTCCGAAGATACCTAGCCACTATAATGTGATTATAGTACAGTAGACCCTCGTTAATCCGACCCACTGACATAATTGCAAATATTGTTGTTTCGATTACTGTTCTAGGACAGTTTACTTACCTCTATTAATATAATCATAATTAACCAGGGATACATCAATCTGTGACGGTTTACTATCGTCTTTGTAATGGCTTCACACTTTATACTTCCTATTACACATCTACACTTATAAGGGTTCACATCACAAATTCTAATTGGAAAATGTCATTATGGCCAAAATTTCTTAGCTACAGTAATATGAAAATTATGAATGCTATGTTAATGCAATGTCAAATTATGATAGTAAATTAGAATTTTAGATGTGAACCCTTATAAGTAGATGTGTACAGTGGAACCTCCACAAACGGGGCCTGTAGAAACGGGGATCCTCTGAATATTGGGTTAAAAAATGCAGCAAATTCCTAGTCCCTCATAAATGGACCTCCACAAATGGGGAATCGGCAGAAATGGTGGCTAAGACCTTGCGTCCCTGGCACCCCGTTTCTGAGATTCTACTGTAAATGTTAGAATAGACGTAAATAACAACAAACCTAGCATCGAATCTCTCCCACCAGTCCCTGGCCCTGTGGTGTCCGATGCTGCCCGTTATCTCCTCTATCCCCGACAGGATATGGTCAATAGCAGTCTCGTGTATAGTAGTGCTAAGGGTCTTATCCTTCTGAGTATCAAACTTAATGTGCAGTAGTTTCATCCAGTACTTAACTGTAGAGCCCTGTATAAACACTGTGAAGAATACAACAGCTAGTGTGGTCGTTACAAAGTGCTGTCTCGTAGTAATCTCGTCTCTCGCGCAGAGCTGCATTTCATTAGTTATCATTCCCAGCTGATTGAAGCTGATGAGAGAAAGCCCGAACGCAACTGCTCCTCGCAAGCCGCTGTAGCTCATTATAAACTGATCCTAATTCAGAGAGCAGTGATTATTTGGTTGTAAGAGATTGAGTGAGAATGGAAAGTATTCAATTAAAAGAGATTTTATGGAAGTAGGGATTGGTTATAAGTACAGTGAACTCCCGTTAGAACGAAGTGCTTGGGACCTGTAAATTCCTTCATAATATCCGTATTTACGTTATAAGCGGATGATAAATAATGCATTTAGTGCTCTGGGGGAAATATCCCTTTCGTTATAAGCGATTATTTCGTAACGGGAGTTCACTGTACTAGTTTATAAATAATAATCTGTTAAATTATAACAGAATATTAAAATCAGTGTGTTAATTAAACTCGACAATGTAAATGTTACCAATCACTTCAATATGAGTGAACATAAGTTATAATAACACACTGACTTCTAACATAGAAATTATTGTATATAAGTCATCCTTATGTACTTTCCAATTCAATTATCTTTCTATACTTTAAAGTGTAAACCAAATATGTTGTAGTGTAAGCTCAAACCAGGGAATATATCCATGGTATTTTGCATTATTTCGGAATAGCACTGGTGCATTCGCGAATACACCAAATTCGGATTAATATTGCAATTGAGAATAGAATCAAGTATATTTTCCAAAAAAGGAAAATAAACTGATCTAATTTATCCATAGTTCTTATAAATGAGAAGAAAACTATAAATTAAATTAAGAATAAATATAATAAAAACTTACCTGGAAAGTAATCTTCTTTACTCGATATAAATTAACAAAAGAAGAGATAGCAAATACCCCAGTGACCCTGAACACCGTAATACCGATAAGAGTTATAAGAGTTAGTCCAATATCCCATTTATTCAGAATATCCAAGTTTGCAGTGTACAAACCGATGAAGAGGGATATTACAGTTTCACTCACAACAGCGAACATCTTTATGCCATACTTAACTACGCTATGAGACTTGTGTGATATGTTAGCCTCCACGTAATGTTTCATTGTAATAGCAACAGCTATCATGCTAATTATACCGGACAGCATAAACAGCTCAGCCAGGAGATACGCGAAATAAGCCATTATGAATATAAACATTGGCTCGAGCACACGTATGTGGTCAGTGAAGCGAGTTATGAAACAGGTCAAATACCCGATCACAATTCCTATCAGCACACCGCCGATATTCACAATAAAGAACTTAAGGAAAGCGAAAGCTATATCGTACCACTGAAACGCTACTTCGTCTCGGCCTATGACACAACCAGTAGAGTTCTCCAGGTCTACGCCCCCGAATTCGTGGCTCTCTAAGCCTCTGAGAGGCACGTTTGCGAACTCTAGCAGGACATTGAACATGACCACCGTCACTGCGTCGTTAAATAGAGACTCTCCGAACACTAGGATGTGCAGGAGTTTGTTCACGTGGATCTACAAAGGAATTGTATAATAAATTATTGGAAAGGCATTGGAGCCTGTAGGCAGGGTGACCTGAGAATTTGGGCCAAAACCTGGACATTTCTCAAAATTTCGACAAAAATCCGGGACAATCCTGGATACAGGTTATAAAAAACTGGACACTATTAGTTTAATGTGAACGAATCGGAGACAATTGGATGATAATAAAAAATAATTGCAAAAAACAACAACCTGGACAATTAGAAAATTACTAGACATCGCATAATAATTGTAAAAAAATTGGACAATGGTCACCCAACATGATGAAGGGGATTGAAATAGTGTCCCTATAAATCGGAATTTCGTATGAACTGTGTTCGTACTAACGAGTTTCTACTTAATGTTATAACGAGGTTCTATTTATTGTTATAACGAGGTTCTACTTAATGTTATAACAGAGTTCTACTGATAAGAATGAATGACTCTACTCACCTCTTCAAACACGACCAATACAGCGACAGGATCAACAGCAGATATGAAAGTGCCGAACATAAGTGCATTTGGGATTGTGAGGCGAGAAGATACGACATACGTACCCATTATGGACACCTTAGAAAACCCGTATAAAACCATCCCGAGTCCAAACGCATTCCAAACAGTGTTAACAAGTGCTAGGAGGGCTATGGTGAGTGCGTTTTCGAAGAGAGCTCTGTTGTTCATGAAATAGCCGGCTTCTAGCACGATGGGAGGCAGGAGCACGAGGAAGAACAGCGTGGGCGTGAAGCTTATTTCTTTAATGTAATTGGGCCTGCCAGCTACGATACTGGATCCCAGGAATATATAACTATTGGAGTACAGTACGCATTATAATATCTATTTATATCCCAATGTTACAGTGTATTTGTTGCAGTTTATGGACGTGCATGGCACGAATTTCAACAGCAACAGATTAACTAGTTGTCCCTTGAAATTATAACCAACTTTGAACTTTGATATAAAACAAATGCTGATGGAAAAATGTAATGTAACATTGATTCATTTTTATTTTGTGTGGGTATACACTGCACAAAGATATACCATTAATCGAATATAGTATAGACTGTATACAGTAGATACCGGATATAAGAACATACTGGTTATAAGAACATACCAGATATATGAACACTATATTGGAAAACGGTTTCCCTATACCCTGTGTAATTTATGCCGTTATAAGAACACTATATGCAGTTCCCGACGATGTTCTTATATCCGGCATCCACTGTAGTACAAATTTGAGTATTTGCTAGCATCTTGTATTTACAATAAGATTTAAAATATACTACTGAATATACTTCAAAAACATCCCTGGTTGATTATAGATTTAGCGTATAATACGTACTGATGGATAGCGTATCACGTATACAGTAGAGCCTCTGAACAACGGACACCTTGGGACCGGAACCGTTGTCCGTTATTTAGAGGTTGCTTTTCTATTAGACATATGCTAAATAAATAAATCCGTGCCACGAGGGTTGTCCGTTATTTAGAGGTTGTCCGCTATTTGGAGTGTCCGTTATGGGAGGCTCCACTGTAATACGTATTATACGAATTATACGCGTATAAATTGCGTATTTAATTAATCAACTTATAAATAATAAATAAAACCTAAATTATAATTAAAACCCAGAAAAACCGAATACGCGATGATTACGTATGAAGTATAACATATAACAATGCACAAATCGTAAGATAAAACCAACCCAAATATGATTCCAATGATGATAAGCATACAGGACTCTGGAAAGTTGCTTGTGAATTTCTCAAGTTTTGACAAGTGCCACACCAGTTTTGCCAAAATAGCAATTAGTATGAATATTGTCACCAGAAAGTATATTTCGATATGATCAAAGTTGAGACCGATTGGGAGCAGTTTGAAGACTACTTCGCTACAGTTCTTAGGACAGGTGAGGTTAGAGTCGTTAGCAGAAGTTGGGAAGTAAGAACTGACTGAGCTGCCACCAGAGCCAGAGCCAGAGACGAAGTGATGCGCGAAGAATATAGTGACTGCAATCCAAATAATGTAAATGTACATCCTGGATCCCCTCTTCATCGTCACAAACTCTATAAACATATACAGTCAACTCCCGTTGTATCGTACTATAAGTATAACTGTAATGACAGCCGATGTCCGGGAATTACAGTACATAATGGATATAGTGATAATTTGGATATAGTGATGATAATTTGGCCAAAAATCACATGTCCCCACCATTATCACTATATCCATTATGTACTGTAATTGGAAATTCAAGCAATTAATCATGGCTTTCATTGGCCTGTCATGCTTTAAATGACCCGAGATTAGTTATAGTCGCCACAACTTATCCGGGAACATTTATGATGGCCATCATCAGGGTTGCCAACTCTGACGCATTAGGCGTGAACATAACGCATTTTTTAAATCTCCCGGTTACATTCGAAATCTCACGCATTTTATAAAATGTAAAATTGTGCCATCAATTTTAGAAACAAATTTTTTTCTTATATTAAAATCACAGAAAGTTGCCATACACAATGCAAATTAGGTCAATAGGAAGCATAGTTTAGCTTATAATCAAATTTATAAACTGGCCTTCTATTTTTTTGGCCTTGGTGACATACACGGCCGTATTTTAAGTAGGCCATGGGTCCAGTCTATAGTGGCTAAACACAGCTAACGATTAATTTTATCTGAAGATGGAAGAAGTGTTGCGATCGAAAAAATAGATATATGTCACCGGTCAGAACCCTTATTTCTGAGTGTACATTAAGGCCCGACCGCAATTTTATTAAACAAATCCATAGTGTAACAACAACAAGTAGAGTGTAACGAAGCTACTATAAGTAAAAAGAAATACAAATAAGTCAGGCTATTCCTAACTACGGATCTAAGCCTATAAGTTATTCTGAGCTAAGGTAAAAATACCAATGATACACATCATACACTAATAAATGGTAAGTCGTTACAATAGTAATGTTTTATTTAATTAGCCAATAAATATTCATTACTTATTTAGTTATACTATTACGACATAAATATACTTTGGTTTATTAAGGTGATACTGTTTCGCTATAGGTGGTCCGCCGCCGTAACTGGTCCGGCAGGATCATCCATGGCAGCCCGTGGATGGTGCACGGAAATTTTGGTACCCTTGGAAAATTGGTCCGGGGGGACCAAAATTTTAATGGAAATTTGGTCCTTCTGTGGAAAATTTGTCCCTCTGAGGTTTGTGTTTATTTAGTTACCGAATTTACTTGAATTTTAGCCTAGGCAATTTTTCGCCATATTGGGACCAAAAATTTATGAATAAACCTGTCACTGGAAAATTGGGCGCAGAAAAAATTGATCCGGTGTAAGCGCGTTTTAGGTATCCAGCGATTTAGGGATCCCCGTCCCTATATCGCTAGCGATTTAGGGATCAATTCAGATATATAGGGACCCCACCCAAGGCCACCCATATATAACCTACGTATAGGCTCAAAAACGCTAGCGATATAGGGATCAATTCGGAGATTTAGGGACCCAAGTGGCGACAGGGTTGCCGTGGGAGTGGAATTTCCATTCCCATCCCATTCCCATATGAATCATTTGCAAATTTCCACACATACAAATAGGCTGCTATAACATTTCAGAAAAAATGTCGTAACTGGTGTAACCGCTTTGTATCACTTGTATTGATATCCATAAGGGTTTCCTATGGGGATCCATATGGGTATCCCCACAGGGAAATCTGATTCCCATACCCACGGCAACCCTGGGTCACCCCACATAAGGCCACCCATATATATAACCTAGGCTCAAGGCATAGTCTTCTATATATTGCCCAAATAAAATAGAAAGTGAAAAATCTAAGTCAAAAATAGAAAGAGGATCGATATATTTTGTAAATGCCGTACTCAGGGAGGAGGCAAAATGATACAATGTGCAGATTGTCAAGAATGTATGCGGATCCCGATACTGGCGTGGACAGACCCAAACTATAAGTTGGCGAGTGAAATTTGCAAATAAATGTAGTGTTAGTTAGGCCTACCATAGGAAGTATAATTACATATCTATATATCATCAAGTAACGTCCCTATATCGCTAGCGTTTTAGGGACGGGGATCCCTAAATCGCTGGATACCCAAAACGCGCTTACACTGGGACCAAAATTCCATGGAAAACTGGTCCTAGAACCATTTTTCCATGGAATATTGGTCCCATGATGGGACCAAAAATTTCAGGCTAGGGCCATTTTTCCATGGAAAATTGGTACCGGACCAATTTTACCCGAAAAAATTGGTCCGGGGGATCAATATTTTCGCGACCAATTTTCCAGCTACTGTACCACTGTAGTAGTTTTATTAGTTCTAGAGATTAACTTCGGGGCGGGGCCAAAGAAATCCGGAGGTATATACATTACACGGCAGATTAGAGTCAGAGCACCCCAAATGGTTCCGGGCATAGGCGGCGGAAGCACTGCGAGCACTGCGAGCATGCTCGCACCAATATTTTCCCAGAAAATTTGGGCCTAATTATTTTTAAGGGCATCAACTGCATTTATAACATCAGTGATCAGAATATTCAGATATTCTATTTGGGTTTAATAGATACAGTAGACTCCGCTTAATAGAGCAACTGGTTAATCGGATCAACCTGACTAATCGGGTCACTTGGCTAGAAACAGAAACATATAAATAGCGTTAAATTACTCCGGTTAATCGGGCCAACACCTTTATTCCGCTTAATCGGCTCAAAATGGCCTGGTCCCGACTCCCGATGTGACCCTATTAAGCGGGGTAAACTGTAAATTCTGTAATTATGTACTATATTAATAGTCACTTAGTCAGCTATTATTTGGACCTATTTTTTGTTTTTTGGGCCTAAATGAGGAGTGCTCGCACCTACATCTAAATGCTTCCGCCGCCACTGGTTCCGGGGGACCATATACGGCGCCATAGATGGTCCGGCCGGACTAACCGTAAGGGGGGACCGTATATGGCATGACAATACACATTTGATTTTTTAATAAATTTCTTTATTAAAAAGATTTGGAAAAGTTTGGTTCGGATTATCGGGGTCTCATTTTATAGATGCCTATAGAAAATGTATTACTTCACTAATCCGAACGAATTCACTAATCGAAACAGAAATCTTTTGAATCTGAACACCTTTGTTCGGATTAGCGAGGATGTACCGTAACAAGAATATGAAGTCATAAAAGTACGTATTTGGGAATAACTCTCAGTTTTTATCCGATTCGCCCACAATTTCGCTGGGAAGACAACAACATGAAATTAGACACACGTATACTGGGAACTAATTTGGATTCAGCTCTTACAATTTTGTAACAATATAAAATACGAGCACCTCGGTCTCGGTCTCTTCGCTACCTATGTTCGTTCGTGGTAGACACTACGCAGGGCCGTAGCCATCAAAATCAAAGTGGTCAGGTTAATTTGACCAACCTGACCGAGTGGTGCCATATTGGGAAATTAATCAACCAAAAGTGGTCAGGTTGAAACCTGACCAACCTGACCAGTAAATACGGCCCTGCTACGTAATACAAATAACGGCCGCTTCGCGGCCTTACCCACCGTGAGGTAGAAAACAGAATTGCAGAATAGAGAAATTTTTTATCTAGTTCAAATAGGAATGTATATGAACACTTATGCATATCTAAATTTCTAAACTTCTGCATATCTGTATGCTATTAATAAATCACTAATAGAACTGTTTCGTAAAAATATGTCCAGTCGTAAAAATATGTCCAAGTATAAATATGGACAGTATTTTACAAAACCATGGATATGCTGTAAAAATATGTCCAGTTGTAAAAATATGTCCAATTTTTAAGTATACTAATACATGAATTTGTTTACTCAAATTCTATATTTATTTTGTCAATCTATTATTATGGAACTGTTTTGACAAAAAGTGTCCGGCTACAAAAACTGTCCGGCCGGACAATTTTTGTCAAATTTAGCAAAAAACGTTGTTTTGACAAAAAGTGTCCGGTCGGACAGTTTTTGTCAAACACTAAATACAATCCTGAATATCCGGATTTTTCGATTATCCGGGAACCCTTGGTTAATTTAATACAATGTGTTTATCCTAATTATCCCAACTTGTTTTGAGTAATCCCAAAGAGTTCGGATGATCAAGGTTATACTGTATTAGATTATTAGAGGAGTTAAAACAAAGTTAGATTCTCACTTGTCATTTTCTAGTATACGTATTTACTGTATTATCACAGATTCTCTTTCTTGCGTAATATGCTGAAAAATATAAGAAAAATATTAAGTTTTTGTAGGCAAATTTTTTTTGTTAAATGTGACAAAAACTGTCTGGCCGGACAGTTTTTGTAGCCGGACACTTTTTGTCACAACAACATTTTTTGCTAAATTTGACAAAAACTGTCCGGCCGGACACTTTTTGTCAAAACAGAACATCAACTTTACAATCATGTATCTACCTCTTTTCTAAAACTTATCAATCAACTAATACATCTCTGAGAAAGAAAATTCGGAGATATGCAGCTGAGATGATATTAAAGAACGATAGATTATATAAATTAGTTGATGATAACTGCCTTTTAGTAATCAAACGTGAGCAGGTTGCTAATATCCTTAAGGAATGTCATGACGATATAGGAGGACATAAAGGGATACATGGTACATATGGTCCAATAAAACAAAGATACTTCTGGCATGGAATGTACCAAGAGGTCAAAAATTATGTGAGGAATCTCTCTTTATTACAGATTCTTATATGGTGTATTACTTGAATTTTATTTCATTATTCTAGGTTGAGTCTTGTATTAGTTGCCAGGCCAACTCATTCTCCAATCTCAAATCAACACGTCCGTTAAAAGTAATAGAAGTTACAGCAAAACCATGGTATATGTGTGGAATGGATCTGGTGGGCCCTTTAGTGATAACCCAAAATGGATACCAATATTTTCTTTCCATGACAGATTACTTTACAAAGTATGTTGCAACGCGACCACTTAAATCTAAAGAAGCTCCAGAAGTAGCTTCAGCTATATTTTCTATATACTGCCACTTGGGCGCTCCAGTGAGAATAATTACAGATAACGGAACTTGTTTTACAAGCATAGTAAGTAATCATTTTATTATTTGTTTATCAAGACAGGTATTATAAAAAGTGTTAATAAATTAATCCCGTTATTTCGTTTAGAACAACAATAGATCGTTGCCAACGTGAAAAATTATCCCCTGCATGCAAATTTTCTGATTTCTAGTTCATATGGTCTTTCCTATTAATTCTGGGCAAACTCACAAACACACGCAATAATTGTGCTTTTAATCCAATTCCAAGTTTTATTAACGGTTTTACGTAAATATGCCATCTCCATACTGTAATTACACTACATTAAACTTACACAGTTACACTATATAATTATTTACATTGTACTACCTGATAATGACTGTTATTATTATTATGTAAGTTGTTTCTAAAGTGAAGACGTGTTTCATCAAACACAATGAAAACACTTGAACATTTTCCAGTTGAAATGATGATAACAATTCTATTATTCAAATGAGTAACTTAATTAAATACTAGACTTTCTATTTGTAATAGTTAATACACGTACTTATTTTAATTAATTATTAAAACACACTTGGGGTAAAATGTATAATTTGAAAATCACATTTTTAAAAATTGAAAGTGAATTAACTTTCAGTTTCAGTTTCAGTTTCCTGTGCAACGAAGGGTAAAGCCGATTCTTGTTTGAATTCTTTACAATTAGGACATTAACAATTTGTAATAGTGTTACGTGCCATAAGAAACTATTGATAAGTTGGAAGTTTTGTTTCAATCTTGTATCACCTCTGAGATTAACGATTTCTAGCTTAATTAGTATGAAAGACTTATTAAATTTTTGTAATAATTTAAAGCCTCTTTTAAATTTCTTAGGATTTTATATTATTAAATTTAATGTTGATTAAATATATTTTGAATATTGGCATTCTATTAAAATATTATCCCTGTACCTACTATTTGATTCAAATAATCCCTTACTTAATATAATTAATACATCTCTTGGTTTAACAAAGATTATAATTCTATCTTAGATAAACAAAGAGTTACAAAAGCATTCTAACACCCAATTATGTTTTGCTGCTCCCTACCATCCACAAACAAACGGTCTTGACGAATCTACCAACAAATCAATTCAACAGTAAGTGATCAAAATATGGAATTTAGAATTAATGATTAATTAAGATTGAACACTATCTGTTACTTCATACATTGTCCGCCATATTAAATTGTCTATCTGGACTATCTACTGCGACCCACGGCTTATGATACAATCAGGTTAGTCAGGTTGAAACCAGACCAACAGTTTATACAAAAAGTATTATGCAATTTGATCATATTTAGTCAGGTTGTACTATTAATACGCTTTCAATCTGACCAATTCAAATTAGACTGCAGGGGCATGATATTGTGATAATGTGCAATTATTATTAAATTCGCCTTTAATTCTCTATCACCATTAGTACGTTAAAGAAAATCTTGATGGGACATTTGGATCACTGGGGAGATTTCCTTGAAGCGGCTACATTTTCAATTAATAATAGAATACGTGAAGCAAC
Source organism: Hexactinellida sp. DTS-2022 (assembly GCA_028753945.1). NCBI lineage: Eukaryota > Metazoa > Porifera > Hexactinellida > Hexactinellida sp. DTS-2022. Next base: position 16,119,588 of record JAPNXP010000001.1, read on the forward strand.
AGGATACTCTGCTCACGAGTTGATGTATGGAAGAAAGGCTCGTTTACCCATAGAAGCAGAAGCTTTGGGGGAATCAGATGGAATTGATGACATTATATCTGCTCCTAATGAAAAGTGGGATGAAGATGTTAATAAATTCATTGAGGCCTCCAAAAAGATAATGCAGAAAATCCATCAAGTGGCAGAAAATAACATTCGATCTGCTCAAAAGTCAATGAAGACGATTTATGACAAGAAGTTAAAGAAAGCTCCCAGGTAATGATTCTGATTTTCATGAATTGGCTAAAAATTTCACAATCTGTTTATTCGTATTAGGGAGCAGATACAACCAGGAAAATTCGTTTTGGTCATCAATCAAGCAAAGCGTAAGCACTTACCGGGAAGCAAATATCAATCAAAATGGTCAGGTCCATATAAAGTGGAAGATGTTCATGGATCTATCGTCAAGGTTGCAATTGGTAGTAAGACGAGGAACTTTCAAATTGAATCTGTTAGACCATTTAAAAAGCGAAAAGAATCTACTACAAAAATATTCATAGATAAGGTGATTTTAAAATAATTTTGTTGATCATCGCAACACAGTTTGGAATATGAATAATATATTCCTCATATTTTTGATCAATGACAAACTTTAGATTTTCGATCTAAAGATTGTATTCGATCAATTGCATGCTCCTCAGCATAACTTCAATTACTAAGGAAGCATGGGATGGGCTAAATGTGAATTGTCCAAAATTTCCAGTTTATAGAGGTTACACTGTAGTTTTGTTAATTACGAGTCCTTCGGTCTCGGTCGCTTTGCGACGGATCGGTGCTACGCACCTCAAGTTAACGGCCGCTGTGCGGCCTTACTCCTCACCCTTTTCTGCCATGGAAATGGTAGAAAGGGACGTTATATACAACCCTTTCTACCATTTTCCATAGTTTTAACTTGTTTACCAATAATACCCCTCAGAAGCTAACTTCTACGTCGATTTTGAATTTTCATTAAATTGTTTACCTATTTTAGGTAAACAACAACAACAATTATTAATATTCTAAATTTATAAATTCGAAAATCGTTATCAGCATACTTGTTTACCTATTATAACGTTTGTTTATCTATTATAACAATTGTAACTTAGTTTCTATCTCATATATAAATGCGGTTTCTATTCCCTCATCACTTTAATACAATCCGGACAAACACACACACACACACACAAACAAACAACAATCGAGATTTATAATATAGATTGTAAATTTAGATTGATGATACTAGTATGGATATGATTCAAACCTATTTAAAGGCAGGATTTCCTGATCAAAATCCGTCGGTACATGTAAACCAAGATTCCTTGGTAAATTCATTGAAAGAAATTTCTCAATTTAAGGACTATGTTGATAGTGATGCTGATAGTGACTGTAGTAATTACGACTTAATCAATGCAGTGTTTGAGGTAAATACATGTTACGTTTATCTAATCAAGCTACATTACTAGATTTATATATTTAAAGGCCATATAAAATAAATAACTTGTTTATCATCCGGATTTTTTCAGAAATACGGACGGCGGACGGGATTTTATTTTTATTTTTTATTCCCGTTAATATGCAAAAAACATTACCCTATGCCAAACAATAAATATTTATAATTAAATTAAATTATAAAATCACAGGACAATGCCCAAATAATGAAAGTAATGCCCTAAATACAAGACTAATTAAAAATTGCTAATTTAGGAGTACTTTACACAAGTTTATAGTTAATATCTGTGCGATTATGTTCATAAAATAATAATAAAATATATCCGGACGGGGGGTAAATATTGGGACGGACGGGGATGATAAACAAGTTATTTATTTTATATGGCCTAATATAAACAAGTATTCATAAAATTTCCAATTTTCTTATAGAATGATTCAAAAGAGGATGGAATAATAGATTTGTTAGGTTAGTAAAGTTATTTTATTCTATTTGGACTGTGGGGATTTAGCACCCAGAATGCTTAATTGTACCTCGTACAGAACGACATAATGCCCATCTATCTGCACCTTCTACTTCCCCTTGTTTGTCAAGCTACTATTTGTGACCAAAACCCTACTATATTTTATTAGATATAAAGGAAATTCACAATGAAGATTTGAAGGCTGAAAGTCCTTTGATGATACCAATCACTCAAATTACTGAAAAAATAATCTCACTCAGAGTAAGAATAAGTGTATACATGAAATTTACAAATAATTGACTTCCCTTATTATAGGAGCAACTCGTGAAATCAATAAGAGAAAAGAAACTCCTAAACAATTTACAAATCGAACTAGAGAAACGATATTTTTCAAACCCAAAACGTTATGAATCTATTCCACCATGTTGTAGCTTACTCTTACGTGGAGGGGAGGAAAGTGCTGAGGTTAATTTTCTAACTATTTATAATTGTTGAACCTTGATCTTAATTGCCTCCATCTCTTTGTTTAGTCTGAAAAAATATTCCAGCTTGTCGTGGATATTTGTAGAGAAGCAATGGATACTGCAAATGTAGATCCTAAAGCTCCTTCTCATTATGCATATCAAGTGGCATTACCAACGGTTAGTTTGTAACGGTTTTCAGATGAATCTATCCAGTGCTCAAACTTAAATTTAAGTAGTTAAGTGCCTGTCCTAATCAACATGTATAATCTATATTATTAAATCTCGATTGTTGTTTGTGTGTGTGTGTGTTTGTCCGGATTATATTAAAGTGATGGGGGAATAGAAACCGCAATTAATATTGGGATATAAACTAACTTTCAAATGTTATAATAGGTAAACAAATGTTATAATAGGTAAACAAGTATGCTGAACACGAATTTCGCGTTTATAAATTTCTCATATTAATATTTGTTGTTGTTGTTTACACAAAATAGGTAAACAAATTAATGAAAATTCAAAATCAACCTAGAAGTTAGCTTCCAACGGGTATTATAGGTAAACAAGTATGCCGAACACGAATTTCGCGTTTATAAATTTCTCATATTAATATTTGTTGTTGTTGTTTACACAAAATAGGTAAACAAATTAATCAGATTCAAAATCAACCTAGAAGTTAGCTTTCAATGGGTATTATAAGTATATAACTATGACAAATATTACTAACTTTGTAATCAAATGTTTAGTGAGGAGTAAGGCCGCGTAGCGGCCGTTAACTTGAGGTGCGTAGCACCGATCTGTCGCAAAGCGACCGAGACCGAAGGGCTCGTATATATTAAACCCATTTATGTATTTACCTAGCTTGATCTGCTCTTCACTACAGAGTTTAAATACACAGGGGCTATAAGTACTTCTGGTATATATACGCAAGAACCCATTATAGAAGGTATTTTCTATCTAGATTTGAATTATTCTCCTATTAATATGTATATACCATCTATTTAGAATATTTAAGTCGATGTTTATCATGGGGAGGAAAAAACAAAGAAGTATATCTAACTAATACCTGCCCAATTGACAATTTTCTGACCAGCTTAAGTGTTTGTACTAGCGATGTAGATAAAGCAATCACTATTTCAGAATACTTTTATCAAGATACTTGTTTGCAAAAAATCAGAATACATTTACACGCAAAGGTGAGATGTTACCCTTACTTAAAGTATTTGGGTATTCAACTATGTTTAGCATCATGTTGTCGTACTTTAGGAATTTGTCTCAGCTAAACTTATATTGGCCAAATATATGGGTTTTAAACATTCTCCTTATCTTGACCTCTTTGGTGGTGAACACAAATTGGTTCGTGTTCTTAGAAAAATGGGATTCTCTGCTGATTCATTTAAGATTGATTACACTTGCACTAAATGTCATCAACATTTTATTCGCGAAGGACATCGGATTGCTAAGGTTAGCGAAGAGATATTCTCAAATACGTACTAATTTTAATTAGGCTAGATTTATATAGTATCATACTTAAATAAGTATACATATTAATAATCATTTTGTAGCCATCCTAAGAAAGACATAGCCACGAGTATTGAGAATAAGATCTACATACAGAAATGCATACTGTAAGTCTATAACTTTACCTTATATAGTACTAATTGTTTTACACTAATAAAGGAGTCTCCATTATTATCTCGTATTTTTCTAGTTATTGATTATGTGATTTATATCTTTTAGTCAAATATGTGGAGGAAATTGTGTCCCAGATTTAGCAAAATCTCATTTTGAAGCAATTCCTACTATGATGTTTATAGAAATTGGCAAAACAGGAATGTAAGGCCATTTCTACTTAAATAGTAAAGTAAGGCATTTCCTGTAATTTTATGTATTCATTTATAGAATATTAAAAGCAAGCTGGCTTTCTGAATACTTGTGTATTCCGTCAAGTAATGGGACTTTAAAGTAAGTTACCTTTGAAGCTTTGATACACAATGATAATTTTTTTAGTTTTTGATATAATGTGTAGAGTTTAAGCAATATATATATATATTACCTATTTTTGTTAAGGTCTCGATATTATAATATAAAAATTGTAATTAAATTTTGATTTTTGTAAAAATCAATAATCTATATGTTTGAATATCGATTTTATGGAATTAACACGCAATTTGTAAACAAAAACGACATAACATGCCAATAGCAGGGATAGTCAGGTTGGTGCTAAGTACGATTCAAACCTGACCAATTTAATTAATTCTGATTGCTACGGCCCTGCATAACACACACTTTAATGTAGGTATCAACTTCTATATTTCTCAATTTACAATTCCAACACACTTCATTTCACAATGAATATCCAAACTACAATGGGGTGGTTTTTATATGACGGATTGGACACAGATTTCTTACTGACCAAATCTCAGAAGAACCTTCGCTTAAGGAAGAGCCAGAAAATAAATATTCTTCGTATGTAAAGAATTCTATTAGTATGTAAAGAATAAATAGGAACAATTATATATATTACTATATTTTGGTAGAACAGAATCCAGTGAGATATACGTACTTTAAACTGAATTACATGTAATAAAAATTACACCCTAATGCTGTTTAGCTTTATAATCATGTTATATATCTTCTAATATAGTGTAACCAGGGTTTTATATAAACCCCTGCGTGTTATCTACTAGGAGTGGGGGGAGCTTGGGAACCTAGTTATATTTGGAAACCCCTTTTCTGCAGGTTACATAGTAATGTTGGTTGATAGTATACTAGGTGGCCAAATGTTAGGGAGTACCTTTTAACATACATTGACATACATTCATGACATTTCGTAAGATCTCAGTGGAAGTACACTCTGAACGGGACTTCCAATATGTGATAATACACACGTTGGTTTGTTAGGATTAATTTAATAAATTTATGAAAAAGGATAATTTTATACTGAGATACAGAGACATACCCATTTGTGTCACTTGTGCCACAAGTGGTAGGGACACTATGCCACTCAATGGATATTGGCTGAAAATGACCTAAATTATGATGATATAGAAATTCATAAATACAGCACTATAATATTTATAGTCATTTTATTCTGTAAAATGGCCTTTAATTAATACTCTGTTAGAAGATTATTGTGTCTACATTTTGTTCAAATACATTTGGCCAGGGAGTGTATTATGCCTATTGCTTGGTGTATTAATTGCTAAAGTAAAAGATCTTGACTCCAGAATTAATTTCTCCACGTCTATAATTGTATACTTAAAGATTGGACATATTTTTACAACTGGACATATTTTTACAGCATATCCATGGTTTTGTAAAATACTGTCCATATTTATACTTGGACATATTTTTACGACTGGACATATTTTTACGAAACAGAACTAACTAAACTGGTAATACTGTATTCCTGTTATAATCTATATTAGGTACAGTTTGTGTGTATGGCTTGTGTGTCTCACAACTTGACTCCTCTCCCCAAGAGACACAGGGCAAGCTATACCACGCCAGAGGAACAGATGCAGGCAATGAAACAGGAAATATTGGATAAGATAAAACCACTTAGAGACAAACTGGACGCATTGGAATGTGAGCTCATAGCAGAGGTAGATCGATTGGGAGCTTTACAGGTAAATATTGATAATAATAAATTGGAAATTATTCTCTAAAATGACATTATTCCTTGTCAGGTCTGCTTGTTGTCACACAATTGTTAGTAATTTTACAATTTTTAGAAATGCCTATTGTATAATCAGGTTCTTTTATAATGAACATTCAAGGGACCAAAATTGTGTTCATGATAGAGATTCTTTTGGAATAAGCGAACTCAACTGAATATAATCCTATGTAAGTATTAAGTTCGAGCATAGGGCTTCATTATAAAATATATTCATATTAAGCAGACGAATATTGTTCACAATAAGCAGACCTGACTGTATTTATTGAAGGAATAATATTCTGTATATAAAATTATAATTTGTTATAGATTAGCGAAAGAGTCGAATTAGAATTAAAACTTGAAACATTGAAGAAGGGAAGAATGAATTTAGAAAAGACAAACAAAAGTTTGGTAGTCAAGAGTTCGATTGATTTAGCTATCAAAGATTTGGATCGGAAAATAAATGAAGTTTCCCAAGAATTAAATCAATTTCAAGAAATAAATTCATCTTGGGATCTAATTTATTGGGATAGCAATATGTTTTTCACTACTTACACAATAAATACGTTGTGTACTCTCTCAAATGTTATAATAACAGATTCTGTTTACAAAAGTAAATCTATTCCTAAATGGCAGATTATCCATGGTACAGGTCCGTCCCAATTAATGTCTCCAAATGGTTTTGCTATTCAGGAAAACACTAATAATATATTTGTTAGTGATAGTCAAGGTAAGAGAATTCAGGTTTTTTCCGAAACAGGAGATCTGATCAAATTAATTGATACGATTACTAACCCCCTTCAGATATTTTTTGTTAACGAATCTTTTGTTTATGGTTCTTTTAAACCTGAGAAGGGTTGGAAGGTTATTTTAACTGAAGTTGATCTTTGTAATTTAACAAAACGAGTTATTCAGTATTCTGGTATGAACAGTGCCTCTTCTGAATTTAAGTTAGCTAATTATTATTCGCCTCAATCCAAAATGTTCTTTTATTATTTTTATATTTCCAATTTTTATGGTCATTATGGAATAAACCCTAAGAGTAAAACTTGGAATATTGGTAGATTTTTTGGAAATGAGCCCGAAAATCCAGATCCAAATGTCTCTGCCAATCCTAAGCTTGCACTAACTACAAATTCAACTAAGAAAAATAAAGATTTCTCAGAATTAGCTAACCCAATCAAACCTTTGGGTATTACAATGAAAGCGGATGTGATATATCTTCTTGTTTTGAATTACGATTATTTGGTGCTAAAATTCAATACCGATTTTAAGCTATTTAAACATTCCATTTGTCCTTCTTCGTTACTAGGAGATCCTCGTGCTATTTGTGTTGACAAGGAAGATAATATAATAATAGCCGGACACAATAAAGATGAGATCTTTACGACAATATTCATCTATTCTAAAGATGGAGATATTATTCATGTGATAATTCTCTCCTGTGAGGACTGTATTGGGATTGCAGTTAACTCTAATTTCAATTTATTTGTACTTAACAATGATACTAATTATCCACTCACTTCTATTTGATATTTTATAATCGTATAAGAATTTGTAGTTTTGTTAAAAAATATTATTTTTCTGAACATTCCTAGTATTATTTACTCTCGTTACTTTTGAATATATCAGTTAGTTACGAGAAGGGTAGTATGGTATGTCCAATCGTTAATTAAAAGTAATATAATATATGTATAATATAATATTACTAGTTAACCTATCATATTATTGTATTACGTAGTGTCTACAGTCTACCACGAACAAGCCAAGGTAGTGAGCGACCGAGTCCGAGGTGCTCGTTTTTATATTGTTACAAAATTGTAAGAGCTGAATCTAAATTAGTTCCCATGTGACGTCATAATCCCATTAATCGGTATACGTGTCTCATTTAATGTTGTCTTCCCTGCGAAAATTGTGGGCGAATCGGATAAAAACTGAAAGTGTTATTCCCAAATATGTGCTTTATAATGTCATAATCCCATTATTTCGTTTAAACAACCAATAGACCGTTGTCCGCGTGTAAAATTACCCCTGCATGGAATTTTTCAGATTTCTAGAGCTTGTGGTCTTTCCTATTAATTTGGACAAACACACAAACAACAACTGTGCTTGTAATATCGAGATAGATTTCACAATATTGTAATTGTATTTTTCATATCTGGGTAGGATTGGGTTCATATATATCTAAGTTGATTGCAGACAAGTTTTTATTAGGCCGGGCTCTGGCCGATACAACAGGCCCGTTGCGACTCTACGAGTAGCTTATAACTTTTTTGTGACAATCCTTGTTCTTTTTAGCTTATTTTGATTTTATTTATCGATGCCGAATGTTACCACGGACTTTATTATCCAAAACCCGCGCATTTTACTCACTGAGGCTATCTCTATATAACTACCACTTCCCTTCCCATATCGCTTACATTCCAATTACCCAATCCCCTCACCCCCCTCTCCCTCGCGCCCTACACACCTCTCCCCCCCTCAGAGACTCCGTGGGCATAACATTCGTGGACAGAGACGGGGAGCGGGTGCCCGTGCAGGGCAGGCCTGGGGAGCACCTGCTAGCGCTAGCGCACAGACACGACATAGACATGGAGGGCGCATGCGACGCCTCTCTGGCCTGCACTACGTGTCACGTGTACATACAGCACGAGTACCAGAGCGCTGTGCCCGCCTCCAGCGAGGAGGAGGAGGACCTGCTGGACCTGGCTCCCTTCCTGGAGAGCAACTCCCGACTCGGGTGCCAGGTGCGGGTGAGTAGGGAGATGGAGGGGATGGTGGTCACGCTGCCAAAGGTGACACGCAACTTCTATGTTGATGGACACATACCCAAGGCACATTGAGGTGAGGAGTATAATGCGGCTATTAATATTGACGTATTTATATTTCTACAGAGCTACAATAATTGATTTTCTATTCAAATGAAGCAATGTATTTACATAGCAAATTGGACTTTGGTCGCAAAGTATGGGATTTTCTAAGTTAGCATTGGCAGCACTGATTTATAATTAAAGCGCAAAATTTGAATTTTATATTTTTAGAACTCTAAATGGGAGCACTTGTCCGGTTTGATAGTTAATTCAATAGTGTCAGCTGCTCGTTCCGCGCTACGGGAGTTTTCACGTATTGCAATAGGACTTACTACTTCGCTTATACTTTAAACATATTATACATTGAAATTATATGCTGTTGGGAAGATGGAATAATATTTTGATGAAATGGAATTGCTGAACTATATTTTTAATCAGTCGCTAAGGATTTTAGACTATTAGGATAACTTTTGAGTTAGCTTACCAGCAAGGAATTATCCAGGAGCGCGAGACGCTCCTTTTGGAGTGTCTATTTTGAAAAAAATTATTGGAAGCACGAAAATTTGAATCTTCTCCTTTACTGAATTTGTGATTTAGGAGCGTATTTACAAATGGCTGTATAATACACTGCTTAGTGCTTACATAGGGAGAGTGACATTGTCAGGCTATAGTACTTAGTAACTACGTATAAATAAATTATTATATTACGCGCAGAGGGTCCGGATGGATTACGGATTTACGGATTTGGCAACGGATTTGGTAAAATTGTCAAATCCGTTCCAAAATCCGTAAATATCGGATTTTTAATTAATCGATTTGGAAATTATTCTCAAATCTATCTAAAATCCTTTATGGTAAAATGGTATAATGAATTTTTGAATTGAGAATTTACTTGGTACCTCCTAAATTTAAATAAATATACACACGATAAATACTAGAAAGCCACCATCTGCATCTAGATATCTGTATGGTCCGTATGGATTACGGATTTACGGATTCCAAATCCGTAATTTACGGATATGGAACGGATTTGGAATTTTAATTCTAGATGTGATAGATTATGGAGCGGATATGGATACAGGTTCCGATCCATTCGAACCCTCTGATTTACGCGTATACGTATATTCCGTTGGAGTACGTATGCTAGATAGGTAACAATACTCTTAATAAAAAATTGCGAAAAGTTCTTATCAACAAACCTAACAATAGCCACTATATAAGGTGAGTCCAGTGAAATTTGATAAAGTACATGCATGACCAATTAAATTATATCCAATTCTTTTTATAAATTCCTGATAGTAAATATAATGCTTAGCTAAGCAATTTTTTCTGCTTTATTTTGACCCATTGCATAATTATATAGCTAATTAGTTGCCTATATTAGTACTACGTATGTGTTATTCTCCATAAAATTTGTGCCAAGAATTTGTGCCAAGATTTGTGCCAACAACCACAGATAATTTACGTATTTGTATTACGTACCTATTAAATAGATATTATATTTACAAGTCGAACATTCAGGGTTAATTACATATAGAATGGAATAAGAAGCGCTACAATAGATGTAATCAAACCATCGTTTATAGCATACATATTTCAGTCTATGGATGTACCTGGTGTGAACACCTGCACACCAAGTACGCCCCAGAAACTGCAACATACGTACAGTCAAAACCAGTTTTTCTAGCCAGTTTTTTGCATGGAAATAAAGTAAGAAAAATCCGATAGTAAGAATAAACCGATTGAAAATTAAACAAAATTGGAATTCCTTAAACATTTAGAAGAAATAGTTAGTTAGAATAACCGGTTTCGACTGTACATTATTCATGGCTATGTATTTCGCCCTACTTAATTTAAAATTTTTAATTGTACCTGAATAAGATTTTCTATAAAGAACTTGTTTGTAGTCTCTTTGTAGCGATATTCTCTGCTATCCAATGCAAACATTATATCAGTGAAATGAATTCCAAACTGCCAGGTTTTAATAGGGCTTAATATTAAATGTACTATATTTAGACTAAGAAATCATATAAGTATAAATAAGCTGATTTCATTGGAAAAGGAAAAATGTCCGATTAATATTTCGATCTAAACCTGAACTCTTATACGTATACCTGAGTTTATTCTAGTTTTTAATTTAAATACGTATTGCGTAGATTAAAATAATAGTTTGTAATATTTAGGGAACTCTATCTTAATTTTGTTATCAGTTACGTCAGATATTATGCAATATTCTTCCATAATAATACCTTGGCTCATATTTAAACATTTTTATTAGCAACTTAATACTGTGCTTTTAGGTAAATTTACTGCCTGTATAGATTACACCTGTATGTGTATAAATACTACTCTTCTAGGAAGTAGAGCTTAATTAAAGCTTAAAATAATACTACAATATGACGTCCCTACAAAGCGAGTTAGAATTCCTATCTGACCTGAATAAACACGAATCTCTGAGAGTTACAATCTCAAAGGAACTCTTCACACTAGATATCACAACAAGTTGTCTACATTCATTCTCAGTTCATATCCCACCAGACTACCCTTCAGATCTCAAATGGAAATCCCCATTAACTCCCAAGCAGCTAGACTTTACACAGGGGAAGTACAGAGCCTCTTACTACCCAATAGCAGCCGGGGTATACGAGATACTCCTCTTCTACTCTTCTACTTCTATTCTATGTCTAGCCCCAGAGCTGGAGGCCGTTAAGCAGTTCCTGGACGGCGAGGAGAGCTCTCTCTTCGACAGCTTCGAGGAGATCCCGGACAGCGGGAGTGTGGGCAGCGACTACGAGTTCCTCTGCAGACCTCCCAGCAGCATAGAGTCGCTGGACACGGCCAGCTGCTCCGACCAGGAGACTAGCGACGACGGCGCTGAGAGCGACACCACGGTAACGGGAGAGGACGAGAATATCCTGGACTCCGTTATAGTGCTAGAGCCGCTAGTCGCCTCCCCGGCAGCGCTATTGCCGCAGGTGCTGCAGACATTCGGACTCAGTGCCGCCTGCGCGCACCAGCTGCTGGTGTCCAATGGCGACCAATGCGAGCATAGACTGTGCATGGAGCTGGGGATAATCAGCGAGTCCGGACTGTACAACGGGCCCGGGGACAGCATGCAGCTGCGAGTGATAGAGGATGATATTAAGAAGTGGGAGCTGAAGGTATGGGGGTTCCCGGAGCCGTGCAATTTGAATTCTGAACTCCTGCGCTACTCCCCTACAGACTGCTGTGTCACACTTGAAGTAACTTTCCCTTCCGAGTACCCATTCGTGCCCCCCTTTATCCGTATCGTGTCCCCTCCCATACAGGCGGGACACGTTATAATGGGCGGGGCTCTCTTCCTGGACGTCCTCCTGCCGACCAGCTGTAAGTACCTGGGAAGCAATAGGGCGTACAGCGTGTCTATATCCCTTATGGAGCTGTTCACACAGATCACGTACTCTATGGTGGATGGGAATGCAAAGGTTAATAATGACCCAGCGATACTGGAGACGTACACGTATGAGAAAGCGCACTTCGTGTATAGCTCTATTTTGGGACTATTGAGTATAGACTGGGGGAGTATAATTAGTAGTGTTATGAGGAATAATAGGGAAAGTATTGGGTATAACAATAATTCTAATTCACGGATGAATTTATATAATAGATATTAATTGTATCTGATACCATTCTTGTTTAATTTCATATATGATATTTATAGTTTGTATTGTGAATTATTGTAATTATATAATTTAAATGTTTATCTATTGTTTATTACAATTTATAATTTAATATTAATATAATTTATTATTATTTAATTACAAGTACCATATGCATATGATAATCTGTATTTAATGTAACATGTTTACTGTTATTGAAAATAGGATATAGCATAGTACCTATACCTGTCGACACCTGTTACACATAAAACAATTATAAATAACTTATATACTACTTGCTCAGTTTTTCTAACAGTAAATTCAGGCACTGAGAAAAGTCCTCTTTCTCAGTTTTAAAAATTCTCCTTTAGCAAGTACAGTAGAAAATGGCATTGAGGTAAACCTCCGTGTCTCCTCTAACAAATGATACAAAAATAAATTAGATTCAGTTTGGTATTGGATAGGAATTGACACTATGAACTAACCCTACTCAATGGACTTTTCAAAATTATACTTCCACTCTTTTCCCCAACATCAAGTTTGAATGTTTATAACTCCAAAATTTTTGGAAATTTTAAATACAAATTAAATCACATGAACCTCCATCTCTTCAAGTATGATTAAAAATTTTCAGAATTGTAAACAAATTTTGAGATATAGTAGTGATTTTTGATGAATACCAACCCTACATTGTATGTTAAAAACAACCAACTGAAAGTTAATTTTTTTAAAATAAATCATATTACAGTAAACCTCCGTATCTCCTATCTCGAATGATATCAAATTTATTCAAATCTGATAACTAAAAGTGAGTCAAATATCTGACTGAAGTGACCCTGGTCGAATACTAAGCCAACTTCACACTCATACTAAAGCCCTCTCTTGAGGCCAGGGACCGTCTGGAATTGAAAACAAAATCTAAAATTACAGCTGTGCCGAAGGTATTTTATACCCTATATTTTGTTGGTTGTTGATAATAATACTTTAATTTAATAAGAAATATAATAACTAGCGCGCTTCGCTTGCTAGGTCGCTTCGCGGCAGATCAAAACCATACACACCAACAGCTTCCCGGTAGGTGGTGGTTTATATACTCTAACATTGATTATAAAGCGTAAATAGGCCTTTGTAGTCGAAATTAACAATGTGAAATTTTAGTGATTACGTCATCACGCGACAATGAGTAAGCATGTTGGGAATCTGCTGTGTTCAACGTGTCCGCATCATTAATGTACATGTTCTATTAAATTTTCAGATTTTTATCTCTTAGAGGGCGCGAGTTATGTGCCATTAAGTGAATTTTCAGGGTTCTCGAAATGTGACAACTTGTCGAGGTGTGAGAAATTTTGAGTGAAACCTCAACTGTTTTAGTAGTTATTCCAGACAAAATAGAACTTTAACCTAGTAACGAGACATTACAACATACACGTGTATAACGCGTGTTGTTGTGTGCTACCACATTATACTCACATCATCATTGTTGCAACAAACTAATCATAACACTACTATAAATACACAGATTATCCATTTAAACTAATTCGTACATCAAGCATCCACATATTATTCTACAAACAATCAAATGGCAGCTCGCTATCCCATTCCCCCTCCAGCAGCAGACCCCGTAGAGACGAACATTCCAACCGAGACACAATTAAGAAGGCAGTGCGAGACACGAATCCTCGAATTGAGAATTTTCCGTCTCGGAGTCAGAGAGATTGCACAGGTACCAGTAGGGCCTAACTACGCTACATTCCATTTGCCCACTGTTGCTACTGGGAAACAAGGTAGAGCTCCTGGCGAGTTGCAATACCCATGTGGTGTCGCCATTAACGAAGCTACAAATCAGATATTAGTAGCCAATTGTAACAATCACAGAATAGAGATATTCTCCGAAACAGGAGAGTATCTCAATCGGTTAAGTGACGGACAGTTGTACCATCCATATGGCATAGTTATTCATAGGAACAGTTTGTATGTTAGTTGCAACTGGATACACAGTATTACACACTGTGAGCAAATATTCGCTAACTGATTTTAGCTTCATTAAGCGGATAGGCAAGAAGGGATCGATTAACGGAGAATTCCAATATCCTTTACAACTAACAACAGATCCCAACGGACAGGTGTTCATAGCAGAGAACGATAACAACAGAATATGTGTATTCGACACCGACCTAAACCATGTGAGGAACATCACACATCAGGCATTAACAAACCCATATGACGTCAAGCTATCGCATGACCGCGTATACGTACTGTGTCCATACGAAAATCCGTCTATGCTGGTACTGTCACTAGAGGGAGACATGCTACACTCTCTCATTTTCAAAGGAGAAGGAATGGATGTGTTATGGCCATGGTTCTTCTGTTTGGACACAAATAACAACATTGTCATTAGCGAAGCTAGCTAGCACACACTCCATTCGTGTATTCTCCCCAGCAGGCAACCTCCTACACACCATAGGAAGAGAGGGACACGAACAAGGAATGTTATATCGGCCCCAAGGAATAGTTATAGATACAAACGGGAGATTAGTTGGTGTATCCTATAACAAAATTACGGTCTCCAAATATTTAGTTAGCTTTTTGTATTAGTTTGTTATTTGGGAAAATTCCAAAAATACTCAAGTTTTTTAAAAATTTCCAAATATACTCAACTTTTTACTGATACTCAAATATAAAACTAGATCTTTCCGAATCTACTCAAGTTTTTCAAAATAATTCCAAATCTACTCAAGTTTTTCAAAATAATTCCAAATCTACTCAAGTTTTCAGAATAATTCCAATTCTGCTCAAGTTTTTTCAATAAATTCCAAATCTACTCAACTTTTCAGTAAATTCACAGATCTACTCAAGTTTAGAAAGGCTATATTTAGTCTATCTTAAATATTAAATCACAATGTTTTTGTGTTTGCTTGTTTGTTTGTTTGTTCAGAATTGATTGAGGAACTGGTAAAAGCTACAGACTTAAAATTGAGCAGGGGGGTAGGGATACTGTATGTACAAACAAGTTCAATTTCTAAAAAGATATTCAAATCTTCCATCACAAAAGGTGTGAAAACCTTTAGCCAATTAAATTCGAGGGGTGTTCCAGTATGGATTAGCAGCTAGCATTTCAATTAGTATAATCGAATGCTTTTAGTGTCTGTCAAATGTTAAGTATGCATTATGGAATACTGAGAAAGTAATCTAATTGATCGAGAGGAAGTTCAGGCATTTAATCAGTTATTTGTGTTCTGTCTGTCTAGCCATACATTTATAACATTCCATTGTGTTATTTGTTATCAAATTATTATCAATCAATACAATAACTTCTCCACGTCCCAAAGTTAGGGGTCCACTGGTACAGTTTCTTAGTGATATTTAATTATATATTTGGAATTGGTATATTATTATACATGGACAAGCTCATATATCTAGAAAATTATCTGTTCAAATTTGCATAAATATCCAAATTATTTAATCTGTCCTTATAGAAACCTGTAGCTAGGATGAACGGATATAAATAGACAGCTAGCGGCCAACCATCAAGAACGACATTTAATTTGAAAAGGAGATGCTTTAAATACAAGCGAGGGCCGTAGGCCCGAGTACAAGTTGTAAGGACGCGCGTAGAGCAGACGAGCAGATTGTACTAATAAATATTTTTTGTGGTTGGGATCTCCATACTAGTTTCAATAATCCAATAAAACTTGAGTATATTTGGAATAATCCAATAAAACTTGAGTATATTTGGAATAATCCAATAAAACTTGAGTATATTTGGAATAATCCGGTAAAACTTGAGTATATTTGGAAAAACTTGATTATATTTACAAATTAGTTGAGTATTGTTGAGTATATTTGGAAATTTTTAAAAAACTTGAGTATTTTTGGAATTTTCCCTTTGTTATTTATTCTCTTTTAAACAACAATAAAATCATGAATTTACTTATACAGCGATCATTGGCGTTTGTATTAAAAAAACCGGCTAGTTTCTAGCGCTGGTGTTTTGTATAAACATAAAAAAACAACGCTAGAAACTAGCCAGGTTTTTTAATACAAACGCCGATGATCGCTTGTATAAGTAAACTCTAAAATAATATCCCACATTTTCACATCTATTGTTTAAATTACGATTCCTCTACTTTCAACAGCCACCGTCGCTCCAATAAGAGCATCCGATCCTCGTATAGGAGCGACAGTGGCTCCAGTAAGAGCATCGGATGCTCTAATTGTTCATAATAGACGAACTTTTTGCAGAGGGGACCAAATATTGTGTATCAATAAACGGATGTTCAAATTAAGAGAGTTCATAATAAGCGAACCCAACATAATAGAAACTCAATGGAGGGAGGTTCGGGACCCAAGAGTGGTATTCATAATAAGCGACCCTGACTGTATGTACACGTATACTAGTTTTTGGATAAATTAGATCTGATTGTAATTCGGATCACACTTGAAAAACATATTTATCACAATATTATTGAATTAGTAAATGGCATCTAATTCATACTTTCTGTCCTACTGGGGGAGTTATTGCAAAGATACTTTGAAGCAATTAATTTTGGGAGATGATCAGGGACTCAAATATTCAGAAGGACTGCTCAACACTCTCTGCTACGAAACAGATGTGGGGTGTATCCCTCGAGGTATTAAGCTGGATTCTGGAAGCACCACACCCAAATACGCTAATACAAAGAATTGGAATAAGCAGATAAAAGGTTGTTATTGGTGTGTAGATGATGACACGAGTTGGAATGGAATATGTTGTTCTAAGGAGTGTTTATTCTATCTACACGACTGGTGTATTGAGAGAGTTGAATATTTCACGAAAAAAAGGTTCTGCAGACTTCCTGGATGCGGCAAGAATACAACTAATCACCATTTGTACTGTAAGGCAAAACACAAAGCTAAATTTGATGTGACATTCCCTCAGTGGGCTAATCATAAAAAAAGTTAAACCCCTCACAGACGGGATGGAAGTGTGCTTCTTCTGGTTGCACAGGCCGCACCCAATGTACGTATAATTAACTGAATTTCAATATTTAAATTACATTTCATTTTAGGTAATATAATTTAATAATGTTTGAATTGTAAAGACTTCAAATGTTTAATTAATTTAACTAAATAAACTTACATATTGTTCAATTGTTTGATACATTCTATTCCAAAAATATATTTGCCTCGTGGCATGGATACCCGGGTGGTCAATATGATATGCCTCTAAGATTTTAGCTATTTCAGAACTAAGATGGTTTTCGAAACGTTCCAAAATGCCTCACTTGTTACGAATTATCTACAAGGAATAGTATTTAGAATAAAGGTTAGTGAGAGGGTAGGGAATAAACGAGAGCCATTAGAATATTTATTTACTGAGAGTATTCTTTCTTCTAATCGGAAATTTGAAGCCTTCAAACGGAAATTTAACCGAAGGTATCTTGGTCCAGTTTGAACTTATACGACAAACTATAAACTATATTTATTATAATACGATAAACTATATAACCTTGTGTATACGGGCTAGCCTAGTTAGAATGTAAGAAGTGGTAAACCTTTTCTTACATTTAAGGCATTCGTACGGCTTGTCTCCCGTGACAGGCACATTATTATGAAGGAAAAAATTTCCTGCACCCTAAGGTGTTACCCATAATAGGTATAATTATGGTACGTATTATCGGTATAATTCATGATGCGACATTATTTGAATGAGGAAATTTTTTACGGAACTCAAACAGAGGTTTATTCTGTAATTTATGGGCCATAAAATCTGGCAGCATCCGACACCTAAATGGAATCACACTGCAAGCACCTTAACCAATCCCCTCACGTGCTTGTGTGATCTTAAATTATAATTATAGAGAACACGCATATTCACACAGGAATTAATTTATTCATATGTGAGATTTGCAATAAGTAGTTTACTGGAAAGCTAAACCTCACTGTACACCGGATACACACGGGAGAGAAACCGTTTCAGTGCACTACATGAAATAAAAGGTTTAGCGTATCCAACTACTCATGTCCGTACCACCAATGCAGTTTGCAATAATAGATTTTCTATTTCTTCCAAGCAGAAACAGACATGAAAGGACACACAAAAAAAGTTAGATAGCAAGCAAAAATTGGAAAAGTAGCTTTTCAATTAACGTTAATAGTTAATTTAATAAATCTACGAAATTTCTACATAGTGGCAGCCTTGAATAATCACTAATAAATGCTAGTAAATTTACTAGTCTTCTCAAACTGCCTTTGCATTGAAAAAGATTGCATCTGAAGATAACGCTGAATTGCGCAAGAAAAGTCCATTGAAGTCCTTGGAAGTCGCTACCTGTCACACTCAAGTATAGTGTATACTGTGAATGATTTAGGTAACAATTTAAATACTTTTCCAATTCTTTTTATACTTCATTTTTTCTTAAATATTAAAATATGGGTTATTTATATATTTCAATAGGTTGTGGAGTGGTGTTTCATCGCCTCTACACATTTCTTACAATGGAGGAAGTTAAATTATTTTTATTGTTATTATTACTTTAAGAGTTTACTTATCCACCGATCATCGGCGTTTGTATTAAAAAACCTCGCTACTTTCTACCGATTGTTTTTTATGTTTATAAAAAACACCATCGGTAGAAAGTAGCGAGGTTATTTAATACAAACGCCGATGATCGGTGGATAAGTAAATTCTTACTTTAAATACCCTTGCAAGTTTTAAGTAATTTTATGTAAAATATTTCATTTTTTCAGAATCTTTTGATTTTGCTATTTATGAGAGTATTTGAATCTATATTTCTCAGCTCGTATTGTCAAAACATACTATGTACTGGCAAAATTTCCTAGTCAATTAACATCAATAATATTCTTTAAGTTTAGAAGTTCAAGCAGCAGTTTTCCACAAACTGGCTCAGGTTCTCGAAGGTCTTTTTCTACTCTACATCTTCTCCTGTTCCCCAATCATTTTTTACACAACAAACAAACAAACAAACAATAGAGTTTCATTATTGATTATGTATACATATATTTCGGACTACTAGCTATATATAATCACCCTAAAATACATAATATATAATGGCATCTAAATCTGAGTGGAGTCCCTTTATCTGCTACTAGGGAAACTATTGTAGAGATAGTTTCACCGCTAATGAGCGGAGAGGATCAACAAGAATTCAAATATTCAGAACGACTGCTCAACACTCTGTGCTACGAAACAGATGTAGGTTGTATTCCTAGAGGAATTAAGCTGGATTCTGGAGGCACCACACGGTCCACACCCAAATACGATAATAAAGAGAATTGGAATAAGCAGATATAAGTGACCCATTCGCTCAACTGAATTTAATGGGGATAGGCAGTGGCCAAGCTGCACCAAGCCGTGTGCCCTTCCAGCTTAACTTATCTGCTTCGGGCAGCGGACCGACCGAACTAAGTCTCTCTTCAAAGGAATCCAACAATTCGTTTGGATCCCTTATCAAGGTAGACACCTCTGATACCTCCACAGAAGTCTTCATATGCACTGCGGAACACGATGTTCTTATAGACCTGCCTTTAGTAAGACAGAACTGACGAGGAATCCGAAGACGTATTATCTGTCAGAGAGGCAAGCTGTTATGAGATTCTGCAAAGATAATTATTAGTGAACCATAATGATTAATTATATATAACTTATATACTTCACAACAAAGCTGTTCCTGTACCGAGACAAAAAGTGGTTGGAGAGAGGAGTCGGGGATATGAAGTGCTGCAGAAGCGTAACGAGCACAAGTTCCGCCTGCTAATGCGGTGAGAAATAGTCATGAAGTTGTGTTGTAACCTCATTCTATCCAGCCTGGACCGACAAAAGCGTCCTGTGGTCTGCTCACACGGACTTCTCTGAACAGACAGACTCCGAGTCTCTGACCCTGGCGATTAGATTCAAGACTCTTAGCGGCTATGATCTGTCCGTTTCGGTAATAGGAGGTAACCAGGAGGAAGGCGCTCTCCTCCGAGGCTACTCTGCGTGGAGGCGCTTAGATAGGTATATGGCATCCTCTATGCAGTAGTTATTTAGGAGATATGCATATCTCCTAAACAACTACTGCATAGAGGATGCTGTGTTTCTGTCTAAGCGCCTCCACCGTGACGCTAGAGGGATATCATATCAGGGGCGTCAGAAGGGGGGGGCACGTGCCTCCCTCAAAAATCTCGGTGCCCCCCTCATCTGTGCATCCCTCGCCTGTGCCCCCTTCCCCTGTCCTAATATATGAAATAACAACACCAATGATATACAGGAGTTCAAAGTCTTGATACTACTGCTCTTACCCGATGTGAAACTATCAAAAAAGACATAAAGTCACGTGGGGTTTTATACTACTAAGAATTAGTTTTTGGTCTGTGCCCCCCCCTAAATTCTGATTGCCCCCTCCCCGATTTCACGCTTCCGACGCCCCTGTATCATATACGCCGTGTTCTACTTGAGAGTCGAGACCCCCTACATGGCTGTCTCCGCTACGCCCGGACAGACCTGTGTATGCCAGCAGGACACAGCCCCGCCCCGCCCCAGCCCGAGGCGCTAACGATAAGAAGATCCTCAGCAAGGTAGCACGAAGCTCTCATTCGGCTTCGCAGATAAGAAGGCTCCCCGGAAGCAGACCAGCGCCGCACTTCCCCTTTTTCCTATCATACCGCTTCTTTTGTAATTACACGTAAATTTTGACGTGATATAATTGTATCTCTATTACGGCAAAAGTACGTTAAATGGTACACTTTCCATACTCCTCAGATTACATAATCGGACTTGTATAATGTTATTGTATAACAGTGTCTTATGTCTGGTTTGCTAATTGATAATTAATTAAAGTAATTATGTCACTCAATACTACTCTAATACGTATTATGTCAACACCTCTTCAATGAATATCCCAAACTAGCAAATAGTATATACGTGTATATATATATATAAGTAGTATTTGCATGTAATGTATAATCTGGCTTGAATGGTGACTCCATTGAAGATAACATTTCCTAAGACCCGGGACCACCTATGGGACAGCCTCAGTACAGGGGAGACCATGGATATATTCGCTATAAGCAGCAACAAACTCAGACTGCAGATACGAGTGTCTACACTGAAGCTAGCAGTGCAGCACTGTAGGGAGAGCGGAGCTAACAGGTTAGCAAACTTAGTATACTATAGCCGGGTATAGTGTTTGGAAAGTAGGAATTGTGCTCATTACAAGGATATGATACCTATGCTATTCCTATACTATTACAGTGGATGCCGGTTATAAGCACATCGTCGGGAACTGCACTTAATGTGCTTATAACCGATATAAATTATATAGGGTATATGGCAACCGTTTTTCCAACATAGTGTGCTTATATCCGACATCTACTATACCTATGCTATTCCTGCAGCTGCTTCCTGCTGGGGAGTGCCCAGTGCTCGGAGGAGGAGCTGGTGCTCTCTGTGGACAGATTCGACCCCGGAGTCCCCACTCACTCCTTGGACCTAGGCCCCACCGACGTGCTAGAGGGAGACATCCCTGTCAGGACTAGGTACGTACTGTACTGTACTGTATTAACTAACTACAGTAGAATTTCATTAGTACGAATTTCCGGTTAATACACGAATACTATTGCTATTCAATCCCCTTCAAAGCCTTTTCAATAGAAATGGTTTAGATTATTACAAATGCCGGGTAAGGCGAATGCATTTTGACGGTCTCCTGGCGTTCCTATTAACGAGGTTCTACTGTAGTTAGAAAAAACGATTAGTTAGAAAAGTCCGGTGTTAATACAATCGGTTTCGAGTTCATAATAAGATCTCCCCTATCCCTGTAGCATCTGTACAGAGAGGGAGTGGCAGGAGAGAGCGCCCTACTCGGAGAGAGAGCTGGAGGAGGCTATAGAGACCCTGTCGCTGCTGGTGTCTCAGAACCAGCAGGTGTCTCTGGACATGTTCCTGACGCTCTCTCTCTGCATCCTCCCGCTGTCCGCTCCCGGCCTATTCAGACTGCGCGCCGCCTCTCTGCTCTCAGGCGCACATCTGCTGCTGCACTCAGTGCCGCCTGTGCCAGTGCTGCCCACTGCTCTCGCTAGGAACCTCACAGGTAGGCACACTCGTGTTCAAATGTTATGGAAGTTAATACCGTAGACACTTAGTTAAATAAAATTATGATTCCTATTCCCATCACATAGCCATATGGGTACGAGTATGAGAATTCCCATACCCACGACAATCCAGTAATAACTAATTTCCACTAGAAAATATGCCCACTGCTCTGGCTAGGAACAGGCGTGCGTAATTTTGAAAGGAAAAATTTCTAGGCTAGCAAAAATCTACAGATGCCACATAGACATAATACAAATTGAGTATTTTAGCCGCGTGTGAGCGAGCTCAAACTAAATCTAGGCGCGCAGAATATTCGGGACTACAGTGCTGTTCATGTCTTAAGATTATGTAGTAAACCTAACTAATCCGACGCTCGTTGGGTCAGGAAAAATGTGTCGGATTAAGTAGAATTTCTGATATACATACGTAGAGTGAAATTTCCATTATACGACGCTCATTGGAATATAAAATTTGTGTCGGAATAAAGGCGAATTCCGGTTTATAGGGTCGGATTACCTGTCTCTACTGTAATACTATATTTCCTACTGTGCATGTGGTGTGGAACTCGGTCACTTCAGGAAGGAAATAAGTACGTACTAACCGAGTTTATCCCACATAGAAATACAGTGGTGTTGGCGTAATAGCAAGTCGCATTTTGCACAAAATTTGCTTGCTAATAGGCGAATTAACATTAGATACTCGTTTTGGGACTGGACCTGAATTGCCCCACCTCAGGTGGGAAATTAATGTTAGTATGCCCACCAGTGGCGCCGAGCTAGCGCCGTCACTGTACATCAATATTGTTATTAGCCAAACACCACTTTATAGCGTAGTGCCACCTTGTAAATTCGCCAAACTACGTAATGTACATTTACGTATAGGGTATAACTTGCTATAACGGCCACTCAATACTTACTCACTTACTAGCTATTTGTTGTGTATATATTTATATGTATATGAATATCTCCATCGAGTGAGTTGCATTTCACACAAAAGGATTTAATTTGAGTTCACTCACTAGCATTTTGTAAAAGTGCTAGCCCACATTTTGTATAAGTCTATGTGAATATCTCTAGATTTTCGATTCTAAAAACCTTGATTATAAACCCAATGTTTACTGTAATTACGCTATCCTCTGCTATAAGTTATCTCTCCGTAGGCCCCAGTCCTATCTACGAGGTGCAGCAGCGCACCCGCAGCGGCTACCTAACCATGGATGAGTCCCGTCGCCTGCTGCTGCTGCTGGACTCAGACCCCAAGGCTCCCACCTTCCCTATAGTCGGTGTGTGGGTGGGCGGGGCCTCCTCGGCTCAGCACCCGGCTGTGTGGAGCTCCTGCATGCAGTACTGCTGCACAGAGCTGCTGGGAGACAGGGCGGCCCCGCCCGCCACAGGGTTCCTCTTGCTGCTATACCCCGGGGGCACAGCTGGGCCTCTGTTCTTCCATTGCTGCTGTCAGCAGTCAGAGCTCCTGTACTCATTCCTCACAGCAGACACCAGTGTGTATCCCTCGCAGGAGGACACTGTAGTGTGCGACCTCGTGTCCTCCTCCCAACCAGTGTCCCCAGACTCTCTCAGACTCCTCTGTTCCCAACAGAATCCTCTCTCCTCCCAGCATAACCCGGTCCCCTACCCGGCCCCGCTCTCCCTCAGCAGGGAGGACAGCCTCCTCAACCTGTCCCTCATAGAGTCAGTAGCCAGTCGCACAGACCGCTTCTCTTTCTGCCAGCAGGTCACATCCTCCATGCTGCTCCCGGGCCCCGCCCCGCCCCCCGTGCTCCCCCTCAGCCCCCTACGGGCCCCCGCCCCCGTCCTGACAGCCGAGCGGACAGCGGAGCTGCTCAGGGACCAGCAGCTAGAGATAGACGCGCTGCAGGCTCAGATACAAATCCTACTGCGCCGCCACCCCTCCCCCTCCCCTCTGCAGCTCACCCGCTGCTCCACGCTAGCCTCACAGGAGCCCTCTCTGCCCTCCCTCCCCTCTCTGCACCCGGCAGACCTGCCCAGCTTCCTCTCGCAGGACTCCTCGCGCAGCTCCGCCCTCAGAGAGCTGGCGCCCTCGCTCCTGGCGCTCTCCCCCCCGGAGGCGGACCGGACCGACACATTCCTCTCCCAGAGTCCGGAGCCGATCCGCCTATTCTCTTCTGAGTTCATACGGGAACACGAGACCCACCGGGAGCAGACAGCCAGACAGCAGACGCCCTCTCTGCACAGCTCTCTCCTCTCGGAGCCACCCGAAGCCACGCCACTTCACACCTCTCCGTTCTTACAGCTACCAGCTGTAGCGCCATACCACACCTCCCCCGTCTCAGAGCCAGCCGACCCCACGGACCCAGGCGGCCTCAGCTCCATCTACATCCCGCGCATTCAGTACAGAGCCCCAGTGGGGGAGGAGCTGTTCCTGTCCGAGAGAGACCCCAGCGATCAGCTGGCACTGAAGTACCTGGAGGGGAGGTCCATCCTGCTGGACCCGTCTGTCCAGCAGCTGTCCTTCATACGGGGGGGCCTGCTCCGGACGGGGGGCTCCGGTATGAATGGCATCAGTGGGGTGTCTGTGGACACCAGAGCGTACCTGCAGAGACACAACCTGGCGGGAGATATATGAACTGGAGAATGTAATTTGTAACCTCTCTCTTTAGACCAATTCTGTATCACTGAACTAATAATAGATTGTTTCATTAAAGGAACGCACACGACATTCAATACGTTACACTATAGTGCAGTGAGGTACTTTTATTATGAACATTTAAGGGACCAAAGAATGTGTTCATAATGGAGAGACTTCATAATAACCGACCTAAACTTACTACAAAGTTGTTTATTTGGGACCATAGGGCTTGTTCATAATCAAACTTCATATTAAGCAGACGAAATCTAATTCACAATAAGCAGACCTGACTGTACCTTTTTTCGGTAACAAATTATTTACACTTAAAACTTAATTGGGAATTGAGAATGGAATGTTATTAAACTTACAGAACATTGCTGCGTCGTCAAGGAAATTAGTCTCAATTGACCGCTTAAACGACCCTAAATTTAATGTTGATGAAAAGAAAGAACAATATAATTAGTCAGTTAAAAGTGACGAGATGTGATGAAAACCGTTACAAAATAATAATAACGAAAATGTCAATGAGGAAATTTGAATAGCAGGGTTTTGTCGATATCCCATATTGGGCCGCAGGAAAAGAGGTTGAGACCCCATAGTATATACCACTCAACTGCTGAAAGCAAAAATACCTTCAACATACATATTACATTCAAATAGAGATTCAAATAGAGAATAGAGACGTACGTATAAACAAATCACGAATAATATTGATTCAAAATAAAACATCCGAAAATACACAAGCAGATCATTTTGATTCTGTTGTCTCTGTAGTCTAGAAAAAGAGAGGTTATGAAAAAAAAATGAATAATCAAGTATTTTTAAAAGTTAACGAGGTTACATATAAATATATTACCTATCTGAATATACAGTATTTGATCAACCAAATACAGTGGACTCTCGTTAAAATACGAATACGCATAAGGTGAAATATAGGTTAAGGGAACAAAGTCAAATTCGTAAATTCCCATAACCTATATAAATAGGGCTGAAACGAATATTCGAAATGTAACAAACGAACCTTTTTCTAAACCAGGGTTCCGAAAACTTTAATTTATATCAGGCCACATAATCTTAACAAAATTTCCTCAGGCCGCAAACAATATCGAGAAATATCGAGAAATTTATAACCAAACTATTATGTTGTTGTAATACTATAACTATACTAATTTCTAAGCAAAAAGTGCATAAAGGACCCTAGTCAAGGTAATAATCAATGTGTTTATGTGTACAGGCCAGATGAAAATTAGAAATGTCTCTCAGGCCACACATTATACAAATTTCCATT
Organism: Hexactinellida sp. DTS-2022; assembly: GCA_028753945.1. Classification (NCBI taxonomy): domain Eukaryota; kingdom Metazoa; phylum Porifera; class Hexactinellida; species Hexactinellida sp. DTS-2022. Next base: position 16,146,053 of record JAPNXP010000001.1, read on the forward strand.
GGGCTATCTGGCCACACATAGGGTTGTTTCAGGCCGCATGCGCCCTGAAAAACCTAGTTTGCGGAACCCTGTTCTAAACGAACGAATATTCGAATATTCGTTCGTTTGGATGATTAAGGAACCAGCAAGTAATATTTAGCCAGGTTTCAATTGTATGTCTCTAAAAGTTATTCAGAAGTTCCAGAACGCTCCAATTTTTTTATATTCGTGACTGGAAGTCCATAAAAATTCATTCAGAATTTACTCTGGAATATTTTATGATATATTCTTGTCAGGATGATTCAAAAACCTGAATATATTTGATAAATCCCCTTTATTTAAGAACCTGTTTTCTGTAATTGGTGAAGAAAAAAACGTATCAATAATACGTTAAATTTCTTCGCTTAGTATGTTATTATACAACTCAGGAATTAACAAATAATATACTAATTTAATGTGTAAATCGAGATCCGTCACGAAGCTACCGAGAACCAAAGTTCGTTAGAATATTATTTCAGCCAGGGTTGCCAAATCATGATTATGCTCAAAAAGTTCTAACAACATAAGCAATATTTCTATTCTTTTCTTTTCAAATTCAAGCTTTTACAGGCTCTATCACTTGACAACTGTATTAAAGGTTATGGCATGGTCAAGATAAACTGGCTACATTTACTTCGTTAATTAATTAATCCATACTTTCAAGACAAAATAGTTTGAATTAACATTACATGAACTCCCGAATAACGAAGTAGGATATAACGAAATACCTGCTTATAACGAAATGGAAATTTAAAATTTTCCCCAGAGCTCTAGATGTATTACAGTCAACTTCCTTATAACGAAGTGCTTGGGACCTGTAAATTCCTTCGTTATATCCAGATATTCGTTTCAAGCGGATAATACGTAACATCTAGTGATCTGGGGGAAAATCTCCATTTCGTTATATCCTACTTCGTTATAACGGGAGTTCACTGTAATTATTATCCGCTTATAACGAAGGAATTACAGGCAGGGCCGGATGAAGGTCTTCGTAGGCCCTAGGCACTTTTAGAATACTAGGCAGCATGCAGCAATTAGGCCCCAAATTTTTCGTAGGCCCCAAATTTCGTTCGTAGGCCCCAAAATTTCGTTCGTAGGTCCCAAATTTTTCGTAGGCCCTAGGCACAGTGCCTACTGTGCCTATTGGATAATCCGGCCCTGATTACAGGTCCCAAGCCCTTCGTTTTAATGAGAGTTGATTATATGTGGTCAGTAGTCTGTACGTATTTTACCTAATCATCAGGTTTGAAATTCAACCACAAATCATGCTCAATACCATACTCATCGGCTACTGCTGTTAGCTCCTTGATGGATTCTTGTTCTGGAACCCAGAGTCCACTCAACCTGAGGTTCTCCAGTTTAGATACAGTAGGTATGAGGTGTATTAGAGGGAGACAAGATAAGGAGGTCATACTACAGCTATCTAAATCTAACTTCCTAAAAACAGGATGCTTGATCAGTCCTTCACACAGGGAGAAAAATCCTGTGTCATAGATGTAAATATAATAGAATTTCAATTCAACTAATGACTTGAGTTCTCTGATTGTATTACTCCATTAGGTGATGCCGTCAGTTGGTAGCAAAGTGCTTACCAGCTCTAGTTTAACTATGCTAGTACAGAATGCCAAACAATTGAGAAATATTTTCCAATCCTTGAACCCTAGACCATCTAAACTAAATAACTTCAGTCCTCTTAATGTGATTCTGTTTCCATTCATTACTTGTCTCAAATGATTAGAGACAGTTTCGTCTGATGTTATAACATCACCTATCACAAGATAAGTGATGTTGGTTAACTTCCGTATTGCAGGTAGCAGTGCATAGTGACTGAATTCAATTTCTTGTAACTTAGAAAATTGCGGTAACACAAATCTGAGAGGTTGAGTGATTGTAGCCGAAATGGCATAAAGGTATAATCCTTTTAGTTGTGTCAATCCACATAAAGCTGATATAAGAGTGTTGAAATCAATTCCACTTCGTTCAAAATTCTTACTTTTGAAACTAATTTCATTTCTAGATGCTGCTATATACAAGTATTCAAGAGCTGAGAAATGGTTGGTTAATTGCCGCTGGGATTCATTAGAGTAATTGAATAGTCGGAATAGTTGCATGCTCGAAAGATTCTTTGGTTTGAGGAATGGATTGTCAGCCGTCACCCCGGTTAGATCACACCTGAATATCTCTAGACTAATTCTAGTATCTGATAATTGTTCAGTTTCTCTAATCAGATCACAGTAAGGTAGGTCTGTAATTAAATCTTTATCGTAGATTTTAATGGCTAGGCATTTTACTGAACAAATTCCCAAACATTGTAACAGAGACTTGAATTGATCTAGGTTGATGAATTTTGTGTTGATAGATAATAATTGTATTTTAGAAACAAGTTTGAGAGATTGTAGAAAACAGATCCATTCGTTTGGAGAAATTGCTTTGAGTATGAATAAATAAATTGGATCAGGGAAAAATTGTTTGAAGTGTGCAATCCAAACTGGAATAGAACTTGAATCTGTCTCATAGAGAATAGCGGTCATTTGGAGGTAATTGTCAGTGAACTCATTCCATCCTTCATTATGTGTATCTAGGTCATCATATCTCAGTTGATAGCACATTGGTATATCATTCAATTGGATCGGTTGAGGAGTTAGGTATCTGTATAGGATCGATAGCACAGCTGCTGACTTGTCACATATGAGACCGCAAAGAAACCTAACTATCATTCTGAAAAGGGCGAAATTAGCGATGGAGTGGGAGATATAGCGAATGCTGTAACACTGTCGAGTCCAGGTTGAGGAATATAGCCATAGGGCAGCAGTGAATTCCTGCATTGTAAGATGAGGAAAAGTCCACACTTTCTTTATCAGTCCAACTGACTCCCTTTTATAATGTTCATGAGCCAAACCCAAGCAGTGACCTGTGTATACATTTTCCTTGATACTAAGAGGGACATTTTCTTCAGATACTAGATCCCTGTTGGCCACTCCCAGGAACGCGATGACTGCTATTCTATACAGACACTTGAGTATATCTGCGTGGAAGGAAGAGATTTCTGCGACTCTACTAAACTCTTCTAGACTCATTCTTATGAGTTCCCTCCTAATGAGGTATAGGGTTAATTCGTGGTATAACTTTGTCAGTGTATTGATGTCGGTAGACTCCTTTTCTTTCAATAGAGTTGCAAAAAGAGATGCGTTTACTGGAATTAGAGATAATTGATTTATTTCGTCATATCTGGCTAGTAGGTTCATACATTCTCTCAGTTTTGTATCGTCATGTAACTGTTTGGTAAAATACAAGTCCCTATTTTCCGGCGAAAACCCCAATACTTGATAATGGCGATCTATTTTGAGTTCGTGAGTTGATGAGATATCGGTCCAAAATCCAGGTCTACTTGTTAGAATAATTGAAGCTCGGATAAGAATTTGTCGTGTTAGTAATAAGAATAAAAGTGTTTTCTCAAATGTAACCTTTTTCGTGTATTCATCTAATCCGTCTATAATTAGTAACATTCCTTCCCCTTCTGATTCAGACAGATGTTTGGCAAGTTCTTTGGACCAGTTTCCTCCTTTTGGCAATCCCAGACACAGCCACTTGCTGGTGAACTCATTATCAAATTCTCCTTCAGTTTCATAACGAGTAGTCTCCATTGAATGCCAGTCAGGGTTTCGACAGGGAATTGATATTGAATAGCGGATACCAGATAGTTCACTGCAGCTGAACCTCAGAGCTGTCCTCCTAGCGAGAAATGTCTTCCCACAGCCTGGGTTTCCAATCAAACACCAAATTTCAGGTTGTGTAGGATTGTACGAGGTTATTTCCTTTGTAAAGTCTACTGGCTTTATCTTGACTTCTTTATTAGCTATCTTTCGTAAGGTTTCTATCTCATTATAAGTAGTTTCATCGTCAAGGTTAATTGGTTGAGGTTTCTGTTTCAAAATGGTCAGGTCAATATATACATATGCTAGATTCACTGTTTCGTCACTGCCTATCATTTGTTTAACTTTCTCATGTTGGGTTTTTGAAAACTGTTTCAGTTTATTTTCCCATTGTTTCATTTCTTTTGCTTGGGTACCAACTTCTCTACTGAATTTGATCTCAAATTCTCCTTCTTCCATTGATGAGAATATAGATTGGTATGCTCTCAATTTATTTAAAAGATCAATTCTGTTTATTCCTTTTAGGACATCTGAAAATATTTTCAGGTCTCGATCAATAAATCCCTTCTCCAACATCTTGTTCAGTGTTATTTCAAATCCAATATTTTCTCTTGATTCACCTGCTACTGCCATGTATATAAGTATCCAGTTACTCTTTGTAATCTCATTTTTCAGTAGATCGATTAGGGATTTAATAGTTAGCTCTTCTATTTCTTCCACATAGCCTGCAGAATGTGAGGAACAGAGCCACGGTATTTTACAAGCTGTTTCTATCAGGTCGGGCCGAGTATCATTTAGTGCTTTGTAGAACGTGACTGGATTGTGTTTATCCCACTGTCTCAAGTCTGATAGGAAGAGAGGTACATCTGACACATTTTGGCATACCACCTGTGGTGCTCTTATCAAGGTCTGTATCTTCCTAATATCATCTCTTGTTAGCTTGTCGGATAGTTCAACTGTAGCTGCTAGTTCAACTATATTCATCTGAGAAGCTTTCTACTATGGAGATGAGATGGAAATAAGTACTAAAGTACAGTAGTGTCACTAATTTAACTATAATAAAAGGACATCTACATTTCACAAGCCCTTCGGTCTCGGTCTCTTCGCGTCGTATCACTCAACTACTACACAATCTCGATATAACATTAAAATATGTCTAATTAATATTTTTCAACTTCACAACAACTTAGTTACTAACATTATCTTATTTGCCAGTGGAGAAATTCGATTCTGCGTATGTATTTATTATCATACCCATCGAAAGCTAGTCTCTGTGAATTATAATACTTGTCAGCATGTTTACCTATTTTGTAAATATTCATATCCAGCTAACTCATTGATTCGAATTCGAATTTTTAAAAATACACATTTGAAGATGTCAAATAAATTAACATCCAACTAGTACAAACAAACCCGCAAAGCGGTTTTTGTGATAAAATAATCCGTAGCGAAGCGACCAGGACCGAAGGGCCTGTTTAATTAAGTAGTAATTTACTTCGAACATTTCTTGCATTTGTTTTTTTGTTTGTGGTGATGGTCACCTCTGGCAAGTTAAGTTTTAAGCCTGATTTTGATACTTTAGGGTTCATTTTGCAATATATATTAACCTGCGCAGTTGTTAACAAAATGTAACCTACTACTGCTGACTCACAGCACAAATTGAGGTTTGGTAATTTTATCATAATTAATTAATCCCGCATCATATCGGTTCGAACCATATAAAACTTATGAACGGAATGTTCCATTACAAATCCTAAAATATAACTCACTAGAGTATGAACAAAGAGGCAAAGCAAACAGGTAAGATAATCAATCGTAGATAATTAGACACTAGCATAAATTGAGTTGAGTACCAAGTATTAAATATAGCTAGATGCAGTAAGAGACTATTTATTCGAAATTGTATTTAAGCATATTCTAGTCAATTAACCTAACACAATATCCTTTGTTGCTTAACTAATATGATGGAATATGGATTATGTCCTGAAATTACAATAGAAATAATAATCATATAATCAGAAATAAGGTACATTGAAAATATCATGTGGGTCGCTTTGCGACGGTCAACTGCTGTGCGCTTTCATATGATGCCACAGAAATCACAAAAATAAATTTCATATTATAATTTTAAAAAATGAATTTGTAATCAACATACAGTGGAATTGCTTTATTAGCAACTCGCATTTGCATGAAATTTGGTTGCTAATAGGCGAAGTTGCTATTAGAGGAACATAAATAACATTAAAATCCCGCTTGGGAACTTAAACTAACTTGCTAATAAAGCAATGTTGTTAATAGGAGAGTTGCTAATATAGCTTGTCTACCTATAGTACCCTTTGAAAGATACCATTTAGATTAATTTTGAATCTTCAATAAATAGTTAGCCTTTTTTGTAAATAACAACAGTAAATATTTTTATTATAAAAATTTAACAGGGCTTGCAAACAGATTTAGTGGGCCCAATTCAAATGGGAACCTTCCAAAGTGATACATCGTCTCAAAACTATTATCTTTATTGCACGAATTATAACCTGGAATTCTCGAGTAACAATTATCAGTGTAATCCCAGCTTTTAGCATCCTTCAGAACGAAGAAAAGGGGTTAGTATAATTCGCCATTAACCTCTACTACTATATAAATACTAGAAATTCGAATCTAAATTAAAATTTTTAAAGCAATTAATTCAGTAGGATGTTAAAATAATTCTGATGTATGCAAAAATTGCTCATCCTTTGGTACTTGTTTCAACTTTCCGATCGGCTGCGGATACACACGCACACACACTGCTTTTATTAATATAGATAAGTTCATATATATCTAGTACAAACAAATCCCCCAACGCGGGTTTTTTGGTAAAATAATCCGTAGTCACGCGTAGTGAAGAGACCGAGACCGAAGGACTTGTATAATTAGATAGTCATTTACTTCGAACATTTCGTACTTTATTTTTGTGAGATAAATACTTACTTAGAATATTAGTCGGGTCAAAGTCTCATGTCCCGTGGCCATACTCTGGCGAGTTAGGTTTTAAGCCTGATTTTGATACATTAGGATTAGTTCGAGGGTGTATCTCGCAATATAAGCTCCCATACTAGTCTAGGAGTTGGGAAAACTTTAAAGCTGTGACGCCTTGCAGGAGTATCCTAGTGGAGCCTAGGAGAGCGTTACGATGCTGCTCCCGGAAGTACGCTGGTAACTAGGGGCCGACGGGCGTCGCCGAGGTGGTCGAGGGTTACCCTCCTGCTGAATCCCTGGAATGGGACGAAACCACCTCCATTACACATAGACTCCTATGAGTCGGAGAGAGTAGGCGTCTCTGACTCGTTACAGAAGTACAAATGGAATTTAAACTTAATTCATTCATTCTTCATTAACCATTTATTATGCAGAAAGTAAATTACTTAATTCCATTGATATTTAGTATACGTATATAGTATGCAACCAAACTGGTGGATTTGGTGTGTCAGAGATTTTAGCTATTGTATTGCATTTTTGTTAACCAAAAGTCAAATCATCCCGATAGTGTTGAAAATAATTGGACACTTTTAAAATCATAACTTTCTCGAAACAATGAATAATTTATTAAGTGATAATTTTCCCAAGGGCTTTACATAATTTATTCAATTATATTCCAAATTTACTGGATAATTCCGGACAACCGCACAAACAAATCAGGTCCGGATTAGGATTGTGCGGGGGGCGCGGCATATTTTCCGCGCGGGCCCCTTGCTCATATTGCAAACGATTAAAATTGCCGTCCTTTGGCTCACGGAATGCTGAGTTTTGGTGGGATGGATCATGGAGTGCAAGGGCAAATTTGCCTTACACAGAAAATATTTAAGATTAAACGCAGTTCCTTTTGTCCCCTACCGGCCTACCCCATTAACATTTCACCTGTATCTTTACTAATTAGGAAATATACACCAGAGTTTATTCTGAAAACACTTGTCTATACGTCTAGTGCATGACACAATGCCTAATAATATCGAATATAGAATATAAAAATTTACTGTTTTCTTGTTAAACTACATAATTACAAATTAGCTAAATTTGGCTGATTATGAAGAGAATAATAAATCTCACTGTAGGTCTTCTAAAAGTTATGTTTACGGGATTTTACAAGAGCAAATTTATGAATGAGCGTTGACAAATCTATGTCACGAAGAACTCTGTGTTCTATACTGAGTAAAGTTAGGTTGTTCAAACATGTCTGTGTCATACACAATCGAAACTGGTTCTTTATGACACGTAGTTTAGAGAACGAACGCCTACCAGAAGAATTATAAATCATGAGGCATAGGTAAATGAGCAAAGTGATTACAACGTTCTACAATGCGCAAATTCCTTCATAATGCGGGACAAAGAGACTGTATACTAATACTCAAACTGTGGTACATAAAGTTAGTCCATCGATTTCGAACATTTTTTCAAAAAAGAAAACTACCCACCACGCCGCGAGGGGCCCCCGACATATACCGGCCGCATCAGCCGTATGGTAAATCCGGGCCTGAAACAAATAGATAGACAGATAGTTAGATGATGCAAAATTTATAGACATGTTATAACCTGTACAAAGTATAGAATAATTAGGCGCTTAGAGGACCTCCCACTAATAAGAACCGTAGTAGATTATAGGCATATCTTTAGCTTGAGTATATTTAACTCAAATTCTTCTAAGTTATTTCATTAGTATATAAATTCTTAGTTATTTCATTACAGTCGAAATCGGGTTTTTTTGCTTCTCCGGGTTATTTTGCCTCCTTGCTTCTCCTTGTTTCTTCATAATCTCATAGCACTGTATAATGTTAAATACGGGTTTTTTGCCACTTTTTCCATGCATTTAGGGGGGCAAAAAAACCCGATTTCGACTGTAGTATATAAATTCTTATTATAAATTCTTCAGATTCAATAAATATTACAACCTGTGGTAGCTGCGTTAGCACGCTTTGGGGACCCAGCGTTTTAGGGCCACCCGTTCCTAAAGCCCTAGCATTTTGGATCCCCCGTCCCCATATCGCTAGTGTTTTAAAGCCCAGGGGCCAAAACGCTAGCGATTTAGGGACGAGGGCCCTAAAATGCTGGGGGTCCCCATAACGCGCTTCACCTATACCGGTAGTAAATTAAAACATACTAATTACATAATCATCTAATTAAGACCAGTTAATCATAGTCACCTTTGTTGCATGTTGCCCTAATTCGTTCGTGTCTGCACCTCAATTTGTAGGCCTTTTCGTTTTCACATTGTAGTTAGTTTTAATTAAGACCAGTTAATCATAGTCACCTTTGTTGCATGTTGCCCTAATTCGTTCGTGTCTGCACCTCAATTTGTAGGCCTTTTCGTTTTCACATTGTAGTTAGTTTTAAAACATCACAGAGATATATAATTCCAAATAACTGATCAAGGCATAGTAAGGCCGAGCATCGTGGTAAATTTTAGGTGCAAAGTGCCGTCTCGGTCGCTAAGCGACCGAGACCGAAGGCCCATTATATTATAATCAATGATACTTGGTACCTTTATAACGGTATCTCAATGTATTTATGAATGGATGGCTTATTAACCTCTCCACTCTTATTCTAACAGTACTTATTATGGCTGCCAGGGATCTTGTCGTCTCACAGCGTGCTAGAGATCAACACGAACCTCACTTTGACTCTACAATGAGTCTCCCTAGATCTCTCCACGAGGCATACAAGCTACACCTCTCTACTATGAAGCATCCAGCTGTCAACATGTTCAGCTGCAGTCTTCAGGCTCATCGCTCTTGTAACGAAGCTATTATATTCCTGTACGGGGTGAGTGGTGCTGGTAAGTCTGCCACTCTTAACCATCTCTTCGATACTGAGTTAATCCCGACCTCTGCTACAGAGTCATCCACAGACTCTGTGATTGAGTGGGTGAGTAGTATGCATAGCAAGCATTGGAATGTGTCAAACTTAGAAGTAGGGTTCATAGATGTTCCTGGGTGGGGAGATTCTGAGGGGAGAGACGCGACTAACTTTGCACTCATGCAGCAGTTTATGTCTGTACACCCAGTGTTAGGTTGCAAGGTAAGGAAGTTCTATCCAAATATTGTATTGATCGTCTTCAACACGAATGACAATAGAATGTTGGGAACTGAGGCCAGTGCTATGAAGATGTTGAACACATTGTCAAAGTTAGGTATAGTGGACAAGAAGAGACCGAATGTAGTTATTGTACTAACTCATGTGTGTTCTCATTCTCCTTCTGAGTTTTCAGATATATTATTTGTTCAGTGTGAGATATATCAAAGCATAGCGCGATCTACTCTGGGAGTTAACCCACCAGTTGTGTGGATCGAAAATAATCCCTCTTACAAGTTAAAAAGGTGCGGAGATTGGACTCTGTTGTATGATGGGACAGTTCAACCTCTGAACCTGTACGAGGCTATGAGAGAACTAATGGTGAGGGCAGGAGATGAGTTAGGCAAGGAGGCAATACGCCTCTATTTTGAGAAACGTAGCTCTAACCCTCCAAAGGAGAGACTCATTGTTAATGCTAAGTTATGCGATAAGAAGATTCTCTCTAGCAGAGAGCGAGAATGGCTTGATACAATGAAGAGGAAATTACCTACTTTCAAGAGCACTCCTTTAAATTCATACCTACTTGACTACATAAACTCACACCCAGATCTAGCTATACAACAATATCAGGTAACTGGTCTACTAGTCGCATTATCTTCTTGTTTTACTAATAAATCTGAAATACAAACAAAGTGTATTGAATATATCGTGTCCAAACTTCAACCTTTTTTAATGAGTGTTCAAGATAAACGCCTGTTAATCAAGGCCCTAGATTTGAATGTCCCCGAATTACCAGATTGTATCATGGCTGTAGGAAGAGGATATAATATGAGTAATGGAACCATAACAGATGGTCTGCTAGTTGAGATTAGTCACTCGAATTCATTCTGCTCCTTCTTGAATCGCCCTCTCCCCAATTCGTTTTCCCTTTTACCGTTTGAAGGGAATAGAATCACTTTTGGTTCTTTTAATACTCAGCATCGTGATATTAAACAAATAGATCCACATCGGATGAAATCTCAATTTACTTCTGCTACATATTTCTGTAGCAAACTAATATCAACAGCAATAGCTAAGATTATTCAGCAACTTGATGATATGAATGTGAATTTTGATGAAGGCAAGCTAAATTTCTGGGTTGAAGCAGGTATATTCAACGTTCAATTGAACTTGCCATATCTAACTCTTTCCAAAGGATTCTGTGATGCAATTGAATCTCTCCCTGAAAACTCATTTAACGAGTATGGGCAAGTCAATTCTGAATATACTGATTTTATCAACCAATTACCAATATGGACATTATATCATTATAAAAGCTAATGGAGGAGGAATAATTGAAGGATGTATCAATATGGCTTATCATTCCGAGAAAGAACTTGTGGGTATAGTCTTGCCTTGTCTTGAGACTATATTTGATCTGATTAAAGATGGAACTAACTGGAAAGATGTTAAAGATCAGTTACCTGATAATCAAATACCAATTTTGAGTGAATTAGATTCTACTTGCATACAGTGGTTGGGCGGAGATCAAGCATTCACTTCAAAATCAATTAAAGATATACATCCTGACATGTATTTAAAGTGGCTTAACTCTCTCAAACAATTTTCCATCCTGTTTGACTATTCTTTCAGTTTAATTCCTATTCACCTGTTATTTGCTAACAAATATCCTAACATTTCTGAGTCTTTGAAACAAGCTATAAATTCTCTACTACCAGATAGTGAGAGTAATCTATTCCATGGCAATATACCACATAACTTGGATGCTTTAGGTAGTAAAATTGAAAAGTTAGTATTACCTTGCTTTCCAGCTGTAGAGTCGAGTGTTCGTCTGGCTCCTAAAGCTCTTTCACGGTTGAAAGCAAGAACGAATACGCAAGTGGAATTAAAAGAAACTGAGCATACCAAAGCACTAGTTACCAATAATGGTTCTCCTATAAAGCCTTCAAGAAAAATTGTAACGGAAGAGGATAAAACTGATATCAATAATGTCGGGAGAAGCTGTTTTAGTTCCGATTCGAAAGTAGTGCTAGAGAACGGGGAGTGTATTAACATCAGTGACGTAGTGATTGGGGACTCTATCCTCTCTCTAGACAGCAGAACCAATAAACCTGTATATTCCAAGGTGTACATGTGGGCTCATAGAGATCTAGATACAACTGCTTCCTTCGTGGAGATACATCATGAATACGGTACACTCAAGCTATCTGACAACCATCTACTGCTACAGGGACACGAGAGACGAGTGACGACCGCTTCTCGGATAAAGACTGGAGACATTGTTCATTTCTTACAGTCTGTAGATGTACCTGTCTCCAGCTACTGTCTAGTTGCTAGTAGGGTTACACGTGTGTGTCACTGTGTGCAGAAGGGATTGTGCTGTCCTTTCACTGTTAACAGTAGGATTGTTGTGAATGGATTGGTGTGTAGTGTGTTTGTTGTGCCAAATAGCTCTGTTGATCAGTTTGCTAGATTCGAGAAGTTAACCAGATTTGCGATGAGTCCATTAATTCTGGCTAACCGGTTAGGTTGTGGGAATAGAAGTGGGTTGAATTGTAAGATACACCCCTACTTACAGTTACTGCTAGATTGTTATTACTCTCTTCCGAAGTGAGACGATATTTACTAATTCCCCCTTGAGTGATCAACAGCTTTACTTTGATACACTTTTATCAATATCTATACTATTATATCATTCTCATAGTCACTCCTTCTACTCATATTTATTTTATAACGCGATTATTGTTTGTAATTGTTTGTTTGATTGTTTTATACTGTAGTTATAGCCTTATAGGAATAAAACACTGTATTTTAGTTATGTAATACTGGCTTTAGCGGGTGTCATTTATAAATTTATAGACTAGATTTTTGTAGTTATTACGAATCTCACGGTATCCAAAATCCCTGAATAACTAATACAAAAGATTCAGTCTGACATAATATCCATATTCGTAGTTTCCTAATACAAATGAATCAATATCTCACGTGACTCAAAATCCCACGAAACGGGCCTCAAGCATAGCATTTTATACATAAGGCAATTTGTTAGTATGTTCAACTAAATTATATACATATGCAATTCATGTATTTTTCGAAAATAGAAAATCCAGGGAGTAGACAAACCCTTGTTGATAATTTATAATCATTACCGATAATTCTTACTGGAATACAGCCACCTTTCCATTTGTGCCACTTATGCCACATAGCAGAGACACATATACCACTTCAAAGATATCTACGTAACACAATCTGAAACAGACTACTGCTACGCTTAACTTAATAAACAATAGTCATTATGTTGATTGGATAGAAAATTGAGCACCACTCTACGCAAAAATTCCATCCTTGGCCTGTAATAAACAAGTTCCTTGAGTGCCATAATTGTGCTGTGACCTATTTTACTCTTGGTTGGTCTAGACCCTGTAATAGATTTGGTCTGCTTAAACTCAACAAGAGCTTGTTCACGTTTCAAGGCATTGATAAACTCCATATACGTATTTGGGTGATAACAGCCTAGTGATGCGTTAAAGAAACGCCTAGACACCTCCTCCTGTTAGAAAACGTCCTATGTAAGTCTTTCCGAAGCAGAGGATGAGATCTCTTGCCTCAGGTGTAGGAAGTTGTTCAGCTCAGATGCACCACAGCTGAGGAACCTCATCTAGTGCAGCATAAGCTAGAGCTGGAAACAACCTGAAATGAATTGCCAATTCTGCACTTTGAATGTATCCCGCTTGTACCTTCCTCCAAACATTTTGAGTCAGATGGAAGAAACAGCCTTTCACCTGTGTGTTCGGCCACAGTTGCTAAAAGCTATTGATTGATGCCTTCTCGAAATTCATCAACTTGTGCAAAGGGTACCCTGAGGACAGAGAGATTGTATGTGCTTCCACATTCTTGTGTATCTAACTTGTGTTTTTTTGCAACAAGATGAATAGGCTAGGTAAGACATGGCCATCTAGTAAAGGATTTGGTCCACCACGCAGTGCATGGATCACATACACTTTCTGGATTAGTGTTGGAGCTGTCTTAAATATTCCATCTGTTAACCAATGTTGTGAATTGATTAGCAATTTTGCATATCAAAATTTGACATGTCCAAAAATTTTAATCCTTTCTGGATAGGCACCAGAATCGTAAAGGAGAAATCTCTCTCCTTTTGTTGTGCTTCTGTATTCCATTGGAATCTCGAGTTAAAGTAGGTTGAGAGGTTGTGCGGGGCTGCAAGAACTCGTTCGTGCTGACGTCGAATAATCGTCAGGTTTGGGTTATTTTGCAGCTATGCCCTTTTAAACCAATTAACCGTCAAGAGATTTTTTAACTATTTGATGTGTGCTATCTTGTGTGAGTTCTACCTATATTTTTATTCGTGTTTTTATTTATAGTAGCTAATTATATTCTCATCCGCTTCGTAAATATGATCGTTATAATTCCGAACAATTTTGAATCTTGGTGAATAATCTGGCTATTCAAATGAGTTCCTCTGACACATTGCCAGTGAATAATTTCCCCTACCTTTGTTTGTTTGTCGTATAAAAAACCGTTATCGGCTAGCTTGTATACACTTCTACTTTGATTGGAGCAGTCTAATTGTTGTTGAAATTAGGGCATGTTGTACGTATTTCGAATCTATTTGCATAATTAAACTATTCTATTTATAACGATAGTCTACATTAGCTTTGTATCATATATTGTACCCAAAATGTTTGCCATTTTTCAATCAGAAGAACGAAATTCAGATTAAATATTTAAAATTGTGAATGATCAACAACAATAAATTTCTCGACGTCGACATTTCGTGTATCGAAATGTCGGTATTCCGTAAACAATTATACTGAATTCGAAATTCGCATTTATACATTTATAATAAATATTTAGTGTTGTTAATTACAAAAATATGTATACAGAATACTAAAAATTCAAAATGAACCTAGAGGCTTGCTTCTAACGTGTATTTTAAGTAATCAAGTATGCTGATTACGAATTTAAAGACTAAAATTCTGATGTAAACATTTATTATTGTTGTTTACAAAAGAGGTAAACAAATCTATTATAATTCAATATTAACCTCGAGACTAATTTCCAAAAGTTAGAAAAGATAAACAAGCATGCTGATTACAACTCCATTATTTTATGTAAATATTTATTGTCTGTTGAAAAAAAGTGAGACCCGTAGCGGTTGAGTTATCCGTCACGAAGCGACCGAGACCGAAGGGCTCGTATTAATTTATGAATCAGCACTTGAACCATGTCTCATCCTCATACATAGACACTGAATATAACAGGAGTGGATCCCATATCACGGGCGTCGCACGGCTCTGAAAATTCTCCGGCCAAACAGTTAAACTTGCAGAGATGCAGGGTCCGGTCCACTTGTTTTCAAGTGCGGTCTGGACCGGTCCAAATTACGATATAACGGTCTGGACCGTTCATATGTCTGGTGTCTCATCTAGATTGGACAAATGATCGGGTTCAAATCCGTTATTTCCCATTGTTTACAAGCACATAAGTAATAAGTATCTTATAAATACAAGTGGATATAATTAGCCACTCTACTTTGCGGTCTGTAACGGTCCAAATAAGGGATATAACGGTCTGGACCGTCCAGAAAAAAATCATGACGGTCCGGACGGTCCATGAAATGTCCGGACCGCTGCATCTCTGAGTTAAAGTGGTCCGGCCAAAACCGGACCCTCCTATATAATATAGTAGAATAAAGGAAAACTGGTCCGGCCATGGCCAGACCAGCCGGACTGCGTGCTACGCCTATGCATATGTTATCATACCCACAAAAAATACCAGGTATCCTTGGTTACAAGATTTAAAAACGGGAGGGAATTCAAAATCTGTCTCTTCACAGCATCTCACTCTTCAGATTAAGAGGAGAGTTCATTAGCTCCATACAAACAGAAGATAATATAGTCGGAATTACAGTGAACTGAACTCCCGTTATAACGAAGTCGGATATAACGATTTCAAGGGAGATTTTTCCCCCAATCCGCTAATAACGAATATCCGGATATAACGAAGGAGTTTACAGGTCCCAAGCACTTCATTATAACGAGAGTTGACTCTACTTAGAAGGTGAACTATTTTATGATTATTATTATTATGAATGTAAAATATGTTAGCTTCAACAATAAATCGATTATTATATCTTCCACTAAAAAAACAGTCGATTCCGCGTAATAGAGCCACCGGTTAATAGGTTCTCCGCTTAATCGGGTCAAAATATCACAGGACTTATAGGACGGAATTAGATTTTGGCTTAAAATATTTCGGTCAATACATTTTCCGCTTAATCGGGTCAAAGCAACCTGGTCCCCGAGGTGACTCTATTAAGCGGAGACGACTGTAGTATACTATAGTATTTGATATATGTATCTTCTGAAACTTATGACATGTTTTTTGTAATATGTGAGCAGCTTCACTTATTACGTATTATTCGCATATTACTTTATACGCGTATTATACAACTAAATTTATTTATATTTAATTTTTTTTAATTTCCTATTCTAACAGGTTGTGTGAAATTGCAACATAATAGGTTGTTTGAAGTAGAAACCAATTAGGTTTGCATCGAATAGTCGGTATATACCTCGAAAATAATACACAATACACTCACATAATATACAATAGGATATTCTAAATACTTATTAACTAATGTACTGTTTTTCATTTTACATAATCATTAAACATCTCACTATTTGAGTAGACTTAATTAAATAGGCTCTAAAAAAAGTAGACTGGTCCTTGCAAATGATTTGTATCTTCAGTACACTGTTGATATTTTTGTGAAAAGAGGCAAACCTTTCTCCTAACCTCCATCATTATGTAGGTGAACTCCAAATTATTACAGGATTGCATCACACTACAAAACGATTGGATAAAGAATGTTCCAATGGAAGTATCTCGATAAGAGGCATACTGATTAATAGTTGAATCAGCAATGTATGTATCAATGGGTGAACAGAGTGCCGATTCAAATATAGGTTTATTATGCCTAGTTACATTTTGAAAATTTCCGGTATTAAAGCCATCTGTTGAAGGGGGGTTATCCAAATAGTCAACAAATAGGTTTTTATCAAGATTTGACTTAATTTTCTTCAATTCGACTTTTTGTGATTCTTTCCCCCTACAGACTTGGAATAGAAATATTCTAGGTTTTGATGCAAGTCCTTTACAATACTTAGGTGAAAACTCAGATACTATTTTAGCTTTTGAAAGTGGGGCTTCATCCGAAAAAACAACTTCCTCATTTTCATTTCCATGAGCCATTATTACACAAAAGTAGGAGTCATATTGGGAATGGTCGAGATCCCGAATAGCTCTTTGTGTTCTGATGTATTCCAAACGAGTTAAGTCCTCGTATACTCTACTTTCATATTGTAAGAAATCAAAAACACGTCTCAATGCATCAATATCTAGTTTTGAACCAAGTCTATCCTCATAATTTCCTCTATAGCATTCTATGTTAACAATGAACGCTATCCCATGTCTGTTCTTATTCATGGGATAGAAAAAATTCATTGCGTTCCTTTCAGGGTTGTCAGTTTTTATTACATTTTTTCGGTATGAATTAATGTTTTGATCAAGAAAGCTTCGTAAATATCGATGACCAGGTTCGTTTGAGGTATTACACAATGCAAAATAGAATTTGATTGCCCACTGAGGGCCTTTGTGTATCATTTCCATTAAAAACATTTCCGACTTACTTGCATTTAGAATATCTTCTATTAGTATTATGGCTATTCTCTGCATATTAAATAGTCCAAGTGAATACAAATAGTTCGACAGTATTCTCCAGTTCAAATGGGGTACAAATTCATGACGGTGATTAATAATAAAAGCACCTAGCTCAGTGTTGACATAGGATTTACAAATATGATGGAAGAAGGCATCTTCACTAAGAATAAATTTCATACATTCTGTAAATTGATTTGTGCAGCAAAATTTGGATGAAGAGATCTCATCGCCATTCAAAGTTACTTGATTTCTTTGTTTCAACTTTGAAACTTCACTTTCATCAATTGACAGAATTGTGTCTAGGCAACATTGAGGTTTTATTCCCATTTCTAATAACTCTAGAGTTTTACAAGAATTACATACAAACGATATTTTTGCTAGATTACCACATGGAATTAGGGTACTCTGAATCTCGACGAGGAAAAGTTGCAAAAATATTAAATAATTGATTACTTCTGAAATGATATATTCCTCTTGAAAAATAGAGGAATCTATTGTGAAGAAATTTACCAAAATTAAGGAATTATTTGGGATACAATCTATTGAAACAATCAAAGATTTACAAACGTAGAAAATCGCACAATCAAAACCCAAAAGAGACTTTGGTAGCCTCTTGCCCTTATTTCTGTTCAAACATTTCGCTAGAAGAGTGAAATAAAGAGAAACGGGTAGAAATCGATCAGGAAAGTAGATTAAATGTTCAGAAAATACTTTATGAAATGAAACCTTTTTTCTGAGATTAACTAGAGAACCACTTAGTAGATATGGAACATAAAAACAGGAAAATCCAGTTTCCAATTCACATTTAATTATAATCCCATAGATTTGCAAAAGATCTAAAAGTGGTTCTCTCAGATTAGATAAATTAAGATAATCTAGTAAATACTCAAACAGTCTGAATGAAAGTCTACCTTCATCTGTGGATGTTTTAATATCATCTTTAAACACTGTATCACTTTTTTCAACCATTTGAGGAAAAAGTATGTAATAAATGAGAGACAGAAATTTTTTTATATTAACGATAATATTATCTTGTTTAAAGAAGAAGAATCCAATATCGTTGAAGAAGTGCAAGAAGTATTGTAATTCATCTGTACACTTCGAGTATTCAGCTAAATACTGAATACGAGATCGATCAAGAATTGGCTTGTCATCCCTCAGAATATCATTTGCAAGTTTTAACCACTTGATCGGGATAGGCTCTTCGAATGCAACTTCATCAGACACTCGCTTAATTGCAGATTTCAGTTTTAGAATATTTTGATAATAAGGAGAATCAGTTTTACAGCTAATTATAAAAATTCCATCATCTTCATGAACTAGACTGAATGAATTATTCCTGGCTGACATATGAGATTTGAGAAATGTATAATATTTATTTGCTATTTCTTCAGGTTTTTCTACTTCATCTGCTTTACTGAATACAATTATAATCTTTGTAGCGGTGTAGTGCTTATAACTATCGGTTAATTGGGTTTTACTGATTGAGTATATAGCATTAAACCAAAATTCAAATACTTCCAAATAGGTTGTAGGAACACCTGACTTTGATCTTTGGTCATATCTATCTTCCCTGTGACGAGGTTCAATATTATTTTTCAAATCTTTTATTGATAGATCCACTAAAAGTAAATAGACAGATCTCGGAGATAGAAAAAGAGAATGAAAACAGTAAAGATAGTTTTGTCCTGCAAAATCCCATGCAGTGAAGAAGTCAGATTTACATCTGAGAGATTGAATTCTATCTAATGTTGAACTAATTTTCTCAAATTTATTTACTTCAATCTGATGATCACTTGTACCTTGGTCCGAAGATTTTTCTATGAGTGTATTACCAGTTGTTGTATTTTGTCGTATAATATCTGAATTATCAGAATCTGTTGGTTGTGAGGGAAAAGTTTGGGCAAGAGCGATATCAACATTAATCGACTGAGTATTTGCTGAATATTCTGAATGAAATATCATCTGTGCGACCAGTTTAATGGCTAAATCTTGCCTTGTTTCTTCTAGATTACGAATATATGTATCTAAATCTTCAATGTTAGCCCAATCGTGTGAGAACTTTTGAATTTGTACATCATATTTTTCCAGAAGTTTAGTGCTCTTTTCTTCTTCCTGATAACACAAGCCAGTAAGAACACGTAAAAGTGAGGTTTTTCCCACACCTTCAGGGCCCACAACCATTAAACGAAAGAATTTGAAAGATTCTGTACCTTCATTACACGCCTTCTCGTAATGTGATTTGAATTCGTCATCCTCTTTGTTCAATAGCTGTGCCAGATGGCCGTGATAGTTGATATAGAAATTCTTTCTTAATCCATCCACAATTTGTATAGAAAATGACTGAGTGGTATGAATTATTGCACTTCTTAAGAGCGAATGCAATTCAGAGAAATAATTTCTCTTAATTTCCGAAGCAAAATTGTTTATTAGTGAATTTTTAGATAAGAAAGGCTCGATCGAATGAACAATAAGCATGTGTTCTTTTTCTTCACTTGACGATATATTTTGAGTCTCAAATAAATGGCTTAAATATATAACTTTAGGTAAATTGGCGAATGTTGTTGATATTTCTCTTAAAAATATATCCACATCAATTTCATTTCTATCTTCAAACATAACTTTGTGAGATGTACTACGGTTTAAAACTATGATGAATACAAATCTACAACCCTTACAGAGAGTTGCATTTTTTGTAAGCAAATTTGAATAGCTTTGTTCATTCATTAATATCACATCTTCTCCAATCATATAGTTAATAGATTCAAACATTTTCTTAAGTTTTTCCATCAATAATTGTGTGTTAGTCCAATTACTTTCCATAAAAGTACTACTATAAATAAAGAAGAAAAAACCGAGAGATTTTCTCACTGAATCAGTTTTCGATAGAGATTCAGTGTATTTAACCAATAACGGGTATCTCAATGTATTTTTTGAATAAAACCTTGTATCAATATTGTAACTGTTCTTATCGTGTGCAGGAAAGTAGTTGAAATAATCATCCCTAATTTCAGTAAAGAATTCGGTTAACAAAAGATGTTCTTCTTTAGAATTTTCGAGGACTTTAAATATTGAGTATACAATTTGGTGAGAGTTTGCTTCTTTTGGTAAAGATCTTGTGGAACTAGATGCATAGCAGAAAAATGTATTAAAACAGATATTTATATCTTTAGTTAAAATAGCGTTGTTAGGTGAGATGTAACTACACAATACGATGGCTGGGACTGCATAGGAACGCTGAGATAAACGATGATAAATCAGTGCACTTATATCTTTTTGGGATATATAGTTAGCGCTCTCATTAGGGCTACCAATATAATAGCTTAGTGTTCCATCAGAGTATTTTACGGGTACTATCTCTCCAATGATAAAAGCTATGAGACAGGTACAAGGTTCGGTCCACATCATCTGAATAACCTCATCCAATTTTGCATAAAAATATTCCATAGGATTTACTGTATCATTTGTTGTACGAATGAATGAAATAATAAATCCAAAATTTGACAAACATTTTGCAATTTGTTGACAAATCGTATTTGCTTGACTTGTAGTATTTTTAGAAGCGTTGAAAAGTATAAATAACCCCAAACCTTTAGAATTGTTCTTCTGATTATAAACACTCTTAAACTTTTCATGATTGATTTGAATATAGTTCTTTTCATCCCTATTTCGAGATATTATTGAAATTACAGTAGAACCTCGTTAGTACGAACACGGTTAATACGAATTCCCTGATAAGACGGACAAACAGTTCAACAAAATCAGGTCCCTACAATGGCTATTCAATGAGTATTACTCCTCCGGTAAATACGAACTCCGGATAAAGCGGACAAATTTTTACCTTCCGTTGGTATTCGTATTAACGAGGTTCTACTGTAATTGTTGTTGTTTGTTTGTTTGTTTGTTTGTTTGTAATAAAAGTGATTGGGGAATAGATACGCATTTATAATTGAGTAGTCAAATTTCGTTTACGTATAAATTTTTATTGTTTTTGTTTACAAAATGGGTAAACAAATAATGGAAATTCATAATGAACCTAAAGGCTAGCTTCCAACGGGTATAATAGGTCAAGGTCACAAGGAATATGCTGATTTGGTATTTTGAATGTATTCTCAACTAACTGGGTCGGAGCGCCACTTGTCATTTGTGAAGTTGGAAACGCACTGTTTCGTGATAAGTTGAGTCATTTGTATTAGTGTGCTATGGATTTAGATCTACCGAGGTAAAGTGGTAATTTGCATTTTAATTAATTAATTAAGCGTTGGGTCTGAAGTATAAATAGAAAAACCCCACAGTTTCACTTTCAATTGAAATTCAATTAACTTTCAGTTTCAGTTTTCACATTCCGAACCAGCTTTGGGTTTTAATTTAATGATTGAACTATAAATTTTCATTTTCAGTGTTATTTGAGTCAAATCATGAGAGTACTTCAAATAATTGTCTATGATTGTTGACTAGTATAATAATCATTTTCTTTGATTACGTGACTCAAAATATCATATCACACAAACAGTCACATTTTTCAAAATATCATTGCACACATAAAGTCAACATCATTCGAACATTCAAGGGAAAATACATTTGGTCGAATTGCAAATGTTTGAATTATTACATGTATCTCAATTTCTCAATTGTTTGTTTCTCAATTTCTCAATCTCAATTGTTTCCATTGAGTGTGTCACTTGCTTATAATAATAAGTTAGATATTTCCATAGGCGTAATCTTTTGTCTATTTTTTCAGAATTTTGGTGGGCACAAGGTTTCAGATTAAAAATAATAACATACAGTCGAAACAGGGTTTTCTAACCATTTCTTTTCAGCTAATAAATGGTTAGAAAAACCGATGGAAAATAATAATCAAGTTTGTATATCTTACAAAAGATTGTACAAAAGAACTCGGTTAGTACGTCCTAGTTTAGTACGTACTTTGGCTTAGTACGTACTAACTTGTATAAACAAAGTTTGTAAATTTCAATGTATCTCTAATATGTAGTGTCAACTCGGTTAGTATGTACACTTCGCTAATACGTAGATAGTAGATACTAAATTACTCTCCCGAGGGGGTACGTACTAACCAAGTTCTACTGTACCACAAAGAAATAGAAAACCGGTTTGACTGAAGTATTTGAGGTTGTGGTCACTCATGGAAGGAAAATATAGAATCTAGCACAACAAATTTAGACAGAGTATAGTGGACATCATCAAAGTTAATTGAAATCCAAAAGGGGCAGCAACCTCACTAGGCCACTGTAGTGTGTCTGGGGTATGCCCCCTTGAGATTTTGTTAAATTTAATAATGAACCTGGTGGATCTGGCATTTATCTGTCTTCTGAATTAGAGGTGAGCGTCGTGTTCAAATTTGTCTTTAAGCTAAACGAATACGAAACGAATTGCGCCACACCAATATGTCACGACACGAACACGAACACGATACACGAACACGAACACGATACACGAACACGAACACGATACACGAACACGAACACGATACACGAACACGAACACGATACACGAACACGAACGTCAACACGAAATACAAAGTTGGAAAAATTAAATGAATTCATATAATGAATTAAGGGGAAAATTCCAAAAATACTCAAGTTTTTTTTAAATTTCCAAATATACTCAACAATACTCAACTAATTTGTAAATATACTCAAGTTTTTCCAAATATACTCAAGTTTTACCGGATTATTCCAAATATACTCAAGTTTTATTGGATTATTCCAAATATACTCAAGTTTTATTGGATTATTCCAAATATACTCAAGTTTTATTGGATTATTCCGAATATACTCAAGTTTTATTGGATTATTGAAACTAGTATGGAGATCCCAACCACAAAAAAATATTTATTAGTACAATCTGCTCGTCTGCTCTACGCGCGTCCTTACAACTTGTACTCGGGTCTACGGCCCTCGCTTGTATTTAAAGCATCTGCTTTTCAAATTAAATGTCGTTCTTGATGGTTGGCCGCTAGCCGTCTATTTATATCCGTTCATCCTAGCTACAGGTTTCTATAAGGACAGATTAAATAATTTGGATATTTATGCAAATTTGAACAGATAATTTTCTAGATATATAAGCTTGTCCGTGTATAATAATATACCAATTCCAAATATCTATATATAAAAAGAGGAATTGTTGTGTGTGTGTTTGTGTGTTTGTTTGTTTGTTTGTTTGTCCAGAATTAATTGGAAAGACTACGAGTCCCAGAAAGCTGAAAATTTGTATTCAGGGGTAATTTTGTACTGCGACAACGATCTATTGGTTTTTGAAGAGAAATATTTACATTTGAAGGTGACAAAATATGTTAGCCAATTAAATTCGAGGGTTTATAGTATGGATTAGCAGATTTCATCAATTAGTATAAATAGATTGTGCATAATAGAAATATTTTCTGAGGCTCCAATTTGATTGATTGAAAATTAATTCAATTAACCAATCAATCATTTGTCTATTCTATTGCCTGTTTTTCTTTTAGTATTATTTTGATTCGAGCTTTCTTATCGTGCAACTTAAATTTATTGAGTTATTAAAACTCATTATTAATGTGATTGCTTTGGGGAGGGAAAGGCCGCGAAGCGGCCGTTAATTGTATTGCGTAGTACCTAACACGAACAAACAAAAGTCGCAAGCGACTTTTGTGAGAGAGTGATCCGTCGCGAAGCGACCGAGACCGAAGGGCTCGTATTATTAAATATCACTAAGAAACTGTACCAGTGGTCCCCTAACTTTGGGATGTGGAGAAGTTATTGTATTGATTGATAATAATTTGATATCAAATAACACAATGGAATGTTATAAATGTATTGCTAGACAGACAGAACACAAATAACTGATTAAATGCCTGAACTTCCTCTCGATCAATTAGATTACTTTCTCAGTATTCCATAATGCATACTTAACATTTGACAGACACTAAAGCATTCGATTATCTATCTATCTATCTATATATAAAAAGAGGAATTGTTGTGTGTGTGTTTGTTTGTTTGTTTGTTTGTTTGTCCAGAATTAATTGGAAAGACTACGAGTCCCAGAAAGCTGAAAATTTGTATACAGGGGTAATTTTATACTGCGACAACGATCTATTGGTTTTTGAAGAGAAATATTCACATTTGAAGGTGACAAAATATGTTAGCCAATTAAATTCGAGGGTTTGTTAGTATGGATTAGCAGATTTCTTCAATTAGTATAAATAGATTGTGCATAATAGAAATATTTTCTGAGGCTCCAATTTGATTGATTGAAAATAAATTAATTTAACCAATCAATCATTTGTCTATTCTATTGCCTGTTTTTCTTTTAGTATTATTTTGATTCGAGCTTTCTTATCGTGCAACTGAAATTTATTGAGCTATTAAAACTCATTATTAATGTGATTGCTTTTGGGGAGGGAAAGGCCGCGAAGCGGCCGTTAATTGTATCGGTAGTGCCTAACACGAACGAACAAAAGTCGCGAAGCGACTTTTGTGAGAGAGTGATCCGTCGCGAAGCGACCGAGACCGAAGGGCTCGTATATAAAAAGAGGAATTGTTGTGTGTTTGTTTGTGTGTTTGTTTGTGTGTTTGTTTGTCCAGAATTAATTGGAAAGACTACGAGCCCCAGAAAGCTGAAAATTTGTATACAGGGGTAATTTTATACTGCGACAACGATCTATTGGTTTTTGAAGAGAAATATTAACATTTTAAGGTGTCAATATTTGTTAGCCAATTAAATTCGAGGGTTAATTAGTATGAATTAGCAGATTTCATCAATTAGTATAAATAGATTGTGCATAATAGAAATATTTTCTGAGGCTCCAATTTGATTGATTGAAAATAAATAAATTTAACCAATCAATCATTTGTCTATTCTATTGCCTGTTTTTCTTTTAGTATTATTTTGATTCGAGCTTTCTTATCGTGCAACTGAAATTTATTGAGCTACTAAAACTCATTATTAATGTGATTGCTTTTGGGGAGGGAAAGGCCGCGAAGCGGCCGTTAATTGTTTCGCGTAGTGCCTAACACGAACGAACAAAAGTCGCGAAGCGACTTTTGTGAGAGAGTAATCCGTCGCGAAGCGACCGAGACCGAAGGGCTCGTATATTAAAAGAGGAATTGTTGTCTGTTTGTTTGTTTGTTTGTTTGTTTGTTTGTTTGTCCAGAATTAATTGGAAAGACTACGAGTCCCAGAAAGCTGAAAATTTGTATACAGGGATAATTTTGTACTGCGACAACGATCTATTGGTTTTTGAAGAGAAATATTCACATTTGAAGGTGTTCAAATATGTTAGCCAATTAAATTCGAGGGTTTGTTAGTATGGATTAGCAGATTTCATCAATTAGTATAAATAGATTGTGCATAATAGAAATATTTTCTGAGGCTCCAATTTGATTGATTGAAAATAAATTAATTTAACCAATCAATCATTTGTCTATTCTATTGCCAGTTTTTCTTTTAGTATTATTTTGATTCGAGCTTTCTTATCTTGTAACTGAAATTTATTGAGCTTTTCAAACTCATTATTAATGTGATTGCTTTTGGAGGGAAAGGCCGCGAAGCGGCCGTTAATTGTATTGCGTAGTGCCTAACACGAACGAACAAAATTCGCGAAGCGACTTTTGTGAGAGAGTAACCCGTCGCGAAGCGACCGAGACCGAAGGGCTCGTATATAAAAAGAGGAATTGTTGTGTGTTTGTTTGTGTGTTTGTTTGTCCAGAATTAATTGGAAAGACTACGAGCCCCAGAAAGCTTAAAATTTGTATACAGGGGTAATTTTATACTGCGACAACGATCTATTGGTTTTTGAAGAGAAATATTAACATTTTAAGGTGTCAATATTTGTTAGCCAATTAAATTCGAGGGTTTGTTAGTATGGATTAGCAGATTTCATCAATTAGTATAAATAGATTGTGCATAATAGAAATATTTTCTGAGGCTGCAATCTGATTGATTGAAAATAAATTAATTTAACCAATCAATCATTTGTCTATTCTATTGCCTGTTTTTCTTTTAGTATTATTTTGATTCGAGCTTTCTTATCGTGCAACTGAAATTTATTGAGCTATTAAAACTTATTATTAATGTGATTGCTTTGGGGAGGGAAAGGCCGCGAAGCGGCCGTTAATTGTATCGCGTAGTGTCTAACACGAACGAAGAAAAGTCGCGTAGCGACTTTTGTGAGAGAGTGATCCGTCGCGAAGCGACCGAGACCGAAGGGCTCGTATATAAAAAGAGGAATTGTTGTGTGTTTGTTTGTTTGTGTGTGTGTTTGTCCAGAATTGATTGGAAAGACTACGAGTCCCAGAAAGCTGAAATTTTTTATACAGGGGTAATTTTGTACTGCGACAACGATCTATTGGTTTTTGAAGAGAAATATTCACATTTGAAGGTGACAAAATATGTTAGCCAATTAAATTCGAGGGTTTGTTAGTATGAATTAGCTAACTTATTCAATTAGTATAAATAGCCTGTGCCTAATAGAAATATTTTCTGAGGCTCCAATTTGATTGATTGAAAATTAATTCATTTAACCAATCAATCATTTGTCTATTCTATTGCCTGTTTTTCTTTTAGTATTATTTTGATTCGAGCTTTCTTATCGTGCAACTGAAATTTATTGAGCTATTAAAACTCATTATTAATGTGATTGCTTTGGGGGAGGGAAAGGCCGCGAAGGGGCCGTTAATTGTATCGCGTAATGCCTAACACGAACAAACAAAAGTCGCGAAGCGACTTTTGTGAGAGAGTGATCCGTCGCGAAGCGACCGAGACCGAAGGGCTCGTATTATTAAATCTCGATTGTTGTGTGTGTGTGTGTGTGTGTTTGTCTGTGTGTTTGTTTGTCCGGATTGTATTAAAGTGATGGGGGAATAGAAACCGCATTAATTTATGAGATATAAACTAACTGTCAAATGTAAAAATTTGTAAACAAATGATATAATACGTAAACAAGTATGCTGAACACGATTTTCGCGGTTAAAATTTCTAATATGAATATTTGTTGTTATTGTTTACACAAAATAGGTAAACAAATTAATGAAATTCAAAATCAACCTAGAAGTTAGCTTTCAACGAATATTATAGGCTAACAAGTATGCTGAACACGAATTTCGCATTTACAAATTTCTAATATGAATATTTGTTGTTGTTGTTTACACAAAATAGGTAAACAAATTAATGAAATTCAAACTCAACCTAGAAGTTTGCTTCCAACGGCTATTATAGGTTAACAAGTATGCTGAACACGAATTTCGCATTTACAAATTTCTAATATGAATATTTGTTGTTGTTGTTTACACAAAATAGGTAAACAAATTAATGAAATTCAAAATCAACCTAGAAGTTAGCTTTCAACGGGTATTATAGGTTAACAAGTATGCTGAACACGAATTTCGCACTTATAAATTTAGAATATGAAAAACAAGTAAAAACTATGGAAATTTTCTAAAGGGATGTATATAAGTCCCTTTCTGCCATTTTCCATGGTAGAAAGGGTGAGGAGTAAGGCCGCACAGCGGCCGTTAACTTGAGGTGCGTAGCACCGATCCGTCGCAAAGCGACCGAGACCGAAGGGCTCGTACTAATTGAAATGCTAGCTGCTAATCCATACTGGAACAACCCTCGAATTTAATTGGATAAAGGTTTTGACACCTTTTGTGATGGAAGACTTGAATATCTTTTTAGATATTGAACTTGTTTGTACATACAATACTAGTATTCCCCACCCCACTGCCAAATTTTAGGTCTGTAGCTTTTACCAGTTCCTCAATCAATTCTGAACAAACACACAAACAAACAAACACAAAAACATTGTGATTTAATATATAAGATAGATTAAATATAGCCTTTCTAAACTTGAGTAGATTTGTGAATTTATTGAAAAGTTGAGTAGATTTGGAATTTATTGAAAAAACTTGAGCAGAATTGGAATTATTCTGAAAAACTTGAGTAGATTTGGAATTATTTTGAAAAACTTGAGTAGATTCGGAAAGATCTAGTTTTCTATTTGAGTATCAGTAAAAAGTTGAGTATATTTGGAAATTAAAAAAAAACTTGAGTATTTTTGGAATTTTCCCATGAATTAAGTCTAAGATCATAACATACGAATATTATACAATAACTAGTTCACCCCACAAGTATTGTATAATATTAATAACAAAACCCTCATGAAACTTTAACCGAACACGACACGAACACGAAAATTTTTGCCCAGCACGACACGAATTCGTGTCGTGTTCGTGTTCGTAATCGTGTCGTGTTCGAGTTCGTGTCGTGTTCGTGTTCGTAATCGTGTCGTGTTCGAGTTCGTGTCGTGTTCGTGTTCGTAATCGTATCTTATCTCTCGGCACTATTCTGAATCACGTTTGATAAAAACTACATTTTACCCGTAATAAGAACTTTATAGGTATTTTTGTGAAAAAATACGAAATAATTGAGGGATTCATTCTACTCGGGCAACAAGTATATACGGAGAATTCCCCCCGATGTAAATCTCTGGAGTCAGCAGTCCCCCTCCTCCCCTGGATATTTCAAATATATTGTCTAGTCTCCAGCGATTCTCTAAAACCATTATTACAAATACTAGTATGAATTACCATTTTTTTGAATCCTTTGCGTGAGCATCAACTTCTTTCCGAAATTTTCTCTTGAATTCTCCATCTTCCATTTTTGAGAAAATATCCTGGTACGCTATCAGTTTATCTACGACGTCATCTCTTTCTATTTCCCTCAGTATTTTTGATAATTGATTCAAGTCTCTTTCGATGAATCCTGTTTCCAACAACTTGTTCAGTGTTATTTCTAATTCAACATCCTTTCCCATTTTAATACCTCTCATAAAGTTTATTATTTTCCACTGTTTATTTGTTAATTCTGATTCAAGTAGATTTATTAGAGATTTTATGCTTAGTTCTGCCTCTTCGATCAGAGACGACACACATAGCCATGGGATCTCACAAGCCATTGCTATCAAGTCGGGCCGAATGTTTTCAAACACAAGATATAAAAGAAATGGATCATGGTCAGTCCAATTTCTGATACATGACAGAAAATCCAATCCTTCTGTTGAGTTCTCACACAATGCTTCAGGTAGTCCTATGTCATTTCGTATCCGAAGACAATCTGAAGTGGTTAGTTGTGTCGAGATCTCAATAAGTACTTCCAACTGATTTCCCACTCCAATAATCTCATCTTCTTCATCTAAACTCATCTTATCTCTAGGTTCCTGTGTTATCAAAAGATAATCTATCTATATATTAAAAGAGGAATTGTTGTGTGTGTGTGTGTTTGTGTGTGTGTTTGTCCAGAATTGATTTGAAAGACTACGAGTCCCAGAAAGCTGAAAATTTATATCCTAGGGTAATTTTGTACTGCGACAACGATCTATTGGTTTTTGAAACAAAATAACGGGAGGAGACAAAATAAAGGCACTTATTTGGGAATAACTCTTTCAGTTCTTATCCGATTCACCCACAATTTTAGATGGCAAGACAACATGAAATGAGACACACGTATACCGATTTATGGGTTTATGACGTCACGTGGGAATTTATTATTATTATTGCTTTAAATTCATTGCACATATTCACATATTAAATTCACTCCACATATTGAGGTTTGGTGATTACCTGCTGTCTCCACCTGCATGTATACAGTTTAGTTAGTTCTATTAGTGATTTATTAATAGCATAAAGAAATGCATAAGTTTAGATATTTAGATATGAATAAGTGTTTATATAAATTCCTATTTGAACTAGATAAATCTTTTCTCTATTCTGTTTTACCTCACGGTGGGTAAGGCCGCGAAGCGGCCGTTATTTGTATTACATAGTGTCTACCACGAACGAACAAAGGTCGCGAAGCGGCCTTTGTGAGAGAGTGATCCGTCGCGAAGCGACCGAGACCGAAGGGCTCGTATTATTAAATCTCGATTGTTGTGTGTTTGTGTGTTTGTCCGGATTGTATTATAGTGATGGGGGAATAGAAACCGCATTTATATATAGATATAAACCAACTGTCAAATGTTATAATTGGTAACAAATGTTATAATAGGTAAACAAGTATGCTGAACACGAATTTCGCATTTATAAATTCCTAATATGAATATTTGTTGTTGTTTACACAAAAAGGTAAACAAATTAATGAAATTCAAAAATAACCTAGAAGTTAGCTTTCAACGGGTATTATAGGTAAACAAGTATGCTGATTTCGAATTTCGCATTTACAAATTTATAATATGAATGTTTGTTGTTGTTGTTTACACAAAATAGGTAAACAAATTAATGAAATTCAAAATCAACCTAGAATTTTCCTATTAACGGGTATTATAAGTAAACAAGTATGCTGAACACGAATTTCGCGTTTATAAATTATAATATGAATGTTTGTTATTGTTGTTTACACAAAATAGGTAAACAAATTTAATGAAATTCAAAATCAACCTATAATTTCCTTTCAACGGGTATTATAGGTAAACAAGTATATGCTGAACACGAATTTCGCGTTTATAAATTTAGAATATGAAAAACAAGTTAAAAAAATGGAAATCTTATATAGGGATCTATATAACGTCCCTTTCTGCCATTTTCCATGGCAGAAAGGGTGAGGAGTAAGGCCGCATAGCGGCCGTTAACTTGAGGTGCGTAGCACCGATCTGTCGCAAAGCGACCGAGACCGAAGGGCTCGTATATTGTAAAAGGTGATTTTGTGTCGAATATTTGTTAAACTCTCATACATTCGGATTCACAGGGGTGCCTGGAGTCATTTTACTGATTTTATTTTACTGATGGATCAAAATTTTCTGTGACTATTAGTCTATTACAAGATGAAATCAATTCTTGTTTTCATCCTAGTAGACCTTCAGTGCCGATTTTTAGATGGGTAATTCTTTGAAATTAAATTTGCTTTTCAACTACGCATACTAATCTATTTCTAGCAATTGCTCTACTAGCTAGTTATTTTCGATTTTCGGCAACACTCCATATTCGATCTATAGACAACATGCATCAACATTAAACGAAATATCTTTCTGCAATTAACCATGAGGTGTACACAATATACTAGTATACTACGTATTCTTATTAAATTTCCTACTAATTATGTTGTAGTATCACAAACAAATTTAACTTTAAAATATATGGATACTCAACTGTTGGCAGCCATATTCCGAATTAGAAACATCCATTCTACAACTCAATCAATCAAAATATAATAACATAAATGTAAGAAATAAGAACTAAAGTAGAAGGTCTACTAAAATATACAAATTAATGTCAACAGAGTTCGAATAAAACAGTTAAAACCAATTAGAGATAATCTAAGATCATTAGTATTTCAAAAAGCAATAATTATATTACGAACAGTGTATCACTTTTCGATGCATCGTCTCACTTCGGAAGAGAGTAATAACAATCTAGCAGTAACTGTAAGTAGGGATGTATCTTACAATTCAGCCCACTTCTATTCCCACAACCTAATCGGTTAGCCAGAATTAATGGACTCATCGCAAATCTGGCTAACTTCTCGAATCTATCAAACCGATCAACAGAGCTATTTGGCACAACAAACACACTACACACCAATCCATTCACAACAATCCTACTGTTAACAGTGAAAGGACAGCACAATCCCTTCTGCACACAGTGACACACACGTGTAACCCTACTAGCAACTAGACAGTAGCTGGAGACAGGTACATCTACAGACTGTAAGAAATGAACAATGTCTCCAGTCTTTATCCGAGAAGCGGTCGTCACTCGTCTCTCGTGTCCCTGTAGCAGTAGATGGTTGTCAGATAGCTTGAGTGTACCGTGTTCATGAAGTATCTCCACGAAGGAAGCAGTTGCATCTAGATCTCTATGAGCCCACATGTACACCTTGGAATATACAGGTTTATTGGTTCTGCTGTCTAGAGAGAGGACAGAGTCCCCAATAACTACTTCACTTATGTTAATACACTCTCCGTTCTCTAGCACTACTTTCGAATCGGAACTAAAACAGCTTCCCCCGACATTATCGGTATCAGTTTTATCCTCTTCAGCAGTAATACTTCTAGTACGTCGTTTTATTCTGGAGACGGGGGATTTGTCCACTGTCCCAACGTTCTTATCACTCCTTTTTTTTATTCGTGAAACTGCTTTAGGAATAGGATCAGCATCAGATTTTGCCACTGGTGAGTTAAGAACGGATTTATCTATCTTACTCCCTAGAGTATCAAAGGCGAAAGAACTCGCATCATAGAACAGCTTGTTTTCGATATCTGGTAGAAGAGAATTAATAGCTTGTTTCAAACACTCAGCAGTCTTAGGATATTTGCTAGCAACTAACAGGTGAATAGGAATCAAACTGAAGGAGTAGTCAAACAAGATAGAGAATTCTTTGAGAGAGTTAAGCCAATTGAGATACGCGTCAGGATTAATGTCTTTTATAATTTTTGAAGTAAATGCTTGATCTCCTCCTAACCACTGAATGCAAGTAGAATCTAATTCACTCAAAATGGGTATATTATCTTCTGGCAACTGATCCTCAAAATCTTTCCAATTAGTTTTTTCTTTGATCAGATCAAGTATGGTCTCAAGACAAGGCAACACTTTATCAACAAGTTCTTTCTCGGAATGATAAGCCATATTGATGTCCCCTTCCATTATTCCTCCTCCATTAGCTTTGATAATCACAGAGTGCCCATATTGGTTGATAAAATCTGTATATTCAGAATTAATGTTTCCACTATGGTTCAATGGGGTTTCGGGAAGAGATTCAATAGAATCTCTAAACTTCTTGGAAAGAGTTATATATGGGAAATTTAACTGAACGCTGAATATACCCGTTTCTATCCAGAAATATGTCAGTCCTTTCTTAACAATTTCATCAATTTTCGAATCAATATGGGTATAAACGGAATTAACTTTGTCAATTATACAATTAGTAACTAGTATAAAGTTCATTTGTGATTTCATTTGTTCAAGTTCCTTAAGAGACTGAGCATTGTGAGCATCAAATGTACCAAACGAGCCAAAAGTAATCCTATTCCCTTCAAACGGTAAAAGGGAAAACGAATTGGAGAGAGGACGATTCAAGAAAGAGCAGAACGAATCCGATTGGCTAATATCAACTAGCAGACAATCTGTTATGGTTCCCTTAATCATATTATACCCACTTCCTACAGCCATAATGCAGCCTGGTAATTCTGGTACATTCAAATCAAGTGCTTGAGTTAATAACTGTTTATCTTTAACACTCATCAAGTAAGGTTGAAGTTTAGATTCAAAATAACCAATATTCTTTGTTTGTAAATCAGATTTATTAGGGAGACATGAAGCTAGTGTTATTAACAATCCACTGACTTCCTGTTGACTTATACCTAGATTTGGGTGTGAGGATATGTACTCAAGTAAATACGCGTTCAAGGGAGTGCTCTTGTAAGAAGGTTGTTTCTTTTTCATTGTCTCCACCCATTCGCGCTCTCTGCAAGATAGAGTCTTCTTATTGCATAACTTAGGATTAACAATGAGTCTCTCCTTTGGAGGGTTAGAGCTACGTTTCTCAAAATAGAGACGTATTGCCTCCTTGCCTATCTCATCTCCTGCCCTCACCATTAGTTCTCTCATAGCCTCGTACAGGTTCAGAGGCTGAGCTGTCCCATCATACAACAGAGTCCAATCTCCTTCTGTCTTCAGGTCGTAAGAGACATCATTTTCCAGCCACACAACTGGTGGATCAACTCCCAGAGTAAATCGGGCAATGGTCTGATAAATAATACTCTGAGTTAATAAATTTTCGAAGAATGAAGAAGGAGAATGAGAACACACGTGAGTTAGTACAATAACTACATTGGGTCTCTTCTTGTCCACTATACCTAACTTTGACAATGTGTTCAACATCTTCATGGCACTCGCCTCAGTTCCCAACATTCTATTGTCATTCGTGTTGAAGACGATCAATACAATATTTGGATAGAACTGCCTTACCCTGCAACCTAACACTGGGTGTACAGACAGAAACTGCTGCATGAGTGCAAAGTTAGTCGCGTCTCTCCCCTCAGAATCTCCCCACCCAGGAACATCTATGAACCCTACTTCCAAGTTTGACACACGCCAATGCTCGCTATGCATACTACTCACCCACTCAATCACAGAGTCTGTGGCTGACTCTGTAGCAGAGGTCGGGATTAACTCAGCATCGAAGAGATGGTTGAGAGTGGCAGACTTACCAGCACCACTCACCCCGTACAGGAATATAATAGCTTCGTTACAAGAGCGATGAGCCTGAAGACTGCAGCTGAACATGTTGACAGCTGGATGCTTCGTGTTAGAGAGGTGTAGCTTGTATGCCTCGTGGAGAGATCTAGGGAGACTCATGGTAGAGTCAGAGTCAGGTTCGCGTTGATCTCTAGCACGCTGTGAGACGACGTAAGACTCTGTGGCCATTATAGTCCAAAAGCAAGCGGGTTTGATTAGGTAGAAAAGCTCTAGGGGGAATTATAAATTATGAATTATGGTTGAACAACAAAATTTGGTAGACAAATAGGGAAGTGCACTAATACATAAAACGAGCCCATCTGTCAAGATCACTTTGCGACAGATCAATCTCTCACAAAGGTCGTGTTAGACCAGGGGTTTTCAACCTTTTGTACCATGCGACCCCTTTTACAGATGTGGAAATGCTCTCGACCCCCCACAATGTTAATTAATGTGAAAGTTTTTATTCATGTGTAATAACTAATAAGTATACCTATTGTTTAATTAAATCGATGCACCTCAAGTTTCAAGCATATTCTGACAATTATGAAATACAGTAACTACAATGCTATATAATTAAAAATAATCGCGAATGCCCTGAAAGCTGATTGCGTAATATTGCGTGTACATTACACATGCGCACTTCACTATTAACTACATGCACAATGTCCACACAATATACCAGAGACGGAACCGGTCGGATCTGACCGGCACCGGTCGACCGGTCGGAACTTTGACCAGCCGTTCGAGATCTCTATATGATCTATTCGATATCATAATATCATAATTTGTTTTGATTGAATCTGGCTCCAATAGCCCTTGAGAGCTTAGTAATCTTAAAGGAGGCTTCCTTAAATGGTCTATGGCCATAATATTTATTCCTAAATTATATGACATGACACTACAGTAGATTCTTATTCTATCTTAACGATTTTATTTATATTTCTGGAACTTTACGCGACCCTCCTAAAAACGGGCACCCGACAGACGACAGTGACGGATAAGAGAGGCTTGAGTGTACGTAGATCCAGATTGAGGTATTTTACACTAGGTTTGTCATAGTTTTTGTATTATACTTACATATCTGTATGTATCCCTATGCTAATACAACTACCCTCTAAAATGTCCAAAAATCACCTGCTAAATACTAAATAGACAATCTCTAGACAAAGGTCCGATTAATGGACATCCGTATCCAAACAGTTTATGTGTCTGTTTGTCCAGATTTTATCACTTAGTTTGTGTGTTTCCGGATTTATTAAGTCAATGGGGAATAGAAACTGCATTTATATTTGAGATACATAGTATTACATACGAACTTCAATGTTATGAAGTATGATAGATGTATGCTGATTTCGAATTATCTATTGTTGTTGTTGGTAACAAAAATAGACAAACAAATTCATGAAAACTTAAAATTAACATATGGCTAACTTCCAAAGGGTATATGTAAACAATAATGCTGAACCCGAATTTCGCATTTACAGATTTCTAACATGAATATTTATTATCGTTGTCGATAAAACAAATTATTGAATGTGCTAAAGTACCTAGAAACCAAGGGGTATACGTATAATAGCAGGTAGATGAATACTATACAGTATATTGATTTAATATTTGGCATTTATAACAAACAATATGAATTTATATTGGTAAAGTTTACAAGTGAAAAAGCGAGATCGTTAGTAGTTAAGTGATCCGTCGCAAACCGACCGAGACCAAAGGGCTTATATAGTATACCAATCCATTACCCATACATGTTATACTGATATAAGGTATTAAAGTATTCATGAATATTATCCATAGCTTAACAACAGTGATCAGGAAATTGCAGAATTATATATTCATCCAGTTGACATAATAAATTAGTTAAATCAATGAATACAATTTTTACACCAATCAGTCATTTAACTAAAATACAGTATAAAATATCATCTCTATACCCTCTCATTATATATATATATCGTGTTGCTCAATTCGCGATTTGATGAACATCAGTGCTGACAATTTCAGGTCTGCTTTTCTCCTTGCCTAGAGAGCGAGATTTTTGTATAAATTCAAAACCGAGACTTTTCGTGCGAGCAGTATTGTTTTTCTTTTTCTGTTTTTTCTTTGCATCTTTTAAGAAGACAGCGTCCTCTAGTTCGCGTGTAGTTAGCTTGAAGTTGTCCAGTTCGTCTCCTTCGACCAATTCCCGCTCTCGCTTGAATCCATTCATCCAGTCAAGCTTTGTTTTAGCATCCTTGGTGTATATAATGTATTCCTTGTTCTTGACATGGTTGATTATTTTCCATGCATTCTTCAGAGGAATGTTGTTGTGATGCAGCTGATCGTCTTCCATATCAATAACAATGTTCTCCTCACTGAGGGTTATCCTTCCCTTCAGTTTGAGAGTTCGCAGTGCGTCTTCCTTGCAGTAGAGCAGCAGATTGTCGAACAGATAGAACTTCCTCTCCTGAGAGTGTCCTTTAGATATCTTATACAGTTTCCCCGACTGAAGCAGTGTAGTGCTACGCTCGAGTATGTCGGCCCCAGCCCAGTTGTCAATGGAGTGCTGGAGATCCATTATAGCGGGCAGATTGTCGATGCGTCGTTTCTTCTCGTTAACATTAGCAGTGACATTCCTCATAACCTCGAGAGCCCGCTCCACATGCGGATGGTCCGGATGCGAAGCGGGAGTGCTCTTGAGTAGCTCATTCAGTTGCAGGTGATACTTGCATATCTTCTGTACTGGCTTAAGCAGGTAGGTCTCAATAGGAAGTCTATCCTCCGTGGTGAGTACTGTGAAGCTCCGGAAGAACTGGAGATGCCGCGTGTCCTCCATCATCATCCCGAGTCGGCAGCTGGACACAGTCTGGTTATTGCAGTAGGGAACATACACGTCTTTGAACCCCTGCTCGTGCCGCACGAACAGATTCCCCACCACAGAGCTATCGTACTTCTCCTCCTTAACACACTCATTCATCTCCTGCAGGAACGCGCTCTCGAACTGGTACAGATCCTCTATGTTGTGGAACACATGCTCGATTTCCTTCTGCGTGAACAGGGAATCCGGTCGGTCTGTCCCCACCCTCTTAAGACACTCCTCGCGGCACTTAATAACTATATTCAGCGAGTGCAGGTAGTTCCTCTCAGTGTTAACAAGCTCCTGTATCACCCGACAGCGCAATTCTGACTGTGTTAGCTTAGGCGCTACTATCTTTGTGGTGGACTCAGAAGCGTTGGATTTGGAGCGCTTAATAGCGCTGCGTCTCTTAAGCAGGGACTTTTCCTTCTGCGGAGACAGACTCTCTCCCGGATGCACATCGATGTACAAGGGATCCTCGTCGAATGAGGTGTCCATTAACTCCGGCGAGTACGGCTCCACATAGGAGCAGGGAACGTACCCTTTCTTCAGAGTGATGGCATTCCTGCCTATCAACCACACAGGGTCTGTGGCATCCAGCACATTGATTATATCTCCCACCTTGAGGGGGAGGTCGTCCGGGAACCTCGTCTCGTAGTCGTACAACACACGCACCGTGGACACGATATCCTCAATGAGAACCGGGGAGGAACAAGAGGAGGTGTCCGCTGCCGCCGAATCAACCGAGCCGTACTCGTTATCGGAGCTGTCGGAGAAGCTGTCTCCCTCCGAGGCTCGGGGGGGCGGGAGGCCCAGTGGGAGGGCGCTCTGCTGGCTGACAGGCCGCTCCACGCCGGGCGGCGGCTCCTTGGCTGGGACCGCAGGCGCGGAGGTCTCATTGAATGACTTCTTCTTGCAGGCGATGCTAGCCTCCAGGATGAGGGCCTCCACGGAGGCTATGTCCGTGGACCTGTACAGGGAGGCCGTGTCTGTGGTGAATATGGTGGAGGGGCGCTTGGGTAGAGTGGCTGGCGTGTGTGCGCTATCTCTGTCCGAGTGCGGGTCGCTCTTGTGCGAGACGCTGGAGGGAGCTGAAGTCATAGGTCTGACGTTGAGGGCGCGGGGAAGAATTTCTCGTGAGACCTCCACCGACTCGTAGAGATCCAGCTCCAGAGAGGTCTCCAGAGGAGATATCTTGAATAGGCCGGGGCGCGGCTGCGGGCCTGTGAGGGTGTGTCTCTTCTCGGACTGTTCGTAGGGGAGGTCGTAGAGGGAGGGGGGGCCTCCCATGGGGGTGGACTCAGAGAAGCTGTGGATAGGCAAGCTGTCCTCCATTGAGTCGTTAAAGTTCTCGTATATGAGAGAGGGAGTGCCGGACCTGTTGAGGGGCGTGACGGGTGTGAGCGTGTTGCTGCAGGGATCAGCTGACTCGCTGGCCTCCCTCTCCCTCTTGCTGTTACTCTCCATCACCACGATGTCATCGTACAGGTCATCCGGAGAGGGAGCGGGGCAGTTGGCATAGTCCCGCTCCACCGGGGTCTTATGGGACTCGTCGTCCGAGATAAACGAGTTATCGTCCTCGTCTGTGAGACTGATGGGGGTGGGTCTGTCGCTGAGAGAGATGCTCTCGTACATGTCGTTAATCACGACCAGGGAGTCCCGAGATATCCCCACCTGCTCCAGGATCTCGTCTGCCAGACAGGAGGACTTGAAGGAGAGACGGGAGGCCTCTTGGATGGCGCTGTCCCCGCGCGACTGCTCGCTGTCGTAAGCGGAGTCGCGTTTGGACCCGGGTCTCTTCTGGGAGAGAGGAGAGTCGTTGAGGTCCAGCCAAGACTTCCTATTAGCCTCTATCTCATCCAGATCTGTGTAGATACAGTCTGTCTGTACCGGCGTTACCGAGAGAGCGCTGTCAGCTGATCCCTTCTTTCCCTTCTCCTTTTTCTTCCCGCGTCTGGTCATATCCACCTCCACTGTATTCTCAAAGTCAGCTGGGGCCACTACCGCCACGACCTGTTTCTTCTTCTTCTTGTTGTGCTTGCCTTGATGTGCAGTCAGGTCCTCGGTGCTGCCAGTGTTCTTGTGCGACCGCAGCACGTGCTTCATTAGGTTCCGCCCCTTACCCTTCTTCTTCTTCTTAGACTCGAGGCTGTCTGTCTCCCCATTGACCGGTGGGAGACAGGCGCTGGGGTCCGTGAGGTCTATAGTGGAGCTCTTGGGACTGGGGCCTGTCAGGAAGTTCATGAAGCTCTCCTTCCGCTTCCTCTCGCGCGCCTTCTTCAGCGTGGCGCGGTCCAGACTCTTGCTCTCGTACAGACTCTCGGACCGCTCCACTATAGGAGAGTCCAGGAGACTGGCCTTGCGCGTCACAGACGGACTCTCCGGCTTGGGCTCCTTGCTCTTGGGAGAGAACTTGCGCATGATGGAGAACTTGTTCCACTTGCCCTTAGCCTCCTCGGGCTCTGCTGAGAGGGCGGAGGGCGGGAGAGCCACATTCTCCTCTCGGTTCGTGAGAGCACTCATGCACCGTCGGGGGGACACCTTGCCCGGGATAACGGGCACGCCGGGGCGGGTGTTGTGGAGGGAGAAAGCGTCAAACTTTGAGACCAGGTCCTGCACGCGAGACCGTCTGTCCATCAGCAGCAGAGGAGAGGCGGACTTTGTGCTGGGGCGGGGCTTGGGGATCTGCTCTGTGACGGGCACCTCTTGGTTGGAGATGGAGCGACTGAGTGGGCACTCTGGGGGCACAGCGTTGCCGCGCGGGGGGGAGAGGGGGGTGGGGTCCCTCGCGCCTGATAGGAGGTCGAAGGAGCGGCGGGCTGTGAGGGGCCGGGACCTGAAGGCGGGGTACTGGGTAGCGTGGGAGGGGCTGCCCTGCGTCTCTCCGGAGGAATTAGCGGTCTCCTGGAAAAGCGGAGGATGGGGCGGGTCGACGGGTATCGGTATAGCGGGTAGCATTGAGACGGCGCGGGTGGGGTCAAGTTGTTGCTTCGTGAGACTTCTGAGGACAGAAGAGGGGATATTCTTTGGCTTTGGCTTCAAGTAAGGCTTTTCATTAGAGTAGGCTCTCTTCCGGTCTGGCGTGCAGGGGAGACTGATAGATTCACACAAGCCGGATAGAGACAGGTCGTTATCAATCAAACTATTCTGTGGAACAACTTCCATTCCTCAAACCAGGAGTTAGGTATAACAAAAATCTAATATAAGTAGGTATAATTCTGTAAGATCATCGAATTGGCAAATCATTTATAGAAATAGCAAATCTAATTACATAATACAGAACAATGGGGTGAATAGGAAATGTCGAGAGGTATCTGATCAAAGCATGCATACATATAATCGTGTTATATATATGTACGTTGTGTATAAACCTGTCAAATGTAGGCTTTTAGTGAGAACAAAGGGACAGAGGCTACGAGACTGTAAATGTAATAAGGTCAGTAGACAATAAGAGATCTTACAAGCAATATGCTGTAAATTGAACATGTGCTACAACCAATTGGTAAGTTCAACGGTATATTTATTCGACAAGTTTAGCAGTGGTAAATTAGTCGGTATAGAGCTGCATGCAGGTGATTGCAAATGTAATATATGCGCATAGAGAATTAGGAACGAAGTTATCTGGTTGCCTAATGCCTATGCGTTGAATATGTGATAAAGACTGTAAAAGGTTTCTGACCAACACAACAGTTGTGCAGGATTCTAAATGCTTTACGAAGAAATAATATGGATTTGGTTTCTATCGGATGATCAATGGCTAGGATGAATAAGAATACCGAGAATCTCTATTGAGAGAATTGATGTGACATTATCAAACGCAAATAGTGGAGTTATAGGAATTTCAGTGAGATAGACAATGTGGTTATGATATGAATTTAGCGTTATGCTATTAATTAATTAATTACTCCCGCATTAGGTAATAATGGAGGTGCATATATAATAGGAATTAATCAGAATTATTATAATTTATTTGAGTATTAAAATAAACCAATAAGTATTGATTAAGGCAGTTCAAATATTGCATTAGTTAAGACTATATTTTGAATATTAATTTGGTTGTAATAGTGAGTTGAATACTACATTATGTAATGACTACACAATTCATTTTACATTAGTTGCCTACAAAACAGTAATTGAAATAGGTCATTAGTGTTTATTGTTTACATAAACTAAGTTTATTAGTTATTAATATGTAAGATTGTAACAAAGGTTATTTGCAGAAAATTAAGAATGATTATTGTGACTATGGAGAGCAAATACGTAATATTATTTTGTAAATAATGAATTAACGATGAGGTTGTATAAAGCAAACTGTCTATCATCCCAATTCGTCCCAATTTTTACCCTCTTTCCGGATTCAATTTATTAATATCTCAATATGTACAGACTAATTACTAGCTTTATACTCGTTGTAAATTAATTTTAACAAGTCTTGTAATACGTATATAGTATCAATGTTTGCATTAGTTCTTATTTCATACAATAGTAATCTTTATTGTTTGACTTTGTATAATGCTTGAAGTATATTATAGAAAATAAATGTGAAACCTAAGGCAAACAGTAAGCCTCCTATACGGGACAAGTTAAGGAACACTTTGCTCTTGGGAATACTTAACAATGGATCAAATTCTCGTTAAGGAAGACCCATATTTAAGAAAAATCTTTTCTCGCCCTTTGAAACCCAGATAGAATATTTCACTAAATAGTAGAGTTAATAGAATTAACCTTCCATATTATACATACATATACAGTGTACTTTTGTTAATAATATGGACACAGATAAGGAAATACGGTTAAAGAGTACAAGGTTTAATACCAATACAAACGAATGCAAGTGCCTCCGG
Organism: Hexactinellida sp. DTS-2022; assembly: GCA_028753945.1. Lineage (NCBI taxonomy): Eukaryota > Metazoa > Porifera > Hexactinellida > Hexactinellida sp. DTS-2022. The sequence goes on from JAPNXP010000001.1 coordinate 16,188,420, forward strand.
TTTAATATGAACTTCAGGAAAATACGAACAAATTTTGACGGTTGGTTGAAAATAATTGGACATACTAACCAAAGTACTAATGTATTGAGTAAATTTACTATGTTTATAGTCCTCATTGTCATGTGATAATGCTCTCTGTTATTTTAATATGTTAAAATAACAGAGGATACTAGTAAATCCACTCAATAAAATAATATAAGAATACTGATGTTTGAAATCCAGCAGTAATATGTTATCATTAACATTTCTTAACTAAAACAGTCAGTTACCCTGCATACTAACTGAATAATTGGTAACCAACGCACTCGAACAAATCTATCTGCTAGTTGCTAAGTAACTTCTAATTAATCTCAAAATATAGTAATTCATTATCAGAGCTGATAAATACTCGCGAGTTGAAACCCAAATTAAGGATTCTTTCCAGATTAGTTAACAAGTTGTTAGGATTCAATATATACACAGGCCGTGAATTCCTTTGCAACTGAACTGTTCCCATGACCTACACAAACTCCAATACAAAGCATATTTAACACGCTGCATTCGTAGAAACTATCCACAGGAAATTCAAAGTTGGAATAAACAATGCAGATCGCCTATTTTAATCTTAGCATGTTGTTGTTGTTGTTGCACAATTGTGGGTTATATATTGTTATTATACGCACTTCTTAAACTCAGAACGGATGTATCAATAGATAGATTGACATTACACGAATATTAATGATACATTATTTGAAAATTAAAATTATTTTATGAATTATTTTAATAGTTTCAATAAACATACATTATGCAAAGAAGATCACGGAAATAAGGTTAATTTCGATAGTCAGATCAATTAACTGGAATATTAGTTTGAGCCGCTTAATTTATCTCTATAATATCCTACGACATAATAATTTCAATATACAGTCAAGTCAAGTAAATTAATATACATCCATCAATAATAATTTTGTCTTTTCATTTAACTTACGTATTTAAACTTTGTTATATAGACTATGTTCCATGATTTATTTATTTATTTATTGAATAGTGTTATACACTGACATCAGCTGTTACAGTACGGGGATCAGACTGAAATAGAAATTTAACCAAAAAATTTGAAAGGTTATACAAATCGTAATCGATACAATGGACAGAAAAGTAATTAGCAACGTTTATGCATGGCTGCTGAATAGCTATATAGATTGTGTAAGTACGTAAAGTATGTTAAATACTTGTGAACTACATCATAAGATAGTTACGCGTAACTATCTTATGATGTAGTTCACAAGTATTTACCACGTAATTACGTAGCCATAAGGGTAGCTAGACCGCTGAATTTCCGTAATTATAATAATATCCTATTGAATAATTTGTGGACACAAAAATTGGATGCGATAATAACCACACTTAATACATAATCTATGTATAATATAATAATGTTAATTCTAACATTGACCTCCGAAACTATTACTATGTACTATTTGATTAATATTTGTGACACACCAAAGTGTTGTGACAGGAAATATCCCAAAATAAATAAAGCCTGGGGCCTATTCAAGTAAATCACACTGGAAAATCAACAACAACAATTGCAACAACAATAACAACAACAACAACAACAACATTAACAATAACAACAACAATAACAACAACAACAACAACAACAACAACAACAACAACAACAACAACAACAACAGCACACAACAACAACAACAACAAATATTGAATGTAAGTATATACAAAAGATAAAAGAATAGCTACAAGGTTGTAGACATATTTGGGATTAGTTTGGTATCTCTATTGTAGCTAGAATTCTAGAAATTTCCATTGTGTTGTGCATAGTCTAAAGCCACTAAATATTCTCATTTTATCAGTAAATATAAACAATCCGAATATATTGTTAAGAATTATCAACAAACCCTTTGCCAATTTGGAAGTTTCCATATGTTGTGTATCATACAAGTGATTCGTCCTTAGATATAATAATTATCACTAGTTTATCCGGTTTTAAGAAAAGACTTGGCCTGTCTTCATATCAACAAATCAATTGCATTGGAATAATTAGAATAGCATAGACAGCCATTGAAATACTGAAACAGACATAAAACTAATCATTCAATATGTGTAGCTGGAAAAATCCTGTTGCATAATATAAAGATATTCTTACATAATTAAAAAACAAATGAATGTAATTAGGATATAATTAGTTCAATATTATCAGGGAATAATTAAACTTATGTAATTATAAATTATTTACAAATAGGTACTAATGTAAGTTTTATTATATAAATATAATACTAGATTATGTTTAAGCACTAGCAACAAAGTGTCTAAGGAATATAATATTGCAACATAATATGTGATACCAAAATAATTACAAATTACCTTTAATTAGAGTAATAAAATTCATTGTAGGATACATTCAAGTATACTAGGAGATGAGAAAATGACTTTCCAGTTTCCAACATTATATTGATGTATTGAACTATCAGTCAGGATATAACAACTTAACAAGGAATTGCAATCAATAAGCCAATGATAAATAACAATCTGTTCTGGAACCACCACATAATGTTATTTGAGATAAATTCACACTTTGCTTAAATAGGTATTCCAGCATCCTCGAAATTCAACCACTTATTCATATAAACTGTATTTTATCTACAAATGAGATTCGCGACTAGAAGCACAATACAAAGGTTACACACAATATATGTCTACATGTATAGTATAATTGAAACAAATTATTAAACCGGTTTGGCAGTAATCTTATCCTGTTATCCATATCGAGTAAAATATATTAATTGAACTGACTTACTTGTTTAAAATACAGAAAGAATTGAAGAGATAGATCTACGTGCCTATAGCTATTCAATAAGTTAGTTCACAATAGTTTTATACTAACCAGAATAAGACAATACACCTAAACTGTAAGAAGGAATAACTGAGCTCACCTAATTAAACTAATATGTTTATCCGTTTGGGTAAACTCGATTTCCAGAATCAACTTGTTACTTGGCCGTGTTACTATATAAGGTGCGCTATTTTGAGTTGAGTTGGATGCAAATACTCTACTAGGACAATAATAATTCAATAAATTATGGCTGCTCATACCCTGGATATAATAGGTCTAATGATTATTGTATTAATTAATAGAACCACGGACAACTGTGGCATTGTATTATTTAGTAGGACTATACGTATAGTTATAGAGATGGTTAATGCTAAATTCTTTAGAATTGAAGCTGAATTGCAGTAAATGTTATAGTTACTGAGCCTAATATTATTAGGTATATGAAGTTAATCAATCTATTGGAATCTATTAGCTCCCCCCATGAGAATTCTTACTGTCCTATTATCTCCGTTGAATATGCTTAAGATTATATAATACAAACCCTTCGGTCTCGGTCGCTTTGCGACGGTTTGGTACTACGCACCTCAAGCTAACGGCCGCTATGCGGCCTTACTCCTCACCCTTTCCACCATGGAGGGTGTTATATACATTCGTTTCTACCATTTTCAATAATTTTAAGTTGTTTACCAATAATGCAAGCTAATTACTAGGTTGATTTTGAATTTTCATTAATTTGTTTACCTATTTTGTGTAAACAGCAACAACAAATATTTATATTATAAATTTATGAGTGCGAAATTCGTGTTCAGCATACATTTACCTATAATAGCCGTTGAAAGCTAACTTCTAGGTAGATTTTGAATCTTCATTAATTTAGTTTACCTATTTTGTGTAAACAACAACAACAAATATTCATATTAGAAATCAGCATACTTGTTTACCTACTACAACATTTGGAACATAGTCTCTATCTCAATTATAAATGCGGTTTCTATTCCCATCACTTTAATGCAATCCGGACAAACACACAACAATCGAGTTTTAGGTTCAGTCCCCCCATGCCAAGGGCTGCGGAAGTAGGGGGGCTATAGCCCCCCTACTTTCCCCCTTGTATACATTATACTAATTTAAATAATACTAGTAAAGGACATTTCAGTAACTATCTACGTTAGTGAGTGTCACCAGCCAGTCGTGAAACGTAATCGAAATATTACTTGAAAATTGATTTGGTTGTGACTTCAGACTTGATATTCAATTTTGTATTATTTGTTGATGTTGTTTTCTCAATACTTTATTTATTTGGAAATGACTTAGATATTTTGAAATGACTTGAAAATTGATTCAAATTATTTTATGTTTTTTTTTTTAATTTATTTGACGATTTGTTATTTTTTGAATGATCTGAGAAACTAATTGAAATTATTGAATATTGAAATTTTGTAATATCATTTCACTCACCATGAAACTATAATATGACAAAGAAATGTCAGTCCTCGCTATGATCTTGGAATATTTATTATTTAAACAATGGTAAGAGTGTCTATTGTATATTGAGTAGGTGTAATTGCCCAAATTATTAATTATTCCTAGTAGTGAACAAAGAGTGAGAGAAATATCACTAACCCAGTACCGTAGTAATATTTAGTTCGAATACTAATTGGGATTTTGTGGCCAATCGTAAGATTTACAATACTCATAGAGTCATAGCCATAGAGTATATACCTTATTATAGGAAATTAACGCGCCATGAAATTAACGCGAATTTCTCCAAATCGCGTTAATTTCCTTCGCGATAATTTCATGGAGCGTTAATTTCTATGACCTTAATTAATTTCCTGCTATTTAGCAAAATTATACAATGGATGGACAAACTTCCGAGCTACATATTTTCAGATGTGCAACTAGGTTGAAAGGATATACCATGTCTATCAAGTAGATTGGAAGCCTATTTGGGCACAATAAATAGTATTTAATCAGGAGATTAATAATCCTGAATTTTTAGTCACCCAAATATTTCGTTCTCCTAATTTGAAGGTGGATATACGTAGTTACACAGGTTAGCCCCCTAGTTTTTATTAGCTTCCGCCGCCACTGCCCCATGCAATTCTCAAAGCCCCACCCACTATCACTTTCTGGCTATAAGCCTGAATGCAAGTGTTCTATCTAGACTTTGCATGCTCGTATTACATAATAACTTTGTAAGTATGTATACGGTACACCAGGAAGAAGGCCGGTCGAAACGTGGTTTCAATACTGCATATACTGCGTGAAAATATGAGTGTAAGTATCACCGAGTTAATATTCACTGAAAAGCCCAAGTATCAAAAATTATTACCTATGTGTATTTCTTGCTAATAGATGAATTTGCTATAGAGGTACATAATTAACATTAAATGCTGGGGATCAAAAACAATTTGCAAATAAAGAAATATTGCATTAGAGCAATTGCTATCAAGCGAACACCACCAGTGGCGCCCATAGGGGTACGCAGTATAAGCACGTGCGTATACAAATTTAACTGGGTAATTTTCTTGGTTGTTTAATACGCATTTTATTGATACTTATTATTCGTATATCTTACTTATTATATCGTGCTATTGGAATTGTAATGAACAACTTTCGGTTTAATCGTTATTCTTTTAATGTTAATCGACCTTAGAATAGTCTGTATAGTATAAATTTGATTACTTGCTAGCATCTTGTTTTACAATAAGATTTTAACATATACTATACAACTGAATTTACTTTGAAAACATCCCTTGTTGATCATATATTTAACTTAAATTAAGCACTGATGGATAGCGTATAATGTATGATACGTATTATACGCAATACGCGTATCAATCAACTTAAGTAATTTTTTCATTTGATATCTCTTTGCAGCTCTCGCACACAATTTTTCACTCACGGGTCTTGCACTAATGCACGTGCATCGAGATATCCGATCGACGTTGAGAGGGTTATACATTCGTTTGATGCATCAGGACATCGGCGAATTGCACTTCTCTCAAATAATTAAGAATTTAAGATTCAATATAATGCACAATCATACTAATATTTACAGCCCAAATTTCCATACAACATTGTGCGTTACTTTTTTTAGGGGTCTGTGGGCGCCTCTGAACACCACTCATAATACAGTAGAACCTGCATAATCCGGAATTCAGCAGAACCGACACTATTCCTTATCCAAATGAGCGCCAGACTATGCATTACAGCCAGTATAATCCGACAATTTGGCAATCCGATATTTTTCCCCTATCCCAACGGTGTCGGATTAGACAGGTTCTATTGTATGTAGGCGAAGTTAAACAAATTATAAAAGTGATTGAAGAAGTGTGCGTATTATCCAGAGTTAAGTACAGTAGATGTCGGATATAAGCACACCGGTTATAAGAACATATCGGATATAAGCACACTATGTTGGAAAAACGGTTGCCATATACCCTATAATTTATGTCGGTTATAAGCACATTAAGTGCAGTTCCCGACGATGTGCTTATAACCGGCATCCACTGTATATCAACCGTGTTCGTATACTAAGTTACTGACGATAGTTTGTTGTATGAATCTAATACTAGTAGAAAAACCGAGTAACTTATTTAGCCAATATAGAATGAAGCAATTGTGTAAAATTTAATGTATTTTTAAGAGAATCTTTAATTAAATGATTTTTCAGTGCACACAAGAATTATATGTAGATTAATATAGAATAAGAAGTTAATACTTAATAAACAAGGGAATAATAACTTGCACTATCTATAGAAGTGATTAAGTAGTTTCATGTAATTAAACAGGTTTAGACTGTAAGAAATGTGTCACAATATTCATAAAGTTGTCCCCACTCCTCCCAGTCTCCAGAACATATCGTAGGTGTGAGATTAATAACATGATAGCGACTTAGGATAGGAGTACAGTTAGAAGGTCCCATAATCCCTGTAAAAGGAAAAGAAGTGCCGTTTGAGTATTTTACTTTTGAAAGACTCGTATGACGAGTATAGGAAAACGATTTTTCCTTAAAGCGGACATAACCATATATTTGAGGAACACCAAATATGGAAACATCATAATACTGAATGAGATATTGGACATAGTCAAGTGGGAACAATGGTTCACGTTTGGGAAAATGTTTACATAATGTAACGGTCGGATCAAATGGATAACAAGGATGAATCAGATCCTCATATTTTGAAGGTAGAGGTATATCGAATGTAAAAAATTCATCTTTTGCTACAAGATAAGTATCGAATCTACTAAAATCCATCATAATCGTGTCCGATCTATAAATGAATTTTTGAAAACGGTTATCAGATGTAACAAGGAGAAAGAAACAGAGGAATAAATATGAAACCAAGACAAACTCCATTCTTCGTATAATAATCTAATCAATGCTAAAAGATAATGTGTTTAATATAAAATAATAGTAATTTAAATAAACTCAATAAACTAACGTTATTAATTAAACTATCTATATGTAAATTCCCAAAAACACTAGTCCCAAAGGATATCTTTGTTTACATATAAGTACTATATACATGGGCGTAGGGAGGGGGGGTCAGGGGGGGGGGGGCAACTTATTGTTTTGTGGGAAAGAATTATCCTGAAATTTTTGTAAAAAAATCCGGAATTGAATATTTTGGTCGGTTCTAATGGTTTCCACCAACAGTATACCTACCGAAGTCGCCCCCTAGCTCAGCCATTTTCACTCCCAGACCCCCTTTAAGTCGCACGCTACGCTCGCTGGTTGTACATTTGCCCCCCCCCTAGATTTTGGCCTGGCTACGCCCTTGACTATACATCAAATTTGCATCACAGGCTAGCCTGTTGTATCAATAAAGCTTTAAACTTTGGATATTCAGTATTTATGTTACGTAGTTAAATATTATTTAACGTTTATAGAATATAGATACTATATTGACGAGTTAATCACTTAGCTGTGCAAATACATATACGTATATGTAGGTTTAATGTAAAAAGTTAAGTTTATGAAATTACCTATAGTAACACAGAGGCATCCCTGGAATTTTATTCGGGGTAGAGCCAGGTGCCGCTCTCAACATGCAGAGTGGCGCCGAGGAATTCCAAAATTCGCAATTTCAAACTAAAAAAAAACTCATCTCAAAATTAACTTAAACAAATGACTAATTTTGAAGATCATTATCAAAATCTAAAAAATTACCAGATACCAATAACCAATCCGGAAATCAATCCTCGTTAACAGTATTAAAATAATTTTATTGAGCTGTTTGACTAAGCAAACTAACTTAGAATACATCATACATCACATACATCAGGGCAATACACGAACTTTGGTAAATTAGGATGTTATTAGTTATTGATTTTTAAATCCTGAACAACAGTTATAATTATTATTGAGCATAAATATTATGGGCTATTGAAATAACAGTACTATATTCTTGATGTTAATTTATCCCGGTAACGATTATTGCTTAATTGATGGCGCCATCCTTAAGGCGCCACTGTAGTATGTAACATGGTATATTTGTAGCCATAACATTGTTTATAAGTTACTTGAAATACTAAATAAAAGTGTTAATGTTGATAATTAATGCAATGTCTTACATCGTAATGCAATGTCTTACATCGTAATGCAATGTCTTGCATGATATAATATTTACTTATTTTGTTTAAATGGCAATATACTATGGCGATAAATCTAATCGTACCCGTTGCCCAAGATAAGTTAACCTTAACCATCCTGATATTTAATGTAGTTGCTGAAATACTAGCTGTTCTTCAGTATTTCATGTTATCAAATAGACTATTAAAAGTTAAAACCCTCCAATGTCCAGGAATGTGAAAGCCAAACCGTAAATAAATTCAATGAAAATTCAAATTGAAAGTGAAAATGGGATTTTTCTATTTATACCTTTACCCAATGTGCATCCGAAGGTTTTAAATAAATCACTAAAAACCGTAGACTCTGCTTTATTGGAAGACGTTGATCTATGCAGTTTGCACCAGGCAAATTATTGGGCGTGTCAGGCAAATCCAGGCGAATTTTTGGGCGTGCCTAGATTTAATTTGAGCTCGCTTACTTAGAAGCGCATAAATTACTGATTTTGTATTACGTCTATGGGAGCTAACTCGATTTTCCCCCGCTTCGACAAGTTTCCTCTCAAAATTTCGCATCTGGGCTCTGAAGGCAGGAAGCACTGCACACACTTGAATGAAACCCAGGGAGATTTTCTTTATCTTTAACTATACCGCGAAATTGTATATGGCAGTGCTGCCAACCTAAAATATCCCAAAAGTGGGACCTGTGGCGGGAGTTTCATCTAAAAGCGGGAGGTAGATACTCTAAAAGCGGGAGAAAAAGCGGGAGGTCAGTATTTTAGTTAAATTAGCAAGAATACCTGAATAAAAGGCAGTATAAAAACATTTCTCTACCTATCAATTAGTTTCTACCCTCTCATATTGAAATATAAGGTAGCAGTGAGCATTTTATTATTATTATAAAATATATAAATAAATAAAAATTTCCTAAATGATGTGTTGTAAAAATTCCCTAAATGATGTGTCAGAATGGAAAATTGGAAATACAAGATAATATACAGAATTATGGTATTTTAAAAGAGACAAATTTGTTTCTCGGGTTAGAGTAAATTAGTTAAGTGAAGACTACTAAAATATATTGCTTGTAATTATAAAATTAAGATTCTAATATTTACATATACAAACATCCAAAAAGCGGAAGGTTTGAGAGGGGAGGCGGGAGAGCGGGAGGAAACATCAAAAAGCGGGACCCTCCCGCCGAAAGCGGGAGGGTTGGCAGCACTGATATGGGGGGGCGATTTGTATAATACTTATTTTATTAGTTTTAGATATCTGAATCTGGATGGAAATAAAAGCATATGGGACATTTACTGAGGCTGCTAACTATGCTAAATCAGTTTTGTGACAAATAGATACATTATCACTATCCAAAATATTGGACCGGTCCTGAGACCCGAGCACAGCCCCCCACCTAGTTTCGCCTATAATTTTTGGCAAAATATACTTTCTACCCTCTCGCCTCTGGATCTATACTATATCATATGTCTCTGTTAACGGCCGTGGCCTAACTCTCCTCAGTAACAATTCATTGTGAATAAGTTGACCTATAACTAGTAATAATACTCAATTCAGTTCAATATCTTGTATATGGGAGCCAGGGGAGTAATTAAGTAATTTGTTTACCCACGTTTAATTGATATATAATTAATGGTTTAATTATTAAATTAAGGCCGATACACGATTCTAACCTCATCAGTAAACATTTGTTATTCAGAAGTTAAATAATAAACAATACATCTCAGGATTTAACTAGTCTGTTACATTCTTCTTAATTAACCAAACAAACTCCGACCATCTACATAATGTTAAAAATAATAGAACACATTTTAGCTATCAACTTTGGGAAAATAAATGTTTAATAAGTATTCATCTCGCTAAAGTGATACTACATTTGTTGTTTATATAAAAATTAAATAGATTAAGAAATTATCGAGTCAAATTATTTTTCGAATAGAAAATCCAATGTTGTACACTGAATTAGTGTTTATTTCTTCACTATAGCCAGGGTCGGTTTTAGACACACTCAACACAAGCAACTGCGTGGGGTGCCATGATTTAGGGGGCGAAAAATTACATATTCACTTAATTTAGTATTTTATGGAAAACGTGGGGCGCCAAGAACTATTTGCGTGGGGCGCCGAAAGAGCTAAAGCCGCACTGACTATAGCTAGCCCTGAGATGTGCATATTAATTGCCTATATCAATACTACGCCAGGGCCATAATAAATAGGAATTAGCCTGAGAATCAGTTGACCCACGTTCGATCCATTTATTTAATTCGTGGAGATAAAATAGCTTTCCAAATAAAAGAAATAATATTTTCTATATACTTACTGTTATGCAAACAGTATTACGATATTTTCAATATTTTCAATGAAATAATTCTTAGAATTTAAAGTAGATTCAGATTAATATATAATACGTATATATTCAGGTAATTACTAGTTTCCAGATTAATGCATTTACAAATATTTATTTGTTTAAGTTGAAATGTGGGATTTTTCGAATTTTGCCAAGTATTGTTAATGTACATTCCTTACATTTAAATTTTATCTTTATCAACTTCGGATTAATTATATATTATTTCACAGTACAATTTATGTGCTAATATATAAATCAATTAAATTCAAGGATAAGTAAAAATAACCATTAAAATATGCAACGAGTTAGCTTACACTCCCGATTTCTTCTAAGTGCTATCATTAATCGATCATATTGAATAAATGAACTATCGTTAATGTATTTTCATTGAAGATAACATCTATTAAATCTCTTTTAAGTACCACATACAAATGTATATGAGACTATTACTAGTTGTATAATTAATGATTTAAAATGCAGCCGATTGTTTACTAAGGAAATACTTGCTCTACGTAAGTACAAATCTTCTAATTCACACAGCCCTCCACAAGTTCATATTACACGAATCAATTAGTAAGATAATTTTCTATTAATGAGCAACACGAACTTAGAACCTCATATAGTCAATTAGCAGAAAGTTTCATCAATTATAATACTAGTAATTGTAAGTACATGAAGATAATTGACCTTTTCATTTTAACTAATCATTTAAATTATACAAAGTAGAAGTTATGTGATCTTATGTTAAATCCTACACTTCATACTGAACTATTTTGGGCGGGTACAAAGGAGTGGCCAAATCAATAAACAGCATTTCAATTCCTTTTACCATTTAAACTTAATGAACTGAATCTCTATTTGAATATAATAATGAAACTCAAGCCCTGTTATATTAAATTACTACTTTTAGTTGTATTAAAGTTTACTAAATAAATAAAATAACAACAGGGAGGTTTGTAGAATACACATGAGATAATCAATCAACTAGTATTCATATCGCTTAATTAGAATAGGTTTTATATTCAACTATTGATAATAATGAAACTTATTTCCAATTAATCTGTTACAAGCTATTTCCAGATTCCTGATAAAATTTAATCAATTTATTTTTATATATTTGTAAACACAACAATGAATGTATCAACATTATAATGTCAATATTCTAACACAGTATTACCGTACATACGGATATAACTCCAAATATAATACGTATTAATAACTGCGATAATGAATAAGTTATAAAGTAATTGGAGTATACAGTAGACTCTCATTAATTCGAACACAGGGGGGTCGAATTTTGTTCATATTAATCTGAGTCACTTGTTTGCATTTGTATAGGCTGAGGGGTTATTGTCTTATTCGTGTTCTGATTACGAGAATATGCTATTATAAAGTTTAATAAATATATATAACAAAAATGTATCAGCAGACTAAAATAATTAATTAGAAAACTTATCTAACAATAATTGGTATCACTGATCATCCGCGTTCTGTTATTTGCAATCGCACTTCACTATGGCCTTTGCAAAATTATCGGTAATAATGAAGTAGAAATAAATAAAGGTAACGAAAATGAACGGGAATACCGATAATCGCAAATATCTATTATAATTCCAATGAATACAAATTAATTTACAAATCAATAAATCATCTAATAAATTGATTAACTAAAAGGAAATATCTCAGATTATTACCCAGTTAACTATACAATAATACATTAAATATGCCAGTCGGGCGAGTCAATCTAATCAGTATAAATAGCAGTGTTGATGTAGATAATAAAGTAATAATATTCGCTCTAAATGGCATTGAATATGAATAACATCGCAGAAATCGACATAAAGGCCCTAAACCAGCATATAAAAGATAAAAAATTCACAGCTGATGAAGGAAAACATTTAAAACAAACACGTCGTCTGTTGAAAATGTGTAAATACAATAAAGATCAACGCGACAAGAAAAAGGCTGAAAAAGAAAATTTGGAAGCTGAGAGAGATTCGTTGCAACAAGAATACGAATTCATTTTGAAGGAAGTACAAGTTTTAAAGGAAAAAAAATTAAAATTAGAATTATTGGCTATGTTGGATCATTATCAGCAGTTTGAAGCCTATTATGCTTAGTAATTACAATTTATAATGTCGTCAAATAAATTTCGTATTCTTTAGTTGATACTCGAGTTGATCTGATAATAATCTTCCAATTAGTATGTACATAATGAGGGACGAATAATAGCGTAAATATAGTGATAAATATAACTGTGACATTATGAATATCAAACAAGTCCTTCAATATGACCGTAGAATTAATATCTCCCGGATGGTGTCAAAATATAGGCTGCAAAGTACGAACTAGTTCATTTAAATAAAAAAGATAAGCTGCAGTTGTGGAAATACATTAATAGAAAGAAATATGCTAGTAGATTTTAACAATTTGATAGTATATAAAGTGCACATAATACTATATTACAGAGGTTTAAAAATAGATATACTGTGGATCAGACTACTATCTCGATTCTCAGACGTTTTTTACACAATTGTATCCGAATTCAAATTATCATATTAATAGCTAAATAAATTCCAGCTGCACCATAAGGATTTCTCGATTCTGTATCATCAGTAACAGACAGTTCCTGCTATTATTTGACTGGTATTATTTATGTGTTAATTAAGAGTACTTTAACTCTCCGCCACTCTGTCTCGTAAGGCAAAGCGAAGCTCGCTTGCTTATTTAGTTATGTCTGCTCAGGAGTTTCGTTAGCTCGCTTGCAACGCTTGCGTTCAGCTTTATTTCTGAACACGTTCCTCCCCTAAATATTTGGCTTCCGTTTAGGAGGAGGTATAGTCAATCAAATTACAGCAAATCAAGAAGTCGAATCAAATTCGTCAATAAAAAAAGTATAATCTAGTTGAACTATAATTTATATGATTACTTATGCATTTCCTAAACTAAGAGTATTACCGCCTAATTCACTAATAGCTACATTAGAATGGAATTATAAATAGAATTCCTTTGTTCCTAGAATTGAATTGACATACCTCAAATGACGTGTTAACAGGATTAGGGTTTAATTTTTATTAGTACCTAATGCAAAATAACTGTGATAAAAAAGAAAATTGGTTCAAAGGTGTAAGACAGTTAGTTCTACGTAGAAAGTGATAAATATTGGGAGCGATTGAATGAGAACTATTTGAGTTATAAATTAATTTGTTACTTCACGGCGTCATGTAACGACAATGTTAAACAGGTGTTTCACATTGTATTAACCTGTTCTATGAAATCTAGAGTCAATCCGATCGAAATTGAAGGAATTATGCTAAAATCCCATATTATTACGTCATAATCAGAAAATTTCGCATCAAAAACCAATAGATCGTTGTCGTAGTACAAAATTACCCCTGGAAACAAATTTTCAGCTATCTGGGAATCGTAGTCTTTCCAATTAATTCGGGACAAACAACCCATATAAAGATTTGCGCTAATTTGTATTTGTTTAATAAACATTCAATGTAGTAGAAGCAATATAAACCATTGTATGTATGATGTTAGTATATAAATTCAGTCTGTCATGTCCTATCCAAATTTGGTCGGTCAATTATTGCTGAAAATTTCGGTCTGGGAATCTACAATTGTAAAATGTTTATCAGTATACCTAAAATACAATTGTAAACATGTGTAAAGCACTGTTTACAAATATAGTATACTATACTAATAGTATACTATATTTGTAAAACAATATAGTATACTCTCGTCAGTATGAACATGGTAAATATGCATACTCTTTCAGCCAATTCAAAGTCTTTGTATTTCGGTTAAAACGAATAAGATCCTCTGGTGTTGGTATTTACAAGAGTCAATCTTCGAGGGTTCCATGCAGTTAAAAGTAAATAACATTGAAGAAGAATTATTTTATACGATATCTAGTATGAATTTAATTAAGCTTTAATACATGGTTCGTGTACTAAGTGCATTTCTAACTATTACTTCTCTAAAATCTCACAATGGTTAAAACTTAAAAGTAATAAGAAATATGAAAGTCCAGTCCATTGAAGTATGGTAATATATTATAATGTAAGTGCAAGCAACACACTGTAAAATAAACTGGGATATAAGAATACCCTGTAAATTCAATCGATATTTATCCCAAGCATTAATAATACGAGCCCTTCGGTCTCGGTCGCTTCGCGACGGATCACTCCCTCACAAAAGTCGCTTCGCGACTTTTGTTCGTTCGTGTTAGGCACTACGCAATACAATTAACGGCCGCTTCGCGGCCTTTCCCTCCCCAAAAAGCAATCACATTAATAATGAGTTTTAGTAGCTCAATAAATTTCAGTTGCACGATAAGAAAGCTCGAATCAAAATAATACTAAAAGAAAAACAGGCAATAGAATAGACAAATTATTGATTGGTTAAATGAATTAATTTTCAATCAATCAAATTGGAGCCTCAAAAAATATTTCTATTATGCACAATCTATTTATACTAATTGATGAAATCTGCTAATTCATACTAACAAACCCTCGAATTTAATTGGCTAACATATTTTGTCACCTTCAAATGTGAATATTTCTCTTCAAAAACCAATAGATCGTTGTCGCAGTACAAAATTACCCCTGTATACAAATTTTCAGCTTTCTGGGACTCGTAGGCTTTCCAATTAATTCTGGACAAACACACAAACAAACAACAATTCCTCTTTTTATATACGAGCCCTTTGGTCTCGGTCGCTTCGCGACGGATCACTCTCTCACAAAAGTCGCTTCGCGACTTTTGTTCGTTCGTGTTAGACACTACGCGATACAATTACGCGATACAAAACAGCAATCACATTAATAATGAGTTTTTGTAGCTCAATAAATTTCAGTTACACGATAAGAAAGCTCGAATCAAAATAATACTAAAGGAAAAACAGGCAATAGAATAGACAAATGATTGATTGGTTAAATGAATTTATTTTCAATCAATCAAATTGGAGCCTCAGAAAATATTTCTATTATGCACAATCTATTTATACTGATTGATTAAATCTGCTAATCGATACTAACAAACCCTCGAATTTAATTGGCTAACAAATTTTGACACCTTCAAATGTGAATATTTCTCTTCAAAAACCAATAGATCGTTGTCGCAGTACAAAATTACCCCTGTATACAAATTTTCAGCTTTCTGGGACTCGTAGTCTTTCCAATCAATTCTGGACAAACACACACACACATCCACAACAATTCCGCTTTTAATATACAGATAGATGTCAAATGAGTGATTATTAATTAATTAATTATTAAGAACTCTACAATGTATAAATTATTAGTAAGACCAGAGGCCCGGGTGATGAGCTCTATGACTCAATCTGGCCTTCAGGCTCAAAAAGTTGTTGACTCCTGCATTAAAGGTAGTTGTTACAGTAGTGTTTGCGTAATAGGAAGTCGCATTTTTCGGGCGGAATTGCTTGCTAATAGGTGAACTTGCTATTAGAGGAACAGAATTGACATTAAATGCTGACTTGGGAACTGAAAATAACTTGCTAATAGAGCAATAAATATTATTGCTATTTGAGCAATTGGTATTAGGCGAATACTACTGTATATTCCTTAATTACATTTCTGTAAAATAAATTTTTGTGATATTTTTTCCACATATTTCTTCCGTTTGAAGAAAATATTTGATATACTAGGCATTTTTCTGAATGGGAAATAATAATAGAGTTTACGTAATCATTTAAAATTTAAATTGCTATTGTAATCGTTATTAACTAGGATATTAATTTGTAATTAAATACACATACTGCTACTCTCACAGCATAACAACCATTGGATATAATAACTGTTACTCTCTCTCTATAATAAATTAATCACGTGTTACTTGTCACCTATTAATTAAGCAACTAATAAAGCAGACATAAACTGATAAAAGACAATCCTTTCATATTTGTTCAAATATGCAACTCTACTCCAAACAAATAAACTAGGACAGTTTCAGATTACAATTAAATTGATTAATTAGATTAATTATTAATGGTTGACTGATAATATTGGAAAATAATTAGGATTGAATTCGGGTGGGATAAGCAGTAATTACCATAACAAGAAATTGATATTGAAGACTACTTCAACTTATGTCAAATAATGGTTGCACAATTTGTACATTATAAATAATAAAAATTTTATGCTCAATAAATAATTAGAGCAATGTACAGAAAGCGAGTACAGCATATGTGAATACGGAACTGTATTACAAAATAGACTTTCGTTAATACAAAGATAAGGAATATCGTCTTTAAGGAGTACAAAGTCTGGTTCCATTATCCTATAAAAAAGCATGCAAGCGATTCTGGGAATTAAGAATAAATACCGACCGTTCCTAGTGTTCGTATTAACAAAAGTAAACAGTACTTGTTAGCCTAAATTAGATGTTAAAAATTAATATTTGAGGATAGAATTTGGGTCAGCTACATAATTAATTAATTATATAATTTTTCCAAGAACAGAACCATTTAAGCTAATTTGGTGAAATTTCGGTTAATCGGGTGAACTTGATGTTATTCGTATCCAAACTTGGTAACTGTGGGAAAAATTTGGAATAATTGGCTCAATAACCTCTCTCCAAATTTCAGATTGATCGGTTAATTTTGTCAAAGTACATACGTACGTAAATGTATCTATATCATTCATGTAAGATAGAAAGGTATTGCTCTAACACAGCGTTTCGCAACCTTTTTTCAACCGCGGACCCCTATAACAAATATTAAACACTATGCGGACCCCCTCCCATTACGCGTAATACAAATCTCGAGATCGAGAATTTAGTGTAACTTGATGAATCCTTATTAATATTAACTAGGTGTTTGTTAGAGCAGGGGTCCGCGGACCACAGGTTGCGGACCCCTGCTCTAACAAACACCTAGTTAATATTAATAAGGATTCATCAAGTATTACTAAGTAATTCCGTCTTTAGTCAAGATAAAATATATATAAAATTTTACTATATGGGAATTAGTGTACAAACTATACAAATATTATTGTCAAACATAATTGCTGATATTCCTCTATTATGCACTCAAATTTTCCACTATCTGAATATCTCCAGTCTTACAGCTTCCCTATTTTATTATTGATGATATTAAGCCTACATTTATTAACTATTAAGCCTACCTTTATCAACTAACCATAGGCGGCTATGAACAATCATCATTCATTTATTTATTGGAGATAAATATATGCATAACTTTGACTGAGGATCGCATAAGTATAAACTTCGTTAATTGATATAATTTACTATGTATATTAAAATACAGTCAACTCCAATTAATAGGGTCACTTTGGTCCGAGAGTAGTTTGATTCGATTAAGCGGAGAACCCAATTAATCAAAATATGCGAGCATAACATTTAACTTGACCCTCCACGAATTGTGCATCTAGAACACAAACTGAAGTTACTTAAGGCCCTACCAATCTCCAAAACGAGTCTACGCCCCTGTACCCTATTTGCATGGATAATGTAATGTATTAAGTTGGTCCATTTGCGAGGAAATTATCTATATTATTAAATCTCGATTGTTGTTTGTTGTGTGTTTGTGTGTTTGTTTGTCCGGATTGTATTAAAGTGATGGGGGGATAGAAACCGCATTTATATATGAGATATAAACTAATTTCCAAATGTTATAATGGGAAAAGAAATGTTATAATAGGTAAACAAGTATGCTAAACACGAATTTCGCGTTTATAAATTTCTCATATTAACATTTGTTGTTGTTGTTTACACAAAATAGGTAAACAAATTATGTAATGAAAATCAAAATCAACCTAGAAGTTAGCTTTCAACGGATATTATAGGAAAACAACAGGGAATGAAAGTTTCACGAACGGACTGAATTGACACGATTCAGTTCATCTTAAATTGAAGCACGTTCAGTTCGTTCAAGTTCACCTCCTAACTTCAGCTCCACCAGCGTTCGTTCAGTTCGTTCACGGGCTAACCCGCGTTCGTTCAATCCGTTCAATTCGTTTAGTTCAGTTCGTTCAGTGTACAGTTAGTAAGTCGAACTATTCCGTTTATGATGGACTGTTCGATCCTCCAAGCTGTTATTGAGTTCAGGTTAAGAAGCTAGAATCTAAGCTAAGAGACATGAGTCCACTAGGGATGTCCGGGATTAGCACTTTTGCAGTCACCTATTATATTTATGGATCCATATTTATAATTTATCTTTATTCAGTATAGTTCGTTCAATTCAGTTCGTTCAGTTCGTTCAATTCGTTCAATTGCGGTTCGGAAAGCGTTGGCGTTCGTTCAGTTCGTTCACCGTGAATCCCTTAAAAGCCCTGCGTTCAGTTTGTTCAGTTCAAGTTCAATAAGTTCGTTCGTGAACCTTTCATTCCCTGGTAAACAAGTATGCTGAACACGAATTTCGCGTTTAAAATTTTCCTATATGAATATTTGTTGTTGTTGTTTACACAAATTAGGTAAACAAATTAATGAAAATTCAAAATCAACCTAGAAGTTAGCTTTAAACGGTTATTATAAGTAAACAAGTCAGAAGTGTGCTGAACACGAATTTCGCATTTATAAAATTCTAATTTGAGTATTTGTTGTTGTTGTTGTTTACACAGATAGGTAAACAAATTAATGAAAATTCAAAATCATAACGTCACTTTCTACTATTATTTCCATGGTAGAAAGTGTGAGTTATAAGGCCGCACAGCGGCCGTTAACTTGAGGTGCGTAGCACCGATCTGACCGAGACCGAAGGGCTCGTATACCATGAAAACTCGATTATCCGAACTCGTTGGGACAGAGTTGCACGCGGGCCGAAATTTCTAACCGCGGCCCGGCCCTCGGCCCGCAATATTAAGTAAACCCGGCCCGCAGCCCGCGACTGAATTATTCGGCCCGAAAAAAGCCCGCAGCTTGTATATAAATTTCAATATGTTTTTATTAATTTCAGGTGAAGAGGATAATTAGGGAATCCTTGAGTGAAACCGAGTTTGTGAAAACTGATGAATAAGGGAAAGATTAGTTTCTTACTTCTATGTATTCCCAATTGGTAACTCGTGACAATTCAAAATAATAATTCGGATTATAATGGGAGTAATTCCCGGTCGGCCCTCGCGGCCCGAAAAAATAGTTTTTCGGCCCGCGGCCCGAAGTGAAAAGTTGGCCCGTGGGCTGGGTGCGGGCTTGTGGGCCGGCACGGCCCGCGTGCAACTCTGCGTTGGGAGTCTTGGGACCTGTCGAAAAGTTCGGATAGTTTGATACAAACTACTTTATGCGACAACATTGGGGCAGCCTGGGATGTTCGGTTAAGCGAAGAATACTGATTAACAAAGTTGGAATCGAGGTTGTACAGTATACTATTAAGAATTTAAAACAAAATTGTTAACGTAGGTTTAAGGCTGGATGCTAGGATTGGTAGGTCCATCTTGGCATATTTGTGCTAATTAGCTTCTATGGAGAAAAGACAATTATTGGTAGGGACATGACCCTACCAGCCCTACCGGAGCCTACGCCTATGGGATTGATAGAGAACTGCATTCATCTACTGAGTATAATTATCTTAAGTCTAAGCGACTCTGAGACTACTTTGGCTCTATAGCCTCGGAGTTCCCATTATCTAGAGAGCCCATCGGATATTATCGAAATAACATCTTGAAGATAGTCTCAATAAATAATAATATCAGATTACCACAACTAATGAGTATTAATTATAACGCCAAGTTGAATTATTCGTTAGTGTATTAATTATAATTTGTATGCTATACATAATGTTTACTATGTTGGAACCATCAGCAATGGATTAAACAATCACCACAACACCACATTCCTCGTTTTGTATCTTTATATTAACTAGATGGCAGAGTGTTGTCTACCCTACATAATTCAATGATGGATAAGATTAGGAAGTGAAATACAAGTACATTCTTGTGGCCTACTTTAATTGTACTTGTAAATTCCATATCATTTAAGACTAGGGTCAACTCGTTTAATTGAGACTAACATCCAGAAACTATTTGTCCCAGTATACTGTTTACACTAAGTTTTCGGTTAAGAGGTACATAACTTAATTGGAACAAATTGCTGGAACTAAATTGGTAAATAACTGCATAGCCGAACGTATGTAGAAAATTACCCAAAATAAAATATTTAAGAGTAATCACTCGATTGTTGTACTATGTTGTTTGTTTGTATGGATTGCATTAAAATACAAATCGCATTAATATTTGAGATAGCAATCTTCAAAATGTTATTATATATACTATGTAAACAAGTATGCTAAATACGAATTTTGCATCTACAAATGTCTGATTTAATGTTTATTGTTGTCTTTGGTAATAGATTAGGTAAACAATATTGTGGAATATTAAATTTAATCAAGAAACTAACTTTCGAAGGTTATATTAGGTAAATATACTTAATACGAATTTGGTATTGTATCCGGCAAATAATAACATGTTTGTTGTTGCTGTTAAGTCGAAATAATCACTAATTGTAATGAATAAGCTCGCGATACATTTATTAATGATTGAAAAACACTTTGCAAGAATAAGTGTAAAATTTGAGGGCACATATACCAAGATGAGTAACACTCAATTGATACAAACTGAATGTAGTGTATTTTAGTGGTCCAAATTTGAATACACCCTCAAATCCTCATTTTCTCATATATTTACATTTAACCTCAATTTTTTCAGAAATTCACGTTGAGTAATTAAGAGTTGTCATAATTATAGAATTATACCATCATGGACATTTCGTTTGAATATTGAATATGCTTGAAACACAAGCGAGGAGTGAAAGTAAGGAGTCTATGTTACAATTTATGGACGTGCTTGGTGTATCCGCGTGCATACCAGGACTTTCCATAAACTTCAACATCTATACTGCAGAAATCATACACACGATTGGTAAATAACATTGTACTTTCCATTAGTTATAACTATGCTCTGTAGACTTTCATTTATGCAGTTAATTGAACAACAATCTACGTAGGTGTACTAATTCAATTATCTTTAATTGAATTTGCTGACATACTATTTAATTCATAATTTCGGAGTTTGAAGTTTATCTCTCCCTAAGGGTGTTTCTCAAATCAAACTAACTGGTTTTCAAAGAATTGTTATTCAACTCATGAACAAATTATAATGCATAACTGCTCGCCCTCTTTAGTTACAGAAACAATCAATTAGTGCAGTCTGGATAAAGTAATTATAGATAATAGACACTTCATCTCATTATCATCCTACATACATTACAGTAGAAAATATTTCATAGAGTGATTAGAGCAGCAAAATATCAAAATTAAAAATTAACAGGTTGTTTAAGATATTTATTAAAGGTGCAAAATAGAGGAGTCGCCAGGAGTAATTGCCTAACTAACACATTGTATACTAATGGTAATTCTATACCAAGACACTGAATCGGTTCAAAATGCACATGGACAAAAGTAAATAAATTCACTATAGTCGATCAGTCAATTACAAATGAGTTAATAGCCCCACATATAACTGTCTATACGAAACATGAGATAACAATCTTAGATCGTTGTCCGATGAGAAATCTAAATTTGCCTACACTTTTATTTGAAGGTTTTGATGAATATGAAATAACATAATTGCCCATGAGGGAAGAGAATACAGTAGACGCAGGACCGGCTTTAGGCACACGCAAAACAAGCAACCGCGTGGGACGCCATGATTTATGGGGCGAAAAAATACAATTCAATTTAGTATTTGATGGAAAACGCGGGGCGCCAAGATACTTTTTGCGTGGGGCGCCGAAAGAGCTAAAGCCGTTACTGAGTAGACGCCAGCCTTAGAGAAGAGGGAAATCTTTATATGCTACATTATTTGTAATAATTCAACTTTATACAAATACGGATAAGAAGAAATATCGGTTGGGGAATACAATTTTAATTACATTTGCTTATACGTACAAAGTTTGTAAGTTAACCAAGTTAATTTGAATTTCCGAATACAGGTAAACCTCCCAAAGCGGCACCTCCGAGTAGCGGCAACCTCCGAGAAGCGACACAAAATCATTCTCCCGATGGGTGCCGCTTTGGGAGTTTTACCTTACGAGCAACCTCCCAAAGCGGCAACCTCCGAGAAGCGGCACAAAATCATTCTCCCGATGGGTGCCGCTTTGGGAGGTTTACCTGTAATACAAAACGGTTCCCTGGTGTTCGTCTATAAACGAGAATCTAAGGTTGTTCAATGATACACAAAAATGCTGATCGAACTGATAATCCCTTCAACCAATAGATCACTAAAATAACTGCCCTAAATCTCTACTTTAAAGACATGACATGGAAAGTACATTGGTGAATGAAGTTTATTTTTAATTAAAAAAGAAAACCACAATTAATGCCCAAGCAGAGCAAATGATAGTTAAAAACAATATAAGCAAGTGAATTGTAATAAATTTAGTACTTTTCTTCTAAATCATCTAAAATTTGCATAACTTCTAGGCTTAGTTTTGCTTCCTTTAGCATTTGTACTTCCTGCATTATGTAGGAGTATTCTTGCTGGAGTTTCGCTCTCTCAGCCTCCAGCGAATGCTCCTGGCGCTTCTTCTTCTCTCGCTGAGCCTTATTGTACTGACTCATTTTCTTAAGTCTGCGAGAGTACTTCAGAGCCTTTGCTTCGTCTTCGCTCAAATTGTTTGTTTTGATGAGAAGATTCAGTTTTTTAATGTCGATCTCTGCGATTTCACTTCCCACGATATGTTCCATTTCTTTAAGATTATATTGATTTGTTTGTTGAATCCTCTCATTTCAATATCTTATTTATACTTGAATTATCTTTAGTATAATGTCAAGACTGGACTCTATATTTTCAATGTTGGTCAATTAAGCCAGTGTATAAATTATTTCTTATAACAATTGTATTGGGAACTGCTTTGTAAGATTTTCAGGTTAGGAATCTCATAGAATTAAAATTGATTGAGAAGCGAATTTGATAATTAGATACGAGGATAACTCTCCACTTAATTGTATTAGAATTGAGGTTAGATTTATTCTCATTATCTGACCATCAATTAATTAAAACAATTATTGGACAGATTAAGAAGATTTAAGCAATTATTTCGTTGTATTTTCATTTTCATTTAAAACAGTAAATTGTTATAAGTTATAACAGTTACTAGGTATACCAATTTTCTGAATTAAGCACTATTACGCGTATGATCTATAATTGATCATTATTCTCGTAAGCAATAATTAAACGCAAGATTATCAATTGTGTTAGAATACAGTTGATTCCGCTTAATAGGGTCAGTTTTGTTCCAGGGTAGTTTGACCCAATTAAGCGGAGAAATTTAATAACCGAAAATATATTGAGTCAAACTGTAATTCCGTCCTATAAATCCTGTGAAATTTTACTCCATTACGCTGAGAAATCTATTAACCGATGGCTCTATTAAGTGGAGTATACTGTAATTGTATTTCAAATATGTAATAATAATTGTCCGATCAGCAAATAACAGATAGCTGAATATTCAAACTCGAACACTACAAATCACATAGAGAGTAAAATGAATAGTCGATGTTTTTAAATTCCAATAGCAGACAGAAAATGAGGGTAACAGTATTCATTCAGTGATTAATTAGACTAGATACATTAAATATAGGAATGAATAGGATTTTACAAATCAACAAATAAATAGTATAGGATAATAGTACCAAAGCTAAATAAATGCAAAATTTCAGGCTGTTCGTTTCATTGAGTGATTATAATTTGAAGAATTCAATAAAAATACAAAAATAAACAATTAATTGAATATATTGTAGAATCTAAGTTTATGTAATACGTGTACGCGTGTTACATTAAAACTTCCAAAAGTGAACACCTTCAATAAATGAACAACTCCAAAATATGAACACTTTTTCTCGGTCCCAAAATTTCCCAAATGGTTTACACAGTATTTACCCTACAACTTCTGAACACCTCTGAAAAGTGAAATATGAACATATAATCTGGTCCAAATTGTCCAAATTGTATAGGATATGACTTCTTAAAAGATGAACAAAGGATGTTTTAGAGGCTTTTTAGCCATGTTGGAGGGGTTTGTGACTTGATCTGCTTGAAATGGACTTTCTGGAGGCTAAGTGGCAGCTATGATTTCACACTTGTGTGAATGCACAGATAATTCATGATGTGACTTCATTAGACAATATGTAATAAGTTACCATTGGAGGTAGAACCTGGACAGGATAAATAATGATAAATCATGAAGAGTGAAGACGTCTCAAAGTCAAAAGTGAACATTTTTGACTGGTCCCCAGAGTGTTCACTTTCTTAAGGTTTACTGTATATGAATGAATTATCATTTAAATAACTCAATACCTTTTTCTTCTAGTAAACAGATGCGTGAAACCCGTTCAAGTTGGTCTCCAAATTAATACACATATGATGTAAATTAACGTAAGTAATGTGGATTTTATCAACTCTCCCAAAATTTACCATATACTAATTTGAACTCCAAACTTGTATTAGAATGTTGCAATTTGGAAAAGTTCACCCTATGTCAATTTGCATCCCTTATATTATATTACGATCAAACAAAATGCGTAAAACTACAATAAATAAGCAACAAACAAACAAACAAACAAACAAACAAACAAACAAACAAACAAACAACTAAACAGACAAACAATGTTGGTGAGAATGTTGCAGTTTATGGACGTGCCTGGTGTACACGCGTGCACACCAGAAGAAAGTCCTGGTGTGCACGCGGGTATACCAGTGTGCACGGGGATACACCAGGCACGTCCATAAACTGTAACAAGAATACCAATAACACAGAAAGGTTTCAAGCTCACAACCAAATTCAATATGCATAACTTCTAACTGTAGTACAAATCTCATATAATATATTTCTTTCAATATCAATAGAATATCATATGCAATTAAAATATCAATAATAATGTTAGTAACAAGTATCTGAAAAGTCTACTTCGAACAGACGAACATAAGGAATGGTCTACATAGAACGGACTATCTCTAGAAACGCTGATAAATCTTTCAATAATTATAATTTCACGCTATACCTCCTAAAACGTGTACTAACTTAGTATGGTTTGCCGCAAAAAATATTCACAGACAATGTTTCGATGGGAATGCTCTGCATCGAATGAAAGCATATAATACTGGAAAGCGAATGGTCTACTTAAGCTGATATTGTCTTTTAGTTAACTAAAGCATGTAATTTAACTCTGTAAATAGTTCAAGGTGATAGTGAGAAGTATGTGCACTGATTTGTATTCAAACTAACTTACGTATAGTTGGCAATTTTATGAAAAAGACAATTTACGAGTGTGTTTGAATACAAAACAGCTGTATATTACTTCATCTCCAAACCCTAACAATTACAAAGTTAATTAAAACTGGCAATGATTGTGAAGTTTGAAAGTGAAGATTAGAAGAATACATTAATGTAAAGAAAAAAGATAGAGGCAAGTCCAGAAGACTAAGAAGTCTCCTATTTACTATCCAGCGTATCTATATTGTGTTGAGGTTTTGTTAAAAATATTTATTAACCTTATGGAAAAATAAAAATGAAGATTTAAATTAAACAACAAGTGAATATAAACTAATACAATATGTTCGAATCTTAATATCTTTGTGCCAAGTCATCCAAGATCTGTAGCATTTCGTATTCTAGTTTGGCTTCATTTAGCATTTGTACTTCCTGCATTATGTAGGAGTATTCTTGCTGGAGTTTCGCTCTCTCAGCCTCCAGCGAATGCTCCTGGCGCTTCTTCTTCTCTCGCTGAGTCTTATTGTACTGACTCATTTTCTTAAGTCTGCGAGAGTACTTCAGAGCCTTTGCTTCATCTTCGCTCAAATTGTTTGTTTTGATGAGAAGATTCAGTTTTTTAATGTCGATCTCTGCGATTTCACTTCTCAAGATTTGTTCCATTTCTTTAGGATTGTAATACTGTTTGTATTGACTTATTTGAATAAATATCTTTCATTTCTTCACCTATTTATACTGTAATCAGTATTATGTTACTGTAGATTGTATTCTCCATGTTTTGGTTAATTAAGCCAATTTGTAACAATTTCCACTTAATTGGATTAAAATTGTGGTTAGACTGATTTAAATTATATGACAAACTATTTATTGGGTTAAATATTTTCAAGATCCCATTTCGCAGTTCCCACAACAAAGTACAGTAGAAGTCGGATATAAGCACACCGGTTATAAGAACATATTGGATATAAGAACACTATGTTGGAAAACGGTTTCCATATACTCTATATAATTTATGTCGGTTATAACTTATAAGCACATACGTAAGTGCTGTTCTCGACGATGTGCTTATAACCGGCATCCACTGTATATTAACTGATTGAAGAAACTGGACGGTTTCCAGAATATAATTTTTGGCATATTCTCACATCTAGCCAAGTTATGACGTAATTACCACGTTATGAGCGAAAAGTATCTTAATCGCATATAATAATTTATAATTCCTGAAGCTAAACAGAATATTATGGCAGATAATGTCGGCGGAAGATTATATTCGTTATTACAAGGTTTTTGAGACACAATGAGAGACACAATAACTTCCTCAGTGTATAGTATCTAAGTCAATTTAAAAATGTATCCGAAAAAGATTAATAAAGAGTGTCAGTATAATAGTCCACACTCTCTTCATAAAGTTAGTGGATCCACTGAAAGAAAGTAAACGAAAATGAAATACAACTAAATCTTCTTAATCAATTCAATAATTGTTTTAATTAATTGATGGTCAGATAATGAGAACAAATCTAACCTCAATTCTAATACAATTAAAGTGGAGAGTTATCCTCGTATCTAACTATCAAATCGCTTATCAATCATTTTTTAATTCTATGAGATTCCTAACCTGAAAATCTTATAAAGCAGTTCCCAATACAATTGTTATAAGAAATAATTAACACATTGGTTTAATTGACCAACATTGAAAATATAGAGTCCAGTCTTGACATTAAACTTAAGATAATTCAAGTATAAATAAGATATCGAAATGAGAGGATTCAACAAACAAATAAGTACAATCCTAAAGAAATGGAACATATCGTAAGAAGCGAAATCGCAGAGATTGACATGAAAAAACTGAATCTTCTCATCAAAACAAACAATTTGAGCGAAGACGAAGCAAAGGCTCTGAAGTACTCTCGCAGACTTAAGAAAATGAGTCAATACAATAAGGCTCAGCGAGAGAAGAAGAAGCGCCAGGAGCATTCGCTGGAGGCTGAGAGAGCGAAACTCCAGCAAGAATACTCCTACATAATGCAGGAAGTACAAATGCTAAAGGAAGCAAAACTAAGCCTAGAAGTTATGCAAATATTAGATGATTTAGAAGAAAAGTACTAAATTTATTACAATAAATTTTTTATAATATATAACAAATTCTATTTGCTCTGCTTAGACAGGAATTATTGTTTATTATTTGAAAATATATTTCATTAAATAATTTATTCCATTTAATATCTCAATAAAGTAAAATTGAATACCAAGCAAATGGATATTCCTATAGGGAGGATTATACGCTTAATAAACTCATCAAATGTTTACTAAGTGACAAATATTTAATATTAACTTGTCATAGAAATGATTCTTACTTGGAAATGTCCCATTTATAGGTGCCCAATTAAACGCAGTATAATGTAACATATACTAGTCGTCTAGTATGATAAGTGTAGAAATATAACTTTGAATGGATGCAGGAATTATGCTCAAATATTATCCTCAAATACCCAGGACTGAATTGATTTGATGGATTTCTGAAGTGGCAAAAGACTTGACTGAATTTTCAAACCATTTAGTAATTATTTTCATTTAATATAGAATAAATGAGTAGTTGAAATTTTCAACGAAATGCGAGGAGAACCGTCGAAATTCGATCCACAGTGGTTTATTGACAGGAAGTTGGACAATTTTTTACCTATTCTGATCTCTTCAAAAACGTTTTTATCGTGTTCAGCATAATCGAGAAACTAGGTAACTGTTTTTACAGTTAAAAATTCCGAGTAGAATTAGAAATATGATGCAGTGTCTATAGTTTCAATGGCTAAATAAAATTGAAGAAATTTTGTGGTTAACTATTATGAATCATTTCATGCTCGTGTATCTCATTAGGTTTCGATCACAATCAGCTAATACTTTCACAGTGTTTAATTATAGTTTATATCATCCTAAAACTGTTGAATACTCTTCATATAATTATTTGTCCTTTAGTATAATTATCATTGCAAATTATGATTAGCTGGAAGTGTCCGAACTGCTAAATTCCATGTATAGGTATTGCGTAAACTTGTAGTGTCGTGTCGTGTCGTTTTACTAGAACTATTTTTATATCAAGTTTAACTAAATAGCTTGAATTTTAACCACTTTCTAGCCCCGCGCAACCGCGCGCAAAAAAATCTACTTGTCTATATACGGGGGCTTTGAAGATTTATATACTAAGATTTTAATTTTTTAATCAAAATTTCATCAATTAGTAAACTAAATGAATAATTTAGAAGCGTGGGATTACCTTTCAACAAAGGAAACTATACGGGTTGCTGTAAATGTAATAGAAAATGCAAGGGTGATCAAATGCCAAAATTGGAACAAGAAAAACTGGTCGAACCGTTGATGTTAAAAAAGCTGGTTATTTAACTGGCCTAGGCTCTCGAATTACATTATCAACTTAATTTATATCTACACAATGCATTTATTTAGAGATGCATATAAATGAATTAGCTCTAGTTTATTTGAAAATACTAATTTAGCAATTATTTGTGGAATTATGGGAATAAATTAAAACACTATGACGTCATAACTTAAAAATCTGAAGCCGTACTAATTTTCTGAGTCCATAAATGGATTCACAGGTATAGATAACCCATGGGTATATAATACATTTGATAGGTCTATCTGCTCTGGAAATACCTACTTCCTGTGAATGATCGAAATAAACCAATGTGCGATCCTACACCAGGAGAATCGTATTAACGGATGTGATGTGCATGCATTTCTATTGGCTAGGAGAATTAAACTTCACAATAACGACCGACCACTGTAATGCATTTTATTCGATATTAATTAATTTGAAAATGATTTGAAACTTTAAAATACGTATGTATTTTCAAGTGATTTGATTAGATTAGATTTGATATTTTTGGAATCTAAAATGATTTGATATAATATGAGTGAAGAATAAACGATATATTTACAGCAGTGCAAATTCTACCAGGATATATTATTGGATTTGGATGATTTTGCTAATAAGCAGTTACGTATTTTTGATGGAGAAAGTTTATCTCCATGCTGTTAGGATTAATAAATAAAGTGACGTTCATTAAGCTAAATTGAAAGAAAGCAGAGACATAAAGATTATTTGTCACACACATTGATCCACAAAATGGTATCAATGGCTAACCTAGTGGGGTCAAAAATTAAGGTTCCGTGACCAACCTCTGGCTAGTTAAGTTTTATGCCTGATTTTGATACTTTAGGATATAACTCGCGATTTAAGCTCCCATGCCGCTCTGGAAAGTTTGGGCAAACTTTTTTATAGCGACAAATTCAAAGGGCCTCCGGCAATCATTTTGAAAAATTAAGGCCCCTCTCTGAACATTTCATAAATTGAGATTAGATTATTTTTGAACAGTATGCAATAAGTAGTAGCTGCACTGAAAATTTCAACTCAATCGGGACTATACTTTTAATGTAATAACCTTTTGAAGATTCTTACGTCATTTGTCACCATGGGAGGTCCCTTCTTTAAACTATTTTTTTAAGGGATTTGAAGCATATCTCATCCTATATACATGCAATAATCTTTTAACTCGCTATGTAGTATGACTCCATGTAAATCTCGGTAATAGACCTAAATTTACCACTTTGACTCTTCTGGAGATCTCACATGGGGGTGACGAAGCAAAAAAAATTGACCCATAATCGTTTCATTCGGCCACTTTATATATATAATTATCACAATTTTGACGTCAAATGACTGGATTTTTTAATTTTTGTATAGTCAAAGTGGTAAATTTAGGTCTCCAGAGCGGCATGGGAGCTTAAATCGCGAGTTATATCCTAAAGTATCATAATCAGGCATAAAACTTAACTAGCCAGAGGTTGGTCACGGAACCTTAATTTTTGACCCCACTAAACCCAGCACATCCCGCAGTCCTACACGGAATTATTTGCATACAATTAATATCATCACCGATTAACAATATAAGGTATCAAGATATGATCCGTCTCTACTTATTACATATCTGATGTCTAAATTACATGTTTCTTGGGGTTAATATTTTTCGATTTGGCAACCCATCTCAGATATAGTAGAAACTCGTACAAGGATAAGGCGAAATATCGGTTAAGGAATACAAAGTTTAATTTCTCTAGCTTACGTATACAAATGCATTCAATTAGCTTCGATGGTGAGTCACTGGTGACTATTATATCTAAAGCAAGTTTAAATAACTAAAGAAGGAGATTCACATCTTTCCGGAGCTTTGACCCTCTTCTTACCCTACATTATACAAGTTCCCGTTTTATCGATTAATAATTCCAATCTACCTCCCTAGACTAACTTTAGACTAACTTTAGACTTTCACTCAATTCTGTTTCAATACCAATAGCAGGTAAGCTTCTTTTGAGTACGCGGAAGCATCTGTGTATCGAAGTCCGTATCCCTATTAAAATGGCTCGAATCTTAAATATAATCTGTCCGCAAATAGATTACTGTGAAGAAACCAGAAATAAACTGGTCTCCAATTACTTAACATAAACTCTACATTAGGTTAAACCTGTTTATATAGTCAATGATGAAAACACAATTATCTGTGTACAGAGTCTTAACCAACAATGAAATACAGTAGAACTTCGTTAGTACGAACACCAAGTTACCGTCAAAAATGTGTTCGTCTTATCCGGGATTCGTATTGACCGATATCATTTGCATTGGAAAGGCTTTGAAGGGGACTGAATTAGTGTTCATATTAACCAGAATTAGTATTAACCGTGTTCATAAGAACGAGTTTCAACTATATGAATTTTAGGTGTCGATAAAAACTCAAATTTCAGTGCTTGAAAGTTACACAAAATAACTTCCATATAACGTCGGTGGCAGATTGTAATGGTTATTTTTATTTCTTACTTAGTGTAGTGTATACAAATTCATTAATAAAAGTACTTAAAATATCAATAATTTGCGTCATTTTGATAGCTCAACATTAATGTTAGATATGCTCAGCTCTCTTTATAAAGATAGTGCATTCACTGAGACTTAATGAAAACGAAAATACCACCAGATAACTCCTTCACTATTGTTATTCAATGAAATGATTGCTGTAATTAATAGATGGTCAGATAATGAGAATAAATTTAACCTCAATTCTAATACAATTAAGTGGAGAGTTATCCTCGTATCTAATTACCAAATTCGCTTCAATCATTTTTAATTCTATGAGATTCCTAACCTGAAAATCTTACAAAGCAGTTCCCAATACAATTGTTATAAGAAATAATTTATACACTGGCTTAATTGACCAACATTGAAAATACAGAATTCAGTCCTGACTGAGACTTAAGATAATTCAAGTATAAATAAGATATTGAAATGAGAGGATTCAACTAACAAATCAATATAATCTTAAAGAAATGGAACAAATCGTAAGAAGTGAAATCGCAGAGATCGACATTAAAAAACTGAATCTTCTCATCAAAACAAACAATTTGAGCGAAGACGAAGCAAAGGCTCTGAAGTACTCTCGCAGACTTAAGAAAATGAGTCAGTACAATAAGACTCAGCGAGAGAAGAAGAAGCGCCAGGAGCATTCGCTGGAGGCTGAGAGAGCGAAACTCCAGCAAGAATACTCCTACATAATGCAGGAAGTACAAATGCTAAAGGAAGCCAAACTAAGCCTAGAAGTTATGCAAATATTAGATGATTTAGAAGAAAACTACTAAATTTATTACAATTTTTTTTATAATATATAACAAATTCTATTTGCTCTGCTTAGACATGAATTAATGTTTGCTATTTTATTTGAAAATAAATTTGATTCAATAGTTTATTCCATTTAATATCTCAATAAAGTAAAATTGAAACGAAGCAAATGGATATTCCTATAGGGAGGATTATACGCTTATTGCTTACTAAGTGACAAATATTTAATATTAACTTGTCATAGAAATTATTCGTACTTGGAAATGTCCAATTTATAGGTGGCCCAATTAAACGCAGTATAATGTAACATATACAGTCAACTCCGCTTAATTGGGACACCCGTTAATCGGTTTCATCGCTTAATCGGGTCAAAATTTCACAGAATTTATAGGACAGAATTACAGTTTGGCTTACAATATTTTCGGTTAATCGGTTTCTCCGCTTAATCGGATCAAAACAACCTGGTCCCGATGTGACCTGATTAAGCGGAGTTGACTGTACTAGTATGATAAGTGTAGAAATATATAAGTTAGTAACTTTTAATGGATGTAGGAATTATGCTCAAATATTATCCACAAACACCCAGGACTGATTTGATAATGGATTTCTTAGTGGCAAATGACTTGACTGAAATTCCAAACCATTTTGTAATTACACGTATTTCCATATTAAATAAAATAAATGAGTAGTCGAAATTTTCAACGAAATGTGAGGAGAACTGTCGAAATTTGTTCCTATCACCAGGAGATTCGTATTAACGGATGTGATATGCATGCATTTGTATAGGCTAGGGGATTTAAACTTGCCATATTCACAATAACGACCGACCACTGTAATGTATTTTATCCGATATGAATTAATTTGAAAATGATTTGAAACTTTAAATACGTATTTCAAGTGATTTGATTAGATTGGATTTGAAATTTTTGAAATCTAAATGATTTGATATGATTTGAGTGAAGAATAAATGATATATTTACAGCAGTGCAATACTACCAGGATATATTATTGGAACATTAAAAATTTTGGATGATTTTGCTAATAAGCAGTTACGTATTTTTGATGGAGAAAGTTTATCTCCATGCTGTTAGGATTAAATAATAAAGTGACGTTCATTAAGCTAAATTGAAAATAAGCAGAGACTTTTGTCAAGCACATTGACTTCATGTATTTACTTACCTACGCTCACACATCGAAGTATGTATATTACTAACATCCGATCAATATGATCACCGATCATAAATATAGGGATGATTATTTAAATAAAATAGTATGGGGATCACAATAATTAGGAGATCCAAACAGAATTACTTCGTCCAATAATTGTTGTTTGAGTTAAAGTTTAAATAGGAATGGGTAATATGCAATAAATTGAGATATTCATCTTAGCTTTTTAAATGTTTTCTAATAATTCTTATCAAATTATCTAATATCCATATGAGAATTGAACATAGTCAATACATCTTGGGATAACCATACATGTGATTTAATGTATAGAATATTAAACTAGTGTAGGTTGTATTTAACGTATATGCGTTGTTTCCATGTATTACAAAGAGATATCTCAATTCATAAGTCTAACTTGAGGTATTTATATTTCAACAATTATACATGTATGTACGTGAATGTCTAGAATTTTGATGTTACCATAATTTCATATAAATGGGAAAATAGGTTATTCGCCTACAGTTCAGTTCATAGGGGAGGTCTAAATCAGTGGCGGATTCTTTAAAAAATTCTGGGGGGGCAAAATTGAACATATCAGAGCTACTTTTTGATTCCATTATAGAATACTACACAGTACACATACTAAAACTACAATTTGTCCATGCTAGCTAAATAAGCTAATACGCGTTCATCCTATTAGAATTTCCAATAAATTATAATATCTTTCTTGTTTACAATTAATTTCAGTTATTCTAATGTTGAAAAACTGGGGGGGGGGGGGGCAATTGCCCCCCCCACGCCTCCCCAGGAGTCCGCCGTTGGTTTAAATTAACTATAAATTACAGTCGACTACTTAATAGAATCACCCGGGGACCAGGTTACTTTGACCCAATTAAGCGGAGAAATACGAACACTATTCCATACGAACACTATGCCAGTGCCCTTAAATGCTTTTTCAAAAGCACTGATATTGGTTAGCACGAATTACAAATAAAGCGAATGCATTTTAACGGTCCCCTGGTGTTCGTACTAACGAGGTTCTACTGTATTTTCTTTGCGCCCCAATTGCGTAGCTAGTACATACTCTCTTTAAATATTCTCCTCATTCCTTATTGACTTTAAATAATACTATGCCAATCGTCTCTCTGTATAAATGTCTCAGTTACTTTTCCAAGAAATACGATACAACTGAAATGGTACACAGCAGGGATTTTCAACAATCACACGATCTTTGTAACTCGAGTTACTTAGTCACCTGACTCGTGACAAAATTCGATGATTCATGGTGACTAGCGAGTCATCGAGTCAATCAGATGACTCGTTAAAAGCTCTGGATACATTTAATGTGTTACAAAAATAGAACAAGTTAGCATTCCCATGGCTCTACCCTATGGTTCCATCTGGAAGTACACTCAATGTGCTCAATGGAATTTATGAATTTCAGTGTAGACATATGTTCGTGCATCCGCCTACCAACGCTTATATTAAACACTTTATTGCAACGAGCCCTTCGGTCTCGGTCTCTTTACGACAGATCGGTGCAATCATGGGCGTAGCCATGGGGGGGCCTGGGTGGGCCTGGCCCCCCCAAATTATACCTGGGCCACCCCAAATTTTCTACAATAACTTTGAATAAGGATAGATTGAGCTTTCGCTCACTTTATTGTAATGACTCATAAAAATAATGGCCCCCCAAAAAATTTTCGGGCCCCCCCCCGAAAATTTTTTGGTTGGCTACGCCCATGGGTGCAATGCACCTCAAGGTAACGGTCGCTATGCGGCCTTACTCATCACCCTTTCTACTATGGAAAATGGTAGAGGATCTTATATCCTTTTCTATCATTTTCCACAACTTTTTACTTATAATACCCGTTGGAAGCTGGCTTCTGGCTTCATTTGGATTTTGAATTTTGAATAATTTGTTACCAATTTGTGTAAACAACAACAACAAATATTCATATTAGAAATTTAGAAATGCGAAATTCGTGTTCAGCATACTTGTTTAACCCATTAGAACATTTCGAAGTTTTTTAATATCTCATATATAAATGCGGTTTCTATTCCCCCATCACTTTAACAAACAAATACACAAACAAACAACAATCGAGTTATAATAATATAGATAGATGTAAAACTCAAGATATAAGCAGGGGCCGGATTAAGCTGGTTGGCCGGCCACGTTCGGACAGCTGGTGGGCTGCCCCTTGTGTTTGTATTTATGCAAAGCAAAAATGTATTTGTAAAATGCAGTGGACTAATTTATCTTAGGAATGGTCGTCCCCGCTCGTGGGCGGCCCTGTACAGTTGAACAATGGAACGTGCCTTAATCCGGGCCTGTATATAGGTAAGTATAAAAAATTTC
Source organism: Hexactinellida sp. DTS-2022 (assembly GCA_028753945.1). Lineage (NCBI taxonomy): Eukaryota > Metazoa > Porifera > Hexactinellida > Hexactinellida sp. DTS-2022. Next base: position 16,224,645 of record JAPNXP010000001.1, read on the forward strand.
ATTAGATTTTCAAATCCTAAGTATACCGTATTCTCATTAAATTTGAGAATGCTTAAAACATAAAGTTACTTTCATAATTAATAATTCATATAGTATTCGGATAACCACCATTATAGCCTAGCAATTTAGATCAAATCATATATACGTGAAAGGGAACTAGAAGAAAATGCATGAGTCGGAAACTGGTATATACGTCGGTAGCAATTACAATGATTTGATTAGTAAATTGCGATAAGGTTTATTCAGGGAAGAGAACTTGAATTCGGTTATTATGTAGTGATAAAGCCGTTAGGTTGAGGATACCACATTGTTTTTCTAAAAATATGTAATTGCATGTTATTGTGATAAAGAGTTACACTTCCTAAATTTGTGAAGTTTTCATAATTATTGATTTAGAATACTATTCATAAATTACCATTAAATTAATTAGTTATTGTCGTGTAATGACCAGCTTTAATTTCCATATTTTTGAAACAAGTAGTAGAGTATAGACAGGTTGACGGTAAATTTCAGGGCGGTGCACTTTATTACATAACAATCTATTTGAATGTACCATTCCTGTCGCAACGGACTTTTAATTAGTATTCGTCCAGCAGGCAATATTTCCATTATTCTCAGCTAAGTACTATGTACCACCCTTCACTATGCACATGTATACATTCAACAATTTAACTTAGAAAGCAAGCTTAAACTTTTCACAATCGACATTCGAAAATCGAAATACTCCGATTGGATTGGATTGGATTGACATCCCTGAGCTTATTCTTATGAATCCCGATTACGAAAAGGAATTAACATAAATAGGCAAAAGTAATTATTTACTCTTGTTTACAGATAATTAGTTCTGCAATGAATCAGTGAATAATTCCAACAATTAAATTGCACACTTAATATTGAACAGTTTGAGGAAATAGATTAGATTGTAACGCATAAATGGCTAGTCGATAGGAACATACAGATTGGTATGACTTTTACTTTTTAATTGAACAATTATTTATTTTAGAGAGATGAAGAGGAGCTGAAAATATATTCAATAAATTATAATACAGTGGAAGCCGCTTAATTGGGACGCCTCGGGAGTAGGAATTTAGTCCCGTTTATCCGGTTCTCCCGATTAACCGATATTCTTTATACTATTTGATACGAATTGGTTTCCAAAGCCTCGTCCCGAATAACCGAATTTCCCGATTAACCGTCTCCCGATTAAGCGGCTTCCACTGTAATATACTAATAAGCCCTTATTAGTGCGATATGATGATGTTACATTGTCTTTGTATGTGTATGTGTCCATAACTTGTTGAATGTTTTCGAATCTGCCATAATAGGTATATAACTCACTCCTTTATAACTATCATTGACAATTTGACAATATATTTGTCCACTAAGGCAAATAACTAATAACCTAAACTTAATATTAGGTATACGAACTTTACTAATTCCATAGGCAATATGATAGGAGATAAGATTAAATTTAGTGGGCGATTAAATAACACGCATGCAACAACCTGACTTATCTATCTCATATAAACATGTGTAACTTAAATTCTAATCTTTTGACACTCATTAAATAATTACTATTAGTACCAAAATGTAGCCGGTACAATGTTCACTTCACACTAGCGTAGGCTTAAATCGAATGATCGTTGAAAAGTAACATACTTTCACAACCGCTTGAGAGCTACAAAGCACAGCTCAGCCAATTTTCAATGTAAACACATGAATATCAGAACTCCTATACACTCCATCTAAAGTATCAAACTCAATTTCGATCACGCTGAATCTCTTTTTAAGGAAATTAAAAAACCTTTCTTCTAACTTCTTCTTCTTCCCAGTATTCCTCTCTTCGTAGCATAACAACACCTGCGTATGTTCATCAGTTAATTCAGTTAATGTCTCACAGAGTGGTTCCAGAGCTTCTGTGTAATACACAAGGTCTGACATCAGTATTACGTCAGGTATACCAAGTTTTGTCTCAACCCACCACTTCAAGATCATGCCCTCAGCTCGCCCCTCAATCACTGTTCTATTACGCTCAATATTCTCAGTGAGAAGTGGGACAACTTCTTTAAAATCTGTGAGAGTCACATTTGCTCCGAGACAGGCCGCAACTAAGCCGACAAGCCCTGTCCCCGAGCCCAGTTCCAACACGCTCTTCCCCACCCAGAAGTCAGATGGAAAATATTTGTTCTCCAGGAACCTAGCTAGCACGATAGCTGCGTCCCACACAACACACCCTACGTCTCCCACATATAACTGCATTATAACTAACTCCTTCTCTTTATATATCATTTCATAACTTCTATCGAATGTCAATTTATTAATATTTTTTGCCATTGAGTGGTGTTACGAGCTTATTCTAAGTGTAGTGTACTATTAAAATTTTGAAAACTAAAATAATCATTATATCATTGGTAGGACCCATTTTCAGATTGTTAAGTAATATTGGCTATGTGCTATATGGCCCGGATTAAGGCTTTAGTAGGCCCTAGGGACCATTAGCATTATTAAGCACTACAAATGGCATAATTTATTTCAAATTGACTTTTCACATTAACTTACGGGGCACCATCAACAACACATCATTTTATCTAATTAACTAAAGTAATAATTATTTATTTATTAGCCTTTATATTTAGGAATTTTTCTTATGATTTATATTCTTAGTCTTTAGGCTACAAATTTACACTAATTCAAGTTTTTATATTTAGTAGATCCTAGGCACTGTGCTTACTGTGCCTGTCGGATAATACGGCCCTGTGTGCTATGACTGGCGTGACTTAGGGACAATTTACATTATGATTTGATAGAAAATATTATCTCAAAACTTATTGATAGGGCCATTTCCACACTAACCATACCGAAGCCTACTCATATTAATGGGACTATGCCATAAACCATTGCACCCACAGGACAGCGGATAAGATATGTACTGTGAAAAGTATTGTACTATAACAGACTATACAGATAGTATTGCTTGTATAGTGAAATAAGAGTCTAGGATAAAATATAGTATTGCTCGTTCAGTTAATAACTTTGTGATATCAAATTTCGTTTGTTTATTTCGGACCTGGTTCATAATAATATTATATAAAAACATTCTAAAATTTATCATTATGTAATCCCTTGGAAAGGTCAAATTGGGCCGTATGTTCATAAGAAATAGTAATAATTTATTTAGTTTGTTAATTAATGTTATTAAATTAATATGCCTACGTTATTTATTTATTAGATACTTGACAATCGGATTAACAATTATCGGTTGAATAACATTAAGAGAAAATATCTTAACTCTGTGAACTAAATAAATTTGTCAATGCAATCATACCAATGAATATGATATTTATCTATGTAATTGTGCTACTAACTTGTCTAACTAATAAAAACATATACCGAAATAGCAATTTTTGATAAATATATTGCTAAATGTAATTATTTACTACTGTAGTTCAATACAGTGGACATTAGTTATTAAAACCATATTCTGGGAAACGCTTGAATTTAATAGTAATTTAAAAGAGTATTGGTTATAAGAAAATATTTCTCTACTTCAATGAATAAATTATATTATATTATAATATAATATATAACTATAATATTAAATCTCGATTGTTGTGTGTGTGTTTGTCTGTTTGTTTGTGTGTTTGTCCGGATTGTATTAAAGTGATGGGGGAATATAAATCGCATGTATAATTGAGATAGAGACTAATTTCCAAATGTTAAAATAGGTAAACAAATTTTATAATAGGTAAACAAGTATGTTGATTTCGAATTTCGCATTCACAAATTTCTAATATGAATATTTGCTGTTGTTGTTTACAAAAATAGGTAAACAAATTAACAAAAATTCAAAACCAACCTATAAGTTTGCTTTCAACAGGTATTATATAGGTAAACAAGTATGCTAAACTCGAATTTCGAATGTATAAATTGCTGACATGAATATTTGTTGCTGTGTTATTGTATTCAGGAGGGTAATTTTGACACAAAGTTCTTTGTTAATACTTAAAATGTGGTGATTGGAAATAAATTAGGAATATCTTACTCTAACAAAATTCAGATAATTATAATCTTCAATAAAATGATTACGCAATTGCTATGCTAATATTTACAGATCGGTTATTTGGTCAATACAAATTTTAACTGTTAAGTAGCAATTGATTTTAGCAGATAGTAGTGGTTAACCAAATCCATCCAGCCTTAAGCAAATATAGGACATGTATGTCTTATATTGACCCATTTATCCTGGACTTGGAGAGTCTAGTATTGTTGTTCAAGATACATCTAAAAAGCCTCTGAAAAGTACAGTAGCTTTCTAAGTCAAACAATAACAATAATACTAATATCAATGCATTAATTATAGTACAACTGGTAAAACCGGTTACAACTTACCTCCTCGGGAATGGAAAATAACTACGTGATATAGCATATAGGTGTACGTATGTACTAACCCAGGCACGATATAATCGAATTATACTGTAGCTCTGTGCCTCTAGCATAGTATACTGTATTATATGACCAATAATTTAAAGGGAATCCTTATATAGAGCTGAGCTTTGTAGAGTTCAGATTTTATCCCATACTAAAAGCCCAGGCTTACTTTCTAAAGGTCAATTTCGAACTCTGGAAAAAAACTGACCTTTCTCAGTGCATGAATACACATAGTGAAAAACTGAACTCTACAAAGCTCAGCTCTATATAAGTAATTTCTAATTTAAATAAACTATTAAATTAGTAAACAACAACAAATAAAAAACTTATTTGAAATTACCCAGTTAAACTTTGCAAAAAGTATGGGTAAAGTACAGTTACATTTATAAATTCCTAGGAAAGAATGACCACTAAAATATAGGATTTCTCAAGAGAGTATATCTTGGTTAATCGATAGAAGAAAACTACTGGGGTGAGAAATAACTAGTACAGTGCAACCTCTATAAATGGCTAAGTTGTTTAATACGCGTATTGCCCACCAGTACGTATTATACGTTAAATATATGATCAACTAGGGATGTTTTCGAAGTAAATTCAATAGAATATTTCTAATTATTGTTGTAAATACAACATCTAGCAAATAATCATATTTGTCTATACAAACTATACTACGAGTCGATTAACAATAAAAGAATAACGATTAAACCAAAAGTTAATCAAAGCAAATTCCATGAGCTCGATATTATAAGTAAGGTTCACGTATAATACGTATTACATTATACGTATTATACGTAATACGTAACCAATAAAGGACATATTAAACACTTAGATAAATGGTGTCTCTATAAATGGAAACCTCTATAAGCGGGGAAATTTGATCTATATTCGTACATTTCCATACAAATGAACCTCTATTAGTGGGGAAGGGGGAATGGGGGACCTTAAATTTGAAGGAGTTATTATCCCCATACAAAATAACCTCTATAAACGGGGGGAATGGGCAAATCCTAACATAATACATATAAAAATATACTGCATTATTAATAAATCCAGGCAGAAGTTCTATATAACAAATAAATCGATGGCTTTACTCTAATGTTGTAGAAGAAATGATCGACGGTAGATTGCTTAAGTATCAGTATTTAACAAAAAATTGTCAGAATATACAAATACTAACTAGAAAGTACATTGGATGTTTTACTGTATATGCACGGTTATATTGTATAATTTGACCATATATAGTGTTTATCCGATTGAAAATGATAACTGGGGAATGGGGGGCAATTCAAATATTCTCTTTCCCATGCTCCCCCACTTATAGAGGTTGCATTATATATATATAGCTAAAGAGGTTTTTATCACAAAGACTATCATTATTCTATGAGCAATTAATTAATAATAAGTGCTCTGCCTACATAAACTAAAATCGAATTAGATTTTGGTCAAACTAACCAATTTAATAATAGGCAGAAACTCATAGTTAAATTTCCATAATTGTTTAAACACTGACAGCTTCATGTTAAAAAGATAAAACTTGTTATTGGCTTAGATAGACTCTTATCTAAACTGTGATTTCCTAAAATACATCCTACACAGACATAACATAAAATTATTACAGAGGCTCAAGTTCCAAACACCTCTTCACATAAATTATCAGCAAACTAATGAGCAAACCTTCTGTTAAGTGAATCATTAGCAAAGATAATTCTTTACATAACGCTCTGTAATATTACATGAAATAGCAAATAAATTGAAATATGGACTGAAATCCATACTATACTCTATCAATAAAATTTGAATTGGTTAAAAGTTTGTTGACTCATTAAATCTGTAGTATCCTGGAGAGAGGCTACGTATACAGATAAACGATCTGAAACCTAATATACATGTATTACCGAGCGGATTGAAGTATGGACCATACTAGTAGTATAACTGTTCATTTGTGAATAGGCCAAATTTGGAACATAATCCAATTTATGTTATGTTATAATTCAGAGACGGCGGAAGCAATTATAAAGTGATCAGGCCATGGCTTGACCGACCTAACAAGTGAGGTAACAGTGGTCAGGCTATTGGACTGGCCATTTGATAAAAGTGGTCAGGCCATGGCCTGACCGGCCTGACAGTTTCCGCAGCCCCTGTTATTCTTTGGCCAATCCAATCTGGTACTTTCTCAAATGAAGAACAAGCAAAAGAATATCTAAGATGGTACAAATGACGAATTTCCATGAAGCTGAAGTTTCATGTTTTAATTAATTTAAAACAAGTTTAAATGAGTATCAGTTCTTAACAAATCTATTCCCTATTCCTATCGTTAGTATTATAAAATTCGATTTTGAAAAAGTCTGAATTTGTGCGTCAAAAGTGATTTTATATTATGTGGGCTTTCACTTTGGCGCTCTTTAGGAAATTTAATGCCTCTAGGAGAATCCTTCTAACCTAGTGTTGTATTAATATCGAGTTTATCCATTCGGCAGCAGGCATCTCTCAGACATTATTAGAGGTCTCATTCCTCTGTCAGCTTGGTGACAAGAGAATGAATTTGTGTATTCCTAGTTCAAAAGAAATGAACTGGGGAAGGCACGTCTTAGCATAAGTATTTCTGCTTTGAGTTGCTTGATGGATCTCATTTTCAACTATCAGCTCTTGATATTATACTTGGTCCTCTATATTACGTCAATGCTATCTCTGAGTAGATTTAGAACAATTATTTAATGTAGTAACTTAGTTATTTACTACATTTGCTTGTATCATCTAATATAATTTGCATTGAGTCTCTCTTTGATATCGCCTGATTCTAAGTCGATTTATATTTTTTGACGGTCAATCTTTAGCTTAACTCCACTCTGCTACATGGTTTGATTGAACAGTTCGTTCAGACGGTTGAATACACAGTAACATTAGTTGGCATATTTTTCAAGCCATTTCTACAATTCATGTATATTCATCGTCTTCAATTATTTTGTTTATCAGTTGGGGATACTTATATTAAACCGAAGTTCCTGGAAACTGAAGACATTTATTTATGTAGAACATTATTTCTCAGCTTGTTGGTATTTGAGAAATTTTATTACTGTTATGGGGGTAATACTTATATAGCTTAAGCTTATTCATTTGTAAATCAAAACAGCAGTAACCGTAACCGTGGCGAGTAATCGAATCGTAACCTAGGGGCGTAGCCAGGGTAGCATCACTTGGCGAACAGTTTGGTCCTCTTGGCGTGGAAAATTGTTTGAAAGCAAAAACTACTCCATGCTCCATATAGCGAAAGACAAACAGATAAGGACCATTGATATAATATGTAATTACTGTTTCAAAGTAAATAAACAATATAATACCTACAAGTATTAGATATTGCCTGGAGCTTGGATTAAGGGCCAAGGTTACAATTGGTGGTAAGTATAGGGATCATTCACAATTAAATTTGGTCCATGTTAAGTTATAGAATATTAAATTGCAATAATTATTGGAGATATAAATCTAATTGATACTAACTCACACATAACGAATTTGAAAAGCATCGGATAAAAATTGTAGAAACGTTCTTTATACCAACTCATCTATTAATGGAGGTGCTAGGTGGCGGCACTTCAGTTCTCATGCTGCTACGCTGGTTTCCTCAGAACGGTTAACCAACCCCACCCTTGAAATTATGGGATACGAGCTCAGAAAATTTTGCTTGGATCAAAGCCTGTGTTTAATTAATACTACAATATTAGTTCACAGGCTTTATGCTGATAACTTATCAATTAATATACGTATGCTGTTATTGTATTATTATCCTAGCTATCTAATAATTACAGTCAAAATTGGGTGGCGATTCAATTAGATTATTCCTAGAGAAAAATAAATCCATAGAAAATGAATACTGGTCATTTTTGAGTTTGATTATTAATTGAAAACGTATGAACTTATTCATGGGTCCAGACAAATACTCAATTGTTACTAGTAATTATCAGATAATTTATCCTTAATATTATCAGCATACTACCGTTATTAGGCGGGTACTACATTCTAACATGATATAGCCGTAAACAATACATTAATAGTCACAGTAATATTCTTAATTTAATTATCAGTTAATATCAGTAAATTAATAGTAGAACCTCGTTAAATAATACGTACAACAAGGGTCTGTAAAATTAGTACTTCTTAACCGGAAATTCGTATAAACCGGTGTGATTTGCATTGAAAAAGCTTATGGAGGGACTGAAATAGTATTCGAATTAACGAGGTTCTACTGTATGTAAATTTTCATATTTTGGAGCTGCTAATCCCTGTTAATTAAATGTAACTTAAAACAGATGGATATTCGACAGTTAGGACATGTTATATAAAAATTGTACATAGTAGAGAAATAATATTTACAAATGAGGAAGAATAAATACAAATACAATCCGAATATTCATAAAAGTCTCTAAAATTCTCAAAAACAAAAATATATACCCGAAATAAACACATATAACTACAAATCCTACTTCATAATCAATAGTAGGCTATTAGTCAGCTGTAGTTAGTCAATAGGCTTAGAATAGTTCTCAGGGAACAGTCCTCTAACTCCCTCCATGTACCCCTCGAACCAGCCATCCGGGTTCTTCTTCAGAACGTAGATAACCTTACCCTTTCCGAAGTTAAGTTCGTCCTCTTTCTGTGCTTTATACGGATATATGGTCTCTACCTTAGCGATGTAACTGGGCGGGGCGGCGTCAGTCTCTGTCTGTTCAGCCGGTGAGGAGCTGCCGCTGCCGTGGGAGGGGCGGAGCTTGCGCTGTAGGATCTGCGAAGGGTCGAAAGCGGGGGACTTCGGCGGCTGCGCTTTTGGAGGAGCAGACTTCTTAGCGGCCGTCTCGCCCGATCCGACAGGCTTCTTGTTCCATCCGTCGGGTATGTCGGCTGGGGGGTCTGGGAAGGAAGCGCTGCTGTCGACTGGAGCTGGGGCGGGAGGGGGAGGGAAGTTGACTGGGACCGACTGCACTGCCTGCTCGGGGGTGGAGGCGGGGGGCGGGGAGTCCGACTGAGTGGGGATGTCGATGGTAGCGCCGGCCCTGAGAGCCGCCTTCTTCTTGAGGGACTTCTGCATGTTGATTATGTCGGAGGGATCGAACCCCTTGGGGGCGGGTTTGGGCGGGACCTTCTTGGTAGGACTAGCCGGTACATCCGAGACACTCCCGATCTTGCCTGCCCGCGTGACTCCGTCCTTTGGGATGTTGGGCGGAGGCGGGGGGACGCGGGGGTCTGCCTCGAAGGGCCCGGGCAGGTCCGGGGGCGGGGCCGGCACGTTAGGGTCGTCTACGAAGGGCCGGGGGGAGGGCGGGGCCTCCGGAGCTGAGAGCTTAGCGAGTGCGGCGCCAGGAGGAGGAGCGGGCCTGGTGGGACGCACGGTGCCGGAGGGGGGCGCGGGGCGGGAGGGGACAGAGGAGGCGGGGGGAGGAGGGGGACTGGAGATAGGGGGTCCCGGAGCAGCCGGCACCGAGGCCGCAGGGGGGGCACCTGGGGCAGAGCGAGAGGGTCGCTTCTGAGCCTCAGAAACGAGGGGAGCCGGCCTGGAAGGGGCGGGGTTGGCGGGCCGAGGGGGCTTAGGGGTTTCTATGGGCTCCGGTGGAGGGAGCATAGGGGTTTCTATGGGCTCCGGTGGAGGGGGCATAGGGGTTTCTATGGGTTCGGGTGGAGGGGGCATAGAGATCTCGATGGGGGGAGAGGGAGGGGGAAAGTCAATGGGCAGGGAGGAGAGATCCTCAGGGGTGTAGATGTCCTTGTCTAGGTCATCCAGTGTGAAGTCCGGCTCTGGCTCCTCGGGGGGAGGGGAGAGCTGGCGGGGCGTGTCCGAGAGGGGGCTAAGGGGGGGCTCTGTGAGGGGCGAGGGGGTGGACATAGTGAGTTCCGGGTCCTGGTACATGTCGGAGAGGGTGGGGGCGAGCAGCTGCTTCTCACTGGTCTCGGAGGCGCGCCGGTCTCCGGGTATATGAACCAGAGAGTCGTATAGCGAGTCCGTAGTGTGCCCCTGCGTAAACAGCTCGCTGGTAGCTGTGAAGTCCCTCTCCGTATCTTGGCTGGGGTCGGTGCGGGGGATCGCGTGCGCTATTGGGATGGAGTGCGCCACTGGCTTCTTCAGGTAGCGGTTCGCGTCGAACGAGGTTCCGTATATGTCTGAGTCTATAATGCTAGCCTGTGTGGTAAGCTGAGAGCGGCGGTCCTGTCCGTAGGACGTGGTGCGGGGCTGCGACCGCTTGGCCGGGCTGTCCGCCGCGGGGACTGAGTCCCGGGTGGGGGACCCGTGGCCGATGTGGTCCCATACCGTGAAGTTGATTGGGTGCCGCTCGTACTTAGTGGGCGTCTCCTTCTGGGCTGGCGGATTGACACGACGCATCAAATGCACCGGCTTCTCACTGGTGAACTTCCCGATGAGGTGACGGGAACGCTTCTCCTCATAGAAGCTGAACTGCTGGTCTATGTCTGAGATCTGGTGCTCCATCTCTCCCCACTGGTCGCACTGCAGCTTCAGGAGGTCCACCAACTGACCCGCCAGGGTGTTGATCTGGTAGGCGACACTGGCCAGCGACTGGGCCGCGTATACCTGTGTGGTCTGCAGGGCGGGCTCCTGGTGTCTGGTTATCTCCTTCTGGCAGTGCTCAGCCAGGGCGCGGAGGTCCTGGTGGGACTTAGAGAGACTGCATCGGCCCTCTGGGATGTCGGTAGTTATGTATTGTTTCACTCGCGAGTCTACTGACATGTTGGTAGCTAAGGAATCTTTAACCCTGGGTTAGTAATAGCTTTCAAATTAATTAATTAATTAATTCTACTTCATGCCTTTGTCACGGACATTTTGGTCCCCTTGGAAAATTGGTCCCTCTGAGGCTGTGTTTATTTAGCTACCATATTTACTAGAATAGTAGCCTAGGCGATTTTTCGCCAATTGGGACCAAAATTATATGAAAAAGCCTGTCACTGGAAAATGGGTCCCGAAAAATTGATCAGGTGTAAGCGCGCTTTGGGGACTCCAGCGTTTTAGGCCCCCCCGTCCCTAAATCGCTAGCGTTTTGGGCCCCCTGAACTTTAAAACACTAGCGATATGGGGACGGGATCCCTAAACACAGGGGTCCCCAAAGCGCGCTTACATCGGGACCAAAATTCCATGGAATTTTTGATCAACTAGCTGCACTTATAGGCAGTCTAGCATTCTGCAAGACAGCCATCTACCCAGCACCGATATATTACCGCTCCCCTACAATTCGATTTGATACGATGTCTACGAGCGTCGAACGACTGCAATCAGACTGTAGTATTGAGCCAAAACTCCCTGTCAGACCTCGACTGGTGGGTATCCAGCGCGAAAACTGGAACTCCACGCCTAACCACAAGATGGAGATCACCAACCTCATGCAGACAGACGCCTCCCTCTCAGGCTGGGGAGTTGTGTTCGAGAACCTTCAGGCTGCGGGCCTATGGTCCTATCAGGAGAAAAATCTCCACATAAACTCACTATAACTCAAAGCAATTATGTTCGGAGTGAAAATGTTTGCCAAACCGAATTCTCACCTACTGATACAAATGGACAACAGGGCTACAATACGCTTTGTGAACAAGCTGAGCGGTACCCACTCAGAGGACTTGCCTCACTGTCCATACAACCCCACAGAACAATGCTTGGGGCAGAAAATTCTGCTCACAGCAGAGCACCTAGCGGGCAAAGAAAACGTCCTAGCAGACAAATTGCCCAGACAACCGAACCAGGACTGGAGCGACTGGAGCCTATGCCCCTCAATACGTCTAGTGCCCTCCTAATAGCTGTGTAAAACCCTACAAACCCGTTACAACTTCTACTATTGGTCGATGGGTAAAAAACACCCTCAACCTAGCAGGCACCGACACTACTGTGTTTAAGGCTCACTCCACGAGATCAGCCTCAACATCAAAAGCTGCCTTAGCAGGTCTGCCAACAGACACAATCCTAACGTAGCGGACTGGTCACATGCCAACACCTTCAAACGGTTCTACCAAAGAATTCCGGAAAAAGAGGAACCGATGAAATGGACTTAACCTGAGCCTCACCTCAGCTGTCCTTAGCTTAGATACATAGTAACAAGTCTCATTAGCGGGGGCTGTCAACGTAGCACCATGTTTGGTAATGAAAGACGCCCATAATTTAGACGTTAAGTTTCTTTACGTTACATTAGTTAGTTACATACAGTCAAACTCCCGTTATAACCAAGTCGATATAACGAAGTACCTGCTTATAACGAAGTCATTCAATGGTCCGGAAATCTTTCTATCTTATTACATTATTAAAACTTCGGTTACAACGAAATGGATATAACGAAACTCCGCTTATAACGAAGTGATTTAAATCCCATATAGCCTCTAAGCTATTGATTCTACTCCGGTTATAACGAACTCCGGTTATAACGAATTCTGCTTATAACGAACTCCGGTTATAACGAATTCCGTTTATAATAAACTCCGGTTACAACGAATTGAACTTGTAATGAACTCTTTTTAGATCGAACTCCGCTTATAACGAACTCCGGTTATAACAAACTCCGCTTATAACGAAATGAAACTACGGTCCCGAGCACTTCGTTATAACGGGAGTTGACTGTACATTGACTTGTATCTCATAGAATGTCTAATATACTCCTAGTACCCTGATAATCTGTGGGTAACAACCGTTAAACGAGCTATTCAAGCTATGTTATTGTCTGATGGAGTCCTGAAGTCGAATTGAAATTCTACAAATGGCGTAACCAGACAATAACATCTAGCGTTCCCTCCCGCCACACCCAAGTAATTCATTTAGGGGCGCTAAAAGATGAGTAGAGACATGCATTAGGGTCTATAAAGGCTACTAGGCTACTTGTGTGGGCTAGACTGAAAAAGTAGCACTTGTACTTGTTTACGACTACACCCTTGTAAACAATGGATGTATTAAAAATTGCGGTAATGGAGACCTATTCAAGCTACATATGTTATTGTCTGGTTACGCCACTTGGAGAATTACAAATCGACTTCGCACCTACGGGGCTCGTAGAATTATAAATTAGTTGCATATATTAAAAAAGACTAGGCGCTAGCGCCTAAGGTACAAGGCGCCCGCGCCTAAGCTACTAGGCGCTAGCGCCTAGTACGAATAGGAAAGTATGATACCGCAAACAACAATGTATTTATTGCGATTTACAACGAAGATTATAGGCTCTCTTGCTTTCAATAGTAAGCGAAATTTTTGCGATTACTTATTTTGGTAATATTTCAAATTCTTTAGATATTTGTAATAAATACTAGTAATAATATATATCTGATAGCACATGATGCGACGTATGACAAAAATTAACTGTCGAGACATGTTAATTCAGGTTTGCGATCAATTCCACAGAATCACAGGAGAAAGTGTTGGTTTAACATACATCTGGGATGGCAGCCTTAATATTTTAGGTCCAGAGCAATTTCGAGGAACTATTGAAACAAATAAAGATGCAGTTTGGCGTGGTTTAACTTTTCAACACAGCCTAGAACTTCGGGACGCTAAACCGCTTCAAGATGAGGATATGTTAAATATACTACGGACTAACATTCTATCATGTAACCAGGGAAAACTCCGAAAAATTATTTCATGGGCTACCAAAAGAACAGCAGGTTAGTAAGAATAATTACGAACACTCTTTCAAAAGTTATATCATTGTTTATACTTTTATACATGTAGGACGTTGTAAAAATATTTGGGGGACAGAAAAATACAGGCCCTCTTGGTGGCCAAATGATATTCCATTTGTGTGCATATCGAAGAATACAGGAAAGTTTGGAATTACAAAAAGCATTCTTATAAGAATAGTCGAAGCATACAAGCAATATTTAGGTATTCATACTTCAATAAATGAAATTGTTACAAGTACACCCAAAAAAAGAAAGTCTAGCAAATTATTTGCTAGACCTGTTAGTAAAAGTATAAAAATCGATGACAGCATGTCAGCGTCCAATAATTCTTTTTTTGTTGGTATAATGGATTCCCCTGAACGTCTGCAAATTAATACATCCAATTTTCTTTACTCCACTTCACCCCTCATTTCTCACAATGATTTACACGAGTCCACCACTTCAAACCAAGTATTGGCTCTATCCATTAAAACTAGATGTTTAGAGGAATTAGCTAAACCCATGGAAATGCTTACAGATAACATAATTTTCGCTTATTGCGTAAGTTCTATTATCATAAATATATATCTTGATCAATTGTTCCAGGAATAGTTGTTTTTAACCATGATATATTTATCTAAATAGAAACTCCTTAAGAAAAAATACCCAGCTGTTAATGGACTACAAGATACCATATTATGTCAGGTAATTTCAATTATAATACATACTTACGTAATACATAGAGTTCCCTCTAAGGAATTTTTTTCAGTAACCCCCCGAAAAAAGTTGTGTGTTTATCAAGGTCCCGAAAATTAGAGGGTATCAAGGCCACTAATTTGATAGATATACTTTTATAGTATAAAATTCGATTATCTGTTTGTTTGTTTGTACGGATTGTATGAAAGTGATCAGGGAATAGAAACCGCATTTATAATTGAGATAGAAACTAACATCCAATTCTTAAATTCGGAAAAGCAAGTATGCTGATTCCGAATTGGCATTTACAAATTTAAAATATGAATGGTTCTGTCTAAGTGAAATTTAGTTCAAATAGAACAATTTTCAAGTGCACTTAGACTGCGGTAGTTATCTTAAGTGGACTAAGCCCAAGTGCGAATGGAATCTAACCTTTCATGGCTTCTAATCCTAATTAATATGAATGTTTGGCCTCCCAGATTTTGGCTAAACCCCCCCATCAGAAGTCCCATCCCCTAAAATTAGAGGAAACACTGCTTACATATACACGTATGAATCATGGTTGATCACTTTATGCTACATATTTTACTGCTAAGAACACAATATAGTATTCGAATTGTCAATATGAAGTTTTACATAAGCCTATCATAACAATTGTATATTAATGCATTTTAATATGTTCTTAGAAAAAGAAGTTTAAAAAGATGGTAGGGAAACAAACCACTCTCCAGATCCATTATACTGGTAAAAATCACTGGGTTTGCTCAAATTATGACAATGAAAATGGAAGGGTGCTCTTATATGATTCACTATACAATAAAACTACTACAATGGAGCTTGATGTTCAACTTGCTCAACTATATGGTACTGATACTATGCAATTGGACGTAATTGTTCCTCGACTTCAACGTCAAAAAGGATTTTCTGACTGTGCGCTTTTTGCTTTGGCAACAGCTACATGCATTGCAGAAGGAATAGATCCTGTAACACAAACCTGGGATCAAAAAGAAATGAGACAGCACTGCAAACAATGCATTCAAAAGGAACAGATTTCTCTATTTCCAGCAACTACTCGTGGTCTACGTACAGGAAAGCTTCCACAACCTCATAAATTTTCAATAGATCTAGTATGTGATTGTATTCTCCCAGAATATGCGTTCATCTCAGAAGAAAATACAATTACGCGTGTTGTACAATGTGACAATTGTAACTTTTGGTTCCATAATCACTGTTACGGTCTATTAAATGAATCTCTTAGTAGCAGTTTCTTGTGTCGATCCTGTAAATGAATTGTAGTCCTTGTTGATCATTTCTTTTTGATCAATTATTTGTAGTAAATTCATTATTTTGATGTTTTAGGCAACATATTACACAATTTCTACTACGTATATTTATTATTCATTAACAATAAGATATTACTATATGCGATTATAAATAAAGTAGTTGTTAATAGAGTGATAAGATATCTAAATTTTATCAGATTTCTTCATATTCCAACACGCTAAGAAATATCGCGTATTGAAGAAAACATTATCATATCTCATATAAGCCACTTGTGTAGAGATACGTCTTAGAACAGAAAATAACTGTTCACAAGATTGAGAGTTAATGTTTCGGACTTCAGATGTTTCATATGTTTTCATTGAAAAGATTGGATCACAGCGATGATTTCTGTTGTGAAATCGGTCAACCAAAAAAGTTGTCTTGCTGAACAATCCTGGATCCCTAAAAGAAGAATAGAATGGCATTTAGTTATTTAATAAGACGAATGTAATAAGTAGAATAAGAGCAAGTACAATATCCTAAAACTGATAGTATATTAAATACCTCATTAAGCAGGTTGTGCAAAGGTTACATGCATTATCGTAAATTATAATTCTTGGTGGAACTGTGAATTTTCTCAATAAGATAGAATTCACCATGATAGTAGATTCATGGGATGTCATAATTTCAAACCCATAACAATGTTGGTGTTGACATGTCATCATTAACAGTCCTGGAGAAAATCTTTTGTGTTTCGGGTAAATCTTTGTACATTTAGGTAAATTTTCGGAACATTTGCCTTCATACTGTGGTATCCTACAAAAAATTGTTAAAGCGATGTCAACAAGTTTACCCCTGGAATATAGCAACTTGCCTATAATTTTTCTGAAGTGCTGGAAAGTAACTAAATATATCTAATTCAGACGAGGAAGCTTCTTCAACTAACTTTCGTGATGGATAGTTTATAAGATGGGTAATTTTCTTCAAAATTCTTAGTAGAAGATGAGCAACATCAGTTTGTAAAGTGATAGTTCCATTTAGTGCATCTATCTCTGGGCTAATAGAGTTAAATAATAATTCTAGATTGTTCACCCTGCTGTATAGATCCTTTAAGCAATCGATTTTGTTTGATAGTCCGAGTGATAATTCAGATACCATTTTTCTCTGAACTCGAGAAAGTGCAGAAAATCTGAATATGGCAGTTAGAGGTTCAGGACGGGCCAGTAATTTTAGGACTTTACGCACTTTAGGTAACTCCGGATCCACAATTGTTAAAGACCCGCGAATTTGAGAAGAAAAAGTTATGAAGTGTATAAGTTCAGATATCTGTAAATCAGCTAACAATGTTTCAAGTCTAGAGGTGCTTAGACCCAATTCTGCATATTCAATAAGTACGTCACGTAAATGACTATTCCCAATAAAAACGCGTTCAGAAAATAATATAATGGGATATTTTTGTTCTCGATCAATATGATTTGGTAAATCTGGTAAGGATTTAGTTGTACCCATCGCAATACCATCCAAGATAATGATAGATGGCTGATTTGTACATGTAAGACAAGTAAAATTTTCATCATAGTTAATATTGACTAGCCTGAGGTAACAATTCCATGCTTGTTGAAAGATATGATATTGGTACTTTGAATCAAGTCCAATTCTGGTCAGTTTGTTATTTTTTGCCCTATTTGATTAGAAGGTTATTAATATCAGATTAAATTAACATACAATTCTGGACAAGTTGGCGGAGACCTTACAGAAACTAAAAATATGTTAACTTATTCGAGTAGCCTTCTCTACACTAGATACCAAGACTAATTAGTGATTACTAATTACACTTAATTAACTAACCTTAAAAAACTATAAAGAGGATTTCTTGACACCGTCATGAGCTCACCATACTCAATAAGTAGGCCATAATGAACAAAGTATTTGTTATTCAAATTCAACAAGAGCCATTTCTGACCTTCAAATACTTCTCTGCAATGACAGCTTCCGGTGCAAACAGAACTATATACTATAATTATTACAAAATAAATAAGATAATATCAGAGCATCATGGATTGAAAAGAGTACGTATATCTTACCAGAATAGTGAAAATGAATTTCAATAAGAAAAATTTACCTTTTTGTTCTTTGAGATGACGGATATTATTCTCTAGATATAAGACAATCCCAGTGTTTTCTAACTGCAAATTAAAATATGTATGTTCGAAACCAAACCGACATTTTTGATCTAGACGTTCTGGGTAGAGGTCGACTGGCATCAGAATACCTTCGGATAATTGATGATTATATACCTGGAGAAGAGTTTGATTTAACTTAAATGGAATAGGAAGGGTTGAAATAGATTCAGCAGATTTAGTAATTGATGGAGCACTCAGAGGCAAAAGGCTTTCGGGAAGGTTCTGTAAAATTGATTTAAATTTGCATGTTTTTTCACAAACTTCACAACACCATTTATTCTCTCGTAGAAGATAGGTATGAATATCCTTAACAGTTGGAATCAATATGATGTGATTAGTGTCTACTATGTAACATGATGTGTTTTGAATAACATTATGATGCACTGTTTCAAGTGTTATAAAACAGATACATTGATCATATGCCAATGAGTGAATACAATTTGCAAGCAGACAAGAATTGCAAACTTGTGTGGTCATATTCAGCACAATGAATGTCTTTGTCAAGGATATCTTTCCTAAAAAGCAAAAGAAACTTTAACATGTCGGATATAAGCACACCGGTGTAGTAGCCCAGATTAACCCCACACGAGTATATACTCGGGTATAATCTGGGCTACGACAGATTATACCCGGGTATATTAGAGGAGGGGGGTATAATCTGGGCTACTACACCGGTTATAAGAACATATCGGATATAAAAACATTATGTTGGACATTAAGTGCAATCCCGACGATGTGCTTAGAACCGGTGTCCACTGTATAGGACCTTTGGGCTAGGTCGGCTAGGACTCATGATGAGTAGGACCTTTCGGGCAACTTGTATTATTGTTAATAGAAGATATTAACTTTCGTCTCAAGAAATAATTGGTAGGAACATATCCCCACAAATAGGGTTGCAAAACATCAAATTTGACCCGGATAATCCGGGTTTCGAGCCATTTGTCCGGTGTCCGAGTTTGAAACAATTTTGTCGGGGTTTTGATAAAATTGCTTTCTTGTGAAGCAATGTGGACAATATTAAATAATTAACTAATGTTATAGGTCAGTAACGCTAAAAATTTGCTGGCTCGCATACGCTAGCACGGTTGTATTATTTAGATTACATGCTAAAAGAAAATAATTTGTGAAGAACTGGTTCAATGCTTTAATAAATACAAATGAAATTCCCTTTTATAGGTTTTAAGACCTTAAGTTATGAAAGTCATTAGATCAGCTTTTGACATACAATAATGTACATCCCCAACATCATTGTTTTCCTCCCACTTTCAGAAACCTCAAAAGGCCATTGTACTTTAGATACAGTTTTATTAATATTGACTAATATTAATAGAGTAAATTTTGTCCGGGTTTGGCTCTAAGAAAATCTGGCAACCCTACCTACAAACCGTACTGGAGGCTACGCATATGCTTAAAATTTAATCAACGAAATAAAATTGCGATAGAACTAACCTTGATTTTCTTTGTAATGTGGAAAAAGGAGGAGGTTGTGTTCAGCAAGATAAAAGAAATAGGCGCTCTTTAAAAGAAGGCTTATGTATTGGTCAAGAATTGAGACTTCTAGTGTAGTTAAATCCAAGTCATGATCAAAGTTATCATGACCAATAGATGGTGATACTTCAGTCAATTTTAATTCATGTGAATAATTACTTGGCAGTTGATCAGATAACGAAATAGCTACTGACTGTAAACTTGAATATATCTTGTCTTCTAAATCAGATACCTTGATTCTTTTCTCAGTAGGATAAACTGTTGAGTGTGAAGGATATTTCTCAGCCATACTTTTCTTTCAATCTAACAAAATGTATTGTTATTGATAAAACATTAAATAAAAACAAATGGATAAATATTTGTACATACTTATTTAAGAATTACAAGGTTCTTGCATTTGATTATAGGCGCTAGCGCCTAGTAATATAGGCGCTAGCGCCTTGTAGTGTAGGCGCTAGCGCCTTGTACAATAGGCGCTAGCGCCTACACTTTTTTAATAGCTCATTAGTTGACATAAATGGCTTCCAAATAGCAGCACACTGAATTGAGTAAGTGTAATTTACAAGTCACAGGCTAGGCTTTAACATAGTTAATCGGTCAAAGTGGAGTCAAAGTGGGAATATCGAAAGTTCAATTCAATGACATTTGTTATACTATAATAGAATAGAATCTATCACTGAGTGTCTAATACGAAATAAGCTGTCCCCTAAAGTAAGTGTTCCTTCTCCAGGGGAAGATTACTTCAAAGTAATTTGTCCTTCTTTGTACTTTACTGTACAATATATTTACACTGTAACAGTGATTTCTAGTCAACAATAAAAAATGACCAGCTTTCCCCCAACATAATATAAATTAAATGATACTAACAATTTTAATTTCTATAACGCCCACAAACAATACTGGGTCCGCCAATGGAAGTTATCTACATCAACCGACCAAAAGTAAATGAACTATACTTATTTAAACCAGACAAAATATGCTTATTAATGGCTGTTTAAAACCCTGGATCTGCCACAATTTCAAATTTAGTGTGCTGCTGAAACGTATATGTTGCAATAGGGTGCCGCCAGCACAAAAAAGTTGGGATTGGGAACCATTGCTCGAAGTCAAATATAAATGCGGTTTCAAAAACCTATAACTTTAAATACAATACTGACTAACAGACAAACAAACAAACAGAATCATTGGATCTAACAATATAGATAGTATATACTAAACGTAGATTAATCTGATTTTTGTAAAGCTGAATCTCTAGAATAGTAGTATACGTAAATGACGATATTTAGTGATTTTTATTAGTAACCATAAAATTCGTTTTACAAACTGAACAACTTGTTTGAATCTATTCTGTATCGCAGAAAACAATTTTTTATGCCCTCTGTTTTCTGTAAGTAACATGCAATGGTATGTTTTCCCGTAAGTGGATGAGAGCATGTCTCTTGAGGTGACTCGCCGTAGAAAACTTCTTATTGCACGTGATACAGGTGTAGAAATTCTTCACGATGTGAGAACTCATGTGAACCGACAGATTATAAGCTGTATAAAACATCTTATTACATAGGAAGCATTCGTAAGACATCTTTCTCGTGTGAGTAAGGACATGTCTCGTGCAATTGGATTTAACTGAGAACTTCTTAATACAGAGAGTACAAGGGAAAGGCCTTTCACCGGTGTGAGTACGTTTGTGAATCGTCAAACTACAGGAGTTAGTAAACCTTCTCTCACAGAAAGTACATTTATACGGTTTCTCTCTTGTATGAGTGAGGACATGTCTATTCAGAGAATTTTTATCCGAGAACTTCTTAATACAGAGAGTACAAGGGAAAGGCCTCTCATCAGTGTCAGTTCGTTTGTGCATGGTCAAACTATTATTTTGAGATGGATGTGAAGTTAGCAGCAAGTCCAGCAGCAAAAAGTGAGCACGATGCATCTGGTTATAACTCCACTCTACCATAGGCTGTGGGGCTAAAATTAATACCACAGCTCTATCCCCGATGTAGGTTTATGAAATTTCAATTTTTAGTCTCTAACACCCAAAACCACTTGACAGTGACAGTGCAAAAATTACCCTTTTTCACTAGATAACCCACATCCAATTTGAGTGAGCACGATACACCTGGTTATAACTCCACTATACCATTGCTTGGCGGGCTGAAATTTATACCACAGCTTTATCCCCGATGTAGGTTTACGCTATTTCAATTTTTAGCCTCTAACATCCAAAACCACTTGACAGTGACAGTGCAAAAATTACCCTTTTTCACTGGATAATTATCCCACATCCAATTTGAGTGAGCACGATGCATCTGGTTATAACTACACTATACCATTGCTTGGCGGGCTGAAATTTATACCACAGCTCTATCCCCGATGTAGGTTTACGCTATTTCAATTTTTAGTCTCTAACATCCAAAACCACTTGACAGTGACAGTGCAAAAATGACCCATTTTCACTAGATAATTATCCCACATCCAAATTGAGTGAGCACGATGCATCTGGTTATAACTCCACTCTACTATAGGCTGGCGGGCTGAAATTGATGCCACAGCTCTATTTCCGATGTAGGTTTATACTATTTCAAAAAACATGTATCAATTTTCATCCCATAATGACTAATCATATTTACGAGTGTGAAGTTGGCGCAGTATTCAACTGAGCACAGATCAAATCCAAATTTGAGGCCCTTCCCACAGTTGGATTTGGCCAAAAATTACACCCCTTAAAGGGGAGATACGGACATTTTTGATTCTGGATAAAAATCTTATAATTTTTATTTTTTGTATTTATTTAAAAAAATTATGTCTGAGCACTAAAAAAAATTATTTTTGACAACAATTTTTCGAAAATGAAGTTAAAACTTTGCAAACTTTGCATACATGTTTGTGAGTAAGGGACGTTTCTTATTTCAAAATATTTCAAAAAAATATCAATATTCCTATGAGATACAATTGAAATAATTTTGCACTTATTCATTGATCACGTCAGTAGACTCAGTACCCTTATAATACATTTTCAACTGAGCATGCTTCAAGTTATAATTTTAGACACTTCTCATTGTTGGAACGGGACAAAAATAGTGTCATTCAATGGAGGAGACGTTTGTATTTCAAAAATATATATATTGATTACAATTGTTTTTGCACTTAATGATCCATTAAAAAATTCGAATAATTTAGAAAACATGCTTGGCTTTATTTTTAGTAAACCTGAAAATGTTGATTTTCCAATTATTAATGCATTTGAAAAAGATACAAAATTATTTTATAGTAGAAATTGTTTCGGCGAGTTTTATATAGATAGAGAAGAGTTAAATAGCATAGTTACATAGATGATGATGGTAAATATCGATTGAATATAGAATGGACTAGTCTAATTGCTAAAAGTTTTTCAGAAATAAATTCAATTTGTGTTTTAAAGTTTAAACATTATTGGTTCAAAAAAATGTGATAGTAGGAAATTTAAATCCTCGTTTTTCCAAACTTGGGCAGTATGTAAATTCTCTAATTGTTTTTCTGTAACTTTTTCAATTGAGAATGATTTTAATTCAATAGATTATAATGCTTAGCTATCGGCTATCATTCCAATGGTGATATTTCGTTAGAACATGCAAATAATAAAACTACTCATGCACGTCACATTAATGCATGTGAAAGGAAAAAAATGGGGTAACAATTAATTAATATTTCAGCAAGTAATATTTTTAATAGACAATTATATTGGAAAAGAATATCGAGGCATTCAAAAGGGGTAATTTCTCTAATCTAAAATCCCGACAAACTTTGTGAAGAATTAAATCAGACATGAACTCTATAGATAGGTCTCCAATGACGATATAATAGATATTTTGGAAACTGAAATACTTTTCCGTTTAGAGTTACCTGACGATCAAATACCGGTTACATTAAATATATGGTACAAGATCCATTTATTATTAATGTATATACCTTAAAAAAGATAGAAGTTTTTAAATTCTTAAAAAATAAAAATATTGTACTGAATATCGACGCCACGAGTTCTATTATTAAAGTGCCATCAATATGTGCAAAATCGATATACTATTATGCTCTTACTTTACAGCACCCTGAATTTTGCACGAGCCCTGTACCTGTTGCAGAAATGATAAGTAGTGCCCAGGGATTCTCCGAAATAACTCCTTTTTTAAATAAATGGATTTTAACTAGTAAGCTAATTCTCCATAAGATATAAATATTGACCAAGTTGAAATGGACTATAGTTAACCATTAATGCATAGTACATGTTTAGCATTCAATAAACAAAGTATATCCATATATATTTATCTAAATGCTGGGAAATTGTAAACTGTAAAACCAATGCAAATTTTAAATTTACCAACTGTATTGCATCTCCTTCGACACACATAATCCAAGTATTAGTTACAAATTAGCTAAGAATTATAAAATTGATAAACGACTCAAACAGTTAGTGCTACATGCATGCGGTACTATGGTACAAAACAAATTCAAACATCGACGAAATAAATATTGTTTTTGCATCCCTGTGTGTTTTAATGACAACTGAATCAATGTTACCCCCAGTTACTAAGAGTTTGTTAGATTTAGAAAGTATAGTTAAAGACGATAACCCTGAAAATTTTGAAAAGGATACCTATATAAAAACTTCCCCTTTTGGGAGACATTTTGAGGGGATCTACAGTGAAATCTGTGCTAAAGTTTTAAAACTAAAACAATTGACATCTAACAAAAATTATGTTATTACCCACAAATCCTAGAATATATCTTAACTTATTATATGCCATTGCTCTCCCTCATCTTACATACAAAAGTTATTCTGTATTAGGTATTGTCTGTGAGGTATTGTGTATTATTAATACATCAGTTGTCTTTGTATGAAATAGTATTTTTAAAAATAATAATAATTTAGAGTTTTGAATGCAGTATAAATGTTGAGCAGAAAATACGAGAACTAGGCTGTATATAATTGACTATGGCAAAGACAAATTGGAAACGCTAAACTATAATAAATCATTATCGAATTATTACCAAATAGATGAATACTTTAGCACATGTGCTTGTTCACTCGATCAATATAGAAATATATAATCTGAAGTAAATAGATGTTAAACTTTGCCAAGCTCTATCTCATAGGAATATTGATATTTTTTTGAAATATTTTGAAATAAGAAACGTCCCTTACTCACAAACATGTATGCAAAGTTTGCAAAGTTTTAACTTCATTTTCGAAAAATTGTTGTCAAAAATAATTTTTTTTAGTGCTCAGACATAATTTTTAAAATAAATACAAAAAATAAAAATTATAAGATTTTTATCCAGAATCAAAAATGTCCGTATCTCCCCTTTAAGGGGTGTAATTTTTGGCCAAATCCAACTGTGGGAAGGGCCTCAAATTTGGATTTGATCTGTGCTCAGTTGAATACTGCGCCAACTTCACACTCGTAAATATGATTAGTCATTATGGGATGAAAATTGATACATGTTTTTTGAAATAGTATAAACCTACATCGGAAATAGAGCTGTGGCATCAATTTCAGCCCGCCAGCCTATAGTAGAGTGTAGCTATAACCAGATGCATCGTGCTCACTCAAATTGGATGTGGGATAATTATCCAGTGAAAAAGGGTAATTTTTGCACTGTCACTGTCAAGTGGTTTTGGATGTTAGAGGCTAAAAATTGAAATAGCGTAAACCTACATCGGGGATAAAGCTGTGGTATAAATTTCAGCCCGCCAAGCAATGGTATAGTGTAGCTATAACCAGATGCATCGTGCTCACTCAATTTGGATGTGGGATAATTATCTAGTGAAAAAGGGTAATTTTTGCATTGTCACTGTCAAGTGGTTTTGGATGTTAGAGACTAAAAATTGAAATAGCGTAAACCTACATCGGGGATAGAGCTGTGGTATAAATTTCAGCCCGCCAAGCAATGGTATAGTGTAGCTATAACCAGATGCATCGTGCTCACTCAAATTGGATGTGGGATAATTATCCAGTGAAAAAGGGTAATTTTTGCACTGTCACTGTCAAGTGGTTTTGGATGTTAGAGGCTAAAAATTGAAATAGCGTAAACCTACATCGGGGATAAAGCTGTGGTATAAATTTCAGCCCGCCAAGCAATGGTATAGTGTAGCTATAACCAGATGCATCGTGCTCACTCAATTTGGATGTGGGTTATCTAGTGAAAAAGGGTAATTTTTGCACTGTCACTGTCAAGTGGTTTTGGGTGTTAGAGACTAAAAATTGAAATTTCATAAACCTACATCGGGGATAGAGCTGTGGTATTAATTTTAGCCCCACAGCCTATGGTAGAGTGGAGTTATAACCAGATGCATCGTGCTCACTTTTTGCTGCTGGACTTGCTGCTAACTTCACATCCATTATTTTGAGCAAACCTTTTCCACATGACATAATGTGTATTTATACGGTTTCTCTCTGACGTGGGTAAGATTATGAGTCTTCAGACTGCTTTGATTGGGAAACCTCTTCTTGCAAACAACACAACGTGAGATTTCAGTATCAAATGATAATGTATTGTTAGTGTGCTTCTTCCAGTAAAAAACGTAATACAGTAGATGTCGGATATAAGCACACCGGTTATAAGAACATATCGGATATAAGCACACTATGTTGGAAAACGGTTGACATATACCCTCTATATTTTATGTCGGTTATAAGAACATGTCGGTTATGAGCACATCAAGTGCAGTTCCCGACGATGTGCTTATAATTTTTTTCTATTTATACCTGGATCCCAGGGCATCTATGTCATATTATTAAGTTAATTAAAATTTAGATTTATAACTCAATTCAAATTTTCAGCTGATTTAAATTATTACTAGCGTGCTTCGCTTGCTAGGTCGTTTCGCGGCAGAACATACACCAACCGCTTTGCGGTTATGTGTGTTTTATTTACTTCTAACATTGATTATGAAGCGTAAATAGGCCTAACGCTAGTGCACTCGAATTTTTTCCAATGTTGATCAATTTATTATAGCGACTAATTTTTTCAATTCTTGATCAGGGGCTTGAGGATGGATCACATGTTATCCCTGAAATTGCTTTGGCACTTTATGATAAAGATTCTTTTCTAGGCGTTTTAGGCCTGCGGGGCCTATGAAATTCGCCGAAATTCATCACCTTCAGAGGGTCTGTAACACTGCAATCAGGCTTGTGGCTGATTAAGATTACAATCGTAATCGATTGTAATCGATTACAACATTTCCTGTAATCGTAATCACTCACTAGTAATCAGCCCCAGGTCTTACTGCAATAGCTTATATTTTATCCCTAAT
Organism: Hexactinellida sp. DTS-2022; assembly: GCA_028753945.1. Taxonomy (NCBI): domain Eukaryota; kingdom Metazoa; phylum Porifera; class Hexactinellida; species Hexactinellida sp. DTS-2022. Next base: position 16,251,615 of record JAPNXP010000001.1, read on the forward strand.
CGCTGTACCGGGGCTCTACAGTTCAAATATATAGGTTCACGTCAAAAAATCCAAGAATATATCAAATTTAGGGATTAGGGCCATATAAGTGAGCTGAAAGGTAGGGGAGTACGCTATGAAAATATATTACTATGGAAAATTCTACTTTAGGATATTTTTGTTATTACTCGGCCAGGGTTCTAAAAAATGAGTGTAAAATTAAGGCGCATTAATTTTGGTCATTCATATCTAATCGCATAGGCATCATTAATGGGGGGGGCAGGGGGGTCAGGCCCCCCTAGTTTTTAAACTGGGGGGGCGAGTGGGTTAATTAATTAAGACTTAAAAAAAGCACGTGTTTCGAATATCTATTGTTCACCAAATATTTACACACCTTAATTTACTTTCCTTAACTTCTACACGCCTTAATTTTTTTCCATCTAATAAATTTATTTACTAGCCTTAATTTTTTTCTGGCACCCATGAATAATTTTACTCGCCTTAAATTTTATATTTCGCTTTTTTCATCTATCATACTTGCCATCTGTTTTTTCTTAATACTAAAAAAAAAACAAGGCTTATGGCAAGTAAAAAATTAAGGCGTGTAAAACTCTAATTACTCCTATTAGTGAGATAGCTTCTTATCTATATGTGAAATTTAGGTTTAACACTTAGCTCATGTATATTTTGAATTATGACCATTTTATCACAGTGTTTTGTCAGTTCTGTGGGATTTTAAAACTTCAGGGGTCTCAAATATCGAATAATATATTATATAAGAACCCAATTTGTGGATACAGACATCCAAGTATCAAATGCGCACAAACTGAGAAGTTAGAAGACTCGATCCAATCATTATTCGAAAAGTTATGGCCATGATTATTCTGATTTTTGCAAAACCTGAATCTCTAGAATACTATACGTAAATGAGATATTTAGTAGTATTTATTAGTAATCATAAAATTCCTTTTACAAACTGAAAAAATTGTTGTATCTATTCTGTATCGCAGAAAACAAATTTGGATGCCCTCTGTTTTTCCCGTAAGTGGATGAGAGCATGTCTCTTGAGGTGACTCGCCGTAGAAAACTTCTTATTGCACGTGATACAGGTGTATAATTTCTCCACAATGTGAGAACTCATGTGAACCGATAGAATAGAAGCTGTATGAAACATCTTATTACATAGGAAACATTCGTAGGACCTCTCTCTGGTGTGAGTAAGGACATGTCTCGATAGAACGGTTTTAGATGAGAACTTCTTAATACAGAGAGTACATGGGAAAGGCCTTTCACCGGTGTGAGTACGTTTGTGAATCGTCAAGTGGGAGGTGCAAGTAAACATTTTCTCACATAAAGTACATTTATACGGTTTCTCTCCGGTGTGAGTAAGGACATGTTTGGTCAGAGAGGTTTTATATGAGAACTTCTTAATACAGAGAGTACAAGGGTATGGCCTTTCACCGGTGTGAGTACGTTTGTGAACCGTCAAACTGGAGGAGTATGCAAACTTTTTCTCACATAAAGTACACTTATACGGTTTCTCTCCGGTGTGAGTAAGGACATGTCTGTTAAGAGAGCTTTCATCTGAGAACTTCTTAATACAGAGAGTACAAGGGAAAGGCTTCTCACCAGTATGAGTATGGACGTGTTTATTCAGATATCTTTTATCTGAGAACTGCTTTATACATAAAGTACATGGGAAAGGCCTCTTATTAGTATGAGTATGGAGATGTCTGTTCAGAGAGCTTTTAAATGAGAACTTCTTTATACAGAAAGTACACGGGAAAGGCCTCTTATTAGTATGAGTATGGACATGTCTGTTCAGAGAGCTTTTAACTGAGAACTTCTTAATACAGAAAGTACATGGGAACGGCCTCTCACCAGTGTGAGTAAGGACATGTCTGTTAAGATTACCTTTTTGTGAGAACTTCTTAACACAGAAAGTACATGGGAAAGGCCTCTTACCAGTATGAGTAAGGACATGTTTGTTTAGAGAGCTTTTATCTGAGAACTTCTTCATACAGAGAGTACATGGGAAAGGCCTCTTACTAGTATGAGTTCGTTTGTGTATCGTCAAACTATTAATTTGAGCCATAGCATTCTATATTCTAAGGAAATGTCACGGTTGAATGGACTTGGACCATGGATGAACTAGTATAGTTATCGATTTTATTTAATAATTACATTACATGCAAATTTAAATTAACAGCATTTATCACGCTTGGGACCCGAGAAGCGGGTGCTAATAAAGTAATAGTGCTAATAGGGAAGTTGCTAATAAGCAAACTCCACGTGAGTTGACTGAATTAGACCGAAAATCTAGGCAGAAAATCTGATTTTCTAAGACTGGAATAAGACCGAATGGAATAAGACCGAAAAAAAATCAGGACTGGAATAAGACCGAATGGAATAAGACCGAAAATAATGAGTACTGGAATAAGACCGAATGGAATAAGACCGAAAAAAAATCAATACTGGAATAAGACCGAATGGAATAAGACCGAAAAAAATCAGTACTGGAATAAGACCGAATGGAATAAGACCGAAAAAAAATCAGTACTGGAATAAAACCGAATAATATAAGGACTACTCTGAAATACGTATCTATTGGTAAGAATAAAAGTGAAACCTAGACTTTCTAAGCGTGAATTATGGTTCATTGAGAAAACACCCGACTATGTGATTAATGGAGAAAATACTCGCCTTTTTAAGTGTGATATATGTATCATGGAGAAAACACTGGCCACTCTAATTGTCTTTTATGGAGAATGGTTAAAACGCTCGCCTTTCTAAGTGTCTAATATTGATCAGGGTGAAAAGCAGCCCTTATATTTTTTCGGTCTTATTCCATTCGGTCATATTCCAGTATTGATTTTTTTTCGGTCTTATTCCATTCGGTCTTATTCCAGTACTGATTTTTTTTCGGTCTTATTCCATTCGGTCTTATTCCAGTACTGATTTTTTTCGGTCTTATTCCATTCGGTCTTATTCCAGTATTGATTTTTTTCGGTCTTATTCCATTCGGTCTTATTTCAGTACTGATTTTTTTTCGGTCTTATTCCATTCGGTCGTATTCCAGTACTGATTTCCTTTCGGTCTTATTCCATTCGGTCTTATTCCAGTACTGATTTTTTTTCGGTCTTATTCAGGTTTCCCCTCCACGTATGTAGCAATAGGGTGCCGCCAGCACAAAAAGGTTGGGATTGGGAACCACTGCTCTAAGTGAAATATAAATGCGGTTTCTAAAACCCCATAAATTTAAAATACAATACTGATGAACAAACAAACAAAACGATGGAGTTTTAAAAATATAGAAATATTCTAATTTAGGCCATGTAAAATAAATAAATTGTTTATCATCCGGATTTTTTCAGAAAATAGGTTGGGCGGACGGGATTTTATTTTTATTTTTACTTCCGTTATTATGCAAATAGCCTTATGCCATTATCCTATGCCAAACAATAAATATTAATATTTAATTTACTTAGAAAATCACATGATAATGCCCAAATAATTAAAGTAATTTCTAAATACAAGACTAATTATACATTAGTACTTTACAGAGACGGAACCGGTCGGAACCTTGAAAGGCCGGTCGAACATTGACCGGCCGGTCGAACCCTGACCGGCCGGTCGAACCCTGACCAGCCGGTCGAGATCTCTATATGATCTATTCCATATTATAATATCATAATTTGTTTTGATTGAATCTGGCTCCAATAGCCCTTGAGAGCTTAGTAGTCTTAAAGGAAGCTTCCTTAAATGGTCTATGGCCATAATATTTATTCTTAAATTATATGACATGACACTACATTAGATTCTTATTCTATTATTTATAAATTATTGCTAACCATGATTGACCGGTCGACCGGTCGGATCGGGTCAAATTTCCAACTGCACCGGTCGGGTTGGGTCATGAAAATCCCGACCGGTTCTATCTCTGGTACTTTACACAAGTTTAGAGCTAATATCTGTACGATTATGTTCATAAAATGACAATAAAATATACTCGGACGGGGGAAAAAATTCGGGACGGACGGAGATGATAAACAAGTTATTTATTTTATATGGCCAAACGTAGATTATTCTGATTTTTGTAAAAGCTGAAACTCTACAATAGTATACGTAATGTAGATAATTAGTAGTATTTATTAGTAATCATAAAATTCCTTTTACAAACTGAACAAATTGTTTAAATCTATTCTGTATCGCAGAAAATAAATTTGTATGCCCTCTGTTTTCTGTGAGTAACATGCAATGGTATGTTTTCCCGTGAGTGTATGAGAGCATGTCTCTTGAGGTGACTCGCCGTATAAAACTTCTTATTGCACGTGACACAGGTGTATAATTTCTCCACAATGTGAGAATTCATGTGAACCGATAGATTATAAGCTCGACAAAACATCCTATTACATAGGAAACATTCGTAATACTTCTTTCTGGTGTGAGTAATGACATGTCTCGTGAGATTGGTTTTATCTGACAACTTCTTAATACAGAGAGTACAAGGGTATGGCCTTTCACTGGTGTGAGTACGTTTGTGAATCGTCAAACTAGAGGTGCAAGTAAACTTTTTCTGACAGAAAGTACATTTATGCGGTTTCTCTCCTGTGTGAGTAAGGATATGTCTATTAAGAGTACATTTATGCGAGAACTTCTTAATACAGAGAGTACAAGGGAAAGGCCTTTCATCGGTATGAGTACGTTTGCTCAACGTCAAACTATTATGTTGAGCAAACCTTTTTTCATATGACATATTGTGTATTTATACGGGTGGGTAAAATAATGAGTCTTCAGACTGCTTTGATTGGGAAACCTCTTCTTGCAAACAACACAACGTGAGATTTCAGTATCAAATGATTAGGTATTGTTTTTTTCTGAGTTTGTACAAAAATTATCTATACTATTAAAACTAAATTAATCTTAAACACGAGCCTTCGGTCTCGGTCGCTCTGCGACGGATCGGCGATACGCACTCTTAAATACGAGCCTTCGGCCTTACTCCTCACTAAACCGGTATTATATAGTTGGTAGAAATTATATACATCCCTTTCCATCATTTTTCATACTTTTAACTTGTTTCCTATTATGCACGTTGGAAGCTGGCTTCTAAGTTCATTTTATTCTTGAATAATTTGTTTTATTACTATTTTTGTAAACAACAACAATAAATATTCATAATTGGAAATGTATAAATGAGAAATTCGAGATCGGCTGTTTACCTATGAATACCCGTTGAAAGAAAACTTCTAGGTTGATTTTGAATTTTCATTAATTTGTTTACCTATTTTGTGTAAAGTTAACAACAACAATAAATATTCATATTATAAATTTATAAATGCGAAATTCGAATCAACATACTTGTCCATTTGAAAGTTAGTTTATATCCCAATATTAATTGCGGTTTCTATTCCCCCATCACTTTAATACAATCCGGACAGACAAACACACAAACAGCAATCGAGTTTTAATAATAGTACACAGGGTTCTCACCAGGATTTTTGTTGTAAGGGTACATGAGAGTGAGATATGAAGTGATAGAATATGGTGTCATCGATGTTACTTTTTAAAATAATTATGTAATGTGTATAAGTTTGTCTCCACTAGCTTTCACTGCACTACTTTTAGCTAACTTGCGCTATGCTACCAAAAAAGAAGATGAAGACTGCAGATGGCCAGCAAAAGCTTAGCTTTAGTCTAGAACAGATTTCACCTGTTCCAGTAACTAGTATGAGCTCTACTGCTACAGCAGACTGCACACCTGGCTCAAGACAACCGCTGGAAGAATCAGAGTGTAACATTTTGACGAATACGACAACGCGTAGGGGGAATGTAGTTTCCTGGCGAGCCTTTGCTGACAGAAAGTGGCGTGATAAGCATCCCTGGCTTCAGCTAAAAGAGGATGGGATCTATTGTCTCTACTGCTCCCATGATACATTGAAAACTAGGAGCAAAACACAGGTTTTTGTAACTGAACCGTTCACTGGAAACAGACCCGACAATCTCCTACAACACGAAGGCTGTGCTGCATATGAAGCATGTGCTATTGCCTAACATGAGGGAATAGCACGGGTAGCAACAAAGCAGACAGTAATGGAGGTCATTGAAAATGTTAGCATACTTTACACTTGATGAGGTTGCTTTTCAGGATGCCCTATGATGCATATACTTTCTGGCAAAAAAGGAAATACCACACACAACTTACTTTGCAGATCTAAAGGAGCTATGCATTCAGCTTGGTAATAGAACATTGCCAGATCTTGTCAAGGGGAAGAATGCAAATTGTCAATCCGAAAGTATCATGGCTGAAATGGTTCAGGCAATTGATGTTACTCTGTATTGGAAGATATCAAGAAATCTCCATATTATTCATTAATCATGGATGAGTCAACTGATATCTCAGTGACCAAACAACTTGGATTGTGTGTTCAATACCTTGGTTCGGATGCTGAGGTACAAACAAGAAATCTGAAATTGCTTGAAGTGACTCAGGGAACTTCTGATGTTATAACAGATTCGATTATAAATTACCTGACCTGCAAAGCACCTATAGTACTAAATCTTTCTCAGCTTGCAGGTGGTGCTTGTGATGGAGCCGCCGTCATGGTTGGTGCCCACTCTGGCGTGATAACTCGTTTGAAAGAACAGGTACCTAATTTCATTGCTACCCACTGTGTAACTCACCGACTTTCCCCTGTCACCTACAATGCACCTGAGAAGTCACGTCTGGTGAAAAGATTCCAACATACACTGAGTAAAGTGTATTTTTATTTCTCCAGAAGCACCGTCAGAACAGCAGCACTAAGGGAAATTGAACAGGCTTTAAATGATCCTGAGCTAAAGATGGAACGAACAACTGAAACAAGATGGCTATCTCATCGAAGTGCTGTAATGCATTAACTTAGCCATTAAGACGTTGCCTTAAGTCCGTAATGCTCACACTTGAACAAGATGCTGCTGAAGGAATGCAATAGCTCTGGGACTTTCACTGCAAATGTCTAAGCCTAAATTTGTGGCCACATTACTTTTGCTATCAGACATTCTGTCTATCCTTGGAAACCTTTCGAGAGTATTTCAGGTAGCCACGCTTAACTTACTAGATGTGGACGTCATCTTACAGGACAGTTTGTCTGCTCTAGAAGTTGTGAAAAAGGATCCCCTACAGAGTGGATTCATGAGGAACCTTGAAACAACACTACAATATATTGATATTTCTCATCCACTTATACCTGGTGACTTTGTAGGAGAAGCTCAAACCTATATTGATGCTTTGATCTCTAATATCAAAGACAGGTTCCCACAAGCCAGGACACTTAGATTATTTGGCTACCTTGACTCAAGGAATGTGAATAAGGCTTCTGTACTAGCTATTACTGAATTGGAGAACTTATGAGCATTGACGGTTTGAAATTGTGGCAAGAATTCATAGTCTACAGAAGTTTTGCTCAGCGATATCAAGATATTTCCGCGGTAGTGAAACAAGTTTTGGGGATTGCGAACAAAGAAGCAATGGCTTGTGCATTTCCTCTTATCTCTGACTTACTGGCTCGACTTGCTGTACTCCCAGCATCCAGTGCGCATGTGAAACGAATGTTTTCAACAATGAAAAGGGTTAAAACTGCTCAACGGAACAGATTGAAAACAACTACACTCGATAATCTTATTCGCATCTCTACTGAAGGCCCTCCAGTAAAAGAGTGGGATTCTAAACTTGCAATGAGAAGGTGGGAGTCTTGGGGGAAGAGGCGCCTCTCAACATCCAATTTCAGCTAGAACTATACAACATAAATAAGTAGTTTGTCATTGTTTGTAGAATCTTTAGAATCACTAGAGTGTACTGTAAATACTGTATTTATTTGTCAATTTATTTAATGAAACCTTCAAATAATAATATTGACTCAAAGGGTACATGCCCACTTATAACATGTGAATGAAGGGTAGAATAGCTTTCAAGAAGGGCATGCATCTTTTGATAGAGGCATAGCGAGAACCCTGATAGTACATTAATAAATTATTACCAATATATCCCTACCCAAATATGCTTACTCATTGTCAAAATATAACGTCATCTTGATAATATGTTAAAGAAAACCCTGAAAATACCGCTATATTTTGAAAGAAATTATAGGTTTCTCATTCGCGAGGCACGAAGTGCCGAGTGTAACACACAACAACCGCCAAATGGTTGTTGTGTGGAGTTCGACAAGAAGCGAACGACCGAGCAATCGTAGTATAATCAATGTTAGACGTGTATAAACCACACACCAACCGCGAAGCGTTTGGTGTGTGGTTGTGTTCTGTCGAGAAGCAATCTAGCTAGCGGAGCGCGCTAGTAACTATTAACTAATTAATTAAAATAGCATTTTAATTAATTAGTTGACATGCATACTTGGCTTGCAAATAGCAGCATAGTGAATTGAGTACGTGTAATTTTCAAGTCACAGGTTTAATATAGTTAATCGGTCAAAGCGGGAATATCGACAGTTCAATTAACGGGATAGGAGCGTAGACTACCAGTAATTCATTAAAAAATTTTAATACTCACTCCTAACTATATTTTGACATGCTATCTATCCAAATCCATTTTTTTTTCGGACATTTTTGACGGTCAGAAAGGTCAAAGTCGCCGTGATTTTGTAGAAAAAATTCACGGTTAATTTTCCCAATGTGACCTTGTTTATGTAGAAGTTATCTCAAAAAGCATAGGTCGGACAGAGAAAAACTTTACCTCAAAAATGATCCTTATCAGTGGAGCTACCGATTCATGCGTCTCGATTTTTTACTTTAAATGATATTTGTTATATGACAAAAATCATTAAAAGTCGAAAATCGAGACTATAATATAATCGAATCTATCGCTATCACTGAGTGCCCATCACGATGTTACCTGCCCCCTAAAGTAAGTGTTCCTTCTCCAGGAGAAAATTACTTCGAAGTGACTTGTTCCTACTTGTACTTTATTGTACAAATATTTACACAGTAACAGTGAAGTTGTACTGAACCCTCGTTAATAATTAAAAATGACCAGCTTTCCCCCGGCCCAATACAAATTAAATTGTAATAAGTAATAACAATTTAATTTTATAACGCAACACAAACATTACTGGATCCGCCGATGGAAGACAAGTTATATACATCAACCGACCAAAATTATTTGAATAACTGGATTTATTCCAGACAAAATATGCTTCTTGTAGCTTAATAATGGCTGTTTAAAACCCTGGATCTGCCCCAATTTCAAATTTAGTGTGGCTATGAAACGTATATGCTGCAATAAGGTGCCGCCAGCACAAAAAGGTTGGGATTGGGAACTAGGGCTGAAACGAATATTCGAAATGTAACGAACGAACCTTTTTCTAAACGAACGAATATTCGAATATTCGTTCGTTTAGATGACTAAGCATTAAATCAATTTCTAGGACAAAATACATTGAAAAATAGGTTTTTGATCATGTTACAATGGTATAATAATAGTTACGAAGTGTATTATACACAAGTTAACTAATAATCAGCTACTTTAAGTGGGAATTTATATTTACGATATCTCTAAGCTACACAAGAGTCTTGTTGTTTTCCAAAATTAGTCAACGAATATCCGTTTCAATCTAGTATTCGTCCAAACGAATATTCGTTTCCTAACGAATATTCGTTTGCAAACGATCGAATATTCGTTTAATCATTTCGAACGAATATTCGAATATTCGGTATATTCGTTTCAGCCCTATTGGGAACCACTGCTCTTTAGAAGTAAAATATAAATGCGGTTTCTAAACCCCTATAACTGTAAAACATTACTAACTAACAAACAATCAAAAACAATGGAGTTCTAACAAGATACAGTAGAACCTCGTTAGTACGAACACATTTAATACGAATTTCCGGATAAAACGAACAAACACATCCACAAAATCAAGTCCCTACAATGCCTATTGAATGGGTATTACTCCGGTTAATACGAACTCCGGATAAAGCAAACGAAATTCTTACCGTCCGTTCGGTCCGTTGGTATTCGTATTAATGAGGTTCCACTGTATATACTAAACGTAGATTATTTTGATTTTTGTAAAACCTGAATCTCTAGAATACCATACGTAAATGTTGATATTTAATGGTTGTCATTAGTTATCATAAAATTCCTTTTACAAAATGAAAAAATTGTTGTATCTATTCTGTATCGCAGAAAACAAATTTGTACTCACTCTGTTTTCTGTGAGAAACATACATTGGTATGTTTTCTCGTAAGTGGATGAGAGCATGTCTCTTGAGGTAACTCGCCGTTGAAAACTTCTTATTGCACGTGATACATTTGTAGAATTTCTCCACAATGTGAGAACTCATGTGAACCGATAGATTAGAAGCTGTATGAAACATCTTATTACATAGGAAGCATTCGAAAGACCTCTCTCCGGTGTGAGTAAGGAGATGTCTCGTGAGATTGGATTTAACTGAGAACTTCTTAATACAGAGAGTACAAGGGAAAGGCCTCTTACTATGAGTAAGGACATGTTTGTTTAGAGAGCTTTCAACCGAGAACTTCTTAATACAAAGAGTACAAGGGTATGGCCTTTCACCGGTGTGAGTACGTTTGTGAACCGTCAAACTGGAGGAGTATGCAAACTTTTTCTCACATAAAGTACATTTATACGGTTTCTCTCCATTGTGAGTAAGGACATGTCTGTTAAGAGAGCTTTCATCTGAGAACTTCTTAATACAGAGAGTACATGGGAAAGGCCTCTCACCAGTATGAGTAAGGACGTGTTTGTTCAGATATCTTTTATCTGAGAACTGCTTTATACATAAAGTACATGGGAAAGGCCTCTTATTAGTATGAGTATGGACATGTCTGTTCAGAGAGCTTTTATATGAGAACTTCTTTATACAGAAAGTACATGGGAAAGGCACCTTATTAGTATGAGTAAGGACATGTCTATTCAGATTACCTTTTCGTGAGAACTTCTTTATACAGAAAGTACATGGGAAAGGCCTTTCACCGGTATGAGTAAGTTTGTGAATCGTCAAACTATTAATTTGAGCCATAGCATTCTATATTCTAAGGCAATGCTGCTGTTGAATGGACTTGGACCATGGATGAACTAGTATAGTTATCGATTTTATTTAATAATTACATTACAGTGACTCAGCTTAATAGAGCCACCTCGGGACCAGGTTGTTTTGACCCGATTAAGCGGAGAAACCGATTAACCGAAAATATTGTAAGCCAAACTGTAATTCTGTCCTAGAAATCATGTGAAATTTTGACCCGATTAAGCGGAGAAACCGATTAACCGGTGGCTCTATTAAGCGGAGTTGACTGTACATGCAAATATCGTTCAATGATTGGACAGAATCCGAAATAACAATTTTCATAAAAATAAAAGGGTATTTTCAGAATTTTGTAATATCCAGCCCTCCCGAAGGCCAATTAAATTAACTTTGAAAGAAGGTCAGAATAAGAATTAACTAAGAACTTATCAACCGTATCTTCATTGTCAGTCAAACTCTGTTAGTAGGCAGCTTGAATCATCAATTGTTCTTTGTCGTCTTTGGAGTCTCTTTGGTCTAGAGCAGTGATGTGCTCCGTTACTCAGTAACATTAGCGGTAACGGTAACGGGCGTCGCGGAGTAACGGTAACGGAAAAGTAACCGTAAAGGACATCCGTTACTTTTAACTAGTTACAGTTATCTTTAATCAGTTAGTCTCTTACAATTACTTTACCGTAACAAGTACCCGTTAGTCGTTACCACGTTAAACTTACTCCATTGCCATTACACGTTATTAATAATCAGTTACCGTTACATTAAGGTAACTGTACTGATTAAAGGTAAACGGAAAAGTAACGGAGTAACGGTTACGGGAGAAATAAATTAACGGTAACGGAACAAATAAAGTCACGGTAACGGGGTAACGAAAGATTGATTAACGGAGCACATCACTGGTCTAGAGTTCCAATCAGACAGGTAGGATTTACCGTAGGAAGGACGGTTGGAGAAATGGTTGGTACAACTACTTTCTTAAGAGCAACTCATTCTCCGGAAACTGTAACTGTTCTTTGCCTGTCAAAAAAATCAAACGCACTTTCAAATGTCATCTACTTTGAAATGGTGTGTACATGTTGCAGTATATGCACTTTTGGTGTACATGCATGTACACCAAAAGTGCATATACACTGCAACATATGTTCCTAAGGATGAAGAATGAATTGAATGTATGTAAATAAGGAAATCAATATAAAAGAATGTGGATTACCTTCATTTGTTTGATATTTTCATTATCCTTCCTTGGTCTTGGAATTGATTTGAACCATTGTTCACGAATATTCAAATCCTTGGGGAGTTGAAAGTGGTGGTGAATTCTCCCTGGCCTTTATAATTTGATTTACAACCTGGTATAAGACAGCTCATAGAGATAGAATGATTTTCGATTCTATAAAATATCTTCTATATGAATTGGGTAGTATTAAAATGAAACAATGATCTCACTGTGTCAAAGACAATATAAACGATGTAAATATTAGGTTTATGGGTAGTTTTAAAAATTGTTTATTGACACAATAAATTAGTTCCTTTGAGCCCAAGTTTAGTACAAGAATATCCCTAAGACTACCTATTATAGACTTTAGAGTCTATAATAGGTTCTGGCGACAAAATTGAGTCAATCAAATTTGAAACGTCAAAGCGGGAATATCGACAGTTCAATTCATTATATTTGTTATACTATAAAATAATCGATCTATCACTGAATGCCTATCACGAAGTAACCTGTACCCTAAAGTAAGTGTTCCTTCTCAAGGGGAAATTACTTCGAAGTAACTTGTCCTTCTTTGAATATCACTAGAAAATTGGTCCACGAAAAAATTGGTCAGGGGGATCAATATTCCAGGGAAAAATGGTCCTAGCCTGAAATTTTTGGTCCCGCCATGAGACCAATATTCCATGGATTTTTCGACCGGGGAACCATTTCCCCCAAATATTGGTCCGGTGGACAAAATTCCATGGGAAAGGTCATAGACGAAATTTCCGTGAAAATTTTCGTCCCCCCAGACCAATTTTCCAAGGGGACCAAAATTTTGGGACAGTACTTTACTGTACAATATATTTATACTGTAACAGTGAACTATCGTTGATAATTTAAAATGCCAGCTTTCCCGCGACACCATACAAATTAAATGATACCAACAATTTATTTACTATAACGCCCCACATACATTACTGGATCCGCCAATGGAAGTTATATACATCAATCGACCAAAAATATTTGAACAACAGGAATTTATTCCAGACGAAATATGATTCTTGTAGTTTGTTAATGGCTGTTCAGGGATTGATACACAAATTTTTCCTGAGGGGGGGGAAACTTTCCTAGAAACAGACTGTTCAATTGGATGAAGGAGCAGCATATATGTACATGTATAGGCCTAAATTAATGTATTTAGTTGGCATTACATTCTATGCATTAATCCTGTTTATATTAGCAATTACTTATCTTTTATTTAATAACTATGAGGCAAAGTTAAGCAATTCCTGGGATGGGGGCATCTTTCCTTGGGGGGGGGAACTTTTGTTGGGGGGGGGGAAATCCCAGCACCGCCCCCCCCCCCTCTGTATCACACCCTGCTGTTTAAACCCAAGATCATAGTGTGCTGCTGAAACGAATACAGTGGAGTTTGCTTAATAGCAACCCGAGTTTGCCACAAAATCTGGTTGCTAATAGGGATAATAAATTAACAGCATTATCACGCTTGGGATCCGAGAAGCGGGTGCTAATAAGCAATACTAGTGCTAATATGGAATTTGCTAATAAGCAAACTCCACGTCTGTAGCAATAGGGTGCCGCCAGCACAAAAAGGTTGGGATTGGGAACCACTGCTCTAAGTGAAATATAAATGTGGTTTATAAAACCCCATAACTTTATTAATATTCAACTTACTTAGAAAATCACATGATAATGCCCAAATAATTAAAGTAATTCCCTAAATACAAGACTAATTATACATTAGTACTTTACAGAGACGGAACCGGTCGAATCCTGACCGGCCGGTCGAGATCTCGATATGATCTATTCGATATCATAATATCATAATTTGTTTTGATTGAATCTGGCTCCAATAGCCCTTGAGAGCTTAGTAGTCTTAAAGGAAGCTTCCTTAAATGGTCTATGGCCATAATATTTATTCTTAAATTATATGACATGACACTACAGTAGATTCTTATTCTTTTATTTATAAATTATTGCTAGCCATTATTGACCGGTCGACCGGTCGGATCGGGTCAAATTTCCAACTGCACCGGTCGGGTTGGGTCATGAAAATCCCGACCGGTTCTATCTCTGGTACTTTACACAAGTTTAGAGCTAATATCTGTACGATTATGTTCATAGATAAAATACGGGTAAAATTCGGGACGATAGGGGTGGATAAACAAGTGGTGGATAAACCAGTATGAGTAAGGACATGTCTGTCCAGAGAACCATTATCTGAGAACTTCTTTATACAGAGAGTACAAGGGTATGGCCTTTCACCGGTGTGAGTACGTTTGTGAATCGTCAAACTAAAGGAGTTAGTAAACCTTTTTTCACAGAAAGTACATTTATACGGTTTCTCTCCGGTGTGAATAAGGACATGTCTATTCAGAGTGCATTTATCTGAGAACTTTTTAATACAGAGAGTACATTGGAAAGGCTTTTCACCCGTATGAGTACGTTTGTGAACCGTCAAGCTAGAGGTGCAAGTAAACCTTTTCTCACAGAAAGTACATTTATGTGGTTTCTCTCCGATGTGAGTAAGGATATGTCCATTAAGAGTATATTTATCCGAGATCTTCATAATTAATACAGAGAGTACAAGGGAAAAGCCTTTCATCGGTAGGAGTACGTTTGTTCAACGTCAAACTATTATGTTGAGCAAACCTTTTCTCATATGACATATTGTGTATTTATACGGTTTCTCTCCGGTGTGGGTAAGATTATGAGTCTTCAAACTGCTTTGATTGGGAAACCTCTTCTTGCAAACAACACAACGTGAGATTTCAGTATTAAATGATTTAGTACTGTTTTTTTCTGAGTTTGTACAAAAATTATCTATACTATTAAAACACAATTAATCTCTATATATACACGAGCGTCGGATCGGTGATACGCACTTTAAGTTAACAGCCGCTATGCGGCATAGGCTACTATTCTAGTAAATATGGTAACGAATTAAACACAAATCGCAGAAGACCAATTTTCCGCAGAAGAATCAAATTTCCATGAAAATTATGGTCTCTTCGGACTAATTTTCCATGGGACCAAAATTTCCGTAACAGTACTTTACTATACAATATATTTATATTGTAAGAGTGTACTCTAGTTAATAATTAAAAATGACCAGCTTTTCCCTGACACCATACAATTTAATGATACTAACAATTAAATTTCCATAACGCCCCACAAACATTACTGGATCCGCCAATGGAAGTAAGTTATCTACATCAACCGACCAAAAATATTCGAACAACAGGAATTTATTCCAGACAAAAAATGCTTCTTGTAGCTTATTAATGGCAGTTTAAAACCCTAGATCTTCCCCCAAATTGAAATTTGATGTGCTGCTGATACGTACATACTATTGCAATAGGGTGCCACCAGACAATAAGGTTGGGATTGGGAACCACTGTTCTAAGTCAAATAAAAATGCGGTTTCTAAAACTCTATAACTTTAAAATACAATACTAACCAACAAACAAACAAAAACAATGAAGTTCTAACAATATGGATATATTCTAAATGCGATCATTCTGATTTTTGTAAAAGCTGAATCTCTACAATAGTAAGTAAATGTCGATATTCAGTGGTTATTGTAAGTAATCATAAAATTCATTTTACAAACTGAATAAATTGTTTGTATCTATTCTGTATCGCAAAAACAATTTTGTACGCCCTTTCTGTGAGTAACATGCATTGGTATGTTTTCCGTAAGTGGATGAGAGCATGAGAGCACCCATAGTTAATAGTGTGATTTCCCTTAGGTTTACATGATCCATCTTGCGAATACGTGATATTAGGATGATAGACCGTGTCATTGATCACTTGCGACCTTAGGATTGAGGTTGGAGACCCCCCTCAATAGCCTGCAAATGATTGGGTGCTTACCCAAATCATAGCTATCAATAGTACCGAGGATAGCTGTCAAGGTAGAGCGATGGCACTAGTCACTAAGTGTAATATTTTCGAGTTTTAGATTTCGATGAGGCAAGAATAATATTGAGAGCTCTTTCCAAGTAGGTTCTGGAAATTTCCAGAACTCCCGAAATTGTACATGCTGGAAATTTGAGCCTGCTGTTCAGTATTTGTGGGTAAAGCTCGCCTTGGGGATTTTTAGGATCCCTGGGAACTGAGGCAAAAGTAGAGGGTGAGCTACTAACTGATTCAAAAGTGTCGGTCGCGATGGATGACTTGGCCTGAAAAGTACAATTATTAGTGCTCTCACCACTAGATCCTAAGCAACTTTATTCAATGTTCTGTCAATCACAAAAATGAGAAACGTAAGGGCACTGTATCTCTGGTCTGTAAAGAGTGAATGCATTCACCGTATTTGCAGTGGAATCCTTCTTCCAGCTCACATATATTAGCAACTGATGTGTTAATCGGCTGGCGAGATCTATACTGGGAGTGAGGGATAGTTGGCGAATCACACTCTGAAATATACCGGAATAGAGCATCGGTCATGGTATTGTCCTTCCCCTGGAGGTGTTCCGAGACACTAATATTTGTTTCTCGAAACACCAGTTGCAAAGTTGAAATGCCAACTGATGTGGCTGGGTACCGCCCTTTCTTGTTCGCGAATGCCACTGCTGATTTGTAGTACATTCTGATAAGTACGTGTGCTTAGAGTGCAAACAGCTGAAGGCCGAATAAAGACGCCCTTAGAAGATTTATTAAAGCTTTTTTGCCTGCATTCCATGGATCCCGAGTCAATTTTCTGGCCGTTGTCACAACACAGCCTGTCAAGGTGACATGGGTGGCAATCGCCTGTGAGAATGGGGGGACTGTTACATGCCCATTGTACTTAAGGGGCTGTTCGACCCACAAAGTCAGATATTGTATATATTGGGCCTCGAGGCGTGGTGTATTTGAGTGTATTTTGAAAGCCTAAGAAATCAGTGTATTTTGAAAGCCTAAGAATACAAGAGTGTGTAGGGAGTATTTTCGATCTCCCCTTGTTGGCTATGAATCCCAGCCTGGTCAGTAGCTCATGATCAGTAAGGCCTGTGAGCACAGTTCTTGCATGTGTTCAACAAAAACCCACATCCTCTTGTCTCACTTCTAAGGCTAGGTATGCATCCTTGAGTCCATACCCGTAGGTTCCTATCAAGAAATCGTTTCTTTGTAGAACTCCGGACCTTCTATTTTTGAATGTGGTCTAGAAACGAAACTGCTCAGGGTCCCTAGGTTCAGAATTAGTATGTACCATCCCGATGTTTTTCGGGATTAAGAATATTGGACAGGATAAATTCCACTAGGGTCCCCATTACTGCTCCCTCGTGTATCAAGGCGGTAATCTCCCGATGTGCTATTTGCTTCGCCTCTGGTTGTATTTGAGGGTTGAGGACCACATATGTCTGTGGAAGGTGTAGCTGAAATTGAATGGGACCCTCTCACCCAACTCAGTATTACCACTTGATCGCAAATGATCTTTTCCCAATTCAGTTAAGGTGTGTGGGAGCCGAGCTGAGGATCTAATTCCGGAATTTAGGAGGGAAAGATAGGTGAGAGCTGCATGTTTATGAATAATTGGATTTGTTTCGTAGGGGCGCGAGACTGTTAATAAGCCTTTTGGAGCACATTTCCCGCCCAAACTGGAGCTCTCTCCTCCAGTAGGCTCCCGCCGAAATAAACTAGTGGCTCGGCCAGAAGGTGTGTATTGACTATTTTTTGGAGCGAATGCGTTTAGCTTGGGGAGCATATTTGTGAAGACTAGATTGGGCTTTGGATAAGTCTCCAAGTCGATTGGATATCCGCGCACAAGCAAAAGTGTTGAACGAGGTTCAGGCGTGAAGTCTTAGCTCGGAAGCCAGAACTCGGTCAATTGAGTAAAGCGTTTAGCTCCTCTTCTCCATAATCGTAGCATTTGCTGAACCGATAAGAACAAGGGATGCTTGGATGGTACTAATTATTTCATTTGAGGTAAAGTCATCTTCTTCCTGGAGAGCCCTCAATTTTTGGTCAGCGATCCAACTGCGTAAATAGAACTCGTTGATAACCAGTTAAGACCTCGTCATTTGTTTTGATAAGCCTGACAACTCTGATCAAATTATTGAGTACACCTTAGAGACATTAATAATTCACATGTCTGGGCGTGGGATTCGCAACTTCCCTCCTGACCCTGTGGTTTATAGGTCGAGTATTCGGAAATTTTTCTGTAAAATTGGAGAAGTATTTCCTGGACTCGGGTCGAAAGCGTTTGATATATTTGCTTACCCGGATATCGGAAAAGGGCTAATCAGATGAATTATCAATGATTTGTTTGAAACTAGTATTGATAATCTGAAAATTTAATAGAACATGCACATTAATGATGCAGACACTTTGGTCACACCAGATTGCCAATATGCTTACTCATTATTACATGATGACGTAATCACTAAAATTTCACATTTTTAAATTTGACTATTTAGGCCTATTTACGCTTTATAATCAATGTTATAAGTGTATAAACTATACACCAACCGCGAAGCGGTTGGTGTGTGGTTGGTTTCTTCCGCAAAGCACGCTAGTATCTATATAGATTGATGCTACAGTATATCTATATATGCTAGTGCGCTTCGCTTGCTAGGTCGCTTTTCGGCAGAACCCAACCACATACCAACCGCTTTGCGGTTGGTGTATGGTTTATACACTTATAACATTGATTATAGTTTTAACAGTTTTAATCAAAAACTTAATTTCTCACTAGTGTCATGTAGTAAATTCACACTCAAATTAGAAACCATTGACCCAATTCCTAACGTTTCAAAAATGTTGACCAAATTCCTACTTAGCGTTGACCGAATTACGCGTTCCCGCTGAAAGGTGCAGCCAGCACAAAAAGGTTGGGATTGGGAACCACTGATCTTTAGAAGTATATAAATGCGGTTTCTAAAATCCTATAACTGTAAAATAAAACACTGACTAACAAACAAACAAAAATGATGGAGTTCTAACAAGATATGTATATACGTATATAGTAAACGTTGATTATTCTGATTTTTGAAAGAGCTGAATTACTACAATAGTACTTGAATGTCGATATTCTGAACAAATTGTTTGCCTTATTATGTATCGCAGAAAACAGTGTGAGTAACATACAATGGTATGTTTCCCCGTAGATGGATGAGAGCATGTCTCTTGAGGTAACTCGCCGTAGAAAACTTCTTATTGCACGTGATACAGGTGTATAATTTCTCCACAATGTGAGAACTCATGTGAACCGATAGATTAGAAGCTGTATGTAACATCTTATTACATAGGAAACATTCGTAAGACCTCTCTCTGGTGTGAGTAAGGAGATGTCTCTTCAGAGTACCTTTTTGAGAGAACTTCTTAATACAGAGAGTACATGGGAAAGGCCTCATACCAGTATGGGTAAGGACATGTCTATTCAGACTACTTGAATCCGAGAACTTCTTTATACAGAGAGTACAAGGGTATGGCCTTTCACCGGTGTGAGTACGTTTGTGAATCGTCAAACTAGAGGAGTATCTAAACCTTCTCTCACATAAAGTACATGTATACGGTTTCTCTCTGGTATGAGTAAGGACATGTCTATTCAGAGATCTATTATCTGAGAACTTCTTAATACAGAAAGTACATGGGAAAGGCCTCTTACCAGTGTGAGTAAGGACATGTCTGTTAAGATAGCTTTTATACGTGAACTTCTTAATACAGAGAGTACAAGGGTATGGCCTCTCACCAGTGTGAGTTCGTTTCTGCATCGTCAAACTATTATTTTGAGTAAACCTTTTCTCACATGACATAATGTGTATTTATACGGTTTGTCTCTGGTGTGGGTAGATTATGAGTTTTCAGACTGCTTTGATTGGGAAACCTCTTCTTGCAAACAACACAACGTGAGATATCAGTATCAAATGGTGGGATTTTTTGTTCTGAATTTGTACAAAAAAATTATAACTAACTAAATCTTATTCATTAATTAATTAAGATTTTATAACTCAATTCAAATTTACAGCTCATTTAAATTATTACTAGAGCGCTTCGCTAGCTAGTTCGCTTCACTGCAAAACACAACCACACACACCAACCGCTTCGCGGTTGGTGTGTGGCTTATATACTTCTACCATTGATTATAAAGCGTAAATAGGCCTAAATAGTCAAATTTAACAATGCGAAATTTTAATGATTACGTCATTATGCGATAATGAGTTAGCATATTGGTAATCTGATGTGACCAACGTGTCCGTATCATTAATGTGCATTCTATTGAACCCAGAGGGCGGTTAACCCAGAAACCCAGGTTAACCAGAGGGCGGTTAATTAAGTGATTTTTCACGCTTCAACTAGTCAGTCGCTGCTACTAGTCAGTCGCTGCTAGACTGACTAGTAACACATGTACTTGTTTTACGACTACACGCTTGTAAACAATGGATGTGTTAAAAATTGCGGTAATGGAGACCTATTCAAGCTACATATGTTATTGTCTGGTTACGCCAATTGGAGAATTACAAATCCACTTCGCACCTACGGGGCTCGTAGAATTATAAATTAGTTGACATACATGGCTTCCAAATAGCAGCACACTGAATTGAGTAAGTGTAATTTACAAGTCACAGGCTAGGCTTAACATAGTTAATCGGTCAAAGTGGGAATATCGAAAGTGCAATTCAATGACATTTGTTAGACTATAATAGAATAGAATCTATCACTGAGTGTCTAATACGAAATAAGCTGTCCCCTAAAGTAAGTGTTCCTTCTCCAGGGGAAGATTACTTCAAAGTAATTTGTCCTTCTTTGTACTTTACTGTACAATATATTTACACTGTAACAGTGATTTCTAGTCAACAATAAAAAATGACCAGCTTTCCCCCAACATAATATAAATTAAATGATACTAACAATTTTAATTTCTATAACGCCCACAAACAATACTGGGTCCGCCAATGGAAGTTATCTACATCAACCGACCAAAAGTAAATGAACTATACTTATTTAAACCAGACAAAATATGCTTATTAATGGCTGTTTAAAACCCTGGATCTGCCACAATTTCAAATTTAGTGTGCTGCTGAAACGTATATGTTGCAATAGGGTGCCGCCAGCACAAAAAAGTTGGGATTGGGAACCACTGCTCGAAGTCAAATATAAATGCGGTTTCTAAAACCTATAACTTTAAATACAATACTGACTAACAGACAAACAAACAAACAGAATCATTGGATCTAACAATATAGATAGTACATATATACTAAACGTAGATTAATCTGATTTTTGTAAAGCTGAATCTCTAGAATAGTAGCATACGTAAATAACGATATTTAGTGATTTTTATTAGTAACCATAAAATTCGTTTTACAAACTGAACAACTTGTTTGAATCTATTCTGTATCGCAGAAAACAATTTTTTATGCCCTCTGTTTTCTGTGAGTAACATGCAATGGTATGTTTTCCCGTAAGTGGATGAGACCATGTCTCTTGAGGTGACCCGCCGTAGAAAACTTCTTATTGCACGTGATACAGGTGTAGAAATTCTTCACGATGTGAGAACTCATGTGAACCGACAGATTATAAGCTGTATAAAACATCTTATTACATAGGAAGCATTCGTATGACATCTTTCTCGTGTGAGTAAGGACATGTCTCGTGCAATTGGATTTAACTGAGAACTTCTTAATACAGAGAGTACAAGGGAAAGGCCTTTCACCGGTGTGAGTACGTTTGTGAATCGTCAAACTACAGGAGTTAGTAAACCTTCTCTCACAGAAAGTACATTTATACGGTTTCTCTCTTGTATGAGTGAGGACATGTCTATTCAGAGAATTTTTATCCGAGAACTTCTTAATACAGAGAGTACAAGGGAAAGGCCTCTCATCAGTGTCAGTTCGTTTGTGCATGGTCAAACTATTATTTTGAGCAAACCTTTTCTCACATGACATAATGTGTATTTATACGGTTTCTCTCTGACGTGGGTAAGATTATGAGTCTTCAGACTGCTTTGATTGGGAAACCTCTTCTTGCAAACAACACAACGTGAGATTTCAGTATCAAATGATAATGTATTGTTAGTGTGCTTCTTCCAGTAAAAAACGTAATACAGTAGATGTCGGATATAAGCACACCGGTTATAAGAACATATCGGATATAAGCACACTATGTTGGAAAACGGTTGCCATATACCCTCTATAATTTATGTCGGTTATAAGCACATCAAGTGCAGTTCCCGACGATGTGCTTAGAATTTTTCTATTTATACCTTGGATCCCAGGGCATCTATGTCATATTATTAAGTTAATTAAAATTTAGAATTTATAACTCAAATCAAATTTTCAGCTGATTTAAATTATTACTAGCGTGCTTCGCTTGCTAGGTCGTTTCGCGGCAGAACATACACCAACCGCTTTGCGGTTATGTGTGTTTTATTTACTTCTAACATTGATTATGAAGCGTAAATAGGCCTAACGCTAGTGCACTCGAATTTTTTTCCAATGTTGATCAATTTATTTTAGCGACGAATTTTTTCAATTCTTGATCAGGGGCTTGACGATGGATCACATGTTATCCCAGGTTATCCCTGAAATTTCTTTGGCACTTTATGATAAATATTCTTGGTATTCTAAGCGTTTTAGCCCTGCGGCCTATGAAATTCGCCGAAATTCAGCACCTTCAGAGGGTCTATAATACTGCAATCAGGCTTGTGGCTGATTAAGATTACAATCGTAATCGATGGTAATCGATTACAACATTTCCTGTAATCGTAATCACTCACTAGTAACCAGCCCCAGGTCTTACTGCAATAGCATATATTTTATCCCAAATCGCTGTACCGGGGCTCTACAGTTCATATATATAGGTTCACGTAAAAATCCAAGAATATATCAAATTTAGGGATATTAGGGCCATAAAGTGAGCTGAAAGGTAGGGGAGTACGCTATGAAAATATATTACTATTTAAAATTCTACTGTAGGATATTTTTGTTATTACTCGGCCAGGGTTCTAAAAAATGTGTGTAAAATTAAGGCGCATTAATTTTGGTCATTCATACCTACTCGCCATATGTTTTTTTATCCTAGCCACAATTACTGTTTAGTGTTTACTATATGTAAAATACCGATTATTAGGGTTTTCGTTATTAGAGATTATTATTAATATATTACACCTTTGTCATTAATTAGGTTAATTAATTAAGACTTAAAAAAAGCACGTGTTTCGAATATCTATTGTTCACCAAATATTTACACGCCTTAATTTACTTTCCTTAACTTTGATACGCCTTAATTTTTTTCCATCTAATAAATTTATTTACTAGCCTTAATTTTTTTCTGGCACCCATGAATAATTTTACTCGCCTTAATTTTTATATTTCGATTTTTTCATCTATCATACTTGCCATCTGTTTTTTCTTAATACTAAAAAAAAACAAGGCTTATGGCGAGTAAAAAATTAAGGCGTGTAAAACTCTAATTACTCCTATTAGTGAGATAGCTTCTTATCTATATGTGAGATTTGGTTTTAACACTTAGCTCATGTATATTTTGAATTATGATCATTATATCACAGTGTTTTGTCAGTTCTGTGGGATTTTAACACTTCAGGGGTCTCAAATATCGAATAATATATTATTTAAGAACCCAATTTGTGGATACAGAGATCCAAATATCAAATGCGCACAAACTGAGACGTTACAAGACTCGATCCAATCATTATTCGAAAAGTTATGGGCCTTATGGCCATAAACCCCTCAGAGGGGACATAAATTTGACACAGTTCACACCTATTTCTATTTCAGAAACTGTTGGAGTTAAAATAATTCTAACCATCGGGAAGTACTCTAAATACCTGACTTTCTATACGTATATGTTGTAGGCGAAAATGAGTTTCAGTCCAAATTGAGTCTCATTTTCGTCTAGGCGAGATTGAGTGATACTTATAGAAAATGTTTAACTAAATATTATGGGTTGTTAAAAATTAATTATATCCCAGGTCGAATCCAGTTATTTGTTCACTTCTCAATGTGAATACTAGGTAAACAAGTATGCTGAATACGAATTTGACACTCACAAATTTATATTATGTCTATTTGTTGTCGTTATTGACAATATAGGTAATCAAGTTTGTAAAATATTAGAATTTACATAGAGATTAGACGGGTATTTTAAGTAATTGCATATGCTAAATACGAATTTAGAATTATCTACTTGCAAATAAGGCTGTTTGTTGTTAAAGTTGGGGAATTAATGACTAAGAATAAGATTGAGATTTTAAATTACGAGCCCTTCGGTCTCGGTCGCTTCGCGACGGATCACTCTACCACAAAAGTCGCTTTGCGACTTTTGTTCGTTCGTGTTAGATCTACGCAACACAATGAATTAACGGCCGCATCGCGGCCTTACTCTCCTCAAATATCATTCATATTAAATAAGTTAAACCTGTGACTGGTAAATTACACGTACTCAATTCAGTATGCTGCTATTTGGGACCCAAGTATGTCAATTAATTAATTCATTCATTCATGTTATTTACTAACCCAGGATTTTAACAGCATAGCAAATTGTTTGTAAATAGTTGAATTACTTGATAGTAATATTATGCATGCTTATGTGATTTGACGTAAGCTAAATACATCACGAATAGAAATAAACTGATGGAAGCCAAACTGGATTAATCAAGTATGCAATTTCGGAAATAATGTAGGTGAGATTAAATCATCAAACCTCATTATGTGCAATGACGCAGCAATTGGAGATTACATTTTTGTTATTGCCTGGCTCAGATTAAATGGGAAATTATAAAAATTTCTAGAGACATGCAATACATCTGTTTTATAATGTGACAAAATTATTTGTCGATTGAACCAAAAGTATAAGAGCTGAATTCAAATTAGTTCCTATGTGACGTCACATTCCCATAAATCGGTATACGTGTGTCTCATTGTATGTTGTGTTATCATCTAAAATTGTGGGCGAATCGGATAAAAACTGAGAGTTATTCCCAAATAAGTGCATTTATGACGTCATAATCCCGTTAATTTGTTTCAAAAACCAATAGATCGTTGTCGCAGTACAAAATTACCCCTGCATGCCAATTTTTAGCTTTCCAGGACTCGTAGTCTTTCCAATTAATTCTGGACAAACACACACACACACACACATCCACAACAATTCCGCTTTTAATATACAGATAAGTAAGCAAACAAGTATCATATAGTTACGTATATATGTTATGGGTAATATGCGAAACTGGGTATCATGCAAAATGCCCAGTTTCGCATATTGCCCATAACATATAGCTTAATATTGAAGACTTGACAAAATTAATACGAGTCATTTTGAGTAAATTTTATTGCGTGGTAAAAGTGTAAATTATGCATGATAATGAATTAAGTGGAATAGTTAAGTATTCCCTAGCAAAAGCGAACGAGATTATAGGCTCGTATTGCCTCGTAATAAATATTTATCCTAATCTACTCGCGAATTCAAACCATTTCACTCAAGCCACCAGTTTAATTTTCAATACATTCACCATAAACAGAACATAATTAATCGCGACACATTCTCAAATGAACGTTGAGTTTATTGATAAGCTGGTTGTGTTGTTAGTTGGTTTAATAGCTGGTCTTGCTGTAAATCAGCTTATCAATATCACTAAGTTGAGAATGTGTAGCGTGTAAATGAGTAATTACGTTCTATTTATGTAGTAAATGTGCATCTATAAATTAACAATACAAAGGCGTAGGCTCTGGTATGGTTGGTAGGGCCATGGACATACAAAAGTTTGCCAATTGAATCACCAATGGGCATTGATCTCCCAATGTCACAGTAATGGACTAACCTATGCAATGGGCCCTACTAATCCCATTCAGAGACTACGTCAAACTCGGTATGTGGGAATTCTCCGAATCTAAGATGTTGACATTTTTCAGACTACTTTCTCAATATTGGAAAAGTAGTCTAAAAATAACAATTGTTATAATATGCAATCAGAGATGGGGCCAAATCCCTAGGGGATTAGAGTTTTAAAGATCTTAAGATTAATCCCAGTCCATTCAGAATGGGATTGGGAATTAATCAGAAAATCTCAAACTCAAGGTCAGTGTGTGTGAATTAAGGAACTTCTAAATTATATTATTTCCAAACTGCTCTGAACTGGTGAATGACAAATAGGACATGTTAATCCAAGTTATTTAAATTTAATGCGGCAATCTACACCAAATTGCATGTCTACAGGGTCTGAAAAGTAATTTCGTTTCTCGTACCTTCAAACAAACATACAAATGTGTATTGTAATTTGTAATCATAATAATATAATTAAGTAATATAATCTTTGGACAGGTGCGAAGTCAGCCCTAACTAATAACTATAGTGGGTGTCAAGTGCGTAGGAGTAAGTATAGCCAGCGACCCTAATGGGTGCTCAGCAGAAAACCTCTTACACACTAAGAGGCCTTGTTGTAATGTTAAATGTTAATTCAGGAGCACTCTCTATAAAAAAGGTGCTATGTAACAGCTGAAAAAGAATAGCACAGTAACACATATTGACTGTGAAAGCTAACTAATATGATTACATTCTTGACTGAGCTTAGCTGTGTACGTACATAATTGCATCTCTTACGAAAACAGCACAACCCTTAGTATATTGATTATCTTTCTTTTGGATACAAACAACTTGTGACCTTCAGATATTCTATATTTTGAACAGCGATTTTATTTGTATTGAGCCAAAGTAAAATCCATGTTAATTTAAATATCAATTACTAAATAGCATTAATATATTTATTAATATGTATTCTATTATTATCCAATATATCATGTTTAAATTAAACACAATATCTGAAAAGTAGATATACTATCAACAAATATTGTGTTGAGTGAAAACATAAATAAATTACAACTGTTATTGAATACTCACATTACTATAATTACTAAACAATCGGAGAAATGCCAGCATAAAACATAGAGACAAAGAAGTCGGAAAATTATAAACATTTGATATTTGGAATTTTTGACAAATGACGACATACGGGTTCGGACAAATGCAGGCCCCTAGTTAGTATTTAACTCAAACAGAGATGCGTTTTTTATCTCCGAATTACTTTAATGTAATCCGGACAAACACACACACACACACACACACACAAAGAACTATTCTGCTCTGAATATATAGATTATTGTGTTCTGCTTAAAGCACTGCAGGATTTGGTAACCGCGAGACCATAGGCGGGCTAACAATAGTGCAATCTTAAGGAATAAGGTTATCCACCAGTTGTAATTCTGGTAGTTCAATAATTGTTATGCTATCGCGTAACCCTTCTTATTCAAGAGGTTTTGATCCGGCTGTCTATTAACGGGCACCCCAAATAATATTATGAAGGGCGAAATGATACCTATTTTATTTTATTTTGAACATACAGACTAGACTCAATTCACAGGCAGGGTGCGCATTTTTTTCTGGGCTTACGGGAACCAAATATTTTTCAAAAAAGCTTACATGTTCCTTCTTTCTAAAGTACTCTGACAAATAGTACATTTCAATTTCTCATGTGATCTGGGAATTTTTGAAAGCATTGCTAATGATCGGTATATAGAAAAAAGTAAAAGTAAAATCAATAATAAAGGCAAACATTTTAGAACAGGGCCACTATTACATAGTCGCCACAGTAAAAATTATTTGTAAGCTAATAAATACATGGTAACGGGATGCAGAGGAAGAGGCAATATTTACGAAATTTTAAACAGTATTCGTTGTCATTTGGTAAATTTCTTACTTCAATATTTTACTCATTTAATTCAGGCTGAAAATCTTACCGTGGACCTCCGAATATTACGGGAACCTAGTTCCCAAGTTCCCAAGAAATGCGCATACTGTTCACAGGTCTAGACTAAATTCGGTTAGACGGGTGACCGCTTAACCGCTACGAATATTGGTTAACTGTTACAGATTTAATTGAGTAGTTAACCGGTCTGTTAATCTAGTTAAATAATATCAATGTAATTGCGTTTATAAAACACTAAATTATATAAATTTTGTTAGAATATGGTAATCTTAGATCTATGCATTCCATACATAGTTAATTACTATAAACCAAGGGTGAGGTTGTTAACAATTCTGAGGCTACTCAGTATTATAAATATTACCCCATAAGTATAAGTAGTACATTAACTAATACACTTCGCAATTTGGGCAAGTTAGAAACAGTGTAGTTATAGAAAGTATATAATGTAGTAATTATGGTGATGAGAAATGGATTTATGATCATCTTTTCCAACAAAATTTCAGATATTTTTAATTATTTAAATGTATTTCCTCGCTAATCCCAACAGAGGTATTCCGATTCAAAAAAATTCTGTTTCGATTAGTGAATTCGTTCGGATTAGTGAAGTGTAAATACATTTTCTATTTGCCTCTATAACATGAGATTCCGATAATTTGGATCAAACTTGTTCATACCTTTTTAAACCAAACTAAACATGTAGTATACTAATACTACCTAAATAATTGTCTGAGACTTAATAATTTATAATTCCATTGTAATATACGTTGGATCTCCTGTTCGGACTAGTGAGGATGTACTGTAAGATAAATTACAAATAATACTGCTGATTATCAACAGACCGGCTAACTGGTTAACGAAATCTGTAACCGCTAACCGATATTTAATAGCAACAGTTAAGCGGTTAGCCAGCCGGTTAACAAATCAGCCTTGTAAAAACAATAGTTAAGGGTGGGGTTGGTTAACCGTTTTGAGGCCACGGTTACGATTGTCTTCACACTACGGTTAACCGGTTAACCGCACTGAAAGTTATAACAAATTATATAAACATTTCTCAGAAAATATCTAAATTGTAGTAACGAAAAAGACATTCTTTTAGCCAAGTACTCTCTAAGTACAATTAACTGCGTACAAGTTTATCACTTCAGGTTACTTCTACACTGTTGTCACCAAAATATATCGTGTTACTATGGGTAATAAGATGAACAATTATTATATTCTGAACAAAATGAGTGCAAATTCACACTTTTATCCCAAAATTTGTACTTAGAATTGTAATATTAACATATCGGTTAACTGATCACTAAAATCCGTAACAGTTAACCGGTATTAGCGGCGGTTAACCGAATCCAGCCTTGATTTAATATTTTCTGAAGGACGAAATGTAGCGTAGTAAGGAATAAAAGCAAAGCTGAAGCTTACTAATTATGTAGTATAAATAATGTTCTACTGTGTTGATCAGCATGGGCGGTTAACCGGTTAACCGTGGCGAGAAATTGAATAGTAACCGTAGCCCCAGAATTTACCATTTAATAAAATACGAGCCCTTCGGTCTCGGTCGCTTTGCGACAGATCGGTGCTACGCACCTCAAGTTAACGGCCGCTGTGCGGCCTTACTCCTCACCCTTTCTACCATGGAAATGGTAGATAGGGACGTTATGATTTTGATTTTCATTAATTTGTTTACCTATTTGTGCCATAACAACAACAACAAATACTCATATTAGAATTTTATAAATGCGAAATTCGTGTTCAGCACACTTGTTTACTTATAATACCTATTGAAAGTTAACTTCTAGGTTGATTTTGAATTTTCATTAAATTGTTTAGCTATTTTGAGTAAACAACAACAACAACAACAACAAATATTCATATTAGAAAATTTAAACGCGAAATTCGTGTTCGGCATACTTGTTTACCTATAATACCCGTTGAAAGCTAACTTCTAGATTGATTTTGAATTTTCATTAATTTGTTTACCTATTTTGTGTAAACAACAACAACAAATATTCATATTAGAAAATTTTAACCGCGAAAATCGTGTTCAGAATACTTGTTTACCTATAATACCCGTGAAAGCTAACTTCTAGGTTGATTTTGAATTTCCATTAATTTGTTTACCTATTTTGTGTAAACAACAACAACAAATATTAATATGAGAAATTTATAAACGCGAAATTCGTGTTCGGCATACTTGTTTACCTATAATACCCGTTGAAAGCTAACTTCTAGGTTGATTTTGAATTTTCATTAATTTGTTTACCTATTTTGTGTAAACAACAACAACAAATATTCATATTATAAATTTATAAATGCGAAATTCGAAATCAGCATACTTGCTTACCTATAATACCCGTTGGAAGCTAACTTCTAGGTTGATTTTGAATTTTCATTAAAATGTATAACTATTTTGTGTAAACAACAACACAAATTTTAATATGAGAAATTTATAAACGCGAAATTCGTGTTCGGCATACTTGTTTACCTATTATAACATTTGTTTACCTATTATAACATTTGAAAGTTAGTTTATATCCCATATTAATTGCGGTTTCTATTCCCCCATCACTTTAATATAATCCGGACAAACACACACACACACAAACACACAAACAACAATCGAGATTTAATAATATAGACGAGCCCTTCGGTCTCGGTCGCTTTGCGACAGATCGGTGCTACGCACCTCAAGTTAACGGCCGCTGTGCGGCCTTACTCCTCACACTTTTTCTACCATGGAAATGGTAGAAAGGGACGTTATGATTTTGAATTTTCATTAATTTGTTTACCTATTTGGTGTAAACAACAACAACAAAAATTCATATTATAAATTTTTAAACGCGAAAATCGTGTTCAGGATACTAGTTTACCTATAATACCCGTTGAAAGCTAACTTCTAGGTTGATTTTGAATTTTTATTAATTTGTTTACCTATTTTGCGTAAACAACAACAACAAATATTAATATGAGAAATTTATAAACGCGAATTTCGTCTTCAGCATACTTGTTTACCTATAATACCCGTTGAAAGCTAACTTCTAGGTTGATTTTGAATTTTCATTAATTTGTTTACCTATTTGTGTAAACAACAACAACAACAAATACTCATATTAGAAATTTGTAAATGCGAAATTCGTGATCAGCATACTTGTTTACCTATTATAACAATTGTTTATATATTATAACATTTTGAAGTTTGTTTCTATCAAAATTATAAATGCGGTTTCTTATCCCCCATCACTTTAATACAATCCGGACAAACAAACAAACAAACAAACAAACACACACACACACACACACACACACACACACACACACACACACACACACACACACACACACACACACACACACACACACACACACACACACACACACACACACACACACACACACACACACACACACACACACACACACACACACACACACACACACACACACACACAACAATCGAGATTTAATAATATAGATTGGGAACAAGAGGATACTCTCTCTCCCCTCCACCTGACTTGAGGGTGGGGTGGACTCCTCCCTTCTGAGTCCTGACGCTATACAGTAGAAATTACTATGTATCTCAAATACAAGTGTTGCTAAGTGTCTCTTTAACAACAAACAGCCTTATTTGCAAGTAGATAATTCTAAATTCATATTTAGCATATGCAATTACTTAAAATAACCGTCTACTCTCTATGTAAATTCTAATATTTTACAAACTTGTTTACCTATATTGTCAATAACGACAACAAATAGACATAATATAAATTTGTGAGTGTCAAATTCGTATTCAGCATATCAGGCACGTAGCTAGAGTATGTAATTCAGGGGGGCAAGTTTTATGTTAGGGGGGCAAGTGCAGGTAGTCGGGGGGGCAAGGGGGGACGAATCACTCTATTTACTATATCGAACACTTCCTAAATTCTCTTGGGAGGGGGGGCGAGAAGTACTTTTGGGGGGGCAGTCGACCCCCCTCGCCACGTGCCTGCAGCATACTTGTTTACCTAGTATTCACATTGAGAAGTGAACAAATAACTGGATTCGACCTGGGATATAATTAATTTTTAACAACCCATAATATTTAGTTAAACATTTTCTATAAGTATGACTCAATCTCGCCTAGACGAAAATGAGACTCAATTTGGACTAGTCCAAAATGAGACTCAATCTCACCTGGGGCCTTATTCACTAAACTTACTTAACTTAAACTTAACTTAGACTTAACTCTAAACTAAGTAAAAACTTAGTTTTTAGCTTTCCTACAAAACTAACTTAAAACTAAGTTAGTTTTGTAGGAAAGTAAAAACTTAGCTTTCCTACAAAACTAACTTAAAACTAAGTTTAACTAAGTTCCTAAAAACTTAGCAATAACTAAGTTTTACTTAGATTGATCTAAGTAATTCATTCTAAAACTAAGTTTCACGAGCAAAACAATTGCATAGTTGGTTGAATTATGCACATAATTATTCATTTCTTTCTTAATAAGTAGGTAATTTAAAAAAATATGAACTTATAATCAGCAGCAGCAGTTTCTTCATAGTATTGATATTCAAATATCCTAAATGGCTCTTGCTCTTTTTTTGCTTGAAGATGAATATCTTGCGCTTAGTTTAACCAATCAAAGAGTCTTGAGAGATAGGAGGAATCCACTGGATTCATACAATGATATCGAATTTATAAGCCGTTACAGGATAACTCGAGTTTTCTTTTGCAGCTACACGATAAAATTGTGGAATCTCTTCATCGGAGTACTGCAAGATCACATTCAATACCAACTACCACCCAACTAGGTGTGGCGTTACAATTTATGGCAACCGGTACATTTCAGACTGTAATCGCAACTGCCCATGGTATATCTCAGCCTTCTGTATCTAGATGTATTGCAGCGGCAACAGATGCACTTTCCAGGGTGGCTAAGGATTATATACAATTTCCTAACCAGATGAAACAAACCCAACAACAGGATGCGTTTTACAGAAGAGCGGATTTCCTTTGGTGCTTGGATGTATAGATGGTACGCATGTATCCATCGTTGCACCTTCAAATAACGAAGAGATTTATGTAAATCGAAAGAATACACATTCGATTAACATACAAGCTATATGTGATAGCGAATTAAAATTCATTAATGTGGTAGCAAAGTGGCCTGGAAGCACACATGATGCATTTATATGGCGAATGTCTGGAATCAATCAGAGAATTTCCAGCGGTGATGTCCCAATTGTAAATGGATGGTTTTTAAGAGATAGCGGGTATCCATTACGTCCTAATCTACTCACTCCAATATTGTCTCCTGAAACCCCCAGCGAAAGGAGATATAACCGTTCATTCCTGAGGACCCGTAAAACCATCGAATGTGCTTTTGGCCTTTGGAAAAGTCGATGGAGATCTATGGACAAGACCGAAGGATCACTATGCTACAGTCCAGAAAGAGTTTGTCGCTTAGTTGTAGCAACGATGGTTTTACATAATATATGCATCAACATGGCTTGCAATGGGAAATTGAATTGCCTGTTGGAGCTGAAGAGCATGAAGTGGCCTTAGACGTAGATCCTACTACTAGCGGACAGTCAGTCCGTCAATTAGTTATAAATAATTATTTTAGTTTATTAATATACTACTTGTGGGATGGAATACATAAAGCATAGACATATAGTAGTTGTAGACTAATAATGTATTTATAATTACCAGTTAAGGTTCTTTAATCACTAAAATACTAATTCTTGGAATTAAGTTATACTACTCCAATCATACGATGCTTAATCTTTATCCTGTTGCGGGTAAAAAGGATGAAGTGGAGGAAAATATGGTTGCTGATGACATCCCTGTAGCAAATGACTAGATTGCTGTAAAGGTGGCGGAATATGTTGCATTCCAGCAGAATAGATATTGGACATTAGGCAAATTAGCTTGTTCTGATTTGAAACCATCAATTCGAAATTATCGTCAATTCTATCCATTTTACTGTCGATATTATCACCTAAATCTTCAATTTTCGAATTAATGCTCTTCAGTACGCCTAATTTAGCAACCTCATTTTGAAGAATGCTTTCCTTAACAGAATCAGTGTTTTATTCTTCAGTAAATCTCCTTTTTCTGGGAGGGTTCATATCTAGTCCATACTCGGAACCCGATTGTGATGGTATTGAAGCTGCAATAGGACTTGTAATCATTAAATCAACATCACTCGATGGACAGTTACTTCCCAATGAAAGATCAATTCCTGAAGAGATTCCCTAAAATGTTTCCACCCCCTTGATAGCCTTAATTTTCAATTCAAACTCTGTAAGTCCAGCTTCAGCTGATCCACCACCTGTTTTCCTAGCAGAATCCAATTTGTCGCTAATGATAGGCTTGTTCTTCACCAAAGTGTTGCTCCATTTTTGAGCACATCATCCTTGCTTCTGATGTTTCCATGTTCTCGAGAAATGGTAGTAGCAATACTTTCCCAAATAGCGCTTTTTTCATCAAAGGTTAAGGACGAACTTAATGCTCCAAATAATTTGGCCTTATTCTCCAAAATTAGATCTACGAGAGTATTATTTTCCTGGATTGAAAAGTTCTTTGATCGAGTCTTGCTGCTGATATCCATTATGTCGTGATAAATGGTAGGATTTTACGTCTTATATTTTGTGGATTTATTTATATGTATTTTCCCTGCTAATCGAACAGTGCTACCATCACTACCACACTGCTATAATTGTACATGAAAAATCATCTATCTCGGAAATGTTTGTGAAGGTGCTACCATCATTGTCAATTCATTAATTGTAATTCAAATAGGAATGTTTATGATGGTAAACATAAATAAAACAAATTTAATAAGTTAAGTCACCTTCGTACTAGACTTGAATAAATACTTAGTTTCGAAAGGAAAACTAAGTAATAACGAAGTTTTTACATAGTTTTCGATAGAAACTAAGAAAAACTAAGTTTTTACTTAGTTTTCCTTTGTGAATACGAACTTAGTTTTTGCTATCTAAGCTACCAAAATTCTTAGTTAATACTTAGTTTTCGATAAAAACTAAATAAAAACTAAGTAAAAACTTAGTTTTACTTAGTGAATACCAACTTAGTTTTTGCTATCTAAGCTACCAAAATACTTAGTAATAACTTAGTTTTGACTTAGTTTTAGATAAATACTAAGTAATAACTAAGTTTTACTTAGTTTTAACAATACTTAAGTTTAAGTAGTTTAGTGAATAAGGCCCCTGGTACTCAATTTCGCCTGCGACATATATAATACATTTAGGACCCTAGGTGTCACGGTTTCATTTTGACTATATATGGTCATTTTAAAGTGACCAAATTTTCCAACTCGTGTTCTATAGACAGCAGACACTAGCTCTAAAGTTCTAATCACATCCAGATATCATTTATAACTCATTGGATAACATTACGGGACTAAGTTACAAACGGTGGATGTGTGGTCCACTCAATTCCCATATATGGTGGTGGCAGAGTGGCAAAATATGATTACGCTGACAGAAATCCAAATTCGGATCAAAATGAGATAGATCTTTAGCTCTAACTTGCTAGAAATAATTTTATTCAATATAAAATAACATGATCTATTTGATGTAACTTTGGAACAATTTTTTATCGCACTTTCAAATTATGGAATCTGCCACTTCGACACAACTCAAAAGAGTAGTTTGGGAAAAGTGGCGCGTGGGAACAATTTTTCATTCGAAAACTGGCTGATGAATTTGTCTGAAATTTAATAGAGTGTTGAGAACAAGTAAACAATGAATTTTATTGATATAATTTTGATTACATGTTATTGACTATCATGTGGGCAGTTTAGTGCCAAAAAATGTCAAAAACCATGAAAAGCGGCGTACTCCAGACAAATACACCCAAATAAATGTTGTGCGAACTTTTAGAGTAAAGTGTAAACATTACGGGGTTGTATTGGATATTATAGTTTAATCCATAGACTCATTTAGATAAGGACTGGAACGTCGCGATCTCGAGGTTTTTAACTTGAGTCTGAGAGGCTCCAATTTAAAAAATTGAAAAAGCATTAGATTTCCGGTTTCCAAATGTGATTTTTGGCATATAGGGGTAACTTTTGGCACCCGTCAACAATTTGAGGTTTTCACTCAAAATTTCTCACACCTCGACAAGTTATGACGTCATTGTCACATTTCGAGAACCCTGAAAAGTCACTTAATCGCACATAATTCGCGCACTCTAAGAGATAAAATTCTGAAAATTTAATAGAACATGCACATTAATGATGCGGACACTTTGGTCACACCAGATTGCCAATATGCCTCCTCATTATCACATGATGACGTAATCAATAAAATTTCACATTGTTAAATTTGACTATTTAGGCCTATTTACGCTTTATAATCAATGTTAGAAGTGTATAAACCATACACCAACCGCGAAGCGGTTGGTGTATGGTTGGGTTCTGCCGCAAAGCGACCTAGCAAACGAGGCGCCCTAGTCTATATAGATATACTGTAGCATCAATCTATATAGATACTGCACTAGCACTAAATAGTAAATTTAACAATGTGAAATTTTATGATTACGTCATCATGCGATAATGAGTTAGTATATTGGTAATCTGGTGTGACCAACGTGTCCGTATCGTTAATATGCATATTCTATTAAAATTTCAGAATTTTATCTCCAGAGGGCGCGAATTATGTGCGGTTAAGTGATTTTTCACGCTTCTCAGAATGTGACAATGACGTCATGACTGGCGAGGTGTGATAAATTTTGAGTCCAAACCTAAACTTGCTGGCGGGGGCCAAAGGTTACGCCTATATGCCAATAACCAGATTTGGAAACCGTCCAGTTTCTTCAATCAATTCGCAACATATAAATAAATATATGCATACACGAGCCCTTCGGTTTCGGTCGCTTTGCGACTGTTAGGCGCTTCGCGCCCCAATCGGCGCCCGCTACGCCTTACTACGCCTTGAAACTAACTTACTAGGACGTGAAACTAAAGAAAAATTCAATATAATCTATTTTAGAATGTGACATCCCAATTAGTTCCCAAGTTACGTCATAAAATATTCTATTATGCGCAGTCTATTTATACTGATTGAATGAAGCCTAGCTAACAACAAACCCTAGAAATTAAGTGGCCAATATATTTTGTCACCTCTAGATGAAAATGCTAATAGATACTGCAGGATTGCAAACTCTCCCGCTTTTAAGGTTGGGACTTAAGGTTGGGAGCCTTGGGTAGGCGGCAGTACGGGCAGACTATGCCTACGGGTCTTAGTATTCACATGCCGGCAGTACGACTGGTAACCTAGTAGTGACACTAGATTGGCGCGAGGCGCAATAAGAGTGGTCGAAAATGATTGAGTTCTAACAAGATATATACTAAACGTAGATTATTCTGATTTTTGTAAAAACTGAATCTCTAGAATACTATACGTAATGAGATATTTAGTAGTATTTATTAGTAATCATAAAATTCCTTTTACAAACTGAAAAAATTGTCGTATCTATTCTGTATCGCAGAAAACAAATTTGGATGCCCTCTGTTTTTCCCGTAAGTGTATGAGAGCATGTCTCTTGAGATAACTAGCGGTAGAAAACTTCTTATTGCACGTGATACAGGTGTAGAATTTCTCCACAATGTGAGAACTCATGTGAACCGATAGATTAGAAGCTGTATAAAACATCTTATTACATAGGAAACATTCGTAAGACCTCTCTCTGGTGTGAGTAAGGACATGTCTCGTCAGAATGGTTTTAGATGAGAACTTCTTAATACAGAGAGAACATGAGAAAGGCCTTTCACCGGTGTGAGTGCGTTTGTGAATCGTCAAGTGGGAGGTGCAAATAAACATTTTCTCACAGAAAGTACATTTATACGGTTTCTCTCTGGAGTGAGTAAGGACATGTCTATTTAGATATCTTTTAACTGAGAACTTCTTAATACAGAAAGTACATGGGAAAGGCCTCTCACCAGTATGAGTAAGGACATGTCTATTCAGAGTACGTTTATCGAAGAACTTCTTAATACAGAGAGTACAAGGGTATGGCCTTTCACCGGTGTGAATACGTTTGTGAATCGTCAAATTAGAGGAGTATGTAAACCTTCTCTCACATAAAGTACATTTAAACGGTTTCTCTCTGGTGTGAGTAAGGACATGTCTATTCAGAGTACCTTTTTGTGAGAACTTCTTAATACAGAAAGTACATGGGAAAGGCCTCTTACCAGTATGAGTAAGGACATGTTTGTTTAGAGAGCTTTTATCTGAGAACTTCTTTATACAGAGAGTACATGGGAAAGGCCTCTTACTAGTATGAGTTCGTTTGTGTATCGTCAAACTATTAATTTGAGCCATAGCATTCTATATTCTAAGGAAATGTCACGGTTGAATGGACTTGGACCATGGATGAACTAGTGTAGTTATCGATTTTATTTAATAATTACATTACATGCAAATTTGCTAGCAATTTAGGGTAACTATGAGTTTTATCAATCCACCACCCATTATAAAAATATAGAATCACTTAGGAAGAGTATATATTTAGTCATTCGTATAAGAATAATAAATAGTATAGTAAAAGAACAAGAACGAAGTATTCAAAAGTAGAGTAATCAGCTGAGCTAACTTGAAACGAATATCTTTTTCCGACCCAGTTGACATTGAAAATGTTCCAAATTCAATTTGTTTATGAATTCAACAGTATGACACCTTTCACCTACACACTGTTCTCTCTAATAGTCCACCAGTGGGAAATTGGCCCAAAGTGGACTATTATAGAACATGGACAATTACAGATATATTAATAGTTGATTTGGACAAGTAAATAAGTGACTATTAGAAAAGTGGACTATTAGAGAAGTGGACAATTAGAGAGAACATACTGTATTGTATTCTCTTGATTGAAACAAGAGAGCCCCGCAGCTGTAGATTCATGAAAACCTTCAGAGCCAATTTTTCATTTTGGCGTTATAAGTGAGATGGTCAGCATGCTTTAGATGTCAATTTTGGGCTCTCATAATCATGGAGAATTTGTCGGCTTTATATAAAACACGGAGATCGTCAAATGCTGCTTAATTGATTGAAGGATAATTTGACTTTGTGAATTAGCAGAATTCAGAGAAATGTAGCAATTGGTAAAGATATTTTTAACTGAGTTTTGACTGGATGAGACCTTAGGATGCAATACTTTTCCATCATCTGACAATAACTTATACAAGTTAACGTTCAAAGGATAATTATAGGTACATATTGCTTCTACAAATAGACCAAAGTTCTCGACATCAAATATAGTTTGTCTAACTATTGGGTATAGGTAAGCAGCAGAAGAAGACCCCAGTGGTATTAAACGTACAATGGTAGAAAATATTTTCATTAAACTCGAAACCATCATTGAAAATACAGTTGTAGGGGGGGGGGTCATTTGGAATGTCAATTGAACACAGAATCTTACCTCCCTTATAGGATGCATTACTGCGGATATGGACTTCGTCCATTTGAAGGATTACATGACGTTCTCGGGGACTGAACTTAGATGTTATTTCCTTAAGTATTTGGAAATACTCGCAACCTATACCAAACGTGTTCTTAATAGCAAGTAAATCACGCTCGTGTGGTAAACTAAGCAATTCGATGAATGAATAAATCGGTAATAAGCCGGTGAAATCCAAAAGATTTTCAGTGAGAAAAGCTGCGTTGAAATGTTATAACGTCGACTATTTTTCGAATTTGCTAAATTACTAAGTTGTCCAATAAAAAAGTGAAGTGAAATTTACAAAGATTGTCTATTGGAATTTGAACTATCATCATTGTCTAAATCAAACGAATCACCTTCAAGAAGTCCAATTGCGTTTCTAGCTGACGGATGGCAATGTTGACAAGATTGTCGATTGAAAGCACAGTGGGAATTTTCAGGGGTGTAAGTGGAATAGGAAAACTAAGCTAGATGGACTCTAATGAAGTTATCGGTAGCTGCAAACTGAATGGCATTATCAAAAATGATGTACGTAGTCTCCTAAACGTAGTTCTAGACAATTCATGTTAATTCTGTCAAAATTATACTTTAGGTTTGTTAACAAATTTAATACAGAGAGTACATGGGAAAGGCCTCTTACCAGTATGAGTAAGGACATGTTTGTTCAGAGAGCTTTTATCTGAGAACTTCTTAATACAGAGAGTACAAGGGTATGGCCTTTCACCGGCGTGAGTACGTTTGTGAATCGTCAAACTAGAGGAGTATCTAAACCTTCTCTCACATAAAGTACATGTATACGGTTTCTCTCCGGTGTGAGTAAGGACATGTCTATTCAGAGAACCTTTATGTGAGAACTTCTTTATACAGAGAGTACAAGGGTATGGCCTTTCACCGGCGTGAGTACGTTTGTGAATCGTCAAACTAGAGGAGTATCTAAACCCTCTCTCACATAAAGTACATGTATACGGTTTCTCTCCGGTGTGAGTAAGGACATGTCTATTCAGAGATTTATTATCTGAGAACTTCTTAATACAGAAAGTACATGGGAAAGGTCTCTTACCAGTGTGAGTTAGTTTGTGCATCGTCAAACTATTATTTTGAGTAAACTTCTTCTCACATGACATAATGTGTATGTATACGGTTTGTCTCTGGTGTGGGTAAGATTATGAGTCTTCAGACTGCTTTGATTGGGAAACCTCTTCTTGCTAACAACACAACGTGAGATTTCAGTATCAAATGATTAGGGATTGTTTTTTTCTGAGTTTGTACAAAAAATATTACTAACTAAGTCTTATTAATTGATCAAGACTTTATAACTCCAATCAAATTTTAGCTGATTTAAATTATTATATAAAAGTAAGATTTTTGTGCAGATTCTAACTATTAAGGAAGAGCTTGTAATTGATCTAAAAATCTAAACTGCAGCTGTGCCGACAGTATTTCCTTTGGAGGCACTATCAATGAACCACCCATCAAAATATAGTGCCTCCAAATGAAATACTGTCGGCACAACTGCAATTTGGGATTTTTCGTCACGCCCTCAACGCCTCAAGGTGTTAAGATCCATTTGCCAAGTTGTTCGAGCCACAAGGAACAATTGATATATAATTGATAATTTGTTTATACAGTCAACTCCGCTTAATAGAGCCACCGGTTAATCGGTTTCTCCGCTTAATCGGGTCAAAATTTCACAGGATTTACAGGAAAGAGTTACAGTTTGGCTTACAATATTTTCGGTTAATCGGGTCGAAACAACCTGACCCGAGGTGGCCCTATTAAGCGGAGTTGACAGTATCTTAATTTTTTCGGCAATATTATCCACAGTTAATTTAATTATAATAATTATTATAATAATAGAACAGCATTTAAATTACGCTTCTTACAAGTGTCTCGAAGCGCTTACAAATTAGTACACCTTGAAATATAAGTAGTAATGCATTAAGTGTAAAAAGTAAATGTACAGTCAAAGGTTGTTTCTCAAGCTGATTATGAGATGTGGATTAGGTAGGCAGACAAGATCCATCTTCACGGAAGTAGTGAGTTTTTAGCCGAGATTTAAACAAGGCCACAGTCTCCGAGCTTCTAACCATATGTGGTAAAGAATTCCATATTCTTGGAGCAAAGAAGGAGAAGGTCCTCTCACCATAAGTTTTAAGTTTAGACCTTGGTTGGTAGAGGTTAATACAAGTGGTGTTTGTGGAACGGAGATTTCGTGTATGATAGAGTGGTCTAACCAAGTTACTTAGGTAAACAGGGCAGGTGTTGTTGAGAATGTTGTATACTAGTACACATGTCTTATATTGAATCCTCTTCTCAATTGGAAGCCAGTGTAATTGCCGAAGTATGGGTGAAATATGTTGTCGTTTCTTCGTGAGAGTTACAATACGTGCCGCTATGTTTTGAATCTTTTGTAACCGAGCTATCTGACGACTGGGCAAGCCGTACAGTAGTGAGTTACAGTAGTCCAACTTGCTGCTGACAAATGCATGTATCAAACGTTCCGTTGTTTTAACGTCAAGGTAGTTACAAAGTTTACTAATTCGAGTAATTGACAGAGAAGCGCCACGACAGATATCATTAATGCGGTCTTTAAGTAAGAGGTGTTTGTAGAACTTAACTCCAAGGTTTTAGATAACGTCAGAGGGTGCAAGTTCATGGCCCTCAAAGACTAGTCTCGGGACTAGAGAATTAGGTTTAAATTTTGATGAGAAATAAATATAGTTTGTTTTGTCAGGGTTACATTTGAGCATGTTCTTTGTGTACCATGTACTCAGATCACTAAGACATCGCTCCAATCTTCTAGAAAATCTTCCTTGTTGGACTGCCTAACTGATATATACACTTGATTGTCATCTGCGTATGATGCTGATTGTAATCCGTGAGCATCAATAATGTCTTCAATAGGTGATACATACAAGGAAAATAGCAATGGTCCCAGCACAGAACCCTGTGGCACTCCGGACTTAAGAATTTTGGGGGATGAACGGGTTCTGTTAATACATGTGATCTGGTATCTTTCTGATAGGTATGATTCAAACCATGCGAGGACAGAACCAGACATTCCATACTTAGATTGTAGTCGATTAAGTAATATCTGATGATCTACAGTGTCAAAGGCGCTGCTAAGGTCTACGAGAACTAGGGCTACCTCAAGGCCTTCATCTAGTGTGGATCCAATGTCATTCATCACCTTTATAAGCGCCGTTTCCGTGGAATGGTGTTTGCGGTAAGCCGATTGGAAACGGGGATAGAGGTTGTTATTAGAGAGATAAGTTCCTATTTGTGTTAGAACAACTCTCTCAATCAATTTAGAAAGGAAAGGGAGGTTCGAAATCGGGCGGTAGTTCGTTAGTGTGTCAGCATCTAGTGATATCTTTTTAAGGACTGGGACGACTAAAGACTCTTTAAGTATGCTAGGGAATATGGCATCAGACAGTGATTTGTTAACAATACGAGAAATATAGGTAAGAAGAGAGGATGAGAGAGATTTTAAGAGCGAAGTGGGTAAGGGGTCAAGGCCACAAATCTTTGTCGACGAGTCTTCAATTGCCTCTAATAGATGGTCGTCATCAATCAATATGAATGTACTAATTGTTGAGTGACAAGTTTGAGAAAGAGAGACAGTTAAGTTCTGTGGGCTAGCTTTCAGGAGAGTTTCACGGATACAAATAATCTTTGATTCGAAGAATTCAGAGAATTTAGTTACAAGGTCAGCAAGTCTAACATATTTTGGTAGAACAAGCTTTTTTCGGAGAGTCACCAGGTTGTCAACCAACTGAAAAAGCTGTCTTGTATCGCATTGTTGGAACTTGTCACGATAGAATTCACGTTTAGCTAGATCCAGTGATGTTTTGTATTCGCGTCTTTTAACGTCAAACAGCTGAATATCAATGATATGGAGAGTCTTCTTACTTCTTCTCTCTAACTTGCGTAGGTATCGTTTAGTTTCTCTCAGATTATCGGTGTACCATGGTGCATGCGGACGGGATCCTACAGTTCTATTTATAATCGGTGCATGGTCATCTAGGATAGTACTTAGATGAGAATTGAATTTCTTTACCAGCTCCTCTACCGAATCGACGTCAGAGCCAAAATCTAGCCGTTCGACATCAGCAAGAAAACTATTGAGATCGATGTCTTTAATTTTCCTGAAGGAGATGTGAAACTTTGTGAACTTAGGTCGAGGAAAGTCAATATTGCAGACAATACAGAAATGGTTCGAAGGCACATCACTAATAGTATTCAATGATTTAATGATACTCAGTTCAGAACATCTGGTGATAACAACATCTAGGGTATGGTTAGATTTATGTGTTGGCCCTCGATTATGCGGTTCTAAACCGAATGTAGACAATATAGTCCTCTAATACAAGCTAGGGTGCCGGCGGCACGGGTGCACCCGTTGCTCTGGTCAATTTTTTGAAGGGGGGTGCAGGGGCTTTGCCCCACCCCCCAGGTTTTGGTTTATCATTTCTACTAGTGCACCCGTTGCTCCGGCGGGTAGCCGGCGCCCCAGACAATACTAATTATACATTAGTACTTTACACAAGTATATAGCTAATATCTGTACAATTATGTTCATAAATAAAATTCGGGTAAAATTCGGGACGGACGGGGTGGATAAACAAGTTATTTATTTTATATGGCCAAACGTATATTATTCTGATTTTAGTAAAAGCTGAATCTCTACAATAGTATTACGTAAATGTAGATATTTAGTAGCATTTATTAGTAATCAAAAATTCCTTTTACAAACGGAACAAATTGTTTGAATCTATTCTGTATCGCAGAAAATAAATTGTATGCCCTCTGTTTTCTGTGAGTAACATGCAATGGTATGTTTTCCCGTGAGTGTATGAGAGCATGTCTCTTGAGGTGACTCGCCGTATAAAACTTCATATTACACGTGATACTGGTGAATAATTTCTCCACAATGTGAGAACTCATGTGAACCGACAGATTATAAGCTCTAAGAAACATCTTATTACATAGGAAACATTCGTAAGACCTCTCTCTGGTGTCAGTAAGGAGATGTCTGTTCAGAGTACCTTTTTATGATAAATTCTTATCACAGAGAGTACATGAGAAAGGCCTCTTACCAGAATGAGTAAGGACATGTCTGTACAGAGAACCTTTATGGGAGAACTTCTTTATACAGAGAGTACAAGGGTATGGCCTTTCACCGGTGTGAGTACGTTTGTGAATCGTCAAACTAAAGGAGTTAGTAAACCTTTTTTCACAGAAAGTACATTTATACAGTTTCTCCGGTGTGAGTAAGGATATGTCTATTAAGAGTATATTTATCCGAGATCTTCTTAATACAGAGAGTACAAGGGAAAAGCCTTTCATCGGTAGGAGTACGTTTGTTCAACGTCAAACTATTATGTTGAGCAAACCTTTTTTCACATGACATATTGTGTATTTATACGGTTT
This sequence comes from Hexactinellida sp. DTS-2022, assembly GCA_028753945.1. Classification (NCBI taxonomy): domain Eukaryota; kingdom Metazoa; phylum Porifera; class Hexactinellida; species Hexactinellida sp. DTS-2022. Next base: position 16,296,425 of record JAPNXP010000001.1, read on the forward strand.
CTCTCCGGTGTGGGTAAGATTATGAGTCTTCAAACTGCTTTGATTGGGAAACCTCTTCTTGCAAACAACACAACGTGAGATTTCAGTATTAAATGATTTAGTACTGTTTTTTTCTGAGTTTGTACAAAAATTATCTATACTATTAAAACACAATTAATCTTTATATATACACGAACGACGGATCGGTGATACGCACTTTATGTTAACAGCCGCTATGCGGCATAGGCTACTATTCTAGTAAATATGGTAACGAATTAAACACAAATCGCAGAAGACCAATTTTCCGCAGAAGAATCAAATTTCCATGAAAATTTTGGTCTCCTCGGGCTAATTTTCCAAAGGGACCAAAATTTCCGTAACAGTACTTAACTATACAATATATTTATATTGTAAGAGTGTACTCTAGTTAATAATTAAAAATGACCAGCTTTTCCCTGACACCATACAAATTTAATGATACTAACAATTAAATTTCCATAACGCCCCACAAACATTACTGGATCCGCCAATGGAAGTAAGTTATCTACATCAACCGACCAAAAATATTTGAACAACAGGAATTTATTCCAGACAAAATATGCTTCTTGTAGCTTATTAATGGCTGTTTAAAACCCTAGATCTGCCCCCAAATTGAAATTTGATGTGCTGCTGATACGTACATACTATTGCAATAGGGTGCCACCAGCACAATAAGGTTGGGATTGGGAACCACTGTTCTAAGTCAAATAAAAATGCGGTTTCTAAAACTATAACTTTAAAATACAATACTGACCAACAAACAAACAAAATTAATGAAGTTCTAACAATATGGATATATTCTAAAAGTGATTATTCTGATTTTTGTAAAAGCTGAATCTCTACAATAGTAAGTAAATGTCGATATTCAGTGGTTTTTATAAGTAATCATAAAATTCATTTTACAAACTGAATAAATTGTTTGTATCTATTCTGTATCGCAAAAACAATTTTGTACGCCCTCTGTTTTCTGTGAGTAACATGCATTGGTATGTTTTCCGTAAGTGGATGAGAGCATGAGAGCACCCATAGTTAATAGTGTGATTTCCCTTAGGTTTACATGATCCATCTTGCGAATGCGTGATATTAGGATGATAGACCGTGTCATTGATCACTTGCGACCTTAGGATTGAGGTTGGAGACCCCCCTCAATAGCCTGCAAATGATTGGGTGCTTACCCACATCATAGCTATCAATAGTACCGAGGATAGCTGTCAATGTAGAGCGATGGCACTAGTCACTAAGTGTATTATTTTCGAGTTTTAGTTTTCCATGAGGCAAGAATAATATTGAGAGCTCTTTCCAAGTAGGTTCTGGAAATTTCCAGAACTCCCGAAATTGTATATGCTGGAAATTTGACCTGCTGTTCAGTATTTGTGGGTAAAGCTCGCCTCGGGGATTTTTAGGATCCCTGGGAACTGAGGCAAAAGTAGAGGGTGAGCTACTAACTGATTCAAAAGTGTCGGTCGCGATGGATGACTTGGCCTGAAAAGTACAATTATTAGTGCTCTCACCACTAGATCCTAAGCAACTTTATTCAATGTTCTGTCAATCACAAAAATGAGAAACGTAAGGGCACTGTATCTCTGGTCTGTAAAGAGTGAATGCATTCACCGTATTTGCAGTGGAGTCCTTCTTCCAGCTCACATATATTAGCAACTGATGTGTTAATCGGCTGGCGAGATCTATACTGGGAGTGAGGGATAGTTGGCGAATCACACTCTGAAATATACCGGGATAGAGCATCGGCCATGGTATTGTCCTTCCCCTGGAGGTGTTCCGAGACACTAATATTTGTTTCTGGAAACACCAGTTCCAAAGTTGAAATGCCAACTGACACAGCTGATGTGGCTGGGTACCGCCCTTTCTTGTTCGCGAATGCCACTGCTGATTTGTAGTACATTCTGATAAGTACGTGTGCTTAGAGTGCAAACAGTTGAAGGCCGAATAAAGAAGCCCTTAGAAGATTTATTAAAGCTTTTTTTCCTGCATTCCATGGATCCCGAGTCAATTTTCTGGCCGTTGTCACAACACAGCCTGTCAAGCTGACATGGGTGGCAATCGCCTGTGAGAATGGGGGGACTGTTACATGCCCATTGTACTTAAGGGGCTGTTCGACCCACAAAGTCAGATATTGTATATATTGGGCCTCGAGGCGTGGTGTATTTTGAGTGTATTTTGAAAGCCTAAGAATACAAGAGTGTGTAGGGAGTATTTTCGATCTCCCCTTGTTGGCTATGAATCCCAGCCTGGTCAGTAGCTCATGATCAGTAAGGCCTGTGAGCACAGTTCTTGCATGTGTTCAACAAAAACCCACATCCTCTTGTCTCACTTCTAAGGCTAGGTATGCATCCTTGAGTCCATACCCGTAGGTTCCTATCAAGAAATCGTTTCTTTGTAGAACTCCGGACCTTCTATTTTTGAATGTGGTCTAGAAACGAAACTGCTCAGGGTCCCTAGGTTCAGAATTAGTATTTTTCGGGATTAAGAATATTGGACAGGATAAATTCCACTAGGGTCCCCATTACTGCTCCCTCGTGTATCAAGGCGGTAATCTCCCGATGTGCTATTTGCTTCGCCTCTGGTTGTATTTGAGGATTGAGGACCACATATGTCTGTGGAAGGTGTAGCTGAAATTGAATGGGACCCTCTCACCCAACTCAGTATTACCACTTGATCGCAAATGATCTTTTCCCAATTCAGTTAAGGTGTGTGGGAGCCGAGCTGAGGATCTAATTCCGGAATTTAGGAGGGAAAGATAGGTGAGAGCTGCATGTTTATGAATAATTGGATTTGTTTCGTAGGGGCGCGAGACTGTTAATAAGCCTTTTGGAGCACATTTCCCGCCAAAACTGGAGCTCTCTCCTCCAGTAGGCTCCCGCCGAAATAAACTAGTGGCTCGGCCAGGTGTGTATTGACTATTTTTTGGAGCGAATGCGTTTAGCTTGGGGAGCATATTTGTGAAGACTAGATTGGGCTTTGGATAAGTCTCCAAGTCGATTGGATATCCGCGCACAAGCAAAAGTGTTGAACGAGGTTCAGGCGTGAAGTCTTAGCTCGGAAGCCAGAACTCGGTCAATTGAGTAAAGCGTTTAGCTCCTCTTCTCCATAATCGTAGCATTTGCTGAACCGATAAGAACAAGGGATGCTTGGATGGTACTAATTATTTCATTTGAGGTAAAGTCATCTTCTTCCTGGAGAGCCCTCAATTTTTGGTCAGCGATCCAACTGCGTAAATAGAACTCGTTGATAACCAGTTAAGACCTCGTCATTTGTTTTGATAAGCCTGACAACTCTGATCAAATTATTGAGTACACCTTAGAGACATTAATAATTCACATGTCTGGGCGTGGGATTCGCAACTTCCCTCCTGACCCTGTGGTTTATAGGTCGAGTATTCGGAAATTTTTCTGTAAAATTGGAGAAGTATTTCCTCTCAAGTCTCAACAAGAGGACTCGGGTCGAAAGCATTTGATATATTTGCTTGCCCGGATATCGGAAAAGGGCTAATCAGATGAGTTCTCAATGGTTTGTTGGGAACTAGTATTGATAATATTACCAGCATTTTCTCCTGGTTCATGAGACTTAGCCAAGGACTAGCCAAGGACTGTAAGGTGTCCTTTGACAGCCTGATTATTGCCGCCCGTTGTGGAGGATGTAAACTGCTATCAAACGCAGTTATAGAAGTAAGATAAAATCACCAGAGTTCCTGGTCCGTCTGACCTGGAGGTTTTCAAAGAGATACGGGTAGTAATAAGCTGAAATAAATAACAATAAGAGTAAATGTTGACGCTTTGACTAGTGTTTCAATAAGATAAGGGGTTATATACGCTGTGTATATTAAAATATTATGGGTAGATAAGAGTAGATAAAGCGGTAATAAATATAGACATATCCAATCATAAACTTATGGGATAATTTATATATAGCTCAGCTCTAGTGCAGCTCTACTAGAGTTCAGTTTTGACAATCTATCTCTATATTAAAAGCGGAATTGTTGTGTGTTTGTTTGGATGTTTGTCCGTAATTGATTGGAAAGACTACGAGTCCCAGAAAGCTGAAAATTGGCATGCAGGGGTAATTTTACACGCTGACAACGATCTATTGGTTTTCTAAGCGAAATAACGGGATTATGACGTCATAAACGAACATATTTGGGGATAACTCATTCAGTTTTTATTCGATTCGCCCACAATTTTAGATGATAACACAACATACAATGAGACACACGTATACCGATTTATGGGAATGTGACGTCACGTAGGAACTAATTTGGATTCAGCTCTTACACTTTTGGTTCAATCGACAAATAATTTTGTCACATTATAAAACAGAATGTATTGCATGTCCCTAGAAATTTTTATAATTTTCGCATTTAATCTGAGCCAGGCAATAACAAAAATGTAACGTCCAATTGCTGCATCATTGCACATATTGAGGTTTGATGATTTAATCTTCACCTACAATATTTCCGAAATTGCATACTTGATTAATCCAGTTTGGCTTCCATCAGTTTATCTATTCGTGATGTATTTAGCTTGCGTCAATCACATAAGTTATATTACTAGCAATCTGATTTGTTTGGTCAACAAGAATGCGCTTAGAGTCTAAAATGCATTGTTTATTTATTACACCTATATTGGCTATAATAAGACTATCAATAGAACATAGGATTTCTACTAGAAATTTAAGTTAAGTAATCTAAGATTTTGGTTCTGCTTAACGATGAGATTTATTATGTTAATTATTCCTATCAACTAAATTAAATAGTTAACTAACCCAGCTCCTGCAAAATAAATAGTTTATGGAGGGATGTATAAATGTTTATTACTATTAAATCAAATATTTTGCAACCCTGAATGTACCTCTGCAGTCTGCATAATAATGGTTTAATGGTGAGAATAAGACCGCGTAGCGGTCTTATTCTCATCTTTAAACCATTATTATGCAGAGATTAAATCCAGAGTTGGTAAATTACTTTGCAATTTACAGAAATTAATTAATTGCGTATAATTTACCAACACAGGTCTCAATTTATTTGAGCTAACAAGCTAACGTTTTAATATAGCTGAACGAGCTACCCTTAAGAATTATTGAGCTATTAATTAACTAATAATTATTAACTAATGAGCAATGAGAATAACTTACAAACATAATTTCCCAAAACAAATTACAGTAACTAATCAAAACCAAAAATGAATTTTAGGCACGGACACAGGTGAACTCATTATTAATATTATTGCTTTTGGGGAGGGAAAGGCCGCGAAGCGGCCGTTAATTGCATTGCGTAGTGCCTAACACGAACGAACAAAAGTCGCGAAGCGACTTTTGTGAGAGAGTGATCCGTCGCGAAGCGACCGAGACCGAAGGGCTCGTATATTAAAACTTAAAAGCGGAATTGTTATGTGTTTGTTTGTTTGTGTGTTTGTCCAGAATTGATTGGAAAGACTACGAGTCCCAGAAAGCTGAAAATTTGTATCCTGGGGTAATTTTGTACTGCGACAACGATCTATTGGTTTTTTTAAACAAAATAACGGGATTATGACGTCATAAATGCACTTAATAGGGAATAACTCTTTCAGTTCTTATCCGATTCGCCCACAATTTTAGATGGCAAGACAACATTCGTATGCCGATTTATGAGTTTATGACGTCACGTGGGATTTAATTATTATTATTATTATTATTGCTTTAAATTCATTGCACATACGTATTCACATACTAAATTCACTGCACATATTGAGGTTTGGTGATTACCTGCTGGCTCCACCTGCATGATTACAGTTTAGTTAGTTATATTAGTGATTTATTAATAGCATACAGAAGTGCATAAGTTTAGATATTTAGATATGAATTATTTGAACTAGATAAATCTTTTCTATTATTCTGTTATACCTCAGGGTGGGCAAGGCCGCAAAGCGGCCGATATTTGTATTACATAGTGTCTACCACGAACGAACAAAGGTCGCGAAGCGGCCTTTATGAGAGTGATCCGTCGCAAAGCGACCGAGATCGAAGGGCTCGGTATTAATAGAAGAGAATGTTTTTATAGAGATGAGCTCAAGTAACGTTCAGATTTTTTCCCATACTAAAACCCCAGGCTTACTTTCTAAAGGTCAATTTCAAACTCTGGGGAAAATTGACTTTTCTCAGTGCCTGAATACACATACTAAAAATGAGTTGACTGAATTAGACCGAAAATCTAGGCAGAAAATCTGATTTTCTAGGACTGGAATAAGACCGAATGGAATAAGACCGAAAGAAAATCAGTTACTGGAATAAGACCGAAAGAAAAAAAATCCGTACTGGAATAAGACCGAAAAAATCAGTACTGGAATAGACCGAATGGAATAAGACCGAAAGAAATCAGTACTGGAATAAGACCGAAAGAAAATCAGTACTGGAATAAGAACAAAAGGAATAAGAGCGAAAGAAAATCAGTACTGGAATAAGACCAAAAGGAATAAGAACGAAAGAAAATCAGTACTGGAATAAGACCAAAAGGAATAAGAACGAAAGAAAATCAGTACTGGAATAAGACCGAATAATATAAGGGCTACAGTATGCTTAGAAATACGTATGTATTGGTAAAATAGAAATTAAACCTCGAATTTCTAAGCGTGAATTATGGTTCATAGAGAAAACACCCGAGACTATCAAAGGTGTGTAGTGATTAATGGAGAAACCACTCGCCTTTCTAAGTGTGATGTATTGATCATGGAGAAAACACTCGCCTATCTAAGTGTCTTGTATTAATCATGTAGAAAACACTCGCCACTCTCATTGTCTTATATGGAGAATGGTTAAAACGCTCGCCTTTCTAAGTGTCTAATATTGATCAGGGTGAAAAGCAGCCCTTACATTTTTCGGTCTTATTCCAGTACTGATTTTATTTCGGTCTTATTCCATTCGGTCTTATTTCAGTACTGATTTTCTTTCTAGTAGGGCAGATTAGCTGATGGATGTGGACATCCCGGACCAAAGCACCAAATTTTTTCCACATATAGACCATTGCTTGGGCACTCAATTTTTGGTAGGATCCACTTCCGCCGGATACATTATGACCTCCATCAGGCATTTTCAAAATGACCACTTTAATATTATTCGGACAAAAGCCCGCATTCACGAACTCATGGCAAATGACTTCGTATAAGGTTATTATATGCATAGTTGTAATCAGAACAGTGTGCGCTGTCGAAAGATGGGTCACTTGGTAGGGTTGCTATGATTTTTGAGAATGGAATGTTCAACATTCCACCGTTGTCAAGGAAACTTTTTAATCTGAATATGGTCATGTGACCCCTCTAATTAACGGAAATTCCATGCTGATTACGAATATCTTATTTCTAGATTGGGCTAAATATCACCTGAAAAGTTATATTACATTTAGTGGTTAATGATTAGCTAGTAAAGTAAAAAAGTGAGAATTGTGTGAATACTGTGATGGTATACTAAAAATTATGGTTCGTACCATGTCACTAAAAATATTGCTTCTCACAGTTACAACTACAAAGTTCTGTGCATATCCAACGCGCTTTTCTGCACGCGCATCTACCGCCAAAGTCACTTCTACTCTTGAAACTACATTTTACGAATTCACTGCATGCTTTTGAAGCCACAGGTAAACTGTTCCATACAGGAATCCATGATTGGGTTTTATCATCAATAATCCAGCCCCTACCTTCTGGAGTAGGTACACGTTGTCCAATTTGCTCACTGGTGCACCATATCTCAGACTGATATGCAACTCGTTTTGAGTGTTGTAGTAGTGCATCCCGGGTAAGCGGTATTCTCTCCATTGTTTTCTCTTGACAAAATATTTCTTTTCTTCCTTCATCCACATATTACAAAATACTTGCTTTATCATTTAGAATATCTGTAAAGCGTTCCAGCAGCTAAAAATGCCGAGCATCGAATTCTACTTTTGTATAACGGTTGAGTGCCATGTAGGTAAAGGCAAATGTCACATCATGATAACAGTTCCATGCATCCCATGCTGACCACTTGCCTCTCCCAAAGAATGCAGATGTAGTATCACATCCCGTGAAACAATGGAAAACAGGAAGGGCCAGAGAATTCTCTCTTCCTACTTCTTCGTAGATTGCTATGATATGATAGTATGTAAAAGTTCTTTCCTGTACCAAAAAGCTAACCCAAATGTTCACATCTTTGCATATGGTAATCAAGTGGTGTAACTTTCCATGTCAACTGCGAGCTCTAGACATTTAATATAGTTATTGAGAATGGCATCCTATAAATGGATCAGAAGTCTAGTGTCAGCTTCCCCATGATCACATCAGAGTGGACCATGGGTCGATGGGTCATGGGTCATGGGTCAGATGGGTCACCTAAATCGATGGGTCATGGGTCACGGCTCTGTGACCCATGACCCATGACCCATTTGGAATTTCGACTTTCGTCCAGTTATAATATGAATCAAATTAACCCAGAAACATTACAGGGTATTTCTTTGTTATTAGAAGTCTACCAGAAATAATTGATTGACAAGCACCATACATTTATTATATGTCGGATTGTGTTACATAATGTTTAGATATTAAAAATTAGATATTTAAAAAGGTCAATGGGTATACGATGGGTCAAAGCGTTACTTGATGGGTCAATGGGTCACTCGATGGGTCAATGGGTCATGGGTCACTAATGCGATGGGTCAGATGGGTCATGGGTCACCAATGTTGACCCATGGTCCACTCTGGATCACATAGCGCCATAGAACGATCACTTCCTCGAAGAATAGCTGTGACACCAGTCGCGATGATTATTTCCTTGCCTTCGGGACAATTTTGTTGGAAAGAAATGCAAACAGTTCTTGTTTATTAGTTGGATCACGTAAGAAATCTGTCCAATTTCTTGGGAGCTTATTTCTTACTTGCAACCTTCTTCCGTAACCTTTACCTCTCTTTTTCTAGTAGATTCTTTGATGCTCCAGAGGATGTACAGTATATGTCCTATACTAATACTATATCAACTCTTTTTGGTGTTTGATAGTTGGTTAACGATGTATGGGACACGTAGGCGTCAAGTTTTGGAAATATAATCAAAGATGGGGGGCCACTTGGGGGTCTGGGGGGGGGCCACCGGGAGGTTTACTAAATATTTCCAGATTTGTTTCTTCAGAAACTAAATCTGGATATAATGAGTAAACAAACGTGATTCTCACCCTCTATCATCCCTTGGTCGATCAAAATGACCACTTTCATATAAAATATAAATCAACCGACAGGCCCGGGAAGCGTTCCCCCCCCCCCCAAACCCCAAATTGGCGCCTATGATGGGACAAATACTTGATTAGCATAAAGTCCGCTTTATTTTATTTGGACTACATAGAAATTGAAGCGAAGGGACATGATAGATAAATTTATGGCATATCCACTTTTCATTCTTAAGCTAGCTAATCATTAACCCTAAATGTAATATAACTTTTCAAGTGATATTTAGTCCAATCTAGAAATAAGATATTCGTAATCAGCATGGAATTTCCGTTAATTAGAGGGGTCACATGACCATATTCAGATTAAAAAGTTTCCTTGACAACGGTGGAATGTTGAACATTCCATTCTCAAAAATCATAGCAACCCTACCAAGTGACCCATCTTTCGACAGCGCACACTGTTCTGATTACAACTATGCGTATAATAACCTTATATGAAGTCATTTGACATGAGTTCGTGAATGCGGGCTTTTGTCCGAATAATATTAAAGTGGTCATTTTGAAAATGCCTGATGGAGGTCATAATGTATCCGGCGGAAGTGGATCCTACCAAAAATCGAGTGCCCAAGCAATGGTCTATATGTGGAAAAAATTTGGTGCTTTGGTCCGGGATGTCCACATCCTCTCAAAATATGGGCTTAAGCTGCCCTACTATTTCAGTCTTATTCCATTCGGTCTTATTCAGGTTTCCCCTAAAAATCTGAACTCTAATAGAGTTATATAAATTATTTGTTAATATAAATTAAATTCAAAACCTCATTGTAAAATGCAAACCACTTTACTAGATTAATAATATCATTGAATACTGGATTATGGTTGGATAATATTGTGTGTTATAACATAGGATTAAAAACTTATTGAAGCCTTTTGAAATAGAATGAATATAATTATTGCAAGTTGAAAGTTGAAACAATAGAATTAGTTTTAACAGTTTTACTCAAAAACTTAATTTCTCACTAGTGTCATGTAGTAAATTCACACTCAAATTAGAAACCATTGACCCAATTCCTAACGTTTTAAAAATGTTAACCAAATTCCTAACTTAGCGTTTACCGAATTACGCGTTCCCGCTGAAAGGTGCCGCCAGCACAAAAAGGTTGGGATTGGGAACCACTGCTCTTTAGAAGTCATATATAAATGCGGTTTCTAAAACCCTATAACTGTGAAATAAAATACTGACTAACAAACAAACAAAAATGATGGAGTTCTAACAAGATACGTATGTGTATATATATAGTAAACGTTGATTATTCTGATTTTAGAAAGAGCTGAATCACTACAATAGTAGTTGAATGTCGATATTTAGTGGTTTTATTAGTAATCATAAAATTCCTTTTACAAACTGAACAAATTGTTTGTCTCTATTCTGTATCGCAGAAAACAGTGTGAGTAACATACAATGGTTTGTTTTCTCGTAGGTGGATTAGAGCATGTCCCTTGAGGTGACTCGCCGTAGGAAACTTCTTATTGCACGTGATACAGGTGTATAATTTCTCCACAATGTGAGAACTCATGTGAACCGATAGATTAGAAGCTGTATGTAACATCTTATTACATAGGAAACATTCGTAAGACGTCTCTCTGGTGTGAGTAAGGAGATGTCTCTTCAGAGTACCTTTTTGTGAGAATTTCTTATCACAGAGAGTACATGGGAAAGGCCTCATACCAGTATGGGTAAGGACATGTCTATTCAGACTACTTGAATCCGAGAACTTCTTAATACAGAGAGTACAAGGGTATGGCCTTTCACCGGTGTGAGTACGTTTGTGTACCGCCAAACTAGAGGAGTATGCAAACCTTTTCTCACAGAAAGTACATTTATACGGTTTCTCTCCGGTGTGAATAAGGACATGTTTGTTCAGAGAGCTTTTATCTGAGAACTTCTTCATACAGAGAGTACAAGGGTATGGCCTTTCACCGGCGTGAGTACGTTTGTGAATCGTCAAACTAGAGGAGAATGTAAACCTTCTCTCACATAAAGTACATGTATACGGTTCTTCTCCGGTGTGAATAAGGACATGTCTATTCAGAGATATATTATCTTTGAACTTCTTAATACAGAAAGTACATGGGAAAGGCCTCTTACCAGTGTGAATAAGGACATGTCTGTTAAGAGAGCTTTTATACGTGAACTTCTTAATACAGAGAGTACAAGGGTATGGCCTCTCACCAGTGTGAGTTCGTTTCTGCATCGTCAAACTATTATTTTGAGTAAACCTTTTCTCACATGACATAATGTGTATTTATACGGTTTGTCTCTAGGGTGGGTAAGATTATGAGTCTTCAGACTACTTTGATTGGGAAACCTCTTCTTGCAAACGACACAACGTGAGATTTCAGTATCAAATGATTAGGTATTATTTTCTGAATTTGTACAAAAAAATTATAACTAACTAAGTCTTATTCATTAATTAAGATTTTATAACTCAATTCAAATTTACAGCTCATTTAAATTATAACCAGCGCGCTTCGCTTGCTAGGTCGCTTCACTGCAAAACACAACCACACTCACCAACCGCTTCGCGGTTGATGTGTGGTTTATATACTTCTACCATTGATTATAAAGCGTAAATAGGCCTAAATAGTCAAATTTATCAATGTGAAATTTTTATGATTACGTCATCATGCGATAATGAGTTGGCATGTTGATAATCTGATGTGACCAACGTGTCCGTATCATTAATGTGCATTCTATTGAACCCAGAGGGCGGTTAACCCAGAAACCCAGGTTAACCCAGAGGGCGGTTAATTAAGTGATTTTTCACTATTCAAAAATGTGACAATGACGTCATAACTTGACGAGGTGTGAGAAATTTTGAGTGGAAACCTCAACTTGTTGCCGGGGGTCAAAAGTTACTCCCATATGTTAAAAATCAGATTTCAGATTCTCAAGGGGAAAATTAATTCGAAGTAACTTTCTTTGTACTATATGTACAATATAGTTATACCTTTGATAGTAATACAGTGGAAGCCGCTTAATCGGGAGACGGTTAATCGGGAAATTCGGTTATTCGGAACTAAATTCCTACTCCCGAGGCGTCCCGATTAATTAAGCGGCTTCCACTGTATCATGCATAATTATGTGATTGACGTAGGCAAAAATAAATCACCAATAGAAGTAGAATGATGGAGCCAAACTGGATTAATCAAACTATGCAATCTCGGAAAAGTAGGTGAAGATTAAATCTCCAAAACACAATTTGAGCAATGAGGAAGCAGTTGGAGGTACGTTTTTGATAATACCTGGCGCAGATTAAAAGTGAAAATTGTTAAATTTTGAAAAGACATACAATACAATATATAGTATAATGTGACAAATTTGTGTCGACTGAATCAAAATTGTATGAGTAAAATCCAAATTAGTTACAACGTGAGGCTATAATCCCATAAATCGTAACGTGTGCTTCATTTTATGCTGCCTTGTCATCTAAAATTGTGGGCGATTTGGACAAAAACTAATGATTTATTCCCAAATACATTCAAACGTCCCATATTCGGGCACTTTTAACGAAGGGTGCCCGTAACTTGGAATTTCCCCGCATCTCAGAAAGTGTATTGTCCATATTTGTATCATTAAACGTGATTATTAGTAAAATGAGTACATATTTTAGTTTGACTATACATATACATCAATAAGGGTCCCGTTTTGAAGGTTTAGGTTATGCGCTATTATTACTTCAGAATGCCGATATTTCGTTTAGAAGACCAATTCATCCTTGTGAACGTCTAAAATTACCCTTGCATGCCAATTTGTATTCTTCTAGACTCTAGAGCATATTGTCTTCCCTAATAATTCTAGACTAACACACATATAAGCAGACAACAATTGTGCTTTTAATATATGGATAGATAACTTTTATTGAGAAAAATGTCACGAGGTACTTATGTATCTGGTGTTGCTAAAAAAAATTGAAAATTCGGGTTTAGCTGAGCAAACTATTCATTATCTCTGAAGTTCTTTTCGGAGGAAACTAGTTTATACTACCAAATCAATCCCATTTCCAGGCCAGGTTGACCTAAACTTGGCCTAAGAATAAAGTGTGGGCCTAGGGCTTTAGCCCGAGCAGCCCTATGGTAAATCCGCCACTGGGCAGATCCAGGTTTTAAACAGCCATTAATAAGCTACAAGAAGCATATTTTGTCTGGAATAAATTCCTGTTGGTTGATGTAGATAACTTCCATTGGCGGATCCAGTAATGTTTGTGGGGCGCTATAGAAATTAAATTGTTAGTATCGTCAGGGACTTCTTTAATATAGGGACTGTAAACTTCGTTTTACGGTAAAATTAGCGTAGGCCTAAAACAGTATTGTTACTTATTGATATCCTGTAATCGACTAATGCTAGACACAGGAAATGTATTATTGTCGTATAGGAAGTCATATTTTGGGAGTCCAAAGGTCATATTGGTTTATCGAAAATATTTGTGGAATGTAAGTTATGCGATTTTCACACCCTTCCATAAATGGTAATATTGTTAAAATCTCGAGATTAGTTAACTTTATCTATATGAAATTTATTATTGGCGAATGGGAAATGGGAATTCATATTTAGGGACTCAGTAGATCACATTGATTTACCTAAGGCGTTCCCCTTAGCCTATATTATTATTTTGGCACTCTCCACAGGAGGATTGCCCCGACCCTGTTTTGTAGTTTAGCTAATTCTTACCTATCAGATATCTGCATTATGTTGTTTATTAAAAAACAACAAGGCTGGATTCGGTTAACAGGTTAACCGTTGCTGACATCTGTTAACGGTTAGAGATTTTATTAACCAGTTAGCCGGTCTGTTGAATAACCGCAGAGTTATTGGGAAATTAATGTATAAAGTATTAAATTTTTTGAATTTTATCAGAATATGTAGTCCTAAATCCATTTCTCATCACCACTTAATAAATTTCATTGGACAACATTGATTTAAATATAGATTTGAAAGAAACTTATCAATAATTTTAATAAACAACATAATGACAGATATCTGATAGGTAAGAATTAGCTAAACTACAAAACAGGGTCGGTGCAATCCTCCTGTGGAGAGTGCCAAAATAATAATATTGGCTAAGGGGAACGCCTTAGGTAAATCAATGTGATCTACTGAGTCCCTAAATATGAATTCCCATTTCCCATTCGCCAATAATAAATTTCATATGGATAAAGTTAACTAATCTCGAGATTTTAACAATATTACCATATGGAAAGGTGTGAAAATCGCATAACTTACATTCCACAAATATTTTCGATAAACCAATATGACCGTTGGACTCCCAAAATATGATTTCCTGTACGAAAATGATAAATTTCATATGTATAAAGTTAAGTAATCTCGAGATTTTAACAATATTACCATATCTGGAAGGGTGTGAAAATCGCATAACTTACATTCCACAAATATTTTCGATAAACTAATATGACCGTTGGACTCCCAAAATATGACTTCCTATACGACAATAATACATTTCCTGTGTCTAGCATTAGCGGATTACAGGATATCAATAAGTAACAATACTGTTTTAGGCCTACGCTAATTTTACCGTAAAACGAAGTTTACAGTCCCTATATTAAAGAAGTCCCTGGTATCGTTTAATTCTTACAACTTGCACTCGGGCCTGCGGCCCTCGCTTGTATTTCAAACACATGACTTTTCAAATTAAATGCCGGTTGTATTTAATTACATACTCCAATAGACGTAATGTATGTGTATACAGTGTAACCTCTGGAATCGGGGCCTCTGGAATAGGGGAACCTCCGAATTCGGGGCATTTGAAATTCGCGAAAATATTTCCCCATACAAATGAACCTCTGGAATCGGGGAAATAGCGACAAACGGGGAATCGGGGCAAGCCCTGAAAATCTAATTCTTTCAGCTTGCATAGAACTAATACTAAAATCTCCTACGCAATTGGGGCATCAATACTGAAATCAACTCAATAAATTTTTATTTTCGAAATAACTATCGAATAAAACACAATATAAATGCTATGTAAGTGTAGCGTAGAAATGATTATTCTATTATGCGAGTAACAGTAAAATCTCTAAAAAGTGAATACCATTGGAACCAGCAAAATTTTCACTTTAGAGGTGTTCAGGATAAGCAATATGTAGCAGAATGAAATATTTTAACGTTACAATGTGACTAGCAATACGAAACAATAGTATGACATAATATGAACTACCTATATAGGGAAATGGTGATTTTGACACAATACCAGACTGAAATCCAGAATCGGGGAATTTCCACAATCGGGGTGCATAAATCTTCCCAGTATCCCGCATGCCCCGATTCTAGAGGTTACACTATAATTGAGCTCAAATTGAATCTAGGCGCCTATAGAAAACTGTTGGTAATGAAAAGAAAAATTAAACAAAAAAAAATCCAAAATTGCAGCTGTGCCGACGCATGTTCCTTTTGTGGCACTGTATTTTGGTGGTGGTTTATTGATAGTGCCTCCAAAGGGACATGGTGTCGGCACAGCTGCAATTTTGGATTTTTTTCGCCATGTCATGAACGCTTCATAGTGTTTTAACAAGTTGTATGGGACAAAGGAACGATTGTTGATTTTAAATTATTTCTATCTTGAACCATCTTGAGTTTAATGCCATTCATTCATTATGTATAGATAATAAATTATATAAATAGTTAATTATTTTAGCAATGTTATCCACTGTAGTTGAGTTAAGTAAACAAATTCCCAAATTCATTTAATTTGCTTTAATCCATTGAATATTAATATACTGTTAAAAATTGGAAATCAGCATACTTGTTTACTTAGAATGACAAAAGGGATAAAGTTTATATTCCCATTATAACCCCTATCACTCTAATACAATTCGGGCACCAAACATGCACACAGACGAATAGTCATTTAATAGATATTCCATTTCATCAATCCATTGTTTGTACATCAGTCATCGTTTTAAATTGAAATTAGCATTCGCTTACTTTGAATGACATATGGGATTAAGTTTATATTTCCATCATAAATGCGTTATAACCCCCCCCCCCCCCCCTTACACTTTAATACATTTCGGGAACAAAGCACACACACATAGACAAATATATATACAAATAGATATTCCATCTCATTAATCCATTGTTTGAATATAAGAAATCGTTCTGAAATTGAATAACTGTTGAGTGAAATTGAATTTTCATATAGGAGAAAACTTTAATACAACTATGTATTAGAAATCGATTTATATAGTAGCAGCTATTGAATCAAATTGAATTATTCATATAAATAGAATAATTTATTGTAACTATGATATCAGAAATTGATTTGTATAGTAATAGCTATTGAATGTAAATTAATTATTCATATATACTAGAATTTGTATTGTAATTATGATATCAACAATAACTTGAATCGAAATAACACTGAATCTAATTGAATTATTCATAAATAGTAGATCTTCATCGAAACCACGACACGATTGCATAATTGAATATTAATGATTTTACGATTTTATAAAGTTAAGGGTGAATTGTGGCAACTTTGAGCCTAATTATCGGGAAAATGAGGACGGATTTGACAAATCGTGAAGAGCTATAAGTTCCAAAATACTTTTCTGAAGCTATTGATTTAAAAAAAATTTGTTATTTCTTTCGTTTTCCTATGGGACAAAAAAAGCTAAAAGTCCCGTTAAAAATTTTCCCAAGTCGAAATTGAAAAATCAGGCCACGAAGTGCACATTAATCAACAACCAGACACCTATCCTGAAAATCTCAGAGCTCTAGCACTTATGGTTTAGCCTGGGGAGGCGACACGGAGAAATAACCAAGGCACTAAGACTAGAACTGGGCCACTATACTATAGTATAGTCGGCACAGTAATTATATACCCTCTCCCTGCATCATGCTTTTTGCCATTTTGTAATAAAAAGGACGGACAGTAACACTTACCCCAAGTGTATTACTTAATATTTAAAGGCCCTATACACAGTTCGATATATTACGGGGAATCATAAGGATAATATTTAGGTGACCGCTAGTGACCCACATAACAATAATGTTATTGTTTCAGTTTAGGGATGTGCCTCCCTAAGCCTATTAATATCCGTGGGCCATATCCGTAGATATATACGTTAAGGATAGAGCAAATATATGGGGAATACTAATCAGCGCCGGTACTGTTGATTATTTATGCTAATGTAAGATATAGATTATTTAATAATTCTCACTACAACCAATCTACAATCAATGTATACTATTAATATATTAGGCCTAATATGATGACTGATTTACAGCATTCAATTCCTTCTGTTCTCTTCTATAATTCCTAATCAATTCATGTTTAAGTTACCTTACATTTCTCCCCCTATCAATGAGTTACTTAATGTAACACATAATCATCTAAATATCTAGGACGTCTTCTGATCCTGCTAGATCTCCTAGGAAGCTGAGATTCTAGCGGTTGGTCATTGACCACGTTTGGATCAATCAGGGAGGATTGATCATCTTCACTAGTACCTTCGAAGAAGTAGTTTGTATCTAGTCTTATATCGTTTTCAGTATTTCTTTCATACCTTTCTCTCACTCGATTCATGTGAACAACTCGCTCTCTCCCATTATCGTGCTTTATTTTGATGTTTACCTGGCTAAGAACTTCGGTCACTGTCCACCCTCCTTCCCATCTAGGTTGCAATTTACTACGGAAAGGAATACTTAACCAAACTTGAACCCCTACTCCAAAAGAAACAGTCCTAGTTGCACTGATATCATACCATCTCTTTTGTGACTTAGAAGCTGTGGAGATGTATTCTTCAACTATCTGGTTATATTTTCGGATCTTTTCTAATAGTTGATTCTCATATGTAACTGTGTCATGAACTAATTTGTGAGATCCCTCCTGGGCTAACCTTGGTTCTCTGCCATACATCAACTTAAAAGGCAATGTCTTGGTTGAAGAATGGATGGAAGTGTTATATGCGTATAACATAAACGGAAGATACTTCTCCCAATCATCTTCTCTCTGGACATATGAACGTAACATGTCTAATAGTATCCTATTCGACCGTTCGACCAAGCCATCCGATTGAGGATGGTAAGCAGAGGTTCTAGTCTTTTTGATACCAAAAGCATTACATAGACTAGAAACCAGTATGCTCTCAAAATTGCGCCCTTGATCGCTATGCAACTCTTGCGGTATTCCAAAACGACAAAAATGAATTGCTAACATGTCAACGAAAGTTTCAGCTCTCTGATTCGCCATTGGAAATGCTCCAACCATTTAGTGAAATAATCTTGGACTACCAGGATATAACGATTACCCTTTGAATTTAAGGGAACCTCCAACACGTCCATTGCTATACGTTTCCAGGGTTCTCCTATTGGAAACTTAACTAATGGGACTTTTGGAGGTAAGGATTGTTTTTGCTGTTTTGCTGGAGCGATTGCATGATCTGCAATAATCCTTACATCTGTTGCCAAGCCTATCCAATAAGCAATACTTTTCAAACGATCTAGTGTCTTCTGCCAACCTTGGTGACCTGCACTAAGCAAATCATGACATTTTTGGAGGTAAATTTTCTTCATTTTTGTAGGTACTACAACTACACTCTGAACTTCTCCAAACCCATTAACCTGATATTCTCTCCATAACACACCGTCCGATAATTTAAGTTGTTTCCAAATCTGAGAATATTTGTAAGGAACATCCTGATCATTCAATATGTTTTTTCTATGAGTAAGACATTCAATTATTTTCCCTAAAACTAAATCTTCTTGTTGGAAGCGCCTTACAACATTCATGTTCATGTCAATATCATCACAGAGCTCTGATACAAAACAACCGTGTTCATACTTCAGAGGCATGCGAGAAAGGGCATCTGCATTCGTATTCATTGACCCCTTTCGATATTCAATAGTGAAATCAAATTCTTGTAATGCTAGAGCCCATATACACAGTTTCCCTTCCATCTTTTGTGCTGATAACCATTTTAATGGGTTGTGATCAGTAATTATTTTAAAATGCCGACCCAAAAGATAATGCCGATACTGCTTTGTTCCGAATACCACACCAAGACACTCTTTCTCAATTGTCTATAATTCTTCTCAGCTGCATTAAGTGTGCGACTCGCGTATGACACAACTCTCCCATCCTGTTCCAAGACAACACCAAATCCACAACCGCTCGCATCAGTACACATTGTGAACTCCCGGTTAATTGCGGGGTATATAAGAACAGGAGGCTTAATCAGAGCCTCTTTCAATCGACTAAAAGAGTCTACACAGCCATCTGTCCAGTTAAACTCAGCACCTTTTTTCAATAATGCATTTAAGGGAGTTGCAATATGGGAAAAATTCGCAATAAACTTCCTGTAATAAGAAGTGAGACCCAAGAAATGTCGCAAAGTAGCAACATCCGTAGGAGTTGGGCAGTCTTTGATTGCTTCTACCTTAGAAGGATCTGGCAACATACCGTCTGCAGTAAAGACATACCCCAAATATCTAACACTCGAGCTGGCCAAACAACACTTCTTTCATCTCAGCGTAAAGTTTGCTTTCCTCAAACGAGTGAAAACCTCCCGTAGATGAGTAATAGGAGTCTTCATATCATCTGAAAAGATCAAGATATCGTCGATAAAAACTTTGGCATTACTCATATTTCGAAGGACTGATCCCATTACTCTTTGAAATGAACTGGGACCATTACACACACCAAATGGCATGCGAACAAATTCGAATAGGCCCATTCCAGGACCAGGAGTAAATGCAGTTTTATATGTGTCTTCTGCATGAATTGGTAATTGCCAGGAGCCAGTATGGAGATCTAAGGTAGAAAATACTCGCGCACCTTCGACGTAAGCCTGAACGTCATCTACAAGTGGCAAAGGGTAGGCATCTTTTACCGTCTTTTTATTTAATTCGCGATAATCGACACAAATACGTACACTTCCATCTTTCTTTGTTACATAGACAGCAGGAGCTACCCAAGGGCTGTTACTCTCTTTGATAATTCCTTGTTCAAGCATCGTCTTTAACTGCTGATCTACCTGTTGCTTATAATATACTGGAACTCTTCGCGCAGGTATACGACTAGGGCGACTATCTCCAGTGCTAATCTTATGACATGAAATGTCTGTTCGTCCAGGAGTTGTAGAGAAACGATCTTTAAATTCGTCAATTAGTTCTGACAATTCTTTTGGATGAGATGGAATATCATACTCTATTCTTTCTTCGAAACATGGGATATAACATTCATCACAGTCACCAGCAATCTCATGAGTTGATTCCTCAGTATATAGCATTGCAGATGATAAAGGTTTTTCTTGGACCAGATATTCTTACATTTGCATTTTCTTTCTCAAGGAGTTTATCAGTTGAGATAGACGTACTAATTTTCTTCGGATGTAATTCGGAATTGGAAGAATAATTAGGCCAGTCCAATTTTACTTTCCCTATATCAGGTGATTCAATAATTCCACTCCCAAAATCAAGATGTACCTTGTGTCTAATCAGGAAGTCGATCCCCAAAATAACATGTGTAATTAATTCCGAAACGACGACAAACATCTGATCAATCTTCATATCTCCGACAATAATCGGTAAACAAATTCGACCCATAATCTCCAACTGATTTCCAGATGCTGAAACAAGCTTCTTGTAGATCCCTTCACAGATTGGATATCCACTTTGTTGCACGATACTTGTTGTAACCAACGAGACAGATGACCCAGAATCAAACAATGAGTTTACCATTATACCTCCAATACACATAGTTATAATTTCAGACCGATCAACTGTTAACGAAGAAGGAAAGATAGATGTAGAGACAATCTGGTAATCAGTAATTAGTTTGGTCTGAAAAAGTTTTGGGTCTGAAAGTTTTCATAGGCCGACCGGTGACCCTTCCGGTTGGCTCTTGGTAGTTTAAAGGACATTCTCGACGGAAATGACCTCTCTTTCCGCATTGCAAACAAGTATTCTCAGTAGTTCGACAATCTCTTGCTAAATGTCCGATTCTTTGACATCTAAAACAGCGTATTATAGAGCTCCTCCTAGAATGTTTGTTCATAATCGCCATCGTCTCATCAGCTTCGTTACTAAGGGTGGAAAGAACTCGATCTAATTTCTCTTCAAATTGTCCCATGCGAGTATCCATTGTTGTCTCCTTCACCTGAATGTCTGATATTGCTGCGGTCTGATCGGTAGGTTGACATAAAGCTAAAAGTTTAACCCGTTGGAGTGCGTCATTTACGCTTCGAACATCTGTAGATGCTCGAATAGAACGGCTGAAATGTTCAGGAATCCCGCTTAAGAACCTGTGTAGTAAAAGCTGTTCGCGAGATCCTTCGTCCATTTCAGGAATTGCTCTAATCAATAAACGCTTTATTGCATATAGAAACTCTTGGGGAGACTCTCCTGGATGCATTTCCCTACGTTCATATTCCTGCAAGGAAATGAAACGTGCTTCAGGTGGTTGGAATGCATTCAATAGTGCATTCTCACTGCTTGATAATCTTTTCTGTCGCTTGCATTTAAGTCGAGATATACAGCCAATGACACTTTCTCTAAAAGCGTTGGAATACGCAAAGCTTTTTCTTCTTCCTTCCAATTATTTGCAGATGCACAAATTTCATACCGTTGTAGCCACTCTTCAATATCGCCACTTCCGAATACACGTGGAATGCTAATATACCGATCGGCCATTGCAAACCTCTCTCTGCTACCAATTTGTAAGATATAGATTATTTAATAATTATCACTACAACCAATCTACAATCAATGTATACTATTAATATATTAGGCCTAATATGATGACTGATTTACAGCATTCAATTCCTTCTGTTCTCTTCTATGATTCCTAATCAATTCATGTTTAAGTTACCTTACACTAATTAGAACTACAATTTTCTAGATATCAAAGTTTGTCTGTGTATAATAATAAACCGACTCCAAATAGAAAATTAAATATCACTAAGGAACTGTACAACTCTGTGCAAGGCTGGATTCGGTTAACCGGCTAACCGGTTAACCGTTGTTGACATCGGTTAACGGTTAGAGATTTTATTAACCAGTTAGCCGATCTGTTGAATATAAGCAGAGTTATTGGGAAATTAATGTATAAAGTATTAAATTTTTGTGAATTTTATCAGAATATGTAGTACTAAATCCATTTCTCATCACCACTTAATAAATTTTATTGGACAACATTGATTTAAATTAGCTAAAGAGCGAAATATATCAGTTAAGAACGAACAAACAACATTAAACAATTCTCAAAAAACTATCACTATTACTTTGAAAGTTACTTTGCAATTGCATATTGCTGGACATTATGCATATTGCTGGACATTATGCATATTGCTGGACTTTATTCAAATTGTCTGGTTGGTATGATGGCATTATGCAAATTGCTACAAAAACCAGCATTTTGCAAAATGCCCATAACATATATAAGTCAAATAAAGACTGAATTAATATTAATTAATACGTCAGTACATTGACATTACAAGAGTTTCTAGTAGAAAGGAAATATAATCACATAATCTGTCGTATGGAATATAAAATCTTGGTTTTCGATTCCAAAATAGATGCCTACTCGATCTCACGCGATCTCACGTGACCAGACTTTTCGTGACAAGATGGGTACTCTTTACTGACTTTACACATGGATACATGTAATAATTATATAATCGTGGGGTTACTGAATCAAGCTTACAATTTTCAATAAGTAGGGAGTTCAAATATTTATTGTGTATATATCGTTAAATATATTCTTTACTCGTTAACGTAAGAGTATTCGTTTATGAGTTATACAAATGCCCGCCTACTGGTAACAATTCGCCAGTGAACGACCCTGTACCTTACAATCCAATGCACTCAACATTAACAGAGTATGGTTCTAGTGACACATATGATTTACCTCCAGGTCCATTGTCAGTGTTTCAGTTTCCCCTGAAGATGACGAAATCGTCAATTTATTGAATCCATTTTCGCCAGATCACTCCTCTACACCTACTGTGTATCTTTCATACGAATCTGTGGACGACGAAGATTACGATGAGTTGGATAGTTACATAGGTAATCCTACACTTACTGAACTAGCGTTCTGTGAAACATCTAAGGGTGGATTGATGATGTTAGAAGGCGATTTTTCTTATTCTAAACCAGGGTTTCATCCAGGCGTATGCGACGCGCCTGCAGGCTCGTAATTTCAAAAGGAAACTTTTCTAGGCGCGCGAAAATTGAGAGATGCTCCCATATACGTAATACAAATTGAGCATTTTAGGCGCGTGTGAGCGAGCTCTAACACAATCTAGGCGCGCGGGAAATTTTGCCTGGATGAAAGCCTGTTCTAAACACCCTGTTACCGGAGATGTTACACAATGGCAGTGCGTTCAGAGAGGTTACTGCAAAGCATGGTTGCACACTAAGGGGAATGAAGTAATAGCCAGAAAGAGTATACTATACATTCTCATGAGCGTAATTCTCATATATTTTTCAACAGTCACGTTAAAGCTGGAATGAAACGGAAAGCTTCTGAAAGTCAGGAAGTAACGCATTCAATCATGACAGCTTCTATTAGCGAATTGAATGAGCAATCTGCTGTTCATCTACCCAAAAATCAATAGCCTGAAGAGAATGATAGTGAGAAGCAGAAGAAAAGCCGAGAATGTTCCGCCTGAACCATCATCACTACATCATCTCTCTATACCACAAAGCTATACTAAAACAAAAAAAGACCAACAATTTTTGCTCTACGATTCTGGTGCGGAAAGTAGAAATCAGAAGATTGTAATCTTCGGAACTCAGGCTAATGTGGAGTTACTCTCATCTGCAACTGTTTGGCTAGCTGATGGCACCTTTAAACCAGTGCCAAGCTTGTTTTATCAACTGTACGTGTACATGCTTTGAAAGGAGGTCCTGATTTGATTTTCACCGGTCATATTTTTCGAAGTTTATACATATTGCTACCGAACAAGACCCAGCAAACATATTCAAACATGTGGAATAAAGTACTTGATTTATGTCCAACCGCTTGCCCGACACATCTAATTGTGGATTTTGAAATTGCCTCGATTAATGCATTTCACAATACTTCCTACTACAAAGGTTCAGGGCTGTTTTTTCACCAATGCCAAAATGTCTAACGTAAAGTTCAACATTTCGGACTAGCAGCAAGATACATATAAGCAAAATGTCAAATTTGCAATAAAAGTGCGAATGCTACCTGCACTCGCGTTTGCAACTCCTACTGACATACCCGAACTTTTAACAACATTTTTACATATGGCACTATACTTTGAAGTTACTTATATTGGTAGACATATCGCTAATTCCCCCCTTTTGTCATCACCATTATTTCCAATGGAAATGTGGAATAACAACTTCATGATTCAGAATGGGTTACCAAGGGCAAATAATGCAGTTGAGGCATCGCATCCCTCATTTGCTTTTCACATGTCTTGTCAACATCCCTCTGTATGGCATTGTCAGCCATACTTAAGAGAGAACAGGGTTGGTTGAAGTAAAACAGGCGTTTTATACAAGTGGGCGGAATCCATCAAAACGCAGATATTTTAGAAAGAGAAAAGAGTTAGAAAATTTTAGTAGAGAAAATTTAGTTCTTAAGGGGAGTTAAATATCATTTTACTTTTCATGATTAAAGAGTTCCTTACTTAGGGTTATTTATATTTCTTTTAGCGAGGGTTAGAAATATTTACAAAAAATATCACTTATATTTTATGTTCACAATAAAATCATCATGACTTTGTCTTATATCTCTTGCTATATAAGCTTGATTCAGTAACCACAAAAATCATAGAACAGGGCCGTAGCAAGGGATCTGCGTCCGGAAATTTCCGAACCAGTTATATATTAAACAATGCTAATTCTATTGTTGAAGGGCAGCTGAGTCGGAGAGGTTACATCACTATACTGATAATGGCCGGACATGTTTTCATGAACTTGATACGGCCATGTAGATTATAAAATTATTACATGTATCCATGGGTAAAGAGTACCCATCTTGTCACGAATAGTCCGTCACGAACAGTCCGTCATGAAATGTCTTGTAGCGAAAGGTCTGTATCCCGTTTAAACTCTGGATCTGCCCCAAATTCAAATTTAGTGTGCCGCTGAAACGTATATGCTGCAATAAGGTGCCGCTTGACAAAAAGGTTGGGATTGGTAACCACTGCTATTTAGAAGTAATATCTAAATTCGGTTTCTAAAACCTATAACTTTAAATACAATACTGACCAACAAACAAACAAAAACGATGGAGTTCTAACAAGATATATACTAAACGTAGATTATTATGATTTTTGTAAGAGCTTAATCTCTACAATAGTACGTGAATGTCGATATTTAGTGGTTTTATTAGTTATCATATAATTCCTTTACAAACTGAACAAATTGTTTGTATCTATTCTGTATCGCAGAAAACAAATTGGGATGCCCTCTGTTTTTCCCGTAAGTGGATGAGAGCATGTCTCTTGAGATAACTCCCCGTAGAAAACTTCTTATTGCACGTGATACATTTGTAGAATTTCTCCATAATGTGAGAACTCATGTGAACCGAAAGATTACAAGCTCTAAGAAACATCTTATTACATAGGAAACATTCGTAAGACCTCTCTCTGGTGTGAGTAAGGAGATGTCTGTTCAGGGTACCTTTTTGTGAGAATTTCTTATCACAGAGAGTACATGGGAAAGGCCTCATACCAGTATGGGTAAGGACATGTCTATTCAGACTACTTGAATCCGAGAACTTCCTAATACAGAGAGTGCATGGGAAAGGCCTCATACCAGTGTGAATAAGGACATGTCTGTTAAGAGTGCTTTTATCTGAGAATTTCTTAATACAGAGAGTACAAGGGTATGGCCTTTCACCGGTGTGAGTACGTTTGTGAATCGTCAAACCGGAGGAGTATGCAAACCTTTTCTCACATAAAGTACATTTATACGGTTTTTCTCCGGTGTGAGTAAGGACATGTCTATTCAGAGATCTATTATCTGAGAACTTCTTAATACAGAACGTACATGAGAAAGGCCTCTTAACAGAATGAGTAAGGACATGTCTGTTAAAATAGCTTTTATCTAAGAACTTCTTAATGCAGAGAGTACATGGGAAAGGCCTCTTACCAGTATGAGTAAGGACATGTTTGTTCAGAGAGCTTTTATCTGAGAACTTCTTAATACAGAGAGTACAAGGGTATGGCCTTTCACCGGCGTGAGTACGTTTGTGAATCGTCAAACTAGAGGAGTATCTAAACCTTCTCTCACATAAAGAACATGTATACGGTTTCTCTCTGGTATGAGTAAGGACATGTCTATTCAGAGATCTATTATCTGAGAACTTCTTAATACAGAAAGTACATGGGAAAGGTCTCTTACCAGTGTGAGTAAGGACATGTCTGTTAAGAGAGCTTTTATACGTGAACTTCTTAATACAGAGAGTACAAGGGTATGGCCTCTCACCAGTGTGAGTTCGTTTCTGCATCGTCAAACTATTATTTTGAGCAAACCTTTTCTCACATGACATAATGTGTATTTATACGGTTTGTCTCTGGTGTGGGTAAGATTATGAGTCTTCAGACTGCTTTGATTGGGAAACCTCTTCTTGCAAACGACACAACGTGAGATTTCAGTACCAAATGATTAGGTATGGTTTTTTTCTGAGTTTGTACAAAAATTATTACTAAACTAAGTCTTATTAATTGATTAAGATTTTATAACTCAAATCAAATTTTCAGCTGATTTAAATTTTTATATAAAAGTATGATTTTTGCGCAGATTCTAACTATTAAGGAAGAGCTTGTAATTGATCAAAAAATCTAAACTGCAGCTGTGCCGACAGTATTTCCTTTGGAGGCACTATCAATGAACCACCCATCAAAATATAGTGCCTCCAAATGAAATACTGTCGGCACAACTGCAATTTTGGATTTTTCGTCATATCATCAACGCCTCAAGGTGTTAAGATCCATTTGCCAAGTTGTTCGAGCCACAAGGAACAATTGATATATAATTGATAATTTGTTTATACAGTCAACTCCGCTTAATAGAGCCACCGGTTAATCGGTTTCTCCGCTTAATTGGGTCAAAATTTCACAGGATTTACAGGACAGAGTTACAGTTTGGCTTACAATATTTTCGGTTAATCGGTTTCTCCGCTTAATCGGGTCGAAACAACCTGACCCGAGGTGGCCCTATTAAGCGGAGTTGATAGTATCTTAATTTTTTCGGCAATATTATCAACAGTTAATTTAATTATAAACAATTCCTTTTCATTTCATTTAGTTTGCTTTTAATCCATTGTATATAAATACTCAATTAAATAGAAGCCAGTTCGAATTCACAAGTAGAATTAATAAAATTATCGCAAGTTGAAAGTTGAAACAATACAATTAGATTTAACAGTTTTACTCAAAAGTCAAAATTTAATTAAGTGTGAACGCTTCTCCTCGTAGAAGCTGAACTGCTGGTTTATGTCTGAAATCTGGTGCTCCATCTCCCCCCATTGGTCGCACTGCAGCTTCAGGAGGTCCACCAACTCACCCGCTAGGGTGCTGATCTGGATGGCGACACACATTGACGAGTCTACTGACATGTTGGTAGCTAAGGAATCTTAAACCCTGGGTTAGCAAATGAGTAATTTTAATTAATTAGCTATGTCCATTAATTAATTAGTTGACATACTTTAACAGGGCTTTACATAAATCATTTTGATTATTTAAAAAAAAATCAAATCAATGATTTATGATTGATCTTTGGGTAACATTCTATGATTTGATGATTGATTTTTTCCTTTTCATTTTTAGAGTGATTTGATTTTGATTGATTTGTGAAAAGTTAATGATTTGATTTTTATTTAATTCAAATCATTTTTCTGCTCTGTTAATAATATAACTAATAATTTATGTTATATGTTCTTCCACTTCAGGAGGTTATAGTAGTATGAACACGTTAAATACAATTGCGGGTCTATGTGCATTTTATCGTTTCACTTCACCCCCGTTTGAAACTACAATCACTCAGCTAAATGGAAACCCAAGTTTGACCAGGAACAACCCAATACCAAGTCTTAGATTGCTCCGGTTTAATGGGTGAAATATACTAATGTATATACTATTACTATCAACTTCGCTTATTAGTCTCCTCGGAATGAGTTATTTTGACCTTTTTATAGGTACATCTGAAAAGGATTACTAATTTATAGTTACATGTATTTTTATCTCTAACTATAACATTTATTGTAAAAAGAATCAATGGACTTAACGACATCCATGGTCCAAAATTTAACACTAATGAACAGGCCTTATTATAACGTAGGTCACGGATAATGTTATTTGCATATTAATGAAAATAAAAAATAAAATCCCGTCTGCCGTCCGTTTTTTTTGAAAAAATCCGGATGATAAACAATTAATTTATTTGACCTGGCCTAAATGATATTTGTTATCTATCTATAGTACTATTAAAACACAAGGCTGGGTGTATATGTGTATATATACACTAACCAGCCAAATGTATTTGAACAATAAGGATTTTAATGGACACACATTACTCGTCCGGTAACTTATTAACGGCTATCTAAACTACTCTGAAATGACAATAAATATATTATTATAGATATAAATTACAAAAAATTGTGATTTCTATTCAATTTTGAAAAAATTCACGAAGTGGCATAAGTGTTTCTGCCATGTGCCACTTGTGGCATAAGTGGCACAAATGGAAATGTGGCTGTATCACAGCAGAAAATATTCGGATTGATTTGAAATAAAGCACTTAGAATAATTTAACCATGTGGAATTCAAATCTGCTATCAGAATTAATATATTAACATTGCATCTTAATGATCACAAATTATTTATTTAATTAGCTAATTATATATTTAATGAGTTTAACGCCTCCATAAAGATGTAAATTCGAAGACTTTGCTGTTTTATTATACTTTACACATCGTTTCATGTAAATAGCCATTTTGTAACATCTACTAATGTAATTATGCTGGTATAACCTCAAATGTCGGAATACCAATTATTGCTGTTCAAATACTTTTGGCCGGTTAGTGTATATTTGTTTGTATGTTACGAGTTGATTGAAGAAAGTGGACGGTTTCCAAATGTGATTTTTGGCATATAGGGGTAACTTTTGGCACCCGCCAACAAGTTGAGGTTTCCACTCAAAATTCTCAAACCTCGACAAGTTATGAAGTCATTGTCACATTTCGTGAACCCTGAAAATTCAATTAATCGCACATAATTCGCGCCCTCTAAGAGATAAAAATCTGAAAATTTAATAGAACATGCACACTAATGATGCGGACACGTTGGTCACACCAAATCACCAATATGCTTATTCATTTTCGCGTGATGACGTAATCATTAAAATTTCACAATGTTAAATTTGACTATTTAAGCCTATTTACGCTTTATAATGAATATTAGGAGTATATAAACCACACACCAACCGCAAAGCGGTTGATGTGTGGTTGTGTTCTGCTGCGAAGCGACCAAGCAAGCGAAGCGCGCTAGTAGCCTAGTACTATAATATAATAGAATCTATCACTGAGTGCCTATCACGAAGTAACCTGTCCCCTAATGTAAGTGTTCCTTCTCAAGGGGAAAATTACTTCGAAGTAACTTGTTCTCCTTTGTACTTTACAGTACAATATATTTATACTGTAACAGTGAACCGTCGTTAATAAATTAAATGACCAGCTTTCCCTCGACACCATACAAATTAAATGATAATAACAATTTAATTTCTAAACGCTCCACAAACATTACATAGTCCGTTCGTCCGTCCGTTCGCCCCTGTAACTCTTTGCTGCATTACCCGATCCTGACGATGCTAATATCAATCGAAAGGAAACAGCGGGAAACATACGGGGATTCAATTTCACTAGAAAGGTGTTAGTTCCATAATTATACAGCATTTTGGAGGCATATATAAGCCTATGTTCTAATCTATTGGTTATTGCCAACTAGATTGTTATTAATCCTATTGGTTACTATACCTAACTGGATTGCCTATAAATAAAACATGTTGCACAATTTTAAACCTAAAGCACTTAAAACATCATGCAACATACAGTTCAGTCTTGATCCGCACACGTTGCTTGGATTGATTATAATAGGCATATGCAAGAACAACCTCAGATCTGGCAATCCAGCGATAAATCATTGGGGTACTTCATATTGGTGAGATCTACAATCTTGTTATCCTTATCACGGAGATGGCATGCATTATCAATTTATGATATATCAAGTACAACGAAGTATATAACCAATAATAAGCTAGAAACTTTTACTTGGTCCCGTAGATAGGAAATTTGCGTGAGCCAGTGTGTTACAGACTTTGGGTACAATGAATACATCAGAAACATACAAGCAAATATATACAATGATACAACCTAGCATAGTTACATATTATAATATACAGTATAGATATTAGCAGTTTTTAACCGGTGTAAGAGCGCTTTGGGGACCCCAACGTTTTAGCCCCCTATCCCTAAAGCCCTAGCGTTTTAGGGATCCCATCCTAATATCGCTTGTGTCTTAAATCCCAGGGACACAAAGCTAGCGATTTAGGGACAGGGGCCCTAAAACGCTGGGATCCCCATAGCGTGCTTACACCAGGACTAACAATTCGTCTTGATTCCTCTTGTCGTTTTCAATAATAAATAAACAAATTTGAAAAGATTAAATAGAGCACAAATTTAGTTTAATTTGAGACATATAATTAGTTTCCATAAGTTTCAGACCTGATTAAGTGGAACTGGGAGTGGTATTGTGTCTTGAACTAACATCTCATTGCTTTTGAATGGGCGTGATGATAATAATGGGAAAGTTGTGGAAGTTTTTTTGTTTAAACGTAGTAATCTACTATATCTCTATGTAATTAGCTACATGAATAACTTTCCCCTACTTTCCAGTTATTATCATAACAACTAATGAATTGATATGGTATGTTTAAGCTACAAAGTTGTCAAAGTATATAATTATAAGATCAAGTCTCCAACGACAAAATAAAGCATTTCAACAAACTAATTTCGTGCAACACTCAAATGGTCACTATTATGTCACTCAAACCTTTTGAAGATCTCGATTTTCCGCCATAGAAATAGCCTAAACCTTTGACCCTCTTATCGAACAGCTGATCGTGAGGGACGCTTTCATATTAGTTGCAAATGCAACTAATGAGTGTCAAAGTAAACACAAACATTATTATCCATCAAAAAGCCACTGACCAGTATAAACAAGGCCTAGAGGATCTGTTGAAACCTAGCATTACTACCGTGCCCTCTCTTTAAATGACCCACACTCCTAACGCTATGATATCTAATCTCAGAATTCGGTAAGGTGTTTGGGAGGTAGCCGACTGTTCTAAGAGATTTGAAACCACACTAACGTATAACAGCTGGAAATAAAAGGAATGGTCTCAATGAAACCGAAGCCTATAGTCTCCATTGACGAAACAAACCAATTAATCTACTTAGCTAATAATGGCAACTCTCGAATACAAGTGGCGTCCTTTGAAGGGAAGTTTGTAACAAGCTTCGGAAAAGATTACTCAATGAACCATATGACATAGCTGTGACAGAAGTAGTGTTGCGGGCTCAGGACACTAATTAAACCAACGCGGCCGATACTTCTATCGACACAAATGGGATGTATTTATTGCATAAATCACGAATATAAAATACCCCAAATTACAATTCAGAGTTTCGGAACTGGACAACTAGACTACCTTCATGATGTGGAAATAACTAAGGAATGCGTTGTGGTGGTGGATTGGAAATGAGCCGTTTTCATTCTTTTCAGAAAAGAACCTTCCTCAATTCCTGCATTTCTCAGGGAGAGGGACAGCCGTGTTCTTCTGTTTGGATCCAACTGGAACATCACCATTTACATCACACTGAAATATCATACTGAACAGCATGCCATAAAGATTCAAAAGCGGTTACCACTTCCATACCATGGGGAAGATTGGATACAGAAAAGGGGAGTTTATTGGACCATTTGGTATTTCTATATCTCAATTAGGAACTATATTTGTTGAATCTGATAATCCTAACTACTCATTACAATGTTTAAAATTTGTGTACTTTGCCTAATTAAACATGTTCCATCAAATAATCAAGTCACAATATTTAACCTCATCACCTGGCACACAGGCTGGTGGACACCTGAATCAGTTGCTGTTATTTGGTGCCAATAGTAATCTGGCCTGAATATTGTTCTTGTATTCTGAATTGCTCCTCCATCTGGACGGATATATCACTACTGATGTTAACTGCTGGGGAATTGGGGGTGAGATTGCGTAATCTAATAACAAAAATTTAAACAACCATAATAAAACAATAAGAGATTGTATATACAGGGCATGATTTCATAAAAAGATTATAAATGGAGCGGAGGACACAATTAACCAAAAATTTACAAGCCAAACTGTAATTCCGTCTCATAAATCCATATACAGTATTATATTTGTGGTAAAATTACAGCCTATGGGTTGGGTTTTATTACTCAACTCTGTAAAAGTTAATCTGTATGCTTATCAATGAAATTGTTGAGTTATTTGAGAATCTGACAAAAAGGAAGATAAGCAATGTGATATGAAACGTCCACTTATCCCAATTCAATTATGCATGACTAGGTGAAAATAATCATATATCAAATGTGAATAGTGCATTACTCATTATAATTGTTATTCATTTGTAATGTAAGTATACTCAAATAATTATTTGTTATTTAATTGTTTAATGAATCTTATTACTGAATTATTCCTAAAATTGAATAGGATTAAAATGTTACGTTCAGGAATAAAATCTTGGTCAGAGGTTTGTAGGTTTGCCTACTAACACAGTTTAGAAAGGAATTTGCTTATGGAGTCACAGGGGCGGCGGAAGAGGTCAGGCCGGTCAGGCCATGGCCTGACCACTTTTATCAAGTGGCCAGTCCAATTGCCTGACCACTCTTACGTCACTTGTTAGGCCGGTCGCGGTCAAGCCATGGCCTGACCACTTTATAACTGCTTCTTCGGCCCTGAGTCAGTATAGATATGAAACTGATATAATATATGAAATCCGGTGTATAATTATAGATAGTGTATAGAACAAGTATTTAGTTACTGTTGATTATAATAACTCTATCACCACTCACTATATGTACCTACTTAGTAAATACTAAATAGTAGTCGATGTATAACCGCTGTCCGCTGATAAATCTGTTTTTGCCGAATGTGATCAATCATGTATCTCAAATGTGTCTTATATCAATTCCACAATGCCACAAATGAAATTTCAATTCAATTATCAAATTAATTGTTGAATCCAATAAGAGATTAGTTACTCAATTCGTAGGTGGAATGCAGTGTAAGTTTTCTAAGTCTAAGTGATTCCAAGGATATCATTACACAATTCCAAAGTTGCATATTAGATAATTTGTGAGGAATCAAATCGGAATAATTTGTAAATGATATGCATTCCTTTGTACCCAAAGATTGCTCCGTTCCACGTACAAATGAGGAAGCTCAGTTGTAGCAGTAAGAATATATATTTTAGAAGCTTTAGTTTATTTAATCTAATCAACATTCCATTACATCATAATTATGTAACCAATTCTATTATTCGAGAGTACTTTGGGTGTAATATTGAATAGTTGAACTGGACTATTACAACGGGATAATCAAATGTGAGACGATATAAA
The DNA here is from genome assembly GCA_028753945.1 of Hexactinellida sp. DTS-2022. Lineage (NCBI taxonomy): Eukaryota > Metazoa > Porifera > Hexactinellida > Hexactinellida sp. DTS-2022. The sequence continues at coordinate 16,330,338 of JAPNXP010000001.1, forward strand.
TTTTGAACATACACGTATCAGCACAAAAGTAATGCGGTGAATATACCAATGGGAGCAGAGCTGACCAAGGTATAATAGTATAACAGCATCCATAAGCCATTCAATGATGCAAATGGGTATTCAGAACTATTTTAATTGAATTGAATTAATAATATATTTGGCATATATTATGTCGAACAAGTAAATTAATTTGTTGGTAAATTCCAACACCATTCACAGTATTAATAGAAATTGGATAGACTGATAATCTTGGGGACATAGAACTTAGTACAAGTGATCACTATATCAAGTAAATAACCAATATCTGCTTGTACTCAGTATCACTTTAATAGTGTTTTATTGCAGCAAGGCTGGATTCGGTTAACCGGCTAATCGGCTAACCGATCTGTTGAATATCAGCAGCGTTATTGGAAAATTATTGTCAAAAATATCGAAAATACTCGTAATTTTTTAGAGAATTAAAATAATAAATTCATTCCATCACCTCCCCACCACTGATTGCAGGTGTTCGTACTAACGAAGTTCTACTGAACTTGATTTAATTCACCAGGCGCGTGTGAGCGAGCTTAACTAAATCTTGTCGCGCATAAATTTCGCCAGGATCAAAGTATTGTGCTCCCCCGCCCAGCCTTTTGCTAGGGGATACCCTTGTTTAGGGCGATCATCGTATGGGAGGGAATTCAATGAAAAGCTAAAGCCGAGTTTTTTATTATTGGGTAACCACAAGTTTAAATAAAAATTTCAATGCAATAGAATTACATATTTGTATTTATAATTTTCAATTCAATTCAATTCAGCCCCCTTCCACTTCGGCGAAACACCCAATTTATTATCTCTAGTCATTCATTAGAATATGATTATCGTAGTGCATAATTTTAGCTCTTGCAATGAAAACATTTGTAATCTATGTCACCCAAGTCCCGATCTTCGTACAAGTCCGTGCAACACTGATGAAACCAGCGGTTACAGTCCTCACATCCAACCCAGTGTACCGCCGCCTTCTCAGAGATAGTTTGGTTTGTCTGTGGTGGAGGCTGTCGTTCTTGGCAGATGTCGCATACCCCATCGGTACTACCACCTGAGGAAATGTCAGAGTCAGTGGAAGAATCGGAGGTATCAGTAGGAGGTTGGCGTCGTTTGACTCCTTGTCTTCGAGTACTGCCTATGGTAGCCATCCCTCTGCCTCTGATTGGTGTCTTTGTGGGCTGTTTTCCAATCAGTTCTGAGCCGAAGGAACTAGATTGGTAGCTCCGCCCCCCTTCTGCCCTCAGAAGGTCTATCTCCCGGCGCTCTCTAGTGGTTTTCTGTCTCCGTGTAGCCCTATCTACGTGCCTCTTGGAGGAAGAAACACGATGTTGTAGTCTCGTTAACTGACGTCGGCAGAGGGACCAAAAAGAAGAGTAGGTAGGGTTTAGCTTCAAATCGCATAGTAATCCATAAATACTTGGTTCCTCCTCATTGAATACTATGATGGCAATTCCAGTACTAATCCGCACGCTTTGGGGTGAGAGGTATTTGGCCTTCGGACAGTAGTTCCAGATTGAATTGTGTAAAGACTCGTTGGCATTCTGAGTCATGCCGAGAGTCAGATGTTTGCAGAACTCTTCTGTGGCGAAATTGTTGAATACTTCCCGTACTTTCTGGATATCTAGGGTGGTGAAATTAGTTGTTGCTGTTGGCGGCGGCTTAGAGGTTGTTGCCGATTGTCTCCATCGGCACCAAGAATCGACTGGACAACATGTGTGGTCACCACTTGCATGTGATAAAAGAGTATTCAGTCCTGTAGCCATTTGAGCAGGTGATTTGCCTCGGTGCTGAATAACTACAGTAGAGAAATTCGATGAAATATACTCTGCCTTGGTCAAGGGTATCTTGTGTTGAATATAAATTTTTGTCTTTGTGTTTTTCTTGATACGACAAAGAGCTTTTTTGATCCGCTTTGACACATGAACAAGACATTCCTCTTTATGTATTGGGACAAGTGGATAGGGATCCATACTCACAACTTGAGGGTATGATTTGGAATCCCCATCTCCAATGAAAGTGGAGTAGCAAAGTTGGTGTTTCTCAATAGATCTGCTCCAAATGATCTTCGCTGCCGCCGGTTCCATGGACTGACTAGATCCACTGAAATTCTTGAAGCAGTTTGACTTATGGCTGTCGTACCACAATTTGTAGGCCTCGGGATTATCTTGTTTTCGTTTTTCGTTCCATCGATTACACTTCTCACAGATCCGATTTAGAAGGACATAGTCAAGAACCTTCTTGCTGGTGGCTGAGATGACAGAACCAAAACCAAGATTTGAATAAAAACCACGAGTTTTCCATGAACTATCGAAGCTGACTGCTATGTTGACACAATTGGAGACAGGTGAGGGCATAGCATCCACCTTAAAGTGGAGTTCTTCCCCGGCAGCTTTCATACTTGTCTGGCAGGCGATCTGCACTATACTCTCGATTTTGTTCATATATCGTGATGGCATACTAGCTAGCGGAGGTGGCATATCGAAGATTGTGGCGAATTTGTGGAGATCCTGCCAGGAAAACCCGGAACAATGCACTGCAAGGACTGATCGCATCGTGACTTCATTCATGACCCTTATAGAATGATGTACATTGACAAAGTTCGATTGAGTGGGTAAGTCCATTGGTTTGGAAGAGGGGAATTCGGCAAACAATACGTGACAGCTCGAGCACTTTATAGAATATATCGTTTGCCATCCATGTGTAAACTCGGTCTCGTACAGTGATAAAGACGACGAGCATTTCGAACATTTGAGTTTAGTCATGGCTTGTGCTAGAATTCCGACATCAAGAAGTCTCATACCTGCTGGCACACTCGCGGGTTTCGAGGTTGTACGTTCTGAGGTCCTGAACTCTACTTTTCGTCTTAGTAATGGACGAGGTTTTGAAAATTGGGAACTGTACCCGCGTATAGGAAATTTGAATACAGGCTGATTGCTTCGGCGAGGAGCAGGTTTTTCGATAGGAGTATCTTGTGACGAAGCTGGTTTGGTCGTATATCGATTGCCATGGAACTTTGAATACTTTTTGGGTCGACCAATCTTTTTTCTATGGACAGAGCTAATGGATAAATTTGGGGAAAAGGTTTTAGGTAGGGGACTAAGGTTCATAGTTGTCAGGGGCGATGTCAGATCAGCCGTGACAGGTTGGGGTGAAACTGGAATAACAGTTGGAGAATTGGGTGCGAAATCTATGTAATCATCACCATCTTCCCACATTACGTTAGAGTGCTCGGAGCTGGAGTTGGAAGAGTAGTCGGATGACATGAAATGAATTCAGAATCGAAAGGATGGAAATAATTATATAGAAATTAAATTAATTGAAATTATAACGTTTGTATTTATAGAAGGCGTAATTACCTTGAGGAAAACATACTATTCATAATCTCTATAACTATGAATACATACTACAGGTCTTTAATTAATTTAATACTATATCTGATTTCCAAATGATACGGTTATATTACCACTAGTGTTCAATACATTTTGGTCACTGGTGTATAGTATTTTGACGGATGTACTTATATTTAATCAGACTTCAATGTATGTAGTACTATGTAGTAATTAGATATATTATTAATATTATCCACAATTTATTTTATTCTAGTTTATCTTAATTATTTATTTGTTAAAACTATTGGTGTTTGTTTGTTTGTCCGGATGTTATTCAAATAATAGGTGTAATGGAAAACAAATTTATCGATGTGATGGTGTCTAACTTCCATATTTTATATTACGTAGACAAATATATTTGCAATACGTTTTGGTAATTGCTGAACATTAATTTTGCGTTTGCATATTTGCAACATTAATATTCGTCATTTTTCTTTGTCTGCAAATCAAGAATGTAAATTGATCAAAGTTCAAAATGAATCTGGGAGCTACCTTCCAACGTTTATAAAAGGTAAATAAACTTCCAATACGAATGAAGTAATGTTGACTTCATGACAAAATAGCTAACCAAGCTTCCTGTCATTACTATAATTCACCAATTCTGAAGTAAACTCTATCGAATCTCTAAATGAGATCGTAACTCCATACAAATAGACCTAATTCCATATATTGAATTTAATGAATAACTAGAATTGCACTTTTAAAAGATTAAATATCAGATTAGGCTCAGTTAAAATGGTACAGTGAGTTTATGTGAATATTAAAATATAAATGTTGATATCACACTGATTCGGGTAATAAATACTCTCTACTCTAAGTACAGTGGTGTTCGCCTAAAAGAAATTGCTATATTATCAAGTTATTTTTTTCCGTCACCAAGCGAGCATTCAATGTTAATTGTTCCCCCAATAGCAAATTCGCCTAAAATCAAGAAATTTAATGCATATTGCGACTTGCTATCACGCAAACACCACTATAACTGATCTTTAAGTAACTAATCTCTAAATATTATTAACAAATACTAGCATACTACAACATTTGTTATTAAATACATTCTATCTAGTATTTAACTATTCAATTATTTCTGTTGAAGGAAGTTTTATACAATCGAACATATAAATACCTAGGAAAGGTATTTTGGGCAAGGAATGTACACATTGAACCAACATATAATTCATTTGAACGAAATCGCATTGATTTAACTGACAAAACACGAGTCATAATTATTAGTGCTCGAATCAGTTAACGAGCATAAAGGTGATTTATTACTTAACGTAGGGACAAAAGCCCCTCCCTTAATGTCATGCTCTGTCATAATTTTCTCACACCTAGCCTGTAACGCTATTAGGTAACGTTTGAACTGTCCAATATATATCTATATTATTAAATCTCGATTGTTGTGTGTGTGTTTGTGTGTTTGTGTGTGTGTTTGTCCGGATTGTATTAAAGTGATGGGGAATAGAAACCGCAATTAATATTGGGATATAAACTAACTTTCAAATGTTATAATAGGTAAACAAGTATGCTGATTTCGAATTTCGCATTTAAAAATTTCTAATATGAATATTTGTTGTTGTTGTTTACACAAAATAGGTAAACAAATTAATGAAAATTCAAAATCAACCTAGAAGTTAGCTTCCAACGGGTATTATAGGTAAACAAGTATGCCGAACACGAATTTCGCGTTTATAAATTTCTCATATTAATATTTGTTGTTGTTGTTTACACAAAATAGGTAAACAAATTAATGAAAATTCAAAATCAACCTAGAAGTTAGCTTTCAACGAGTATTATAGGTAAACAAGTATGCTGAACACGATTTTCGCGGTTAAAATTTTCTAATATGAATATTTGTTGTTGTTGTTCACACAAAATATGTAAACAAATTAATGAAATTCAAAATCAACCTAGAAGTTAGCTTTCAACGGGTATTATAGGTAAACAAGTATGCTGAACACGAATTTCGCATTTACAAAGTTATAATATGAATATTTGTTGTTGTTGTTTACACAAAATATGTAAACAAATTAATGAAATCCAAAATCAACCTAGAAGTTAGCTTTCAACGGGTATTATAGGTTAACAAGTATGCTGAACACGAATTTCGCATTTATAAATTTATAATATGAATATTTGTTGTTGTTGTTGTTTACACAAATTAATGAAAAATTCAAAATTATAACGTCCCTTTCTACCATTTTCATGGTAGAAAATGTGAGGAGTAAGGCCGCACAGCGGCCGTTAACTTGAGGTGTGTAGCACCGATCTGTCGCAAAGCGACCGAGACCGAAGGGCTCGTACTTATAGAAAGTTAAAGAAAATTGATAAATACTATAATTTGAAGAATTCTTTAATTACAGTATTGCAGCTTGTATAAATTAAGCTAAATAACTATGAGTACATTCCTGGGGCAGATCAAATCATACCCTTCTATTGTGGTGGATAAATTCACTGGAATTTTCCAGCATGGATTCATTACCCATGAACATTCTGACCATCTAGTTGGGCTACAGAAGTTCTCAGCTAAACCTCCACCAAATCCAGATACCAAATTATATGCAACAAGTATTACTAAAAGAATTCTGAAAGCACAAAAGAAGTATGAATTGATTAAAATCAAAGTTCTGGAAATTAATAAGACAGTAAAGTTAAACTTGGATAATGGATTTGTTTACGTGACTCCCCTCCCTGCCAACCATATCCCCGGGTCTGCTATGTTCCTATTCGAGGGAGATAAGGGTAACGTGCTACACACTGGGGACTTCCGTCTCCGTCTAGAGCAACTGAAGAACACACCTCTATTCAGAGACACTCACCACGGGAGAGAGGCCATACCATTAGACTACCTGTACATGGATAACACTTTCTGGAGACCAGACGCATACAAGCTACCGCCTGCTAGTGTGTCGAAGGAATTGATAATACGTAGAGCTCTGGAGTGGTTAATAGCATCTGAGGATCATGTGGTGTATCTGCTGTTAGCTTACTTCGGGTATGCTGACATTCTGTATGAACTGTCTGAGAGAGCACAGCTTAAGATTAATATCAATGAAAGTAGGGTTGCTGATAAGTTCAAAGCTGTTCCATACTTGTCTGGGGTAATCACTGACAATACAAATGCACGAATATTCGTTAAAGACAAACCGTATGGAGTTGATAAAGAAGATAAATTTAAGGCCATGTATTCTAAGAATACACGCATGATAATGGTATCAACGTTGTATTTCGTTGTTAAAAATATAAGTTGCTGTGCGTGTCTACTGAGAGACGAATTAAACTTATTCTGGATCAACCATTCTCTCCATTGCAGCCAAGCTGAATTGAAAGATTTTGTAACAAAACTAAATCCAAAAGAAGTGATTCCTCCATTGGAAGCAGAAGAGAGCGAGCATTGAATTCAAAATTTATTCACTCTTAAGTTAATTTCATAAATATATATATTGCTAAACTCGGATGTAATTGTATTTCTACTTTGAATGTTTTGTATATTTTGTATTTTTGGAAGTATGATTCCATTAGTTCATTATAAATAGAATAAGATATATCGGCCAGTTTTTAAATAAAATTAGTATACATTTATTGCATTAATGCTCACTTTGGGAAGAAACATAACTTGCTAATAGAGCTGTATATATTTCTATTGGAGCAACTGCAAATAAGCGAAAGACACTGTACCATTAAATATAAACTAGCGTGTAGAGAAAAATACAATTAAGTATATTCTAATCTGATTTAGTATGTATCGAAATAAATCCGAATAATTCAATGCACCACTGAAAAGGCACCCGTAATTAATTCAATATCTTTTAATTGTCATTTAAACTCGTTATGTATGATATTTAGGGTTACCGTCGCCCAAAGATATTTTTCTCAGTTCTATATTAATGGATGAGTACTTTGAGAAGAATAACATGACAATCTGCTCACCAAATTTGAAATAAGGTTTTATGTACGGAGAGTTAAAATATATTCAAGTTAATAATCAAGTGATCAACCGGTGTTGTTGATTATCAGTTAATGTTAACAGTAAAATTTTTCATGATAATAGTACGTACTTACCAAAGTTGAAACCGAATACTGATATATTTGGTTGAACCGAATATTATTTTCCGAATTGTTGATATTTGGTTGCCAACCTGATATCAGTATTTGGTATTCGGTTGCCAACCTGATATATATCACTATTCTGTATTCGGTCTTCCGAACGAATATTATCAGAATTCGCATTCGGTTGACGTAACAGAATATTATCAGTATATGTATTCGTTTGATTTAACCGAGACCGAGTAATATCAGCGTTCGTATTCGGCAGTGTAATATACAGATATTTGTAAATACGCCTAAATCACAAATTAATGTTACGGTCTAGGATAAGATTCCTATTTTCGCGCTCCTAAATAATATTTTTCGTAAATCTTACTCCAAAAGGAGCGTCTCGCGCATCTAGATAATTCCCTGGTATTCGGTTGAAGTAACCGAAAATTATCAGTATTCGTATTCGGGTACACAAGCAAATAACAGTATTCGTATTCGGTAGGGCAACTATTCATGAATACTGATATTCGATTCGAGCGCTAAATTGGTTGGAGATAGAGCATCGAAATGTATTATCATTGAATAGGAAGTTGAGGACGGACTATCAATTGGATCCATTGCATACTTGCCAACCTATAGCAAGTCTTTGGCGGGACGGAGGAATGAATTTTGGCGGGACATAAGGAAGTTTGGCGGGACAAACAGCATTAGTACATAAATAAGTGAAGTAGTATTACTATTATTAGTTAATAATAATTCATATACTATATATTATATAATTAGAGTTCAAAATAGTCCTAGTAATTGTAATAATTTGATTATCTCAACGGAAGGAACCTTGCTCCAATTGCATAAAACGAGACGTCCCTTCAAAAATCTTTGCCAAAAAGCGGGACGCCCCGCCAAAAGCGGGACGGTTGGCAAGTATGCCATTGACTAAGCTGTAACTATATTTCTTCTCGAGATATGACCTCAAGCATTTAAATCACGTTACCAAGGCAACAGAGGAATGTGGCAACATTTCATAATTGATTCTGAGATATTTTATGCAAAATGACTGCTAGATGGGTTAGTCACAGCAATTTGTTTTAAAAAGCAAAAATGAACATTTTACATGCGTTCTAAGATTTGGCATATTTTGCCTATTAGACAATACAGTAACGTCATTTCGACCAAGTGGTACCTCAAAAATATGCGTCTTGTAAATGACCGTCTTTACAAAAATCTAAAGTTGCAGCTGTGCCGACGCATGTTCCTTTGGTGGCACTATATTTAGTTGGTTGTTTATTGATAGTGCCTCCAAAGGAACATGCTGTCGGCACAGGCTGCAATTTTGGATTTTTTTCGCCATGTCATCATCACTAAAAAGGTGTTAAATTATTTCAGAAAGGTGTTTCAGAAGGCATCGACCCTTAGAGTGGTGGAAGTTTCCATTTAGTTCACTTCATTTTAGAGATATTCAAGTTTGAGTAGATTATAATAGGTGATGACTCAGCGTTTTTTATGTGCGTGTTGGGTGATCACCCAACACCAACCAACTCATTCGCATTATATAATTCACAAAATTGTAAAAACACATTTTTTTAACGATGTCATCATCACCTTAAGGTGTCAAACCCCACTTGTATTTGTGGTACGTGGCATAAGGACCAATTGATAAATTGAAAGTTTGTTTCTATCTTATGTCATTTCTGAGATTAATGAAATTTAGCAAATTAGTATAAATAATTATTCAAATTATTAATAATTTAACACCATTATTATGTACTGCAAATTAAATTAATTTCAATTAATTGCAAATTATTAATTTAAATTGAATTTCACTATAATACTTGAATTCAGCGCACTCGATAACCCCAATAATCTAATTGGAACAGTCTCTATAGTTAAAGACAGAACGATTAATTATGTCAGTGTATCCATTGTGCAGAATATTCACGCAGAAGTAAATATAATCACATAATCTGTTGTTGTTATGGAATGTAAAATCTTAGTTTTCAATTATTAAATAGAAGCCTACTCAATTTCACAAGTGGAATCAATATGATTATCGCAAGTTTAAACAATAGTGTAAGATTTAACAAGTTTAATCAATATATTTATTACAAGTTGAAACAATGGAATTAGATTTAACAGTTATACTGAAACTGAAGTGTGAGTAAACAAAGAAATTTTAGCCCCGATTTGTGGCATAAAACAACACAACGGCCGCGAATCTGATAAGGACCTGAAGATGACCTGATTCCAATTTATACGAATAAATGAATGTAAATGAGGTATTTCACATGACTGTTCATATAAAATCAAGTGATTTAAAGTAGACGAGCTCTTCGGTCTCGGTCGCATTACGACGGATCGGTGCTACGTTCCTCAAGTTAACGGCCGCTGGGCGGCCTTACTCCTCACCCTTTCAACCATGGAAAATTGTAGAAAGGGACGTTATATACATCCCTTTATACCATTTCCATAATTTTAGCTTGTTTTTCATATTAGAAATTTATGAATGCGAAATTAGTGTTCAGCTAACTTGTTTACCTATAATAGCCGTTGAAAGCTAACTTCTAGGTTGATTTTGAATTTTCATTAATTTGTTTACCAATTTGTGTAAACAACAACAACAAATATTTATATTATAATTCTATAAATGCGAAATTTGAAAGCAGCTTACTTGTTCACCTATTTATAACATTTGAAAGTTGGTTTCTATCTCAATGTCAATTGTCGTTTTAATTCTCCCATCACTTTAATCCGAACAAACAAACAAGCAAACAAATAAACAAACAAACAAACAAACAAACAAACAAACAAACAAACACACAAACACAAATAACAATCAAGTTTTAATAATATTGATTATTGTATTTTGAAAAGGCTATTTAAATAGCAATTGAATATCTTTGACAGATTTTGAATATTCATTTAAACGCTCGAAATAATCATTACTTTTAATAACCTGCCCAGAATTCATCATTTTCTTGCCCCATCATGTCTTAGCAATTTCCAATTGCTATGGAAAAGAGCGAATCCCCATCGGTAGGAGGTATAAATTGGGTGTTGGGGGTTTGACACGCGTATCATTACCGTTTACACCATTCACCGTTTACATGCAAACTTTCAGATATTTTACCGTTTGTATGAACCGTGTCTAACCAGTTTTTTCAGCTTCTTAAGAATTCCAAATTATTTTCCTAAAGGTAACGGGGATTCCCTGGCCCTGGATTTTCATTGCTAAATACCTGGAAATGGACATTCTATAGTTCCTCTTGATCTATTCAGATAATTATTTTCTTCTAAAATAACATTATTTTTACATACAATGCTTATTTATTAACGGAAATATAAGCAAATATAATTTCAAAAAAATCCCTAGATATTCGATGAATTCCCTTAATCCCATGTAAGTATGACAAGTTCATCGCAGCTCCATTGTTTTCAGATAAATTCTGACGGATGGAAAAGCTGTCATCCTGAAAAATTGGTTGCCCCCCCAGTTCGAAAAACCTTGCGCTGCGCATGATGTTAACCCATTTATGCACAAATGCAGATAAGGGCGAAATGTCCGTGTGACGAAATGTCCATGCGACGAAATGTCCGACATTCTACAAACAGACTTGTGTTTTAATAGTATAGATTCAAATAAGAATCACGGTGGAATCTTTTAAGTTAACTCTTAATTGTTCCTTGAATAGCAGATAAATCCTGTTGCCAGTTGGGAAATTGGCAATTATATAAAATATGATGTAATAAATAAATACTGCAAGAAACTAAACAATATTTCGTAAGTGGTTTTACTTGCAAGAATGTTCAATTAGTAAGAAAAAAAATGAGCTGCTATCAGCCCTATTAACAGGAAGGGAACGGCTGTCAATAGCAAAATTTCTAGCCTTTTGTTAACAGCTTTTCTACCGGCCATCTCGACATTTTCTGCTTCCAATGGAGGAATCACTTCTTTTGGCTTTAGTTTTGTTACAAAATCTTTCAATTCAGCTTGGCTGCAATGGAGAGAATGGTTGATCCAGAATAAGTTTAATTCGTCTCTGAATAGAAACTCACAGCTGCTTATATTTTTAACAACGAAATACAACGTTGATACCATTATCATGCGTATATTCTTAGAATACATGGCCTTAAATTTATCTTCTTTATCAACTCCATACGGTTTGTCTTTAACGAATATTCGTGCATTTGTATTGTCAGTGATTACCCCAGACAAGTATGGAACAGCTTTGAACTTATCAGCAACCCTACTTTCATTGATATTAATCTTAAGCTGTGCTCTCTCAGACAGTTCATACAGAATGTCAGCATACCCGAAGTAAGCTAACAGCAGATACACCACATGATCCTCAGATGCTATTAACCACTCTAGAGCTCTACGTATTATCAATTCCTTCGACACACTAGCAGGCGGTAGCTTGTATGCGTCTGGTCTCCAGAAAGTGTTATCCATGTACAGGTAGTCTAATGGTATGGCCTCTCTCCCGTGGTGAGTGTCTCTGAATAGAGGTGTGTCCTTCAGCTGCTCTAGACGGAGACGGAAGTCCCCAGTGTGTAGCACGTTACCCTTATCCCCCTCGAATAGGAACATAGCAGACCCGGGGATATGGTTGGCAGGGAGGGGAGTCACGTAAACAAATCCATTTTTCAAGTTTAACTTTACTGTCTTGTTAATTTCCAGACTATTGATAGCAACATGTTCATACTTCTTTTGTGTATTTAGGATACCTTTAGTAATACTTGTTGCATATAATTTGGTGTCTGGATTAGATGGAGGTTTAGCTGAGAACTTCTGTAGCCCAACTAGATGGTCAGAATGTTCATGAGTAATGAATCCATGTTTGAAGATTCCAGTGAATTTATCCACCACAATAGAAGGGTATGGTTTGATCTGACCCAGGAATGTACTCATAAACGCAAAGCCAAATTTAAGTGTCTTTAAACCCGTCATTCAACGCAGCTAACCTCCATCTAATAAGTGAATTATAAATTGAATTTAACGAACAATTTTAGTGATAACTTAATACAGTAGAACTCTGTTATAAGTAACGTACCTGGGTTGATACGTACTTCGTCTTAGTACATACTTATTTTTGTAACGAAGTTTATGTAGGCAGTATGTATTTCTATGTAGAGTAAACTCGGTTACTACGAACACTCTGATAATAAGTATTTGTTTTCTATTCCCGAGGGCTACATTATAACCGAATTTTACTTTACTACGATTATGTGTGTGTTTAACAAATTCTAATTACTATAGTAATATAATTAATGTTCATCGCAATAATCGATCCAAAGATGTCACTTAATAGTTAATACCCGCTACATCTCGCTTCACTTACTCTACTTCCAATCGCAGGGGCAGATCCAGGATTTGATACAAGGAGAGGTTCTCATTTTATAAAAATACATCACCAGCTGGGGGTCAGGGGGCGCTGTAAGCCTCCCAGTTGGATCTAGGAGCGAAGCCCCTACAAGCCAGATACGATAGAGTGCTATTTACCCAATTTCCAATACCTACTTAGTGATACCTACTTAGTGGATTATTCTGGACATTTCGAAAAATCACGAGAATATATGCCAAACTGTATCCCAAGGAGTGGACATGTTTCTTAGGATGGCCCAAATTCCCAGCAAGGGTTCTGAAGGGCGATGTAAGATCGCCCCAGTTTGAGTTGAGGAGAGATTATTAATTAATTAATTAAAAGCAATATATAATCCTGAATCAAACAACTATAAATATCCATACTACATTACAGTAATACCTCCAAAAGCAACTTCTGAACGCCTCTAAAAAGTGAAATGTGAAGACCTAATCTGGTCCCAATGGTCCAAATTGATAGGATAAAACCTCTTAAAAGTGAACAAAGGATTTTGGAGGCTTTTTGCCATGTTGGAGAAGTTCGTTATTTGATCTGCTTGAGATGGACTTTCTGGAGGCTAACTGGTAGCTATGTTTTAACACTTGTGTGAATGCACAGATAATTCATGATGTGGCTTCATTAGACAATATGTGAAAAATTACTATTGGAGGTAGAATCTGGACAGGACACTTTATGATTAATCATGAATGTGAACACCTCTCAAAAGTGAACATTTTGGCTGGTCCCCAGGGTACTTACTTTGTAAAGGTTTTACTGTATTATAAGCTAAGCAATTTATCTAGCATAATTAATAATTCAATGAAAATATTAGTAATTTGGAAAATAATCACATAGTATTTGAGGTTGGGTCACTAATGGAGGTAATTATATCACCTGCACAAGTGCCACTAATTAAGACACTATAGTGGAAATCAAAGGTCATATATAAAGATAATTTAAAATCAATGGGAAGGTTGCAACCCCCCTAGATCCACCACTGAATCGTCTAAGGATTTAATCCATTTGTCCAAGGATTTAAGTTTAAACAAACCTACTCTATTTCTAAACCACTACACCATAATCTTGATCAGGGATGGATCCACCGGGGGGGTTCAGGGGGGTTGCACCCCCCCTATAATGGCTCAGGGGGAGTGCGAACCCCCCCAGTGGCGTATCCAGTGGGGGGAGTGGGTGTCAAACACCCCCCTCATAACTGGTTTCCAAAAGGGAAATGTTGTTATTATAATATCTAAACATCTAAACATCTTTGGTACAACTGCACAATATTACAACTGCACAATATTACACTCCTCCTACTATGTGACAAGAATAGCTGTAAATCGATGTTTGAGCGTCTAAGATTCAAAAAAATTCTGGGGGGATTGCCCTCTTAGCGTTGCTCGCTTCGCTCGCTCCAGAGCACCCCCCCAGTGTAATATACAGCAATTTGTAAGTACGCTCCTAATATTGGTCTGATGCAATTTTCATACGCCTAAATCACATATTAATGTTAACGGTATGGGAGAAGATTCCAAATTTTCGCGCTCCTAATAATAATTTTGCAAAAAATCATACTCCTATAGAAGCTTCTGGCGCTCCTGGATAATGCCTTGCAACCCCCTCATGATAATCCTGGATACGCCACTGCCCCTCCCAAGAATATGGTAATATAATACAAAAATTATAGTTAGGAACTGGCACAATTTCCGAAATCGGTTGAGAGAAATATATGAGAGTTCTCTAACCCTATCTTTTCTGTGAGTACTTTAGGAACGTTCTATTTCAAATATCAAGAAAATCGTTAAGTAATCGTTATCTCTTTGTTGATTCATTGTGATTGTTGATTAATTGATAGTTAATTAATTAATTTTTAATTTATAGTTATGTATGAATTTAGAATAGATTTCTTAGACGTATATTAAATATATTTCAACTTTCTTAAAAGTTGCTTTCTCAAATGCAGTTCTTAAAAAAATAACGTCCAAATACTGTCACATTTGATCCGCGGGCGCTTCAGGCGGCGTCCACAATTGTAAGACCAAACCCTGGGCATTGCACCCCCCCATATATTTTGTGCTGGATCCATCCCTGATCTTGATACGTATTAATATTTATCGCAAAGTTATATACGCAAATAACTGTAAATATTCAAGCGTCCAAGGTTAATAAGAATGCAGGGTTGTTTGATTTAAATCAAGTGATTTAAATCAATGATTTTTATTAATAAAAATCATGATTTAAATCAAAAATCTGATTTTAATCAAGAAGTCTGATTTAAATGAAAAAAAGTCGGACTTTTTTTATTTAAATCAGATTTTTATGTCTATTGTTTTTTGCGAAAAGAAAAGAAATACATTGATAATGAGTCAAATTACATTGATAATGAGTCATTAACAATGTAATTAATCTATTAGCCAAATAATATACGCCAGTGTGATATAGATTGCAAAAAAAAACAATTAAAATCAAAATTCTGATTTAAATCAAAAAAATCTGATTTTTTTGATTTTTTAAAAAAAATCATGATTTTTATCAACCCTGTAATTAAAGAATGTGAAGGTGGGATCTGAGTAGTGACGTACGAAAAGTCGACAAATTTTAAATGCACTTACTATAATGCCATAGAAAATGATGTAGCCAGCAAAATGTCCCTCGAACGGATAATTTTATGCTTGATTTACTCGTCGCGATAAATACAAACTAAATCTCACATGGCGTTACGATCTTCGGGGATTCTGAACAGACATAATTGAGGACTTCAAACCCCTCTTCAGAGCGGCGGTAGGCCACATCATAGCACAAGGCGAGCAATTAAATACCGCAGTAAGCATGTTACCCGCATTTATGTGCCGAAGGCTAGTGAGATAGTGTCAAAAGAGGCTGTGAAGTGCGACAGTAAAGATAGCGCATTCAAGTTGCTCAAGAAAACGCTCGATCCTCCTGTGGACGAATATGAAGCAACTAAAAGATCACGCGATGGCATGGCGGCTGGGAGAGCAAGTGGACGACTTCCTGGCCGCACTGTATAAACAAGCTAAAGAGAGCAAGGTACCCGATTAGAACGGCGTACGTGACCGTGACTGCACAACTTCCGAAGGAACTCCAGGCCAAGGCCAAATCATGGTTCGCAGGTAGAGAGGAATCATATATCGTACTAAGCATACCTCTCAGTAAATATGTAAAACAAGTTTTACTATGTCAGTTACTATTTATTTCTAACACAATAGCAAAACAAACCCTGTTTCGGTCTCGCTAACAAATGCTGCCTCCTCAACATATGTTAGTTGATCAATTACAAACCTACCTTAATGATCAACAGCAAACCCTCAGTGTAAATTAATTGCAACGCCCTCAGAAAAACAATTTAAAATTATGCTCCGGGTGATCGCGATGCGAATTAAATAAAGCATATCTTTTTCCAGAAAATCCTCAGATAATATAATCTACAAAATACCAGAGCAAATTTGACATAATAAGTTCACCAAATTCTAAAGAATTTAAGCCGTTAAATTAGAACAAGTCTAATAAATTGGGCCTCTCAAAAGATATACGTATAACACAAAATTCCGGAAAAATTATATACTTTTTCCTTTTCTTTTTGAAGATTCTGTATGCGTATTAAAAATTATGGTGTCACACGTTGGTCAATAAACTCCCACAATTGGAAGATTTACATAACGTTTGAGCGACCCCATAAAGGATACTTTACTTCAGTACAGTTTTTAATGAAGTCCTCGTGATATCTCACCTGTAAATAAATTAACCAGAAAATTTAGATACCACCAAATCCACTATAAGATTAAGAACACCAAAACTAAATAAGCTGAGATTTGCAGCCAGTTAATGTATGAATAGAGAGAGAGAAAGCATACTGCAAAAGGAGAAGTTTTCCCAGGACCGTGGGAGAGTATATGCCCTAAGGGTCCGTTAATTATGATGGTAAATTGTCAAAATTGGTCAGGGTAAACGCCCGGAAGAATAAATGAAATGGGCCCTGAAAGTTATCATTGACAATTGATCTATACACGAGTTGCTAATCAAGTCCAAGTGGGTCTAAAAAATGTCTTGAGGCCCGTGAGTACCCTTGGCGGCGCTGCATGGAAGCATTGAAATTTGAAATAAGCAAATACTAATGGGTAGGTTCAATATAAATACGCAAATGCATAACAAATAAATATACCAGAGAGTATGATAATAAAGAAATATAATACTAATATGTTTGTTAGTCAATAAACCATTTGAGTAGTGAGGGCAAGTAAGCACAGCACAGCATATATTAGGAACAGTGTATAAGGTTCGAAATATTCCACAAGTGTTGGGCCAACTACTAGATTGATAACATTGGACATAATCAATACACAAGTACAAATCCCAGCTGATATCCTAATGTAATAGGGATGTAGTTGAGTGTAAAACCACCAACTGATTGATCCCCATCCTAAACTGAATGTGAACCCAAATAAACCAATTAATGGCATAGGAAGGAATTGTAAAACATTACAAAAGATGGTACCCTGGTTGTTTGTACACTCCAGTACTCGAATGGAGAGATAGAGAGTTAGACACAATAAAGCATTCGTTAGAATCTGAACAAAAGTTGTGATCATTAATAACTTTTTCCAATTGATTTTATTTATGACCCAAAGGGCCAAAATCCCCCCTATAATAAGAAATGTTGGATAGAATAGAACAGCAATCTTTGGATTAATACTGACCGCATTGTCAAGTGTATGAACTGAATATGCTGCTAGATATAGGTAACCAGAAGAAATTCTGAAAGCTTGAAGACTACAACAGACTATCAAAGGCCTCATTACTGGCCATACGAAGTAGCTCGATATCTTTTCTGTTTCTGATAGAGAGCTATTTATGTTAGGTAAAATACATGTGGTCTGAGAATAACTTAGAGTACGATCTGATAATAACTTATTTTGAGTGAGATTTGTATCCTCAGAGCTAATAATAAATATTTCATTATCAGAATTAAGTTGGAAATTTGACAGACTTGTTGTTTCACTTGTGCCAAGAGAAACGTTCGCTTGAGAAGACTCATAGAAGTATTCACATGCTTGATCCGCCTTTTTATTCCAACCTTTGTTTCTCAACAAAGGTTGGAATAAAAAGGCGGACTCTCTGGTAAGAAAACTAAATTCAAAGTCATAAATACAACCATCACCATAAAGATAAAAGCGAGCCAACGATACCCAAGCCAAATACCAAAAAAATAGCTTGTAAGCATTCCAAATCCTATAGCTAAGCCTAACATTCCTCCATAGAACTTTTTCATAGATTCTGGTGCGACTTCTGTATTATAAAGAGGAATAACAGATAAACTTATGGCTGTATATAATCCTATAAGGAATCGAGCTACTATCATAGAGACACCGTCATGTGCCAGCACTAACAACATGGCTCCCAGTGTCCCTAACTGGGTGAATATAATTAAACTGGTCGTTATGCCTAACCACTCACTGATCGGTCCAGCTATCAGAGAGCCAAATAATCCACCAATATTGAGAATACTCACGAACAATGGGTATGTATCTATTGTAAACACTCCTCTCTTCAGTATTTCATCTTCAATTGGAGAAGTGTATCCATTGATAAAAGCCAAAGAAATAAATCCAATTGTAGTAGTCATACATGCATGGAAGACACGGAGTGAGTTTAACAGTAACATTGGTTAACATAAATGTAATTTATGCAAGATTCAGTATTTATAACATATACCTAGTATTAAAAAGTACAATACACTTGTGACATAGAGACAATACATGTGACTTAGATACAATACACATGTGCCATAAGTACAATATAATAAAGTACAATACTTTTTAGCATAAGTTGAGTTAACGCAAGACAAAAGTTAGCCGCCTTCTTGAAGAATTTTCAAGAAGTAACTGGAGAAAGTGTGGGCGTTGTCTACACTTGGCAAGGTAATCTCTAAGTACTGGGGACAGATTCGTACAAAGGATATGTCCTTGATAATATACAAGCAATATGGAGGAAGCGAAGCCACTATGTACATCATCGAAAAAATTCATAAATCTACTTAAGATTCAGAAAGTATTTCTATTAGAAGATGTGCAAATTGTGCAAATTTAGTGTCCCCACCATTAGACGCTAAATTTCATGGGTCTCTACAACCAATTAATACAGTTTCCACTATTCTCACTGAAAAGGTGAGGACTGATGGTGTACCAGAGCTTGCTAGCCCGAGTACTTTCCCGACTTGTGTCATAATTTTATATACATATATATACAGTCGACTCCGCTTAATAGAGCCACCGGTTAATAGATTTCACTGCTTAATCGGATCAAAATTTCACAAGAATTATAGGACGGAATTACATTTAGGCTTAAAATATTTTCTGTTTCTAATAGATCTCTCCGATTAATCGGGTCAAAGCGACCTGGTCCCGAGGTGACTCTATTAAGCGGAGTTGACAGTATGGCAGAGAGACCGCCAAAACTGCAGCAAAAAATTGAAATTAAGACTAAAATATTTTTTGTAGATTTCATAGTGAGTTTGCGCTGAAATTTGGCGATATCAAAACTATCTTACGAAGTTGTTATTAGTTATGAAATGGCTCATTTGTCAGTCAAATCAGCGATAACTGCAATTCCACATTAATATCTGTAAAACATAAATTTCTCGAGTTCCTAAACCTTCGATGACAAAAAAGTCCAAAATTTGAGGTTTATAGATCTTTATAGTAGGTTAATTTTATCCATTAGTGTAAAAAACGCTGCACTTAATCGATAGTCTCTTTTGAGATCTAAGGAAAATCGGTGAGTTCTGGAAAATCGGACTAGTGGTTCAGAATCTATTGAAGTCATAGGGAAAAAAAAATTTGGTTAGGAGAAATGGGAAGAAATTGTGGGGGGTACCCCACGCGAAGATTTTCTCACAAAAGTCAATTTATGGACGAATGTAGCATATAGTATAAATACTTTTAAACTAAGTATTCTAATTATTAGATATAGCATTTTTCCATAGCATATGGGCACTACCGTTTGAGGTCAAAAATATTCACAAGATCCCCAACATTTTTGGGGAAAGTTCAATTTTTTGAGGCAGTTTGTCCCACTATGTCAGTTACTATTTATCTCTAACACATTATCAATACAAACCCTTTTCGGTCTCGCTAACAAATGCTGAGTGAAATACTATTTAATAAAGATAAAAATGATACCAATAATACTAGTAAAAATGTCTAATGGAAATAGTTAAGTTTCGAACTACAAGTATATTAGATAATAACCTAGGAGAGGTATCTAAAATAAAGCCAAACGTCTGGCAGCAAACCTATAGACGATTTAGTAAGGGATGAATGGGTACAAGGGATGTTTAAAATCCCGAGGCACCTCTTTGCCATCAACAACTACGGTAGGGAGACACGCTCTCCACTTCCTATTGAGTCCCTCCAGTGCCAACATCTCATCAGGAGACAGCTGGAAGTCGAACACGTCTAAATTACTGATGATTCTCTCCTTTGTTACACTCTTAGGGATGACAACACACTTCCTCTCAATATGGAACCTAATGAGGACCTGAGCGGGAGTCTTCCCGTGTGTCTCTGCGATTGCTTTCACCTTCTGATCCGCCAGCAGGTCCGGGTCTCCTGGCTTAGCCCAGGGTCTGTCCGGAGATCCGAGGGGACTGTAGGCAGTCACCACTATGTCATTCTCTCGACAGAACTGCACTAGCTCTGGCTGGGTCAGATACGGGTGCAGCTCCACTTGATTGATAGCCGGCTTTATCTTACTGTTGCTGCAGATCTTAACACAAGGGAATAGAATATATATAATACACAGTCGATTCAAGTATGCTCATTGTGAACAGTTTTTTACAGCTTAATTTTAATTATGAAAACACCATTGATCCCAATTTAATAACTCACATACAGGTTGAATTAATGATTAGTATCTCTATTATGACACAATTTTAGGCCCCTGGGTGTCCATAATAAAATAACCTGATTTAATATGTTAGAATTCGAACATGCAACATTTTCAAACTCGCTACATATTCTAATACAATGGTGGGGCTGTGGGGCAGCAATTTAATGGTAGACTAGGCCCAGTATTTTTGGAAACATGAAATAGTTCTTTTAATGGCATCGAATTTTGCTACATTTAATGAGCGATTTTACATATCCCAAGTTCCTTCGTAGTTCTAATTCGTTTTGTGGCGACTTGTCCAGGATTCCAGTTGAATTTTATTATTATTTTCTTGTTGGTAGTCGATTCAATCCATTAATGTAAATCACTAAGAACTGAGTAAAACTGAGTCTATCAGTGCAACATGACACCGTATCATGAGACTAGATAGGAGTAGAAAGCTAGTACAAACTTTACTTGCTCAATGGCTAGCCTAAGCAACTCATTCTCAGAATTCGATCCGCTCCATCTCATACAGGAGAGTACAGTGTCTCTAGCAGACTCGTCCTCGTGTCTGCAGCTCTCCCTGTACTGCTCTAAGCTAACTCTAGCCAACTGCAAGACTGGGACAGTCACTGACACCATACACCTCGATGACGTAGTGGGAGTTAAAGTGGAGCAGAAACAGCTGAGATCACCCGACTCAGAATAATATCCTATCCCATGGGCTCCGGCCTGAGGCTCCCGGGGCAGCAGTACCAGAGACGGAGGAGCGAGTGCTGTTTGAGATTCCGCGGTTCCCCTAACAGCAGTGGGTGTGAGCAGTGGAGAGAGAGCATTCTCCGCGCGCTGCAGGCCTACCTACTGCATAGCTACGAGTACTACGATTGCATAGGACCCTGTCCGGACTTATTCCTGGACAGACGGACGCTGCTGGTTGTGATTAACCCCGCGGCAGACAGGGGGGCGGCGCCGCGAGTATTCCGCGAGGAGGTAGCCCCGGTGCTGAGAGACGCGGGCATTAGCACAGTGTGTGTGCAGACGCGGTACCAGGGACACGCGAGGGAACTGCTGCAGGCGTACAACCTGTCTCTGGTGCAGGGAGTGCTCTGTGTGGGCGGAGACGGCACTGTGCATGAGGTTATAAACGGACTCATGAAGCGGGCCGACTGGGAGGTGGCTATCCGTATGCCGGTGTGTCCCATACCCTGTGGAGCCGGCAATGCCCTGTGCAAGACGGTACTCGAGAAGTCCAATGAACCGTTCAGTGTACTGAGCGCTACACTGCTAGCTGTGCACGGAGCGTACATTCCAATGGACCTGGCAACCGGGCAATTCACACACTACACAGTGTACTTCTTCCTGAGCTTCTCCTGGGGGATTATAGCAGACGCGGACATAGAGTCGGAGCGGTGGAAGAGTCTGGGTAGCTCCAGATTCACTCTAGCAGCTCTCAAGTGCATTGTGTCTAATCGAGTGTACGAGGGGACTCTGCACTATCTGGAATTATCGAGCGAGTATTCAGTCCTCAGAGAGTCTACCGCGGTCACCTCTTCCCTCCTCTTGCGGTCTGTAGATAGGAGCTCTCACCCCGCCTCCTATGGTCCCGTGTTCCCACAGAACTCTGTCGTGCCCCCCCTCCCCTCCCGGCAGCCCCCCCAGCCCCCCCTCAGTCCCACCACACTCATGCTGCCTCCGCTCGACAGGAGGATGGACTCGCTAGGGTGGGACTGTATCGAGGGCAGCTTCGTAGTGCTAACCGCCATGTTGCTACCCTACCTCACTAAGAACGTGCTGTTCGCGCCCAGACAGCCGATAGGCTCCGGCTGCTTCGAGCTGTGCACACTGCGGGAGAGACGGTCCCGACTGGAGCTGATGCGCGGGCTGTCGGGCGTGGAGACCGGGAGACACAACGAGGACATGGAGCTGAGACGGGCAGAGGCCCTACGCGTGGAGCCAGCTGTGCAGGAGGGGATATTCTCTATAGACGGAGAGAGGTTCGCAGTGGAACCCTTCCAGGCTCAGGTGCTTAAGCAGGTGGGTAGGGTCATGTGCAGGCGGGGCAGACAGAGAGCTACTGCCGTGTCTCAGATATTATTCGGGACTATTTAATGCTATGTCAGTATATGCTAATGTAGCCAATTCAATGCTCTCACATAATGTGCCATCTATACGATTTAAATTACCTTTTGGACATGTCCCCTGTCATGAAACCAATTGTCGTTAATTAGATATTTAGCGCAAATAGTGTCACCCAAGTAGAATTACTAGCTCAAATACTTATAGTTACTAAATACAGGCTTTCAACTAGATCTACAGATCCTACACTAAGACAGCTGATAGCTTTATATTGACATCCATAGTTTATAAGAATAAATCCGTCATAGTATTTCCCAACTTTCTTATAAAACATGTATAATATTATATAACTAAAATGAGCACAGTTATTCTAAGTTTTGAAAATTGAACTTTACTGTAATTAGTCTGTTGTAAATGTTGGTTTACTCTATTACTATAACCAGGGATACTTTATATCCAGACAGTTTACTTTACGTCTTTGGTATAAGAACATATTTCTCGATTCCCAACGATGTTCTTAGAACTTAGAAAATCATACTACAGTATACTCGGCACAGTAAAACTGTGTTGAATATAAAATGTTGGAAAGTACTTGTGGAGTTAATTAATTAATTAAAAATTATTGTCTTTCCAACCCTATATGGGTAGGAACCTCATTACAGTAGAATCTGGAATTTGTATCAAACAATATTATTTGTATTAAAAATGATTTAATGAGAACTGAAAAGTGTTCATATTAACCGGATTAACCGTGCGAGTACTAACGAGGTTCTACTGTATCTGAATGTATCATATAAGTAGCACTAACTTACCTCCTCTACTTGCTTGCTATTGAAGTTAGACAGACCTATGCTCCTAGCTAGTCCCAGGTGTACACACTCCTCCATTGCTTTCCACGTATCCACATAAGACACATCTGAGTACTTGATGGTTCCATCGACGTTAAATGGGACCAACTCATCACTTCTTTCGAACCCAGTAGGCCAGTGTATGAGGTATAGATCCACATACTCCAGTTGCAGGTCCGATAGAGTGTGTTTGAGAGCCGGAATAACGTCTTCGGGATAATGCTTTGTGTTCCACAGCTTTGAGGTTATGAAGATATCCTTCCTGTCACATACACTGCCTATCTTCTCTTTAAGAGCTATGCCGACCTAAGAAAACACAGATAGCAAATAACTAGTCTGTAAGGAATAATCCAGGAGCGCGAGACGCTTCTTTGGAGTATTATTTTTGGAAATTAAATTATTAATATGGAGCGCGAAAAATTGAATCTTCTCTCATACCGTTAGGCGAATGAAAGTTGCAGTAGACCAGGATTAGGAGCGTATTTACAAATGACTGTATAGTACACTGTTAGTCTGTAATATAAATTTTCAAATGTCAGAAGTATGTTTGCGCAAAAAATATTTTTAAAATTTAAAATAGTATTAACTGAAACAAGCTAATTTGACTCCCAATTATATATGATTCATTTAATAATCGACAAAAAGAACGTCTTCAGATAAAAACTAAACGTAAGGTGCCGTTAAAACGTACATAACGAAAAATTCTAAGAAAATTAGACTCCCTATGTCACGCTTCATATTTGACCTATTTGTAATACAAAATGGATGTTCTATCTAACATTGGTTGACCCCATCCCCTCTTAGGGGTGTACTGTGACAGTGTACATGATGTTTGACTAAATTGACTGGCACCTAACGTAATACTTCCAAAAGATAAAAATCTTGAAATAGGAGTATGCATTGCGTAAGGTTTAAATTAATTTACGAGATAATTCAGTAAATATAAATAAACTATATATTTTATGCTTACAAATAAAGCAATAAATTAAAAACAGAGTAGAAATTAAACAGATCAGATTACTCCTCTTATAATGGAAATGTGCAGTCTACTCTACTCCACTTATTCGGGAAATTTTAGGAAAGCACACAATATTCTTCTTAATTAAATTCTAATTATTTGTCCTAGAGTTTATAATAATTCTTAGTGAATAAGGTAACTGTGTATTTGAGAACCATGGATAAAAGTAAAGAATAAATAGTTGAGATTTAATCAGAAACATTCTTGTGAAAAATAATACGTAAATTAATATTGGTATACGCAAGTACAGTGGAACCTCGGTAATCCGAACTCGTTCGGACAAGTCAAATAAGTACAGATAATTTAAGACTAAACAAATTCTTGGAATAAGAGTGAAGATAAATCTAACAGAAACCAAGAAATAACTAACCTCAGTTTGGTTGCCATAAGCAGCAGCACAGTCTATGTGTCTGTATCCAGCGTCTAACGCAATACGGACAGCCTCGGATACCTGACCGGGCTCGGATTTCCAAGTTCCCAATCCAAATATAGGCATTTCAGCTCCGGTGTTGAGTTTAACGGAATGAGCCATGGCACTAATTAGCAAGAATACAATGCTAGATACGAATAACAATGTCATATATGGTCTCCGGGCGGTGCTGCCAAGTGAGTTCAGATAATTTCCTGGAGATTGACCATAAATTTACGGAGAAATTAAATTTTTTACGGAGCATTCTAAAATTCCACGACCCAAAAGGTCTTAATTAATTACCTAGAAACAATCATTGTATGATAGACTGTATTGAATTCACTAGATAATATTTTATTCTATAAGACGATGATTTTGACCTTTGGTGACGTCAAAAAGGAAAAAAAATGTCCGAATAATTTATAAGGGGGTTGGCCGGGGGTCTGGGGGGTAACCCCCCACCTTTTTTTTGAGTTATATACACTCAGAAGTAATTTTAAACGCTAATTTCTTTATAAGGAGCCATAATTCAAACTTGAGGCTGAAGTTTCTTAATTATTTTGACAATTTCAGCCTAAATTTCAGTCAATTTCAGTTTCGAAGGGGGGGCCCAGGCCCCCTGGGCCCCCCCTGGATCCGCCTCTGATATTAGTTTGGTACCCTTTCTCCTGAATCCACTAGAGAATTAACTACACAAGTCCTGTTTATAGATTGAATATGTGATTAGTCAAATTGAGTATATCCCCCAATCTAACAATTTGAAGAGAAATAGTAATGTGATATACCTTATTATAGGAAATTAACGCGAAGGAAATTAACGCTCCATGAAATTAACGCGAATTGGAGCTGAACATTTTCAAATACATGAAATTAACGCGAATAAATTTTATAAAAAAATTTCAGGATTATTAATCTCCTGATTTAATACTATTATTGTGCCCAAATAGGCTTCCAATCTACTTGATAGACATGGTATATCCTTTCAAACTAGTTGCACATCTGAAAATATGTAGCTCGGTTGTTTGTCCATCCATTGTATAATTTTGATAAATAGCAGGAAACTAAGGTCATGGATATTAACGCTCCATGAAATTAACGCGATTTGGAGAAATTCGCGTTAATTTCATGGCGCGTTAATTTCCTATAATAAAGTAATCAGAGTATTCTGTGATTGCAATTATCAATCACTTATAAAACATAAATAATGATAAGATGGTTCACTTTTAATATCAAAACGCAATTTAATGTTAAACAAAAAGTTTTAAATTTATTTCGCTAGAAATAGGTAGAAATAAGTCTTCATAAGTAGATACGTAGATAGGGGTCATATTTACGTAGTCTACGTAAATTTACGGAGATTTGGCAGCACTGTATTAAATGCACGTCTGGATTTTACTTCGATTTAATTGGGAAAAAGAAGTAAAGGAAATCAGTGCATTTCTTTCCACCAAAGTTATAAACAGTTCAAATTAGTGCTGGAAGCACTTTCTAGGATTTAATTTCGTGCTAAAAAGTCAGTAGTCAATTGGAATATTCGTTTGAAATGATTGAACGAATATTCGTTTCGAAACGAATATTATACGGAAATTTGTTGACTACTTTGGGCAACAACATGACTTTGTTTAGCATGGAGTGATCGTAAATATAATTTCGTACCTGAACTAGCTGATTATTAGTTAACTTCTGTCTAATACACTTTGTAACTATTATTAATCATTATAACATTAACATAAACCATAGCATGCTATGCATAAACCTATTTTTCAATGTATTTTGTGTCTTGAAAATGATTTAATGCTTGGTCATTTAAACGATCGAATATTCGTCCGTTTAGAAAAAGTTTCATTCGTTTCAGCCCTAATTCCCTAAATGTTAATATTTTGGGGCGAAAAGAAATTGTTTTTATGTGAAAATCTATCTAATAGAACCCTAAGAACTTAACATGAATTTCAGCTTAGGTATTACTGAATTGTTAACTTAGGAATTATTATATTTTTTGAGAGAATGTAACCAAGCAATGTGATATCGCATATAAATATATCATGGTATAGTAGTTCCAAATTGTCAAGTTAAAGCATTTTAATTAATTCTTTATAAGCACCAGTAAATCAATCTTACATCATGGTGCACAGTGCAATTTGTGTCCATATCTTATGTCAATTTCTAATTTCTAATATCCTAATCAAAATTGGGGTATATAATCACGCTGAATTAGCAATAGTTATAATGATTAGCTGAGGTACAAAGGCGTACCATGTGAATATCCAAATACTCGAATTACTAACTAAAATTATGTCCCTTAACTTGTATCTTGATTAAGTATTGAATGCCAATCATATAAATATACAAAAGAAATTAGAACATTACAAGCAAATTGATTTCATAGTGATGAATTACTCAATTGAAAATCCAGAAAATGTACAGAGGGCAGCATCCATATACTCTAAGATTTATAATTTAAATACAATGGTTAACAATGTCTTTGTACCATTTTTATACATAAACTTTTTCGTCATGTTGTTGCTCTCTACTTCATGGGCTACATATTTAGTTCGGAAATTATTCGAAGACTATCGAAAAGAAAAATTGAAATCCAAGCTAAGAATGAGTATAGATAATAATGTTTGGAAAAACTCGATGAATAATTTTAAATCCAATCGAACAAAGAATTCATTTTTGTTGGCTATCTGCTTGTGTGAAGTCGGAACCACAGTCTCTGCAATTTGTAGTATCGCGAATTTTATTCCTTTTTCAATAAGCTATACTCATTCTATACAGGATGCGTTTAATCAATATAAAGAAATGTACGGTTTTTTAAGTGGGATTGTTACTTATTTAAATTTGGAAACAATTCGAGCATACCGTATTTCTAATGCAATTACTGCAATGTCTGTATACCTCACTGCATTATTTATAAGGATCTTAACACAATACATGGTGCATCAATACAGTTATTACAAACCAAATCTAAATTTGAAAACAGAGGTTTTTGTGTCTCTGTACGTTGTTCTCCCTTTATTCATTATGGGAATAATCTCTGATCTGATTATGATATTTTACTTGTGCATAATTTTCGTCATATTCCGTGAGTTCATTCTTCTATTAATTGCCAATAAGAAATTATGTTTATTACTGAAACAACGTCTTAATGATGCTACCCTTCATGAGAATCAACCGGACTACATAATACTATATTACAGAATTGTTTGTCGTGAGTACAAGTGTTCTTCTAGAATCTTTCTATTTGGTTTTTTCCTTCAAATAATGGGCCTGTCTTTATATTGTATCCAACCAATAATGATGGCAATTGTCCGAGATTGGAGCCAGCATGTTTCTTACAACTCAAAGGACTATATTAATCTTAACACATTTAATATTAGCTTATATATTTATGATCAAATTATAAATTCAGCGGAACTGGTTCTATTAACTCTGGGCACTAGCTTACAGATAATCCTTTATATGATTGTATCACTGAAACTTTTGTTAAGAACTGTTTGTAGCAAGATTCGACAAACTAGAAAATTTCATTCTGCTAAAGCTGCAATTAAAATCATGATCGAGAGAAATCAATCTGCTTACTTACAGAACAATTAACCTCGTATCTTGTAATTGGCTTAACTAACAGAAGAAATATTGGGTCTATTGTAAAAACATTCTAAAATTAATCACACATAAATATAACGCTTTTAAACTTCATTCATTATTAGTATTACATACAAGTTTGGAGTTTCAATTATTTGTCATAAAATGTTTGATTTGTAATATTATTGTTATATAATTCTGTTGTTTATTATTTGTATAAATCGTAATTAAATTTTTTAAGGCTTTGACATATTTGGGACAACAGTGAATTGCCAATTGTTGGACATGATTTTACTGGCTTTTGATTAAATAAGAATTTCTGAATTCACTAATTATGTCACAATCGTATAACATCCCCACAATACATTTCACACAAACTTGAGGTGTGTGTCACCGATCCGTCGCAAAGCGACCGATACCGAAGGGCTCGTTAACCTTATATAGAAAGGTGAAAAACATATTACTCACATTACACAATTATTTGAAGTGATCCAAATTGAATTCCTATTCGCTAATTAATGATACATTTCTTGTGTCTAACCTCATCAGATTAAGAGATATAATAAGTACACAATGGACCCAACTTCCAGGACCCGAGTATGACTGCCTTCAATATTTGATTAATGAAAGTACAGTATGCTCCCAGTGGCGGATTAACTGCACTTGGGGCTTGAGGCTAATTGCCTTTGAGGCCCCTCTTATATACTGACACCTTTTTTGCTAAACAATAAGTTTCTACATAATACCGACGAGCCCTTCGGTCTCGGTTTCTTTGAGACAGATCGATGCTACGCACCTCAAGTTAACAGCCACAAGTCGGCCTTATCCCTCACCATTTCTACCATGGAGGATTTTGATACATCCCTTTCTACCATTTTCAATTGTTTTAGGTTGTGTACCAATAATAGCCGTTGAAAGCTTACTTCTAGGTAGATTTTGAGTTTTTAGGCATTTGTTTACCTATTTTTGTAAGCAACAACAACAAATATTTATATTTGAAATTTATAATTGCGAAATTGGAAATCAGCATACTCGTTTACCTTTTATAACATTTGTTACATCTTATAATATTTGGAACTTAGTCTCTATCTCAATTATACATGCGGTTTTTATTCCCCCATCACTTTAATACAATCCGGACAAACACAGACACACAAACAAACAACAATCGAGGTTTATAAATATGGATTTAAGTAGAAGAAGCAATTTTTATTTATACCAAATTGGTGGCCTTAATACCCTCTAATTTTTGATCAAACACGACTTTTTTCGGGGGCTCTAGGGGAAAAAATGCTATTTTGGGTGATCCCCTGAAAAAATCCTTAGAGGGAACACTGCTACCAATAACCCAAATCTCAATGTTGAAAATGTAAACCTTGTCTGTCTGAAATACCAAAAAACCACACGGACCGAATATTTCGAGACAAGCCTATAATGGTGTACGATCTGTGTACCTAAGGATGATGATCTGTGTACCTAAGGATGATGATTTGTGTACTTTTTGTTATATGGGAGGAAGTCATATTCGCCTATAATATCTTTCGGGAGGAAAGTATTAGTATACATTAGGTACATTAGGGTGCTCAAAGGAAACTGTACTAATTAGCACTAATAGTATCTAATTTTTGTTTATTCGTAGTATAGTATTTAGTAGTAGTGTCTTGGAAATTTTGGTCCGTGGGGACCAAAGTTTTCATGGAAATTTGATCCTTCTGTGGAAAATTGGTCCCTCTGAGGTTTGGCTTATTTAGTTACCGTATTTACTTGAATAGTAGCCTATGCGATTTTTCACCACATTGGGACCAATGATTTTTATGAATCAGCATGTTACTGGAAAATTGGGACCCGAAAATTGGTCAATATTCCATGGAAAAATGGTCAGTTTCCAACTTTTCTACATATTCTGATGCAAACGTTAAAGAGTTAGTTCTAAATTTCCGAATTAAACTAGGCAATTGCAATACAATGCAACAAATAGTTGATATAATTTAGTAATTTATCCTACTTTTACATTTGGTTACGTCATTACTTTACACGTACGTATATATATAATTAGCTCTATAGTAGTAATGCCTAAGTTCATAGTATCTGTGAAGTGGGGCAAGACTCGGTTCTCAGACCTGGAGCTGAACACGGATGAGACTCCACAGGTATTCAAGGCTCAGCTGTTTGCCCTCACCAACATATCCCCGGAGAGACAGCGCATCCTATATAAAGCAAAGACTCTATCCGACACAGACTGGACTGACTTCTCCCCGCACCTCAAGGACGGCATTACCCTCATGCTCCTGGGAACCTCTGCAGAGGTGCCCACGCGTCCTGACCTGAACCCGGAGCTGGCAGAGGCAATGGAGCTGGAGCAGGGCGGGGCAGCGGGACTGCCGCGCGGGATTGTCAACCTCGGCAACACCTGCTACATGAATGCTACCGTACAGTGTCTGAAGGCAGTCCCCGAGCTAAAGGAGGCGCTGCGTCGCTTCTCGCCCCCCGCGGACCCCTCTCTGGCGCCGCACGACTCCACTTCACAGTCCCTGACGGTCTCGCTCCGAAACCTGTTCTCCTTCCTGGAGCGGGCGGGAGAGCCGCTGCAGCCACTCATGTTCCTGCAGGCCCTGCACTCCGTGGTGCCGGCGTTCGCGATAAAGGGGCCGAGAGGGGGTCTGCAGCAGCAGGACGCTCAGGAGTGCTGGATAGAGATCCTGAGGGTCATCGGCCCCTACCTCTCCGGGGGGCCCCCAGCTGGGAGGGACGGGGCGAGCAGTCAGCCCAACCTGGTGGACCAGTTCTTCTCCGGGCTACTCAAGTGTAGCTACAGCTGCAAGGAGGCCGACGAGCCTGTGACCAGCTCTGCGGAGAAGTTCATGTCTCTGCAGTGCTACATAGAGCATGACGTCAGATACCTGGAGTCCGGCATACGGGTCGGGCTGAAGGGAGACGTGGAGAAGCCCAGCGCGAGTCTCGGACGGAACTGTGTGTATTCGCGCAGCTCCCTCATAGACCGACTCCCGGGCTACCTGACTGTGCAGGTTATGCGCTTCGACTTCGGTAAGTACTCATCCGCGGTAGCCGGGGACGAGATGGTGTCTCGTAAGATCCTCAAGGACATAAAGTTCTCGTTCTGTCTCGACGTGTTTCCCTTCTGCACGCCCGAGCTGCAGGCTATACTAGCGCCAATGCGGGGTCGCTTCAAGCGGCTGGAGGATTCCCGAGACGATAAGAAGGCCGGGGAGACGGAGACGGAGACGGCAGAGGAGCCGGAGCTCCCGCTGCCGCCGGAGGACCCCGGGGCTAACAACTCCGGGTACTACGATCTGATAGCCGTGTTGACGCACCAGGGACGCTCTATAAACTCCGGACACTACGTGGCCTGGGTGCGACAGGGGGAGGAGGAGTGGAACAAGCTAGACGACGACAGAATCGACCCAGTGGACCCTGCCACCGTTCTTAAGCTGAGCGGGGGCGGGGATAACCACATAGCGTATCTGCTGCTGTACGCTAGCCGCAGCTACGAGCGAGCAGCGGCGGCTCCCAGGAAGAAGAAGAAGCTGTAACGTGAGTGCTGTAGTTGTAACTAGTGGAAATTGTTTATAATACTATGTAGACCAAGGATACTCATTTTAATGCTTACACTCATTATTGAGTTGCACTGTTCTACTCTTGTAATGGGCTTGTTAGATAGTATTTACAATACATTGATTCAATTTACACTCATGATCGCTATAATTAAGTTCTGAATATCAAATTGTACACATGAAATCTCGCATCGAATCGAATATATTTGTAAGCATAGGCCCGAGCCCCTCCCCAGCTCCCCTTGGAAAACCTTGTTCTTACTTTCCAATTGAACTCGGTTGAATATCCGAGGGTTTTCTTAATATATGAGACTAAGCCCCCCCCCCCCTGCAATTCTCATATCCCAACCTACTATCACTTTCTGGCTACTGGCCTGCAGTAGGGTGACCAGGTGTCCTATTTTTAGAATGACAGTCCTTTTCAGACTAACTGCCTTCTTACAATGTGTCCTTTATCTTTTTGAAAGAAAGTAAGACACATTTACAGTCTGTTCTCTTTAATAGTCCTCTTAAATTTTGTTGTTGTTCAACCATACTCAGATTCCTAAAGTATGCTAGTCTACGTCCTAATGCTATAGCCTAGATTCTCAAATGTTCTACTTCTCTAATACTGGGTTTCTCAACATGCGGTCTATTTATTTTAAACGTGCCCTTCTTTTGAAGTAGAACGTCTGGTCACCTTACTTGAGAGGCACCTAATTTGACAATTAACCAAAAACGGCCTGTTAAATTTTAAGGAATTTTAAATGAACAAAGTGGTAAATTAGTCATATCCCTTTAACAAAATTTTCCATTTTGTTCAAAACTGGCGTATTCTGATTTGTTAATATATCTTTTGTTATTTTTAAGAATTTTTCAGCATTTATATATTACTGTATTCAACATTTATAGCTTAATGTATCCTATGAATGTCAATGCCCTCTGCAAATCAATTATCGTCCCGGTTATTATTGAAGAAAATTATGTACATATAACTACATAATTTTATTATTTGCGAGATTATACATTGTTTTTGTCAAAACTTCTACAAAGTCCGATTAAAAGTTTCGAGCCCTCCCTCTCTGTTTTAGGGCTTTTTTAAAAGTTCGGCGCCCCTGTTTATAAGACTATAGCATTGTTCTTCTTAGACTTCTTGGTTAGAGGCGGGATTGAAGCTCTATGGAACTTTGGCGGATTTTTAAAAGTTAGCCCTGTTAGGTTTCTATGACATAATCAGGGTTCTCACCAGGATTTTTCGTTGTAAGGGTACATTAGAGCAGTGCCGTAGCCACCAATTAAAAGTGGTCAGGTTAGACCGGGCTGGATACAGTACCAACAGGGCCAAGGGTTCAGGTTAACCTGTCCAACCAACTAAAAGTGGTCAGGTTGAAACCTGACCAACCTGACCAGTGGCTACGGCCCTGTAGAGTGAGATATTACTTAATGTCAGTGATTTAATGAAACCTTCAAATAACAATATTGATTTAAAGGGCCCACTTACAACATGTGAATAAAGGGTACAATTGTTTTCAAGAAGGGCATGTACCTTTTGATAGAGGCCTAGCGAAAACCCTGGACATGATTAAGCTATGTAAAGTATAAGTGATACAGAATATCTTTCATTCAATGTTCAACCGAATATTTCATGCGAAATTATTCGGTTGACCAAATATATCTAGTTATTAATATAATTTACGGGGTATAGAGCCGCCTATTACCTAATATTTATACAAAGCTAGCTCTACTTGTTCATAAAATGATTATTTATCTACTATTTGGTCAGCCATATATCAGTATTGGTCGAACAAATATATTCGGTTGAACAAAATTTATTCGGTTAATAAATCGATATTTGGTTGAAACTGCTATTATCAAGTCTCAAAGTTAAGTTAATATTTTGATCAAATTCAATGGGTCACCAATGTTGACCCATTGTCCACTCTACCTTTAACAAAATATATTAAACAGTAGACTCCAGTCATCTCTATAAGTGTACCCCTAATATTCCCCTTTCTATTAGAAAGAAACTAATTGTATAAAGCAAAGTAAAATACTACCAGCAACAAAAATATAAATACTACCAGCAACAAAAATATAAATACTAGTAAAGTTCAAAAGAATTGCAACAAATGAGACTGCTTCCAATCAACAACAACAAGAAGTCCCTCCATGTTGATATCTATGCCTCTAGGAGATTGGAACTCTCCAGGTTCTGTCCCTTTGTATCCCATGGTACCGACAAGCTGTCCCTCTCTGTTGAACACTTTCACACTATTAGCTCCTTCGTCACTAATTATAATATTCATGTGTCTGTCCAGACAGAAATAGCTAGCTCCAATCAGCTGTTCCTGTGGCACAATCAAATGCATTAGGTTCCCATTTCTGGTAAATGATTGGATAGAATAGGGACACCCAACAAACAGGACTATAATTAGAGAGGGAGCTAATTTTAGGTCCCATAGCATAGTGCCCTCTGTTATATGTGGAGAGTTAAGTGGAGTCATATCGACAGACCGCAAATCCTCAACACTCAAATGAGATATGCTATTTGTATCACGCATTCCTACATACAGTGTGTCTGTGTCAACTGACAGACCATACATGTCATACTCTGTTTCAACACAACACAGAATGTCCCCAGACACTTTATCTAGCTTGTAGATACTATGTGGATAATCACAGCTGACAAACAGGTGATGGAGTGAGACAGTTATGGAATTAGGAAGGGTCATTCCTTGTGGCTCAATTGTTCTGGAATAATTGCCTTCTTTGCCATACACCTGAATCCTATTAACCCAATCGCACACAAATATATCCCCATTGTCTCTGTCTATTGACAGACCACAAGGAATATCTATTTCAATTTCTCCCTCTCCTTTATCTACACCAGACCACACTGGGTTGTGTCTGTTCACGTAGGATACACCCTCACACAAGCGACACAATCCAGCCATGCCACCTTCCAACCACCCGTCACGGCCTTCGAGCCACACAGATGGAATCCGATCCACAGTCGCCTCTAGTACCCGTATCTTCTCGTCCAACTCTCGGGACACATTTATTAGAGTCTCATTGAGCTCATTGTGTTGGAGATTGTGTGACACCTCAGCTTTGGTCACTTTCAATTGACTCAGCTTCACCTGTCTATCCTCCACTTGTGTCTCTGCCACACGGACCACTTCATCCAGCTGTGCCACCAGTTCGAGGTGTCTACCACGTAGCACTTGGAAATAAGACTCGAATCGAACACGTAACTCCTCTTTCGCTATCACCACTTCCCCTCGAATTCGTTCCAGCTCTATGGCTGTCTCTTCTCGCATGTTCACTACAAACTCAGTTGCCATTACACTCGATTAGTTTTAGTTCCTTTAACACAGTTGCATTGTCCTATCTCTGCTGGCTGCTCTTCTTATACTCACACAGCTCGCACCACGCAACACGCCACTTCTCTGCTAGCTATCCCGTTACACCACTAACCACACAACTCTATCAGGCAATCCCAGAGCTCTCTACTCGCTACACAGCCTGGCAACCATATGCATATGGCTACTATGCTACGTATAACCACATTCCACTAATCTATCCGTAGCAACAACATCTGTAATTAGTTATGCTTACTTTCAGTTCTTACCACTAATATGAATAATTACGTGGTTGTAAGTTTTAAAATGCAATTAATACAAATTTGAAATGAGGCTAGCTTCCAACCGAATCCAACGGGTATTATAAGTAAATAAGTAAGTATGCTGATTACGAATTTCGCATCGAATTTTTATAAACTTATAATATAGTAAATATATATTTTTGTTTGCCAAAATAGGTAAACAAATTAATGAAAATTCAAAATGAACCTAGAGGCTAGCTTCCAACGAGTATTCATGGTAAACAAGTTAAACTATGGAAAATGGTAGAAAGGGAGACAAGTAAGCATAGGCGTCTTAAATGCAAAGGTCATTCCTTCGGGCCGCCCGGAAATTCCGGGTAATGTCCGGGTAAACTCCGGTTATAGTATTAATAGTATAGGGGCAATCCTTCCGGGCCGCCCGGACATTTCCGGGCACCCGGGCGGGTTACGACGCCTATGCAATTAAGGTCGCATATCTGCCGTTAACTTTAGGTGCGTAGCACCATTCCGTCACAAAGCGACCGAGACCGAAGCACCTCCCGCTCTGCTGTGGACACAACTAATGTATATATTTGTTTGTATGTCCAGAGTTGATTGAAGAAACTGGACGGTTTCCAAATCTGATTTTTGGCTTATAGGGGTAACCTTTGGCGCTCGACAACAAATTGAGGTTTCCACCCGAAATTTCTCACACCTCATAAAGTTATGACGTCATTGTCACATTTTGAGAACCCTGAAAAGTCACTTTAATAGAACATGCACATTAATGGTGCGGTTCGTAGGTCATACCAGATTGCCAACTCATTATCGCATGATGACGTCATCAAATTTGACCATTTTAGGCCTATTTTTGCTGTGATAAATGTTCATAAAAATCGATCAAAATTTGATATACTCTCAAACATACCTTCTCAGGGCACTGTCGTCCGGAGGGTGCCGTAACTGGGTATTTGCCCGGATCTCAGAAATTCATGGCAAGTTTTTGTCTAATCAGCATTCTCACCTTTTTCAACCGTGGACCCCTCCCATTGACCGTAATACATCTTGAGGGCCGTGAACCCCCAAGGACTCCAGGTTGGGAACCTCTGGCCTAATCTATATTTCTAGTTCCATTCATAAATCAAAAACGTTAAAAAAAGTTATTAACGGGTTTTGGATAATTAAACTCCATTATTGGTTAAATTAATACATAATTAGCTTATCATGATACCAATAATCGTGTGCGTTGAGGGAGGTGCCCGTAACTGAGATGTCGGATTTCGGGGTTTGAGTGTGTTTAGTTTAAAGTTCGAATGTTCATACAATAATGCAAGTTTACAAAATAATTGATTTACGTATACATTTAATTACTGCTCGTTTATTCATTTCCAGCAGAATGTTAGGTAGAATCTCTACTTTATTACTGCTTCTCTACCTCGTTTCCTATCTACACTTATCTCCTGCAATACTGACTGACTGCTCAAATACTATTTTTCCAAATAACTCAGTTACAGTGTTCAACTCCCGTACATTCAATGAAATACAACCTGATAATACAACTGATAGTATTCCAATTCCCGGATGGACTACGTTTGATGAAGATGAACAATCTTATCCAGTTATGGGAACTTCACTTAGCATTACAATAATGCTGGATGTAAAAACTCAGCAAGGAGATTGTAGTCCAGAGTATAGTATGTGTCCTGTAACTACTTTATTTACACCGATACCAAATGCAGAGAGGAATTGGATATTGACCAGCTACTACATAACAGAAGCTAACAACATAGAATTAAGAATACAATGTACTTCTTCGTTTAGTACATTTATCATAGACTGTCGGTCTGCTATAAGAGCATACTACTACGAATCGGATGAGGACATAATGAATGTATCCTCTCTCATTGGCCAGTTTACTCCAACTCAGGCATTTAATGGGACTGCTGGTGATGGATTTGTCTATTTTACATTCGCAAAGAGTAAATCCGGATTTGTCGTTGGATTCCTTGTCACCGATTATTGTATTCTTATAGATAACTTCTTGTTCTACTACTTCCAGTGTCCAACAGTTAGTAACTCTCTATACTCTCTCAATGCTACTCTTGCGCCTAACTCAACCCAAGAACCTACAATTGTTCCTGTCAATTGTCCGATCAGATCACAGCTGATGTCGCTTTCATTTGGTAAATGCTATGCCAATGGCACCTGGAAAATCCAAATTGACGGTCTGTCATGTGAGTGTGTGCCTGGAGCTTTTCTAGACAGCACTTCCTGTTCTCTATGTCCTACTGATAACTTCAAACAAGCATTTGGGAATAATGCCATGTGTATGCCTTGTCCGACTAATAGCAACACTAACGGGAGCCTAGGAGCACTAGAGTGTGTGTGCGATGTAGATTGGTTTCGCGGAGTAGGAGATAACGTGAGTGAGTCCTGTGGGAGGAGTCCCTTAGCTGTACGGAACATACGGATAGTTAGAACTGATGTAGGTCCTGTTGTTATGTGGGAGATTCCTGCTTTTCTGGGGAACAGGGGTATAGAGCTTCTATCTTACAGGGTTTCTTACTACCGAACAGTTGGCTCCGAGAATAGCTCCGTTATGTACGATACCACTGATACTCAGTACAACTTTGGTAATACTCTGGAGAGCAGCACTGAGTATGTAGTTGTAGTAACGTCACTTAATACAATCAACAATGTGTCAGGTGTATTTAACAAAGTCTCTATTACTTTTGTATCCTCCTTCCCTGTTCTCACACTCTCTCAGTCTGATGGCTACTTAGTCTGGAAGTATACACTCTATGCAGTGAATTCGTATCAGTTCCAGATAAGGTATAAAAATGTTACCACCGGAGTTATTGAGGTATTGAATGTGAATACAAGCGCATGTAGCCTTCTCAGTGGGTATACGAGGGTGTGTAACGTGTCTATCTCTAACTTTGAACTAATATCTATATCACTACTGGATCCATCTGGAACCATTTCCATGTCATACAGTACCACTATGTCACTCTATTTATACTACATCATAGCAGGAGTGGGCGGATTTCTAATAATTGTTCTGTTGATACTGATACTGTGTTGTTGTTGTGTTATCTGCTGCTGTAGAGGTAGAAGAAGGTACGAACTAAAAAATAAGGAATCTGAATCGATTCCTCTCCACGCGCAGCTCTACCAGGATCCCAGTCTATATGAAGATCTAAACAAGGCCGTGAGAGCTCTGGCTAAAGAGATAAATCCGGATGAGATAGTGAAGGAATCTATAGTAGGAGTAGGAGAGTTCGGAGATGTCTGGAAGGGGTATCTCATTCGTCACGAACGGAAGATACCTGTGGCTTTAAAAATCCTTAAACCCGCTTCAACCGATAAAAACAAGGACGATTTCTTCAAAGAAGCATCTGTTATGGGACAGTTCAGTCACCCCAATGTTATATTCCTATACGGAGTCACGCTACGGAAACCAATCATGATAGTCACTCCCTTCATGCAGAACGGGTCTCTGGACAAGTACCTCATCAGTAATATGAATAATATCCCTTTCGATCAGCTGGTAACCTTGTGCTACGGAGCGGCACGTGGAATGGTGTACCTATCCCTCCTTGGGTTTGTGCACAGAGATTTAGCCGCAAGGAATATCCTCCTTGACAAAGATTTAACTCCAAAGATAACCGACTTCGGATTGTCACGCGAGACGGAGGAGGACTTCTACCGGGTGCAAACCGGTGGTAAGATTCCTGTGAGATGGACCGCCCCTGAAGCGATCCTCTACCGCAAGTTCAACACTGCTAGCGACATGTGGAGCTTCGGAATCCTTATGTGGGAAGTCATGTCATTCGGACAGACCCCGTATGGTGACACGGATAACTTCACCATTATGGATGAACTGCAGAAAGGTTACCGTCTCCCAGCTCCCGACAGATGTCCCTCTGTGATCTACACCCTCATTCTCAGCTGCTGGAACAAATTACCCGAGCAGAGACCTAGTTTCACTGAAATCCAGCAATCTCTTTTGCAGATCATGGATACTAATAGGTCACGCCCCGCCTCCACCGTCATCAAGTCTAATCAGCAAAATCCACTAAACCATGCCACCCTGGAGTCGTGGTTAAGTTCCCTAAAGCTTGAGCGCTACGCTGTCAACTTCCGAGACAAAGGATACAGTCAGATAGCTTCTATCTGGCATATGTCTGAAGCTGAGTTATTCGATATCGGCATTATTCCTGTAGGGCACAGGAACAAGATAATGTCCAGCATACATCGTGCTAACACTCAGCTGTGCTTTACATACTCTGTTCCTCTCTAATGTATTTAATGTAATGTAGGGTACGTTGTTGTTTGAACTTTTGAACTAATTTTATCTGATGTGCATTATGTATTTTTATTTGTTCTTTTACTTGTAAATATTATGAACCCTGCTTTTATAATCCTTAAATGCATGTTGTGTTAAAATGGCACTTCATTTGTCCGATATTCGCATGTTGTCATTTGTCCGATATTCGCATGTTGTCATTTGTTCAACTATTAATTCCAAGTCGTCTGCTCGGCTACAATTTTCTATGTTATCATTTGTTCAACTAGGACGTTTCAGAAGGTCGGTATGTGTATAATTATACTCTGTTAGCTGAATGGAGTCGAAAGTGGGGCCACTTGATTGGGTAAGGACACAATTTTCGAATGGAATTTTTGACACATTCCTGATACATTACAGCATTGCTATTGAAAAAATTCTTCCAAATATGGTCATGCGATATATGTATACATACATTATCGGAAATTTACTCGAACCCGAATTCAACAATAAAAAGTCGACATGACGTATTTGAACAAGTTTATGGGGGGCAAGTCCGGCCAACACTATCGGACGTGATAACTTTGGCGAGTTGTCATGGCCGATATAGGCGGTCGGCTCTCAAAAGTGATCCGGCCAAATTTGGATCTCCCTACGCATTAATGTTACGACAAAGTGAAAGTTGTCTGGCCATGGTCGGAAGTAGGGTTGTATCAACTCATTTTTTGTCTACCAACTCATTCAACTCATTTATTTTTCTGTTACCAACTCATTCAACTCATTTATTTTTCTGTTAC
The DNA here is from genome assembly GCA_028753945.1 of Hexactinellida sp. DTS-2022. Taxonomy (NCBI): domain Eukaryota; kingdom Metazoa; phylum Porifera; class Hexactinellida; species Hexactinellida sp. DTS-2022. The sequence continues at coordinate 16,371,212 of JAPNXP010000001.1, forward strand.
CAACTCATTCATTTTTCTGTTACCAACTCATTCAACTCATTCAAGAAAATGAGTTGATTCTGTGCAACTCAAAATGAGTTGATACAACCCTGTACTAGCACCGATCTGTCGCAAAGCGACCGAGGCCGAAGGGCTCGTATATATTAAAAGCGCAATTGTTGTTTGTTTGTGTGTTTCCAGAATTAATTGGAAAGACTACGAGTCCCAGAAAGCTGAAATTTTGTATACAGGGGTAATTTTTTACTGCGACAACGATCTCTTGGTTTTTTAAGAGAAATATTCACATTTAAAGGTGACAAAATATGTTAGCCAATTAAATTTGAGGGTTTGTTAGTATGGATTACTAGCTATACTTCATTCAATTAGTATAAATAGACTGTGCATAACAGGGGTGGTGAATCTGCTGTTAACAGCCATTTTGGCTGTTTGCTGTTAACAGTAGTCCCCAATTGGCATTAAACCTTAACAGCATTTAAGTCGCCTTTAAGTTGTTAATTAACTCCAATTTAAGCTGTTAACAGCCAATTCAAGCTGTTAATAGCCAATTCAAGCTGTTCAAATTCAATAATTGTATCAGTAAAAATTAAGGAAAAGGGACAAAGAAAGAAAGTTATACTCAAAAATGTTTAAATTCGAATTGTATATCGTATTTACTATTTACATAACAGTGAAACTAAATGATTATATAATAATATTTCAATTATTGCATTGGTCAGCATCTAGCTGTTAACAGCTTCGATTTTCATTTGCTATTAACAGCCAGTGGCTGTTAACAGCTTGGCTGTTTCCATCCCTGTGCACAAAAGAAAGATTTTCTGAGGCTGCAATTTGATTGATTGAAAATAAATTCATCTAACCAATCAATCATTTGTCTATTCTATTGCATGTTTTTCTTTTAGTATTATTTGGATTCGAGCTTACTTATCTTGCAACTGAAATTTATTGAGCTATATTAAATATGAGAATTTGAATTTTCCAAACAAATTACATTGTGTAGCATTCTTATTAAGGGGACTTTATGAGGACTATATTTAATTATTTTAATACACCACAGAGATGTATAATTCTAAATGATTAGTTTCAAGACGTAGTAAGGCCGCGGTCGTCAATTGAGGCATGAAGCTCCGAACCGTCGCAAAGCGACCGAGACCAAAGGGCTTGTGTTATTAAAACTCGATTGTTGTGTGTTTGTTTTGTTTGTCCAGATTGTATTAAAGTGATGGGGGAATCGTAATCGCATTTAAGACTGAGATAGAGACTAACTTCCAAATGTCATAATAGGTAAACAAGTATGCTGAATACGAATTTCGCATTTATAATATGAATATTTAATATTGTCGTTTACAAAATAGGTAAACAATTAATTAAAATTCAAAATAAACCTAGGAGCTATCTTTCAATGAGTATTATAGGTAAACAAATATGCTGATTTCGAATTTCGCATTTATAGATTTCTAGTATGAATATTTGTTGTTGTTTACCAAAATAGGTAAACAAATTAATCAAAATTCAAAATTAACTCAGAAGTTAGCTTTCATCGGGTATTCTAGGTAAACAAGTTAAAACTATGGAAAATGGTAGAAAGGGATGTATATAACACATAGGCGCCAAGTTTGGGGTTTTGGGGGGGGCCGGCCCCCCCCATGATTTTTATTGGGGGGGCTGGGGGGGGGCCGCCCCCCCCCCATATTGCTGATTGGGGGCTTGGGGGTTCACTGGGAGCGACCTTCCGGACCTTTCGGTGGATTTAATTTTTGTACGAAAGTGGTCCTTTTGATCGACCAAGGCATGATAGAGGGTGAGAATCACGTTTGTTTACTCAATATATCCAGATTTTGTTTCTGAAGAAACAAATCTGGAAACATTTAGCAAACCTCCCAGTGCCTCCCCCCAGACCCCCCCAAGTGGGCCCCCCCATCTTTGATTATATATTCCAAAACTTGACGCCTATGATATAACATCCTCTATGGAGGAGTAAGGCCGCATATCGCCCATTAACTTGAAGTGTGTAGCACCGATCCGTCGTAAAGCGACCGAGACCGAAGGGCTCGTAAAATTATTAATTTATTATATTTAAAGGCATTGATTTAATCAGTATCAATATACAGTATTAGCGCGGTGAGACAATCTCTGTCCTTGCATGTTTAATTCCTGAGTGTTATTTAGCTGCTATTCACGTAGTTAATCACTACATAATCCTACATACCCCATTGCCTGTCTCGCTCTCTTTCTGCGCTCCAATACATTCCTCCATTGTAGTCTGCAGGCTGGATATAATGCTAGTGTGGTGTGGTATGATTATCTTGTCCATGTTAGTCCCTTCCTTGGCGCTCACCTCGATGAACTCGAGTCCTTGGCTATTCGCGAATGTCTCCGCTTCAGCTTTTGTCACCTCTCGTTCGTCCTCCAAATCACTCTTCAGTCCTATCAGCAGCTTTCTCGGCACGTTTGAGACCTGGCTAAGCCAGAATTCTATCTCTTGATAGCTCTTCTTGTTAGTGATGTCGTATAGCAGACACACGACATCTGTAGTGGAGGTGTAGCCCTCGTCAACGTATCTGTACTCCTGGTTGCACATCTTATCCCAGACTTGTATCGTGAATGTAATCCCTTTAACCTTTGTCTCTTTTAATCTGTAGTCTAGCCCGTATATCTTGCTTATGAACCGAGGGAAGAGGCCCTCGGCGTACCGCCTCACGAAACTCGTCATCCCTATACCCTGCTCGCCCACCACAATAACTTTGAAATATCTACTTTTCCCAGCCATAACTGCTCCCAATGGCTGTCTACTGGAGTATTTATAATCTACCTGTATACTACTTTATATGTTTAAGCAAGACATGATCATCTTACTATTCCCACTGAATATTCGACAAATTTTTAACGTCTCTTCTAACAACTGATAAAACTTTTCACACAATTTTTGAATGAAGTTGTGAAAGGAAATACGTAGTCAATTGAATTTGTGAATTATTCATCATTCTAAGAATCGAACTTCAGTGATTTAATCTTCATATAGTGTTTAAGTTGATATGCTATAGTTCTAGAAATTGGCCTCCTATTGTGGTATATGCGATTCTATGGATTTCCTTTCAGCAAGGGAGAATTATTTGTTTACTGGATCTACACTACCTTATCGAATAGATTGTACTCAACTGTTGCATCCTCTTTCGTTTGTAATATCCTGTCACTTTATAATCGAGCATGTTCATGAACAGGTGATTTCCATTTGGATATCGATTGAAATACTTTATTATATTATGTATGATACTCGTTCCATTTGTATTGGTTGTTAATTGGTTTTATTTCCAAGAAATATATGTAATCTTAGATATTTATTATTATTAACAAAGAGCTATTGTAATGCCGATACAACCAATCTTTTTGGAGCGAATTATTATTTTCAAAGTAGAGCAATACTTTAAGACCCTTCCAATTGAATATATTATTAATATTATTACAATACACAACTATCTCGGAATTGTTTTAACCACAATTTTAATAATTTATACCGTATATTAGAATATTCAGGCCTATCCTAGACACTGGCATAACTTCTAGTTAATAATTTAATATTTGTTTATTATTATATCCCCTGTCTAGTTTTCCCCACAATCAGGATCAGTCATTTTAATAGCCGATAATTTATCAATTTTATATACGTAGTGATGGATTTCTTATAGTACGTATTTGTGCAAATATAAGTGTAAATTTTTAGTTAATTATTTTTAATAATAATAAACATAATTGCTTACTTACTCAAGAATTGAATTCAATAATCTATTTATTTCCCTGAATATTATAATTATTATATTTAATATTTTTCCCATTCAATTTTCAATTCATCTACCTTTAATTAAGTACGAGCCCTTCGGTCTCGGTCGCTTTGCGACGGATCGGTGCTACGCACCTCAAGTTAACGTTCGCTGTGCGGTCTTACTCCTCACCCTTTCTATCATGGAAAATGGTAGAAAGGGACGTTTTATACATCATGTTATAAGATTTCCATAGTTTTAACTTGTTTTACATATTGAAAATTTATGAGTGCAAATTCGTGTTTAGCATATTTGTTTACCTATATTTTCCGTTGAGAGCAATCTTCTAGGTTGATTTTGAATTTTCATTAATTTGTTTACTTATTTGTGTCAACAACAACAACAAATATTAATATTAGAAAATTTTAAACGCGAAAATCGTGTTCAGCATACTTGTTCACCTATAATACCCGATGAAAGCTAACTTCTAGGTTGATTTTGAATTTTCATTAATTTGTTTACCTATTTTGTGTCAACAACAACAACAAATATTAATAATAGAAATTTCTAAATGCGAAATTCGTGTTCAGCATACTTGTTTACCTATAAAACCCGTCGAAAGCTAACTTCTAGGTTGATTTTGAATTTTCATTAATTTGTTTACCTATTTGTGTAAACAACAACAACAAATATTAATATGAGAAATTTATAAACGCGAAATTCGTGTTTAGCATACTTGTTTACCTATTATAACATTTGAAAGTTAGTTTATATCCCAATATTAATTGCGGTTTCTATTCCCCCATCACTTTAATATAATCCGGACAAACAAACACACACACACACACACACACAAACAACAATCGAGATTTAATAATATAGATAGTAGCCCCTAAGAGGAAATATTACATATACGTTTCCCTCTAAATTTTCCCTCTATAATTAATATGATATAAATGGTGTTTTGTAAATAACTCGTTAACAAGACCTCTATGTATCTTCCAATACTATCAACAGTAGAATACAGTAGAACTACCAACACAGTTAATACGTAATCCGGTTATTATGAATACTAATTTACTCCCCTTCAGTCTTCAATATAAATGACACCGGTAAATACGAATTCCGGATAAGGCGAACCGATTTTGACGGTCCCCTGCACTGTTCGTATTAACGGAGTTATATTGTAATGTTATACAATTATTGTTTGTGTTTTTGTTGTTGTTAGCACCCTCTGATGTGAGATTCAATGCTATAGTAGTCTTTAGAGTTGATGCTTAAATTAATAATAGCCCCTTCCATTATTATTTTACTATCATGCAGTCGTTAGTTAATAAACTGTCTAGTATAAGAATTGAAAAGCCATGCCTTCTTAATTTACTTTAATTATGTATATGTTATGTCGATTTTGTCAAATAGTCGATTTTACAAAATCAACATCCAAAATGTCAATTTTGTAAAATCAACATACAAACTTAAGTTTAATTTGTAAAATAGTTGATTTTATAGAATCAACATATTTTATTAGTTGATTTTGTAAAATCGACATTTCAGAATGTCGATTTTACAAAAGCAACTAATTAGAAATGTCGATTTTACAAAATCAACTAATAAAAAATGTTGATTTTATAAAATCGACAGTTTTTATTCGTTGATTTTGCAAAATCAGCCTGGGATAATTTTCATTCTAGTAAAAAAATTTCATTTTGGTAAAAATTTTCTTCATACAAGTCGGTATATACTTGGATGAAGCGAATTCTGAACAAAATGCAATCAAGCCTAGGCTTATCCGACTAATATTGCCAAAGTCGAACACTTGTTTAGTTCCGTTGATTCATGTTGATTTGTAAAATCGACATGTTGATTTTGTAAAATCAACATTTGACAAAATCGACATAACATATACACCCTCATACCAAATAATCAATAACGGGTCAACTGATTGTCTTAAATCAACTATATTTGATTTGATTAACTTAATAATTTTTATTTAAGCTAAAACCCTGGTTTACCATTTCGTTTCATAAATGACATTCTTTTAAATTTATAATTGCAGTGATCACTTCCTAAAGTATATTACTAGACTCTTTCCGAGGTAAATTGAGGTTTAAATATCTTCCTATGTTAATTATTTTATAGAATGGATGCGAAAATTTGTCATTAGAGTAATAATCTCGTTGGAGTGACAACCAATATTTTCTAACGAAGATGCTACCTAGACTGATATGATATTCACAACTTTAAGTTTAATTAATGTTAGTATTACGTTTGTGTGGTGATATAGGATTAATTCCTGTTCTATTATTACACGGAGGATATTATTACACTAATTAGCGGTAATATTACACATTCGTAGCTAAGCATAATTGGATGTTAAGATTTTAATGTTTCCTAAATAGAAATTAACACTTCTATTTCTATTGTTTATGCTACATACCGTTTCCACTGGTCTATTTTTCCACTGTTAAAAAGTAAGATTTCTTGAGGTGGAAGGTAATTTAATAAACTTTGAATATGTATTCATCGTGATATGAATTGCATTTACTCATTTTCTTCAAATCCCACTTCCATCAAGTTTGTGAGCATTAGACAAACTTCATATGCTTACTAATTAATAGCATACAGATATACATAAGTTTAGATCTCTATTCTGTTTTCTACCTCACGGTGGGTAAGGCTGCGAAACAGCCGTTAATTATACTACGTAGTGTCTACCACGAACGAACAAAGGTCGCGAAGCGACCTTTGTGAGAGAGTGATCCGTCGTGAAGCGACCGAGACCGAAGGGCTCGTATTACTAAAATCGAATTTGTACAACGTATAGTACAAGGTCCTCACTCCACAGCCCGCCGGAGCATATATTTAACCCGCTGAATATATTATCAATTGATATATGCTGCATTCGCGTTTCTGTGCAAACAATTAATATTCTAGGGTTGAAACGAATATACCGAATTTTCGAATATTCGTTAGAAATGAATGGACGAATATTCGTATTTATACGAATATGTATTCGTTTGAACGAATACTAAATTGAAAAGGATATTCGTTTACTTCTATTGGGCAACAACATCGTATTTTGTTTATATCGGAGAGATGTATGTATAAAATCCTACCAAACTGGGTGAGTAGTGGCCAAATTGTGTCTAATGTAACTATGATTAAGTTATTGTAACATTTAATAAACACTATTTCCACTGTATTTTGAATCTTGAATTGATTTTATGCTCAATCATCAAAACGAACGAATATTCGAATATTCGTTCGTTTCAACTTTGTAAAATGTTCGTTCGTTCCATTTCGAACATTCGTGTCAATCATAGAATATTCTACTGATGATTATTTGTTTTTCGACTTTTAAATAATTTAAAGATTTTTCTCATATTAAACCACTTATTGCAGCCAATTTTCAATGTTAAATAATTCATATGCATCAATACTACTTTACCATACTGAATAGTAGTGGTTCTATCAATTGACTCAGAATGCTATTAAGTTTGTTAAAATTAGTCATACCATATTGTCGGTTTGGTTGCTATAGCAGTATCCACCGCTCAGGAATGGCATTTATCTCTGAGAGGAAAGATACGCTATACCGACTGTTCGAGGACTCCTCTCACGCTGAGAATTACTCCAAATACAGGCCTACCTACCCAGAGGGGCTGAAGCAGGCTATACTATCCTACATGTTAGATAATGGGTATGATGAGTCAGCCGCTAGTCTGACTCTAGATATAGGCTGTGGCACGGGTATATCCACACGGCTATTCGGGAGCAGCTTCACTGCTGTGTGTGGGATAGATATAAGCCATGAGCAGCTCAAGCAAGCCGTTGCTAAACAGGGGAGAAATGAATTGTATGTAATGTCTCTAGCCGAGACAACCTGCTTTAGAAATAATACATTTGATCTTATAACAGTAGGGCAAGCTTGGCATTGGTTTAATAAGGAAAAGTTCAATGCAGAGGTGGCAAGGATTTTGGCACCAAACGGGTTTATAGCAATATTCGCATATTCCCGGCCTAGATTAATAAACTGCGAGGAAGCAGATGGGATATATAGCAAGTTTCACTTTGAAACGCTGGCGCCTTATTGGTCGGAGCGGAGACAACTGGTGGACGGACACTACAGTGGTATGGTGCTACCGTTTGTTACCAGGTCCCGTGTTGATGACCTGTATATCAGCGAGCAGATTAGATTGAATGGGTTTATGGAGTATATAAGCACGCTCTCAGCTGTGCAGTTAATAAACAAGATGAATCCAGGGCATGAGCTCTTAGGGGAACTGAGACGGGAGCTAGCTGCCGCGATTGTGGGCAGTGGAGTTGGAGAGAACTCCAATCCTATTCTGGACATCAGATTTCCTCTGTTCTTAGAGTTAGCTAAGAAAACTTAACTAATATAGTATAGTATACTATGTATTGAGTTTATTCTGTTATTTATTAACCTGCAACTATTTCAATTATATATTATGTAGACAGCTTTACTACATTCCTATTTACAAGGCCGCGGAACCTGTACAGCAGTACAGTATTTGCTATACAAATCTTTTATGATCTAGTATGTTGCTTTTACAAAAATACCGAATCACAACTCGTATTCTGTTTCCTATTGTTACTTGAAGTATATTTGTAGAATTCCTTTTAGTTAATAACTTGAGATAATGTTTATTCTCGAATATTGTATAGATTTTAAATAGTTTATGCCAGTTTATTGTAGTTTAGCCAATTACTATACATGTATTTACTTATTGAGAATACTTATCCACCGATCATCGGCGTTTGTATTAAAAAAGCGCGCTACTTTCTACCGATGTTGTTTTTTATAAACATAAACAAAACAATCGGTAGAAAGTAGCGAGCTTTTTTAATACAAACGCCGATGATCGGTGGATAAGTATTCTCTTACTTATTTGGCATAGTTGTGCGAAAGTTCCAACAAATGCTTATTAATCTTTGATTTGATTATTAATTGGTGCTGACTATTCTGGTAGAGTAACTTAACTTAAATTATATTGTATTTTTACTATTTTTTTAGCACTCCCAATGCCTAAAGTGCACCTAACTATTCAGGTTGTACTGTGGCTAGTATCTGCCTCCTATCTGTCTGCATTCCTATCCCTATTCTTCCAAGTGCCGGGTCTCTACGGGCCTAGAGGTGTGACACCAGTGCATACCTCTCTCCCTAACAACTCGCATACTTTTCTATCAAACTGGTTGTCTAGTCCCACCTTACTCTGGTTATCCAACACTGTAGGTATAGACCCCTCTTCTGGTATGCTAATCCTCTGTCTACTCGGGTCTCTGCTCAGCTTCTCCACGCTAATACTCCCTCTCTCCCGCTCCCCTCTCTCCTACCTGTTCCTATACGCGCTGTACCTATCTCTGCATCAGGTGGGCGGGGTCTTCCTATGGTTCCAGTGGGACGCTCTCCTCTTGGAGTTCGGTGCTCTGGCTGTGTTTCTGGCCCCGATAGAGCCGCTGTTCCTGCTGCCTCCCTCCCCCCGACCCTGGGACAGCTTGAAACTCTGGGTTATTCGCTGGCTGGCATTCCGACTAATGTTCAGCTCTGGAGTAGTTAAGCTCAGCGCCCGCTGTCCCACTTGGTGGGGACTGACTGCTCTGCAGGTGCACTTTGAGTCCCAGTGTATCCCCACTCAGCTCAGCTGGATCCTGCACCACATGCCTGAGTGGGCGCTGCGTCTCTCTGTCGTGGTCACTTTCTTCTCAGAGATAGCTGTCCCTCTCCTCTTCCTGTTCCCCTCTCGTGTGCTGAGACTCTTCGCATTCCTAATTCAGTTCGGGCTGTTGCTAGGCATCAACACTGCTGGGAATTACAACTTTTTCGGTATTCTCTCGTTGGCCGCTGCGTTTGCTGTGCTTGACGACGGCTGGCTTCTTCCCTTCCGCGGTAGGCGCCAGCAGGGCGTGTCTCGGTTCCTCACTCGCGTAGACCTGCTGCTGGTCACACCTCTAGTGCTAGCCGCCTTCCTCTACCAGACGGTATCCCTGTTCAATCTCAGAATCTCAACCGCGCCTCTCGCCATCAGCTCCTCCGTCGGGTTCTCGCAGGAGCAGTGGGACGCGTGGGTTGCCTGGATAGTCCCGCGTACTGTGTGGGCGGGGCAGGCCTGGCTCCTCTACGAGGTTGTGTCCTGTATCCTCAGCTCCCTGACACGCCCCACCGGCCTCCTAGCTAAGCTCCTGAGTCTCCTCCTAACCTGTGTCTACTCAGTGCTAGCCCTACTGCTGTTCCTCCTCTCGCTGCCCTCCTACACGCAGATATCCGCCGGCTACAGATCCTCGCTGCCCCCCGCCCTCCTCCGCTGGGAGCAGGCGCTCTCCCCGTACAGCCTCGCCTCGCACTACGGACCCTTCCGACGCATGACGGGGGTGGGGGCCCGTCCCGAGGTGGTCATAGAGTGGAGCAACCAGCTGGAGGGCGAGTGGCACGAATACGACTTTCTGTACAAACCCGGGAACCTCTCATCGGCTCCCCGATTCCTCGCTCCGCACCAGCCGCGACTGGACTGGCAGATGTGGTTCGCGGCTCTCAACACCTACCAACACGCACCCTGGGTAATACAGCTGATCAACAGACTCCTGCAGAACGAGACTTCCGTGCTGGCGCTGCTCTCACACGCGCCTGAGCAGCCCGTGTACGTGCGTGGCTCCCGCTACCTGTACCACTTCCGGTCCGAGGGCGGGGACTGGTGGAGACGGGACTCTCACGAGGAGTACGTGCCGCCGCTGTCAGTGGACCACAAGACGGTACAGGATTTCCTGAAAGAGCGGAAACTATGGAACGAGCTAAAGCTGTCCAACACTCCAGTGGATAGACTTGTGCATAAGCTGTATTGGACTGCACAGCGCGCTGTTACACCGCATGTAGCTATATGGGTAGCATTGCTATTGGCACTATATGTTGCTATGGTAGACCATATCGCTTATAAACGCAGCTGGTGTGTGCGTACTGTGACGTCATGGGGAGCTCTCTCTACTGGAGTTGCTATGTGCTACTTGCTATTTATTTTCACTAAGTAGTATAGTTAGCGCTATAGAATTATATTTGATTTAGCAATAATTAATAAAAGGATCTCACCAAGTATGTCTTATTCATCTAATAAAAAGTATTATGCGCACGCGCATTAGTAACTGTGCGAACACGCATTACACTACAGTCGAACCTCCCCTATCCGGGTAGCCTCGTCCGGAGGGTGCCCGGATCTTAGAATTTGCCCGGATCTCGGAAATAACCATAAAATTTATTGCATAATCAACTAGCGTTTATGGTCTGATGTCTCCAAAACTATTGTCGAGGGGGACTCTAGCCTGATCGCATCCTCCGATCATCGAAACTTGGTATAACTTTACCCAAGGAGTTCATAAATTTCGAAAATGAATTGTATTTAAAGTAGCGAAATTTCCATATGGCCAAATCCAAAAAATCTAAAATTATAGCTGTGCCGACAGCATGTCCTTTGAAGACACTATATTTTGGTGGTTGGTTGATTTATAGTGCCTCCAAAAGAAATGCTGTCGGCACAGCTGTAATTTTAGATTTTTACATTTAAATATAATCCTTTCTTCATGAAAAAAATATATGTATAAAAAATATGTATACGCATAGCCTACTCTATAACAGGCCTCACAATAGGATGTGGAATTTGGACCAGGGATGCAGAGGTCGACGGGACTAAAAAATTTCAATATATATCACTCGTACTTTGAAACCATTAATATAGGGTATAATAATGCAGATTCAATCTCTTTAATTATTTGTTACATAAACAGAATTGATAAATATAACAATACACATTTATTCATTTAATTAAACACATAAACAACACAAATTACATCTAGAATATGCTGTAATATTACTCTACATCAAAAAATTCTTGAGAGAATCTTGTGTTGCCTCTAACGTCTAGACGAATTATTTCCAAAAGATATAAAATATTAAATAAACTATAGACAACAAAGCTTATACTGTACTATTTTTGAAATTTTTTAAGTTTTCTCTTCTCCATCCCCTTGGTTAACAATAATGAATTATAATTTTTAACTTTATTGGCTAAAAAACAGTTAACAATTACGAATATAAGCTTCCGAAGAATAAAACAACCATTTACTGCACAAGAAGAACAGGTATTATTCCATAAATCACAATTATCGCTATCCAAAATAGAATTTGATGCTAGATCGACAAGAATCTTCCTAGATGGTCCTCCCAATAACATCGTCAAAAGTTCATTATTACTTTCAATCCTAACAAAAATCTTCCAAACAATCACAATACATTCCAGCACTATCTCAGAAGGATATTTCAAAGATCCACGGTCAGAGAGGTCTAATAGCTTAAACTGAGAAATAGACAGACCATCAATAATGAGATCTTTATCAACAGTTAAGAAATTCCGACATATACCACATGTCTCACTACGTTTCAAGTACTGGTGTATTGAATAGCCTGCAATAAATGCTAAGGATTGAAGTACCTGAATAGTACATTCGATGGCAGAGAGATCTGATATTGTGCTCAAAAATGGATCTAGGTCAACTTCATTGTTAAAATCTATACTATCAGCAGAAGAGAAAGATTTAATGAACTCTTGTAGAGAGGACATGCTAAAGACAGTCTGGTTAGAAAACAAGTTCAAGATATTGGAAACTTTCAGGCGACGTTCTGATTCTAAGATCTGAAGATAAGAAATGTGATAATTGGCACCAGACATCATACGATAAAGACCGAAATGGTGCTCCAATGGGTCTGTCTGTAAGAATGAAGTTAAGAGGTAAGAATAACCACAGTTTCCAGTTAGGAAATATGTTATTTGAGGTAGCACGAGACAGGCATGTTTTAAGCTGGTAAATGTCTGCTTGCTCAATTTTCCACCTTTCTCAGGCAGTGATTGCCAAGCATCTAACCAATAAACTATGCGAGTTAGAAAAATAAATCGCTCATCATCAGATGTCAAAGGCTTAGACAACGGATCATTCAAACGGATATGCTTATACGGCATATTCACATTAAATATTTTCCACAGAGATAAGAGAATATTAACAAATTCAGAAGTGTGAGATTTGAATGCTGGAGATCGTTGATCATTCTGAATAGCTAGGCCAGCAATAGTGGATTCATGAACAACTTTTAGCACCAACTTAACATTTTGACGTTCTAGAATAGATGGATAACAAGATTTCAAAGTCAAACGTGGAGCTAGCTTTGCCAAGCTATCCCTCTCAGAATTATATAGCATACGAATATCACGAAAAGAAGCATGACATAATTTCAAAGGATTAGCGCATTGATCGATGTTAATACAGTTTAGATCAGGATAAGAAAATAGTTTGCCATCAGATTGTTGATTTAACCAATTATTGCGTATTGTTTTCAGAATATGAACAAAGTCAAATGTAAGAAAAAGGCCTCTGTCTATGTCACAAGGATGTGGTACCCGGATCTCCAATTTACCAACAGGGGAAAACAATTTGAAAAGTTTCACGTTAAGGGGATAGTTGTCGGTAGAGATTATCTGAACGAATAAACCACAATGCTCAATGTCATGAATACAGGATTTGATTACGTCAAATAACTTTGCAGCTGTTACAGAAGCACAAGGAAGTAGACGGACAATACAAGACCACTTTTTATATAAACTGGACACCATAATAGCGAAAACAGTTTTTATAGGATCATTAGCATCAATAGTGGAACCAAAAATCTTACCTCCTTTGTATGAAATATCCGATTTGACATGTATTTCGTCCATTTGTACAATTACATGCCTTTGTTCAGCGGAAAACGATTGAGTAGATTGTTTAAGGAATGAGAAAAATTCATTTTCAAGACCAAAGGATGAATATAACTTTTCCAACGTATTGAAATGTGGCAGAGATAAGCAAGACAAACCCTGAAGGTATTTATAAGACGCAGGTGAAATTAAATGTGTTTTAAGAGACAAAATTTGGGTTAAAATATTGTATCGCCGTCTATTTTTCGGAACCAGACTGTTTTGAAACTGACAGGTAATAAATTGGAGCCTGAAAACTTCTGGACAATTAAGCAATTCGTCATCTGACATTGTATCATGGAAATTGTCAATAACTTGTTGAATTTGGTTTTGCGCAGATGAAATAAGAGAATCGTTGGAATTGGTACAGAAATTTTTTGAGGTTTCACAAATAAGAGGAGGAGTAGAAATTTCGATTAATAACATTTCAAGTTGGCGAGTATCATTTAAAGAAATTCGAGAAATTGGCAGAATTTCACCTTTACGAAATGCTTTTACGGACAAATCAAATCCTACGACTAAGTAAAGTTCAACTAATATATTGTTTTTGTTTATACCAGGGCGCATAAATATCAAAGTATTTGGATTTTTGGATACCAAAGTGACCATGTTTTAGAAATAGAAAGAAATGATAACTTATCTTGCAAGTCCTGGAAATTGCTGATCACAAACTTGTGATTTTCTTCGTTCTGCGATGTCAGGCTTAGAGTCATTGCTTGGGAGAGGAGTTCATCATCTTTGGATTGGAGAGATAGACGACTACGCTTGGTGGTAGAGTGTGAGGAATAGTAAGTCGGGCAGCCTGGTAGAATAGATGGTACCGCATCTTCTTTGAGCTTTAGACAGTTTCGGGGTATTTCACGAAAAGTGCCATCTCCATTAGGTACCTTATGTGTATATTCAATCTCTCCCTCTCTGAAGTGCTTGGAACAAACGTAAACCGTCTTTAGTTCGCCAAGATCTTCCCTGTGGAGAGCACGAAGCCAAGCGTGTCTAAGTTCATCTGGCTTATTCGGCATCTTGAAAACTGGTACTCGCTCTTCATTGTCATAATTGCTTTTACAACCAGGAGCAGAACAGTGGCTGGGCATAGTGTGCTAAATAGTATGTGTAGCTCAGAAATATCGTGTGTAAAAGGCTAGAAATCGAAGTTAACAATTTTTTTAGATTAAAATAATATAATGTTCGTAGGATATTTAACAATTATGGGCGAATAAAAATCTAAAAATATTAATATTTTGAAATTAGGAGAAATTATATCTAAACATTAATTAAAACGGTAAAACGGTATAGAATGCATTATTATACCCTATATTAATGGTTTCAAAGTACGAGTGATATATATTGAAATTTTTTAGTCCCGTCGACCTCTGCATCCCTGGTCCAAATTCCACATCCTATTGTGAGGCCTGTTATAGAGTAGGCTATGATATTACGTAATTTACCCAGAGAAAATATTGATTTTCTTGCGATTTATATTTAAGTTCTAGTAGTTAATTAGGCAGAATGATTAACATACATGTGGATCCGTTGTTCTATGTTGTTATAACTCTCAAGTGGGAATGTGCTTTTAATGTTTTGGTGCAAGTATAACATAAACGAGGAGTTAACGGGACGAACGGAGTTGAACGGGACGAATGGACTTGAACGGGACGAATGGACCTGAACGGGACGAATGGACCTGAACGGGACGAATGGACTTGAACGGGACGAATGGACCTGCACGGGACGAATGGACTTGAACGGGACTATTGGACTTGAACGGGATGAATGGACTCAACGGGATGAATGGACTCAACGGGACGAATGGACCTGAACGGGACGAACGGAGTTGAACGGGACGAATGGACTTGAACGGGACGAATGGACCTGCACGGGACGAATGGACTTGAACGGGACTATTGGACTTGAACGGGATGAATGGACTCAACGGGATGAATGGACTCAACGGGACGAATGGACCTGAACGGGACGAACGGAGTTGAACGGGACGAATGGACCTGAACGGGACAAATGGACTTGAACGGGACTAATGGACTTAACGGAATAACTGGACTTGAACGGGATGAATGGACATAACGGGATGAATGGATTCAATGGGATAATTAAACATGAACGGGACTGTTGGACTTAACGGGAATAGTGGACTTAACGGAACAACTGGACTAAAGGAGCTGGCACTATAGGGGACTACTTTGCCTGTAGGAGGGAATTAGACACCGGGTTACTAGACACCGTGGCAATAAGCGTGACCACCCTGACACCACGGGTGGTCTTGGGATCGAGGGTCACCCTCCTGTTGAGTTCCTGTAATGGAACGAAACCCCACTAGTAGCTGTACGGATTACTAGATGGGTTGAATGGACTTAACGGGATGAAAGGGACTAATGGATTATGGACGGAATGTATACAGAATGTATACGGAATGTTATGCTTAGAGGCATAGGCGTCGTAAATCTGATTGAAATCTTTCTATCCCTTTCAAGTCCACCGAATAATATAAATTCACTCACCTCAACTAATTAGATTTTAACAATTCTAATATACCTGGAAGTCCCAAACTTAATTAGGTTAATTAAATTTCAATTGAATTAAAACAATATGCAAGAAGGTCTATTGCTTTGGATAATTAGGTATAAAATCAAAGAATGAACCAATCACAAAACAAACATTCCAATTTCAGTCAAATTTATTTCCGAATATCTTACATATGTCGACGAAACTTTGCAAATTTTGTGCAAACGTGGTGACTAATTATGCCCAACATATTCGTAACAAACATGGAGATGTCACTCCAGAGGACAAAGCTGCTGCATTACTGATGGGGAGGAAAAGAAAAACTATTCTTAAAGAGGTTAAAGAAGTAAGATATAGGAAATATCTGCAATGCAGTTTCACTGATGAGCAACGAAGAGTATGTGGAAAATATATACTGGCGAGTGGGTGAGTATATTATGAACACTTATACTCTTATAGTAGTTAAGCAGCACCAATGTTGCAATTAATATCGGGACCACTATCAAAGCTTTTAAATTATATGACCCAGCGCCTGCAATAAAAATTTCGATTATGTATCCGTTATTGTTGAGCATTGCTTTTAGTATTATACTGAATACAATTTTTTGCATGCAAAAATGTTGCGGCAAATTAATTAGTTTATTGAAGTAGAATTAACTCAAATAGGATCATTCCAATTAAATATATTATTAAAAAATATTGTTGTAGCTACTCCACACACTTAAAACGACTGCATTTCGTTTCCGCAAGATCGGACATTGGCAAGAAAATTAAAAGCCTGTCAAGGAAAAACCGGATAGTCATTGATCCAATAGATGAACTAATCATTGAAGCTGTTGACGAAATTGTCGATACGGTTCAGCCCAATATTGTGACCAGTGAACGTGAATTTACAAATGATCTATACATTCCCCAATCATCGACAAATTCAGAAAATTCTCCCACAGGAAATTCCTTAATCTCTGACAGCCCAATTTCGGAAAAATTACCCTCAAACAGCCTCCCTCCAAACAACCAGATTTTAGAAAATTTTGAAAAATGGGTGACATCGATGGATGGCGGATGTCAAACAAAAGAGACCGCTTATCAGTCAAGACTAGTGATGACCAATATAATAACATCAATTGGAATAGCAAATATCATTACGCCAAATGTAGTCAATGAGTATTTTACCAAAAGGGACGATTTGATAGCGGCTACAATAAACGTTTATTTAAGGTATTTGTCCGACTTCCTCCTATATGTGCATCAGGAATATCCTGACACATACACGATAGACAAATACCATTTAATGAACCAGCGGATTTCCAGGTAAATCACATTCAGTTTAATTAATGTACTGTAAATGGGGGTTACTTAGGTCAATAAGGTTGGCTTTGGCCCAAAATTAGCTAATGTATTGTAAACTTATATCTACTGATTTTCAGGTCATGATGGTTTGAGAAATTTGACTCAATGGTCATAAGGATATCACAAAATAACTTTTCCTTTGAAATTTCGCTGTTAAATAAACACAAAAATTCCCTTAGAATATGGTATCGTAAATATCGATTTATATTGCGACTATCTACTTGGCAAATGATTGATAATTGATTACAATAATACGCCCCAGTTTAAGAGATTCAAATTTTATGAAATATAATTGCTACCCTTCTTGTAGATGGCATACAAGCCTAAAAAAGAAGGCACAGACCGAAAAAATTGAAAAAAGAAGAAAAACTGAACATGAATCATGTCAAAACAGAAAACACATAGAAAACTATTTAACTTCCTCACTAAGATGTGATTTGCTAAAATCAATAATAACATGCAACCCAGATACGAAATTAACCCCAAATACATACTACGAATATAGAGCGGTATTAATTGGTGAAATAATATTCAGAAATGCGCAGAGGACCGGGGTAGTGTGCGGAATGCAACGCAATGAAGTTGAAAATTCAGAGGAGGATGGGGAATTCAGAAAAATTAAAGTCTACAAACATAAAACCGGCTGTTATTTTTTTTGATAGACTAGCTGGAGAAGCACTAATGAGGTATGTGCAAAACGTTTTACCATTAATCGAAAACAACAACAACAACAACACCAACAGCAACAACGTTTTTCTCTCTTACACCGGGAACAATATAACTCAACAAGGAGTACAAAATAGTTTAAATATATTAATGAAACGTACAGGTGTGCGAAGCACAATAACATCCACACAATCAAGAATAGCGACAGCAACCCATATTGCAACATCAAAACCTGAAAAGTCGCAACTGGTTGCAGACTATATGGGGCATCAGGCAAGCACTGCTGAAAAATATTATAGAGAAATAGGAGGAGGACATCACCTCGTTGGAGCCTATGAAGCGATTGCCCCAAGGCATGAAAATAAATCACAATGAATAATGAGACTGTTGATGTGTTGGAGGAAATTATAAAGGATATAAATCAAAAATATTATATAGTTTGGGAATAGAATAAATAAGGTGCAGAAAATTCAAAAGGTTTCAGTTCAAAAATTATTGTAAATAAGGATATTCAAAATAATAAATAAAAAAATAAAAAAAGGAAAGGAACTGAGGCTAAACCATGTTAATAGACTTGAACGGGATTTTGCACATAACGGGATAATGGAGTGAAACAAGATTTATGCAATTAACGAGATAAATGGACTTGAACGAGATTTGTGGACATAACGGGATGAATTGACGTGAGCGGGACGAATAGACCTAAACGGGACAAATGGACCTGAACGGAACAAATGGACCTAAACGGGACGAATGGACCTGAACGGGACGAATGGACCTAAACGGGACGAATGGACCTGAAAGGGACGAATGGACCTGAACGGGAACAATGGACCTAAACGGGACAAATGGACATGAACGGAACAAATGGACCTGAACGGGACGAATGGACTTGAACGGGACGAATGGACCTGAACGGGACGAATGGACTTAACGGGACGAATGGACTTGAACGGGACGAATGGACCTGAACGGGACGAATGGACTTAACGGGACGAATGGACTTGAACGGGACTATTGGACTTAACGGGACGAATGGACTTGAACGGGACTATTGGACTTAACGGGACGAATGGACTTGAACGGGACGAATGGACTTAAACGGGACTATTGGACTTAACGGGACGAATGGACCTGAACGGGACTATTTAGACTTAACGGGACGAATGAACTTGAACGGGACTAATGGACTTAACGGAATAACTGGACTTGAACGGGATGAATGGACTTAACGGGATAACTGGACCTGACCGGGACGAATGGACCTAAACAGGACGAATGGACCTGAACGGGACCAATGGACTAGAAAGGGACGAATGGACCTGAACGGGACGAATGGAACTGAACGGGACGAATGGAACAGAATGGGACGAATGGACCTGACGGGACGAATGGACCTGAACGGGACGAATGGACCAGAACGGGACGAATGGACCTAAACGGGAAGAATGGACCTGAACGGGACGAATGGACCTAAACGGGACGAATGGACCTAAACGGGACGAATGGACCTGAACGGGACGAATGGACCTGAACGGGACCAATGGACCTGAACGGGACGAATGGACCTGAACGGGACGAATGGACCTGAACGGGACGAATGGACTTAACGGGACGAATGGATCTGAACGGGACGAATGGACCTAAACGGGACGAATGGACCTAAACGGGACGAATGGACCTGAACGGGACGAATGGACCTGAACGGGACCAATGGACCTGAACGGGACGAATGGACCTGAACGGGACGAATGGACCTGAACGGGACGAATGGACCTAAACGGGACGAATGGACCTAAACGGGACGAATGGACCTGAACGGGACGAATGGACCTGAACGGGACCAATGGACCTGAACGGGACGAATGGACCTGAACGGGACGAATGGACCTAAACGGGACGAATGGATCTGAACGGGACGAATGGACCTGAACGGGACGAATGGACCTGAACGGGACGAATGGACCTGAACGGGACGAATGGACCTGAACGGGACGAATGGACCTGAACGGGACGAATGGACCTGAACGGGACGAATGGAACTGAACGGGACGAATGGACCTGAACGGGACGAATGGACCTGAACGGGACGAATGGACCTGAACGGGACGTTATAGTTTTATAAACATAAAACTGGAAAATTGCAATCATGCAGGGGTACAAAACAAGTTTACATAAACTACTGCACTTGCAGGAAATTTCTAGAAATATTTCAATAAAATTCAGGATAGCGGCATCTACATTTATAGCCAGAAATAAGCCTGGAAAAAACCAATAGTTCAGATTACATGCAACATCAGGCGAGCACCGCGGATAAATATTATCGACAAATGCGGAGAGGTAATCAGTGTACTAATCACCTAATAAATGGAATTTGAAGCAATTGGGGAAATAAAAAAAAAGAATTGAATTGTAAAAATAGTTAAATAATAATTTAAATTAATTTAATTTTAGAATCAAAGAAAGTCCGAAACAGGAGTGCGTAGTGTAATTGAATTTATTAGAATGACGTAATTGCTCTATACTTTGTAAATTTAGTTGCTTGGTTGTTGGAATGTTCATTTTCCTAATTTTCTTTTAATTGAGTTTTTAATGATTGACGTTAGTTGACTTGGTAATTAAGTGATCGACGTCATTGGGTATAATTGGATGGTTGTTGTGTGAACTAGAAACGCTTGCAGAAATTTTGCTTGATAAGATTTGGGGGGTGTTTGCTTGGGTCGCCCTTTAGTTGGAAATCAACTCGCTATGGGAGTTGAGGGTTGGTAGGTGTTACGGGTTGTCATGTAATGAATTTTTTTGTTGTTGTTGTTGTTTCATGCAGAGTTTATCTTCTTTTGTCAATATTTTCCCGTTTTGCCATCTTCTTGAGCCCCATATGCCACCTATATGAAGTATTTCACTTGTATAATATGTTAATTTGAGTTCATGTTGTTCTATTTATTGGGTAAAATTTAATATATATTACGTAATTTACCCAGAGAAAATATTGATTTTCTTGCGATTTATATTTAAGTTCTAGTAGTTAATTAGGCAGAATGATTAACATACATGTGGATCCGTTGTTCTATGTTGTTATAACTCTCAAGTGGGAATGTGCTTTTAATGTTTTGGTGCAAGTATAACATAAACGAGGCGTAAATCTTAGCTACACTTCTGTACTTCCTGCAGTAATTTGCTTTTTCATCTGATTTATAATATATAAGTGTCTGCAAACACATACTGTTTGCATTTGAATAAATGTAAATCAGAACAAGTGCAAAACTGGATGGGTTCATTGGGTACTATTATCAGTTGCCTGTGTACAGTATGCATTCTTGTAGATACTGTAACTGAACGGGACGAAGGGACCTGAACGGGACGAATGGAATTAAATGGGACGAATGGATGAAGCATTTATTCATTTACAGTATCTACAAGAATACTGTACACAGGCAAATGATAATAGTACCCATGCACGCATCCAGTTTTGCACTTGTTCTGATTTACATTGATTCAAATGCAAACAGTATGTGTTAGTAGACACTATATAAATCAATTGAACTAAATTTGTAAAAATCAATATCAACTGCTTATTTATTAATGGCTACACCGTCCAAAAAAGTTACCTGCACAATTTGCAACAGAGACATTGTCAAGCTGAGAAGGCATTTGCAGCAGATGCATCCGAATATTGGGGCTGCAGAACGAGACATCCTTATTAATGACGAAAAGATGCGCGTTCGAGACATTTCGGATCTAGAACAATATTTCCTGTGCGCATATAAAGATCAAAATAATAAGACATGCAATGCGCCAATACTTGAAGAAGGGTAAGTAAAGTTTAATTTAAATATGAAATGCTAAGTTATATCAAACCAATAATTCTTTGCATTCTCATAAATAGATTGCGACACCATATATTAAGACGCCACGGTATCTCAATAAAAAGCAGTATAGGAAAAAATATCATTGCAAAGACAAAATGTCAACCGTATCTAACAGCGTCAATTCAAGAGGGTCAATCAGTAAATCTGCAAGAAGGCGTATCTCTCCCAGAAGTCGCATTTCTGCAAGAAGGCACATATCTCCTAGAAGGCACATATCTCCTAGAAGGCACATCTCTCCCTGAAGGCGCATCTCCGCAAGAAGGCGCATCTCTCCCAGAAGGCACATCTCTCCCAGAAGGCGCATCTCCGCAAGAAGGCGCATCTCTCCCAGAAGGCACATCTCTCCCAGAAGGCGCATCTCTCCTAGAAGGCACATATCTCCTAGAAGGCACATCACCGCAAGAAGGCGCATCTCTCCCAGAAGGCACATCTCTCCCAGAAGGCGCATCTTTCCAACAATTCGAAACTCTCCTAGAGTTGGCAATTTTCATAGAAAGCGAAACTATCCAAGACAGCGAAACTCTGCAAGAAAGCGCAACTCTGCAAGATGAGATTATTTGGCAAGAAGATGTGGATAGCGGGAGCAGGACCGACAAAGTTTGCTACCCAAATTTAACACCCTCACCCTCATCCTTGGAGAAACACTTTCAGTCACAAAACCTTGAATGTTTATCGCCAGAAATTTCAACTCCAGCTTTGGAAGCGACTGCCTTTTATACACCAGAGATGCCCTTTACTTCAGTAGAGAATTTTCCCGATCAATTTCAAGAAGCTGACTCTTCTGTTCCCTTCCAGACGGAAATTCTAACAAATTTCCAAAATTGGATGGAATCGATGGATGGCGGCTGTCTTGCAAAAGATAAAAGTGAAAAAGCCAAAATAATAATTGGCAACATGTTGCAGGAGTTGAAACTCCATGAGATGAAGGAGCCAGATAAAGTCTGCAAGTATTTCACATCAAAACAGATGAAAAAAGAAATTACAGCAGGAACAACAGATGTGCACTTAAGATTTTACGGCTCGTTTATGCTATACTTGCATCAAAATTATAAAAGCGCATTCCCACTTGAGAGTTATACAAACATAGAACAACGGATCCACAGGTATGTTAATCATTCTGCCTAATTAACTACTAGAACTTAAATAAAAATCGCAAGAAAATCAATATTTTCTCTGGGTAAATTATATAATGCAGAAATAGATTTAGTTTAACCCAATAAAAGAACAACAAGAACCCAAATTAACATATAATACAAGGAAATTGGTCATATTTTTCTTTCGCAGCGCGCAAGGAACATTGAATTTACAAATTAATTTACAATACTGAAGACAAAAATCAACATATGAAAATTATAGATTTTTAAACATAAAACTGGAAAATTGAAACAGCAGTAGTATTTAGAAAAAACGGCAGCAACAGCATTCGAGAAATTTTGGGATAATATTCTCCCACAAGTAGATTTGGAAATTAATGATAATAAGGGTCCATTTTTTATCTCATATAATGGGAAATCAATGAAGGGGTACAAAACAAGTTTAAATAAACTACTGCACTAGCAGGAAATTTCAAGAAAATATTTCAATAAAATCCAGGATAGCGGCATCTACATTTATAGCCAAAATAAGCATGGAAAAATCAAAAAGTTCAGATTAGATGCAACATCAGGCGAGCAGCGCGGATAAATATTATCGACAAATGGAAGAGGTAATCACCTAATAAATGGAATTTGAAGCAATTGGGGAAATAACAAAATATAATTCAAGTATAAAAATAGATAAATAATAATTTAAATTATATAAATTTTAGAATCAAAGAAACACGAAGCAGGAGGACAGTGACGTTTGAAGAAAGAAGAAAAAGCAAAGAAAACAATACAGAGTAGTATATAAATAATGAATTAATGTAAGATTGCAAGTGCGTTATATAGCTGTGTGGTGTATTAAATTAAAATAAAATAAATTCAAACGAGGGGATCGGACAAACTGAGAAAATTTGTAAATCTGGACATGACGAACGGACCTGAACGGGACGAATGGACCTAAACGCGACGAATCGACCGGAACGGGACGAATGGACATAAACGGGACAAATGGAACAAAACGGGACAAATGGACCTAAACACGACGAATGGAACGGAACCGGACGTATGGACATAAACGGGACCAATGGAACAAAAGGGGCAAATGGACTAGAAAGGGACGAATGGACCTAAACGGGAGAAATGGAACAAAACGGGACAAATGGACCTAAACACGACGAATGGACCTGAACGGGACGAATGGACCTAAACGCAACGAATCGACCTGAACAGGACGAATGGACATAAACGGGACAAATGGAACAAATGGACCTAAACAAGACGAATGGACCGGAACGGGACGAATGGAACAAAACGGGACAAATGGACCTGAAAGGGACGAAAGGACATAAACGGGACGAATGGACCAAAACGGGACGAATGGACCTGAACGGGACGAATGGACCAGAACGGGACGAAGGGAGCTGAATGGGACGAATGGACTTAAACGGGACTATTGGACTTAACGGGACGAATGGACCTGACGGGACGAATGGACCTGAACGGGACGAATGGACCTGACGGGACGAATGGACCTGAACGGGACGAATGGAGCAGAACGGGACGAATGGACCAGAACGGGACGAATGGACCTGAACGGGACGAATGGACCAGAACGGGACGAATGGACCAGAACGGGACGAATGGACCTAAACGGGACGAATGGACCTGAACGGGACGAATGGACTTAAACGGGACTATTGGACTTAACGGGACGAATGGACCTGAACGGGATGAATGGACCTGAACGGGACGAATGGACCTAAACGGGACGAATGGACCTAAACGGGACGAATGGACCAGAACGGGACGAATGGACCTGAACGGGACGAATGGACCAGAACGGGACGAATGGACCTAAACGGGACGAATGGACCTGAACGGGAAGAATGGACTTGAACGGGACTAATGGACTTAACGGGACGAATGGACCTGAACGGGACCAATGGACCTGAACGGGACGAATGGACCTAAACGGGACGAATGGAACAGAATGGGACGAATGGACCTGACGGGACGAATGGACCTGAACGGGACGAATGGACCAGAACGGGACGAATGGACCTAAACGGGAAGAATGGACCTGAACGGGACGAATGGACCTAAACGGGACGAATGGACCTGAACGGGACGAATGGACCTGAACGGGACCAATGGACCTGAACGGGACGAATGGACCTGAACG
This sequence comes from Hexactinellida sp. DTS-2022, assembly GCA_028753945.1. Taxonomy (NCBI): domain Eukaryota; kingdom Metazoa; phylum Porifera; class Hexactinellida; species Hexactinellida sp. DTS-2022. Next base: position 16,396,424 of record JAPNXP010000001.1, read on the forward strand.
GGACGAATGGACCTGAACGGGACGAATGGACTTAACGGGACGAATGGACCTAAACGGGAAGAATGGACCTGAACGGGACGAATGGACCTAAACGGGACGAATGGATCTGAACGGGACGAATGGACCTGAACGGGACGAATGGACCTGAACGGGACGAATGGACCTGAACGGGACGAATGGACCTGAACGGGACGAATGGACCTGAACGGGACGAATGGACCTGAACGGGACGAATGGAACTGAACGGGACGAATGGACCTGAACGGGACGAATGGACCTGAACGGGACGAATGGACCTGAACGGGACGTTATAGTTTTATAAACATAAAACTGGAAAATTGCAATCATGCAGGGGTACAAAACAAGTTTACATAAACTACTGCACTTGCAGGAAATTTCTAGAAATATTTCAATAAAATTCAGGATAGCGGCATCTACATTTATAGCCAGAAATAAGCCTGGAAAAAACCAATAGTTCAGATTACATGCAACATCAGGCGAGCACCGCGGATAAATATTATCGACAAATGCGGAGAGGTAATCAGTGTACTAATCACCTAATAAATGGAATTTGAAGCAATTGGGGAAATAAAAAAAAAGAATTGAATTGTAAAAATAGTTAAATAATAATTTAAATTAATTTAATTTTAGAATCAAAGAAAGTCCGAAACAGGAGTGCGTAGTGTAATTGAATTTATTAGAATGACGTAATTGCTCTATACTTTGTAAATTTAGTTGCTTGGTTGTTGGAATGTTCATTTTCCTAATTTTCTTTTAATTGAGTTTTTAATGATTGACGTTAGTTGACTTGGTAATTAAGTGATCGACGTCATTGGGTATAATTGGATGGTTGTTGTGTGAACTAGAAACGCTTGCAGAAATTTTGCTTGATAAGATTTGGGGGGTGTTTGCTTGGGTCGCCCTTTAGTTGGAAATCAACTCGCTATGGGAGTTGAGGGTTGGTAGGTGTTACGGGTTGTCATGTAATGAATTTTTTTGTTGTTGTTGTTGTTTCATGCAGAGTTTATCTTCTTTTGTCAATATTTTCCCGTTTTGCCATCTTCTTGAGCCCCATATGCCACCTATATGAAGTATTTCACTTGTATAATATGTTAATTTGAGTTCATGTTGTTCTATTTATTGGGTAAAATTTAATATATATTACGTAATTTACCCAGAGAAAATATTGATTTTCTTGCGATTTATATTTAAGTTCTAGTAGTTAATTAGGCAGAATGATTAACATACATGTGGATCCGTTGTTCTATGTTGTTATAACTCTCAAGTGGGAATGTGCTTTTAATGTTTTGGTGCAAGTATAACATAAACGAGGCGTAAATCTTAGCTACACTTCTGTACTTCCTGCAGTAATTTGCTTTTTCATCTGATTTATAATATATAAGTGTCTGCAAACACATACTGTTTGCATTTGAATAAATGTAAATCAGAACAAGTGCAAAACTGGATGGGTTCATTGGGTACTATTATCAGTTGCCTGTGTACAGTATGCATTCTTGTAGATACTGTAACTGAACGGGACGAAGGGACCTGAACGGGACGAATGGAATTAAATGGGACGAATGGATGAAGCATTTATTCATTTACAGTATCTACAAGAATACTGTACACAGGCAAATGATAATAGTACCCATGCACGCATCCAGTTTTGCACTTGTTCTGATTTACATTGATTCAAATGCAAACAGTATGTGTTAGTAGACACTATATAAATCAATTGAACTAAATTTGTAAAAATCAATATCAACTGCTTATTTATTAATGGCTACACCGTCCAAAAAAGTTACCTGCACAATTTGCAACAGAGACATTGTCAAGCTGAGAAGGCATTTGCAGCAGATGCATCCGAATATTGGGGCTGCAGAACGAGACATCCTTATTAATGACGAAAAGATGCGCGTTCGAGACATTTCGGATCTAGAACAATATTTCCTGTGCGCATATAAAGATCAAAATAATAAGACATGCAATGCGCCAATACTTGAAGAAGGGTAAGTAAAGTTTAATTTAAATATGAAATGCTAAGTTATATCAAACCAATAATTCTTTGCATTCTCATAAATAGATTGCGACACCATATATTAAGACGCCACGGTATCTCAATAAAAAGCAGTATAGGAAAAAATATCATTGCAAAGACAAAATGTCAACCGTATCTAACAGCGTCAATTCAAGAGGGTCAATCAGTAAATCTGCAAGAAGGCGTATCTCTCCCAGAAGTCGCATTTCTGCAAGAAGGCACATATCTCCTAGAAGGCACATATCTCCTAGAAGGCACATCTCTCCCTGAAGGCGCATCTCCGCAAGAAGGCGCATCTCTCCCAGAAGGCACATCTCTCCCAGAAGGCGCATCTCCGCAAGAAGGCGCATCTCTCCCAGAAGGCACATCTCTCCCAGAAGGCGCATCTCTCCTAGAAGGCACATATCTCCTAGAAGGCACATCACCGCAAGAAGGCGCATCTCTCCCAGAAGGCACATCTCTCCCAGAAGGCGCATCTTTCCAACAATTCGAAACTCTCCTAGAGTTGGCAATTTTCATAGAAAGCGAAACTATCCAAGACAGCGAAACTCTGCAAGAAAGCGCAACTCTGCAAGATGAGATTATTTGGCAAGAAGATGTGGATAGCGGGAGCAGGACCGACAAAGTTTGCTACCCAAATTTAACACCCTCACCCTCATCCTTGGAGAAACACTTTCAGTCACAAAACCTTGAATGTTTATCGCCAGAAATTTCAACTCCAGCTTTGGAAGCGACTGCCTTTTATACACCAGAGATGCCCTTTACTTCAGTAGAGAATTTTCCCGATCAATTTCAAGAAGCTGACTCTTCTGTTCCCTTCCAGACGGAAATTCTAACAAATTTCCAAAATTGGATGGAATCGATGGATGGCGGCTGTCTTGCAAAAGATAAAAGTGAAAAAGCCAAAATAATAATTGGCAACATGTTGCAGGAGTTGAAACTCCATGAGATGAAGGAGCCAGATAAAGTCTGCAAGTATTTCACATCAAAACAGATGAAAAAAGAAATTACAGCAGGAACAACAGATGTGCACTTAAGATTTTACGGCTCGTTTATGCTATACTTGCATCAAAATTATAAAAGCGCATTCCCACTTGAGAGTTATACAAACATAGAACAACGGATCCACAGGTATGTTAATCATTCTGCCTAATTAACTACTAGAACTTAAATAAAAATCGCAAGAAAATCAATATTTTCTCTGGGTAAATTATATAATGCAGAAATAGATTTAGTTTAACCCAATAAAAGAACAACAAGAACCCAAATTAACATATAATACAAGGAAATTGGTCATATTTTTCTTTCGCAGCGCGCAAGGAACATTGAATTTACAAATTAATTTACAATACTGAAGACAAAAATCAACATATGAAAATTATAGATTTTTAAACATAAAACTGGAAAATTGAAACAGCAGTAGTATTTAGAAAAAACGGCAGCAACAGCATTCGAGAAATTTTGGGATAATATTCTCCCACAAGTAGATTTGGAAATTAATGATAATAAGGGTCCATTTTTTATCTCATATAATGGGAAATCAATGAAGGGGTACAAAACAAGTTTAAATAAACTACTGCACTAGCAGGAAATTTCAAGAAAATATTTCAATAAAATCCAGGATAGCGGCATCTACATTTATAGCCAAAATAAGCATGGAAAAATCAAAAAGTTCAGATTAGATGCAACATCAGGCGAGCAGCGCGGATAAATATTATCGACAAATGGAAGAGGTAATCACCTAATAAATGGAATTTGAAGCAATTGGGGAAATAACAAAATATAATTCAAGTATAAAAATAGATAAATAATAATTTAAATTATATAAATTTTAGAATCAAAGAAACACGAAGCAGGAGGACAGTGACGTTTGAAGAAAGAAGAAAAAGCAAAGAAAACAATACAGAGTAGTATATAAATAATGAATTAATGTAAGATTGCAAGTGCGTTATATAGCTGTGTGGTGTATTAAATTAAAATAAAATAAATTCAAACGAGGGGATCGGACAAACTGAGAAAATTTGTAAATCTGGACATGACGAACGGACCTGAACGGGACGAATGGACCTAAACGCGACGAATCGACCGGAACGGGACGAATGGACATAAACGGGACAAATGGAACAAAACGGGACAAATGGACCTAAACACGACGAATGGAACGGAACCGGACGTATGGACATAAACGGGACCAATGGAACAAAAGGGGCAAATGGACTAGAAAGGGACGAATGGACCTAAACGGGAGAAATGGAACAAAACGGGACAAATGGACCTAAACACGACGAATGGACCTGAACGGGACGAATGGACCTAAACGCAACGAATCGACCTGAACAGGACGAATGGACATAAACGGGACAAATGGAACAAATGGACCTAAACAAGACGAATGGACCGGAACGGGACGAATGGAACAAAACGGGACAAATGGACCTGAAAGGGACGAAAGGACATAAACGGGACGAATGGACCAAAACGGGACGAATGGACCTGAACGGGACGAATGGACCAGAACGGGACGAAGGGAGCTGAATGGGACGAATGGACTTAAACGGGACTATTGGACTTAACGGGACGAATGGACCTGACGGGACGAATGGACCTGAACGGGACGAATGGACCTGACGGGACGAATGGACCTGAACGGGACGAATGGAGCAGAACGGGACGAATGGACCAGAACGGGACGAATGGACCTGAACGGGACGAATGGACCAGAACGGGACGAATGGACCAGAACGGGACGAATGGACCTAAACGGGACGAATGGACCTGAACGGGACGAATGGACTTAAACGGGACTATTGGACTTAACGGGACGAATGGACCTGAACGGGATGAATGGACCTGAACGGGACGAATGGACCTAAACGGGACGAATGGACCTAAACGGGACGAATGGACCAGAACGGGACGAATGGACCTGAACGGGACGAATGGACCAGAACGGGACGAATGGACCTAAACGGGACGAATGGACCTGAACGGGAAGAATGGACTTGAACGGGACTAATGGACTTAACGGGACGAATGGACCTGAACGGGACCAATGGACCTGAACGGGACGAATGGACCTAAACGGGACGAATGGAACAGAATGGGACGAATGGACCTGACGGGACGAATGGACCTGAACGGGACGAATGGACCAGAACGGGACGAATGGACCTAAACGGGAAGAATGGACCTGAACGGGACGAATGGACCTAAACGGGACGAATGGACCTAAACGGGACGAATGGACCTGAACGGGACGAATGGACCTGAACGGGACCAATGGACCTGAACGGGACGAATGGACCTGAACGGGACGAATGGACCTGAACGGGACGAATGGACTTAACGGGACGAATGGACCTAAACGGGAAGAATGGACCTGAACGGGACGAATGGACCTAAACGGGACGAATGGATCTGAACGGGACGAATGGACCTGAACGGGACGAATGGACCTGAACGGGACGAATGGACCTGAACGGGACGAATGGACCTGAACGGGACGAATGGACCTGAACGGGACGAATGGACCTGAACGGGACGAATGGAACTGAACGGGACGAATGGACCTGAACGGGACGAATGGACCTGAACGGGACGAATGGACCTGAACGGGACGTTATAGTTTTATAAACATAAAACTGGAAAATTGCAATCATGCAGGGGTACAAAACAAGTTTACATAAACTACTGCACTTGCAGGAAATTTCTAGAAATATTTCAATAAAATTCAGGATAGCGGCATCTACATTTATAGCCAGAAATAAGCCTGGAAAAAACCAATAGTTCAGATTACATGCAACATCAGGCGAGCACCGCGGATAAATATTATCGACAAATGCGGAGAGGTAATCAGTGTACTAATCACCTAATAAATGGAATTTGAAGCAATTGGGGAAATAAAAAAAAAAATTGAATTGTAAAAATAGTTAAATAATAATTTAAATTAATTTAATTTTAGAATCAAAGAAAGTCCGAAACAGGAGTGCGTAGTGTAATTGAATTTATTAGAATGACGTAATTGCTCTATACTTTGTAAATTTAGTTGCTTGGTTGTTGGAATGTTCATTTTCCTAATTTTCTTTTAATTGAGTTTTTAATGATTGACGTTAGTTGACTTGGTAATTAAGTGATCGACGTCATTGGGTATAATTGGATGGTTGTTGTGTGAACTAGAAACGCTTGCAGAAATTTTGCTTGATAAGATTTGGGGGGTGTTTGCTTGGGTCGCCCTTTAGTTGGAAATCAACTCGCTATGGGAGTTGAGGGTTGGTAGGTGTTACGGGTTGTCATGTAATGAATTTTTTTGTTGTTGTTGTTGTTTCATGCAGAGTTTATCTTCTTTTGTCAATATTTTCCCGTTTTGCCATCTTCTTGAGCCCCATATGCCACCTATATGAAGTATTTCACTTGTATAATATGTTAATTTGAGTTCATGTTGTTCTATTTATTGGGTAAAATTTAATATATATTACGTAATTTACCCAGAGAAAATATTGATTTTCTTGCGATTTATATTTAAGTTCTAGTAGTTAATTAGGCAGAATGATTAACATACATGTGGATCCGTTGTTCTATGTTGTTATAACTCTCAAGTGGGAATGTGCTTTTAATGTTTTGGTGCAAGTATAACATAAACGAGGCGTAAATCTTAGCTACACTTCTGTACTTCCTGCAGTAATTTGCTTTTTCATCTGATTTATAATATATAAGTGTCTGCAAACACATACTGTTTGCATTTGAATAAATGTAAATCAGAACAAGTGCAAAACTGGATGGGTTCATTGGGTACTATTATCAGTTGCCTGTGTACAGTATGCATTCTTGTAGATACTGTAACTGAACGGGACGAAGGGACCTGAACGGGACGAATGGAATTAAATGGGACGAATGGATGAAGCATTTATTCATTTACAGTATCTACAAGAATACTGTACACAGGCAAATGATAATAGTACCCATGCACGCATCCAGTTTTGCACTTGTTCTGATTTACATTGATTCAAATGCAAACAGTATGTGTTAGTAGACACTATATAAATCAATTGAACTAAATTTGTAAAAATCAATATCAACTGCTTATTTATTAATGGCTACACCGTCCAAAAAAGTTACCTGCACAATTTGCAACAGAGACATTGTCAAGCTGAGAAGGCATTTGCAGCAGATGCATCCGAATATTGGGGCTGCAGAACGAGACATCCTTATTAATGACGAAAAGATGCGCGTTCGAGACATTTCGGATCTAGAACAATATTTCCTGTGCGCATATAAAGATCAAAATAATAAGACATGCAATGCGCCAATACTTGAAGAAGGGTAAGTAAAGTTTAATTTAAATATGAAATGCTAAGTTATATCAAACCAATAATTCTTTGCATTCTCATAAATAGATTGCGACACCATATATTAAGACGCCACGGTATCTCAATAAAAAGCAGTATAGGAAAAAATATCATTGCAAAGACAAAATGTCAACCGTATCTAACAGCGTCAATTCAAGAGGGTCAATCAGTAAATCTGCAAGAAGGCGCATCTCTCCCAGAAGGCGCATCTCGCCCAGAAGGCGCATCTCGCCCAGAAGGCGCATCTCCGCAAGAAGGCGCATCTCGCCCAGAAGGCGCATCTCGCCCAGAAGGCGCATCTCCGCAAGAAGGCGCATCTCGCCCAGAAGGCGCATCTCTCCCAGAAGGCGCATCTCGCCCAGAAGGCGCATCTCCGCAAGAAGGCGCATCTCTCCTAGAAGGCGCATCTCCGCAAGAAGGCGCAAATGTTCCAGAAAGCGCAACTCTACAAGAATTCGAAACTCTGCAACAAGGTGCAACTATCCAAGAAAGCAAAACTCTGCAAAATGAAATTATCAGACAAGAAGACATGACCAGCGAAAAGGAAGAAGCAATCGAATTAATAACTCAGGGACTGGGATATACGAAGTTCAGAGACAATTTCAGAAACTGGCTAAAGACAGAGAAAAGGATGAAGTATAGAACAACAAAAAAATACTCAGACTGTTGCAGTAATTTAATACAAGTACATGGGATTAGAGAAAATGTGGAAACATATTTAAGAAATGCGGACGAATATCAAAGTAAAACAACTTATAATCTGAAGTATTGGACAGTGATGTACGTCAATGAATTTCTCAAAAATACTCAAGGATTTGAATTCTTCACTTTTTAAAGAAAATAGAAACATTACACATGCATTTTACATGAAACATTTTGTAAACTATTTCAAAATAGACAAGTTGATCTTAACCATTTTTAAGTAAGTCACTCTAAGATATTCCTACCTGCCGATGGATTAGAGAAAAGGAAGGCTTAAACACAATTTATTAACAGTCGGGTGTTAATACAAATAATAAAGAATTATGCACAAAATCAATATAATAATTATAAAACAGGAGAGAGGTACCACCCTAAGAAACAAGAAAATTGACGCAAAGGGGACGAATGGACCTGAACGTGACGAATGGACATGAACGTGACGAATGGACATGAACGTGACGAATGGACATGAACGGGTAGAATGGACCTGAACAGGACGAATGGACCTGAACGGGACGAATGGACATGAACGGGACGAATGGACATGAACGTGACGAATGGACATGAACGGGTCGAATGGACCTGAACAGGACGAATGGACCTGAACGGGACGAATGGACATGAACGTGACGAATGGACATGAACGGGTCGAATGGACCTGAACAGGACGAATGGACCTGAACGGGACGAATGGACTTGAACGGGACGAATGGACCTGAACGGGACGAATGGACTTAACGGGACGAATGGACTTGAACGGGACTATTGGACTTAACGGGACGAATGGACTTGAACGGGACGAATGGACTTAAACGGGACTATTGGACTTAACGGGACGAATGGACCTGAACGGGACGAATGGACCTGAACGGGACGAATGGACAAGAACGGGACGAATGGAAATGAACAGGACGAATGGACGTGAACGGGACGAATGGACGTGAACGGGACGAATGGACCTGAACGGGACGAATGGACCTGGACGGGACGAATGGACGTGAACGGGACGAATGGACCTGAACGGGACGAATGGACCTGAACGGGACGAATGGACCTGAACGGGACGAATGGACCTGAACGGGACGAATGGACAAGAACGGGACGAATGGAAATGAACAGGACGAATGGACCTAAACGGGACGAATGGACTTGATGGGATAATATTGTCGGCAAATGGGGAGAGGAAATCACATAATAAATGGAATTTGAAGCAATTGGGGAAACAACAAAAATAATTGAATTATAAAAAGATAAATAAAAATTTATATTAATTTTAAAATCAAATAAACACGAAGCAGGACAGTAACGTTTGAAGAAAGAAGAAAAAGCAAAGAAAACAATACAGCTACAGAGTAGTATATAAATAATGAATTAATCTAAAGAGTGCAAGTGTAGAATATTTAATTAAAATAAAATAAATACAAACAAAGGAATAGGACAAACTGAGAAAATATGTAATTCGGGACAGGACGAAAGGGTACGGGACGAATGGGAACGGGACGAATGGACCTGAACGGAACGAATGGACCTGAACGGGACGAATGGACCTGAATGGGACGAATGGACCTGAATGGGACGAATGGACGTGAAAGGGACGAATGGACCTGAACGGGACGAATGGATCTGAACGGGAAGAATGGACGTGAAAGGGACGAATGGACCTGAAAGGGACGAATGGATATAAAGGGGACGAATGGACCTAAACAGGACGAATGTACCTAAACAGGACGAATGGACTTGAACGGGACGAATGGACCTAAACGGGACGAATGGACATGAACGGGACGAATGGACCTGAACGGGACGAATGGACTTAATGGGATATCTAGACATTAACGGGATTAGTGGACTTAATGGGATAACTAGACTTGAACGGGAATATTGGAATTTACGGAATTTGTGGACTTAATTGGATTCGTGTCTTTGAACGGTTCAACGGGATAATAATTAATGGGATGAATGGACTTAATTAACGGGACCAATGGACTTAATGGGATGTATGGACTTAATTAACGGCCCAATGGATTTATTGGGATTAATGGACTTCATGTTTTACAATTTTTCTTTGAAACAGTTCATTTAGTTTCTATTTGCCAATTTCATTTTCTCTAAATTTAGAAAATCATTTTTCTTTAATTATTGAACATGCTCAGTTTAATCAAATCTCAAAGCACTTTTTTTTTTTTAATTATCCCGTTCATGCTTTATAGTAGAAACAAACTTCAAATTTATCTACCGTTCCTTGTTACTCGGATCAATTAACAAATGCTTCTTCACACCTTGGGCGTTGATGACTTGGCTAAAAAAAATCCAAAATTGCAGCCTGCGCCGACAGCATGTTCCTTTGGAGGCACTATCAATAAACAACCAACAAAATATAGTGCCACCAAAGGAACATGCGTCGGCACAGGGTGCAATTTTGGATTTTTTTCTCCGTAGACGGTGCCCTGGCCTGAGCTTTATAGTTGATGGGCTGAAACTTGGCATGTAGGTGCGATGGGACCGTCTAATTTGCACCTGGGGTTACGATTTTTGATTAACAAATTTTTGACACATCTTTAACACCTTTCAAAATATTTCTGGTCCATAACTCAAAAAATATTTTACTAAACCCCCAAATTTTATTTCACATTTGGATTCACCATAAAATTCTGCGTCTGATGGGAGAAGAAAACTTTTAATAAAGAGTTTTATTTCTGCCATAAATGGGGGTTGAAATTTCTTTGTTTACTCACACTTCAATTTCAGTAAAACTGTGAAATCTAATTCCATTGTTTCAACTTGTAATAATTATATTGATTCAACTTGTGAGATCGAGTAGGCTTCTATTTTCTAATTGAAACCTAAGATTTTACATTCCACAACAACGCCAGATTAAGTGATTATATTTATTTCTGCGAGAATATTCTTGCACTGTTATTAGACTGACGTATTTAATTATAATTAATTCAGTCAGTATATGCATAGGCGCCGAAACTCTCCAACGCCAGGGGGGGTGTTACTTTTACATTCAAATGTGAAAGGTCAAAAAACAACGCCTATGGTAGCTAAAAATCAATTATGTTGGACGGGTATAATTGTATACATATAGAAATCAACCAATGTTATTTATTCAAACTCATTATGGAAGAAAAAATTTCTATGGGTATATGCTCTATACGTGTTACATAAAAAAATGTCTAATAAGTTTGGTTTAGCTAGACTTCTTGCTATATAACAGCTACCCTCCCCAACCAGGAGGGGTATACCCTTCCTAACTGTTTCCTCATCCAGGGGGGGTGAAACCATCCCTGGAAAAAACCAGGGAGGGTCAAACCCTCCCTGACCCCCCCTCTTTCGGCGCCTATGAGTATATGACTTATATAGATGCTTCCAATTTGTGTATTAGGGGTTATCGAGTGTGCGGAATTGAAATTTGATAACCAAATTAATTAATTAATTGCATCGAACCTTAATAAGGGTCGCCGGAATATGTCTGAATTTTAAGTATGAAGATGTTCGAAAACTTATGAAGTAGGAATAAGTCCGAATATATTTCTTCCAACATGTGCATAACTTTCATGCAGTAAGGCAAAATTTTCGCCCTGCTTCCCAAGGCACACGTGACACTTGATGTCTAAATTCGTCATCTCTGGGTGAAACTGGATCTTCCTCATCTGATAGCCCTGTTTGATTACTTGATGTATTTTGTCACTTTGATTTTGACACTTTGTTAGTTAAGTAAAGTTTACCGAGCCCGAATTTTCAAATTTTTATCATGAAGAGCCTTGGTATAATGGAACCAACAACCTACAAGAGTTATATGAGGAAAAATATTCATAAAAGAGTTTCGCGGTGGCTTTTTCAAAGTCACATATTGCCATTAATGGCTTAAAATCTGGGATATATTTACGAAGAGATGATAATACGGCTGTAAAAATTTTTTCGTTTTTGCTTGTCACTCAGGGGTTTATCTAGATGCCTGGCCGGCACTTTTACGTGCCGGCCAGGCATCAGTTGTGGTGAAAAAGTGCGAGAATTACGATTCGATTTAGGTGCCGGGTGTATGGCCAGAAGAAATGCTTGGATAAACAACTGTTTGTGCACCGTAGCAATTTATCTCCTTAAAATAATGCCGCATCATTGAATTATACTGATTATGTATTATGGCTAATACCTTTAGGGTGCCGGAAAATTTATACCTCCATAATAAAGTGCCAGCCACGAAAATCCTAGATAAACCCTGCTTGTCACTAATATGTAATGCTGGTATAATAGCATGTCCTATACGTATATTGTATGAAAATTATATAAAGCTGGTAAAATATGAGGTATACTACAGAGACGGAACCGGTCGGGTCGGGTACCGGTCGGAACCTTGACCGGCCGGTCGAGATCTCTATATGATCTATTCGATATCATAATATCATAATTTGTTTTCTATTATTTATAAATTATTGCTAGCTATGATTGACCGGTCGACCGGCCGGTCGGGTCGGATCAAATTTCCAACTGCACCGGTCGGGTCGGGTCATGAAAATCCCGACCGGTTCCATCTCTGGTATACTACCTTGAAAGTCCCGTTAAAATGGATAGTATCTAGTTCCATGAGTTTTGATATCAAAAAGATTAGTGGCGAACAATATTGCTGTATCATTTCCATCTCTAATAGTTAGTCTGTGATTGATGGAAAAGGGGGAGTCTATCAGGAGTTCGATAAACTCCTCTGGAGATATCGGCAGCTTAGGAAGTTCTAGTTCTATCATGGTTGCCATGGGAATCGGAATTCCCATGGGAATGGGATGGGAATCGTATTTATCCCCTTGGGAATTCCCACGGGTTTTCCCATGGGAATCTTGAAATTCCTTATGGATTGATTCCCATGGGAATTCCCACAGATTTTCCCATGGGAATTCCCATATGGGAATCTTGAAATTCATTATGGATTCTGTAACAGTTACGTAATAGATAGAATACTACTTAGGTTAATAATAAGGACCCATAGCAGCTTCATTAGATATTAGTACGTACTCTAGTATTTAGCTTAGTTAGTATGATATGTCGATTACGTAACTTAACGCTACCTACGAGTACTATTTTGCCAATGGCTACAAGATCACAAAAAAATTATAATTCGTCTATAGACGCTTAATTAATAAAAGTCATACTATTGTCGAGTTACATTCTGACACGCCTGAATTTTGTACTAAAACCCTAATTTATACCATACTAAGCGTATGGCATGGCATGCCTTATACTTCCTGATGCCAAGTCTTGTTCTTATTGAAAACACTTGTTCTAATTAGTAGCATATACAGTATTATCATTTTCGTGTCATTGAATTTGCCTTAGAAGACATTAATTATTTTGATGAAAAGACAGTTGCAGAATTATTTTCGAATTGAATTGAGATACACCCACCATTAGCTCCCACGTATACACACTTGTGCTAATTGGTATAAAGCATGAGCATCACCTAGGGCATTAGGATCGAACGATCAAAGATCGCGCGACCACGATCGCGATCCTTTTTTGACGATCGAAGCAGGATCGTCGATCGTATTTTACAGAACGATCGAAATGGAGATCGCGATCATTTTTTTGAATAAATTTTCGATCCTACATTCCGATCTTTTAGAAAAGGTTGCCCAATTAAATTCATTAATAATATAGCACTATTATTATTAATTCGATTATTAATTCAATTTATCCATAAAACAGGCCCGTAACAATAAAATATTTTTCAGGTTATTGAAAATCTAACTTCACTGTTTCTAAAAGTTGGTCAAGTTGAAACCTGAGCATCCTGAATAGTTACTACGGCAAATAAAAACGATCGCAAAAATGATCGGGATCGGATCGGCGATCATTTGTAAAAATGCGATCGGGATCGAGATCGCGATACTATTTTAATGTGTTTCACAATATTGAGTTGTAACAGAGAATTATATATTAAATGAATCAGTTCATCTGCCACTAATACTTACTGTGAAATCAACTGATTGATTGTTCCTATAATAATGCCAAATATATTTTATTTGGAGGAAATATTGGACAAAACTTTAAATTCCGCGGCGAAGCGCGGGTACCCGGCTAGTTCTTTAATATTTCTGGATTAAATTCGCAGGGAATATACACAACTTCTTGAGGATCCGAAATAATCAATAAAACTAATTAATGAAAATGTGATGGTGTTGGTCAGGCCCTAAGTGCCAAGTTACAGGCATGTTATTGTTGTTGTTTACCTTGTCTATCTATTGAGCAGAAGCCTGTCTTCGGACGAGAAGGAGCCCCCGAGGTCGGACTCTCTCCCAGCTGTGGATCTGTCCCCCGCGCGGCAGTACCACCTCAAGCAGATAGCCTCTCTCTCGAAGAGGACGACCCGCTGGCCGCCTACGAGCGGTACATATGCTGGTACCGTGACGTCACGCCCAACCTGGGCATCGAGTACTACCGCATCCTCGAGGACTGTCTCACCTTCTGCAAGGAGCACAACCTGATGCGTCGCTACGATCAGGACATCCGGTTCGTGCGGATCTGGATGAGCTACGCGGAGCACCATCAGGAGTCGCAGCGCATATACGAGTACATTCGTGGGCACGGGATCGGGGCCGGCCTGGCCTACTACTACGAGCACCGGAGCAGGAGTCTGGAGGCCAGCGGGGACCCAAGTGGGGCGGAACTGGTCCTCTCGGAGGGGATAGCGGCCCTGGCGCAGCCCGTCGGACGGCTGCAGCGGCTGCTGCGCGAGCTGAGGGAGCGAGCGGCGATCAGCTGTTCGGCAGCGAGTCCGGAGTCGGCTGAGGCCGAGAGGACAGCTGGAGTCTCTCCGGCCCGACACACAACAACAACAACTACAACAACAACACGAGCACAGAGGCGCCAGGAAAGCAGACTTCTCAGTGTACGTAGACACAAATGTGAGTCAGTCAGCTGTTCCCCTCGCATATCCCAACACCTCTGTCCCAACTTGCGAAAAGTCGACGCAGGAGAACACACAGGCGCCTCGGAAATGGATCCACTCCACCATCGCATCAGCTGTTAGGCCGGCTGCTGAGGAGTTCTCTGTCTACCCAGACCCTGTCCCCTGTAACGTACTGAGACAGAGGAGCGGGGAGGAAGAGCCCAATCCCCTCGAGGTGTTAGAACAGAGGCCCTCCCGAAAGATCCGATTATTCGGCTGCACTATTCAAGAGGTGACCAAAGAGTGCCCCACTAAGGACGGAGTCCCGTTCATTGTTTGTAGAATCGCTGAGTATTTGAGTGAGTACGGACTGAACAAGGAGGGTTTGTTCAGGAAGAATGGGAACATTAAAGTTATGGACAGACTCAGGTACTTTCCATTGCAGCACAGTGTATCTATGGACCCTGTTTATTAGTTGTTTTTAGATGCAAATTTGAAGATGAGGGCAATGCCGATTTGGTAACGGCCAATGACGTGTACGCAGCCGCCTCGCTTATGATGCTGTTCTTCCGGAGCTTAAAAGAGCCTCTCATCTCCGATCAGCTGATCGACCAGATTACCCGAGCCAAACAGGAGTTCGAACTTGACTCGTCTGGCTTTCTACAACAGCTCCGCCTGCTCCTAGACCAGCTGCAGCCAGTTAACTACACGGTGCTTAAGTATGTAGTTAAGTTCCTGCTTAAAGTGGCAGGATATGAGAAAGGCAAAAAGTTTACAGTGATATTTCTCGCTAGGAGGATAGCTCCCAGCCTAATACGATCTGTTCCAGGGATGGAAAAGAGAGAGCAGAGAATGACATATCTATATTATTAAATCTCGATTGTTGTGTGTGTGTGTGTTTGTGTGTTTGTGTGTTAATATTGGGATATAAACTAACTTTCAAATGTTATAATAGGTAAACAAGCATGCTGAAAACGAATTTCGCGTTTATAAATTTCTCATATGAATATTTGTTGTTGTTGTTAACACAAAATAGGTAAACAAATTAATGAAAATTCAAAATCAACCTAGAAGTTAGCTTCTAACGGGTATTATAGGTAAACAAGTATGCCGAACACGAATTTCGCATTTATATATTTCTCATATTAATATTTGTTGTTGTTGTTTACACAAAATAGGTAAACAAATTAATGAAAATTCAAAATCAACCTAGAAGTTAGCTTCCAACGGGTATTATAGGTAAACAAGTATGCCGAACACGAATTTCGCGTTTATAAATTTCTCATATTAATATTTGTTGTTGTTTACACAAAATAGGTAAACAAATTAATGAAAATTCAAAATCAACCTAGAAGTTAGCTTCCAACGGGTATTATAGGTAAACAAGTATGCCGAACACGAATTTCGCGTTTATAAATTTCTCATATTAATATTTGTTGTTGTTTACACAAAATAGGTAAACAAATTAATGAAAATTCAAAATCAACCTAGAAGTTAGCTTCCAACGGGTATTATAGGTAAACAAGTATGCCGAACACGAATTTCGCGTTTATAAATTTCTCATATTAATATTTGTTGTTGTTGTTGTTTACACAAAATAGGTAAACAAATCAATGAAAATTCAAAATCAACCTAGAAGTTAGCTTCCAATGGGTATTATAGGTAAACAAGTATGCCGAACACGAATTTCGCGTTTATAAATTTCTCATATGAATATTTGTTGTTGTTGTTGTTTACACAAAATAGGTAAACAAATTAATGAAAATTCAAAATCAACCTAGAAGTTAGCTTCCAACGGGTATTATAGGTAAACAAGTATGCCGAACACGAATTTCGCGTTTATAAATTTCTCATATTAATATTTGTTGTTGTTGTTTACACAAAATAGGTAAACAAATTAATGAAAATTCAAAATCAACCTAGAAGTTAGCTTCCAACGGGTATTATAAGTATATAACTATGACAAATATTACTAACTTTTTAATCAAATGTTTAGTGAGGAGTAAGGCCGCGTAGCGGCCGTTAACTTGAGGTGCGTAGCACCGATCTGTCGCAAAGCGACCGAGACCGAAGGGCTCGTATATTAATAAAATGCATTCAACATTTAGGGACTCTATTTAATTAACATTTAATTAACCTTTATTTTTATTTTTACTGTGCCGACTATACTTTAGTATAGTGGCCCAGTATTGGAATCACTGCCTTTATTACTGTGCCGACTATACTATAGTCAGGGTTGGGTTCAAGTACAATTTACTTAAGTACTTCTGTAATTAAATACATTTTTTGAGATTTTGTACATGTACTTAAGTACTTTCACCAATTTTCCGTTGTACTTGTACTTGTACTTAATTACTTTCCTCAATTTTCTAAAGTACTTGCACTTGTACTTGAGTACTTGTTACTCGTGACTTTTTTATCATTCAATATATTTCCAACACACATCATTGATGTTCCTCAAATCCCATCTCAAATAAAGTAGTGTTACTTAATACTTAGTATATTAGGAATTGTGTTCGTGTCAAGGACTACTGCTAAATCAATTAAATAGATTTGGATGATACTATATAAACTATGTATTTAGCAATTTCTACTATTACTAGTACGAGAGATTTATCATAAGAGCTTGGGAAGTACTTGTACTTGTACTTAAGTATTTTCCTAATTTTTTCATTGTACTTGTACTTGTACTTAAGTACTTTAAGTTTACCTGTACTTGTACTTGTATTGTACTTGAATATCTGAAAAGTAGTAGTACTTGTACTTAAGTACTTTCAAATGTACTTGAGTACTTTCAAATGTACTTGAACCCAACCCTGACTATAGTATAGTGGCCCAGTATTGGAATCACTGCCTTTATTATTATTATTATTTTTATTATTACTGTGCCGACTATACTATAGTATAGTGGCCCAGTATTGGAATCACTGACTTTATTACTGTGCCGACTATACTATAGTATAGTGGCCCAGTATTGGAATCACTGCCTTTATTATTATTATCATTTTTATTATTACTGTGCCGACTATACTATAGTATAGTGGCCCAGTATTGGAATCACTGACTTTATTATTTATATTATTACTGTGCCGACTATGCTATAGCATAGTGGCCCAGTATTGGAATCACTGCCTTTATTATTATTTTTACTGTGCCGACTATACTATAGTATAGTGACCCAGTATTGGAATCACTGCCTTTATTACTGTGCCGACTATACTATACTATAGTGGCCCAGTATTGGAATCACTGACTTTATTATTTATATTATTACTGTGCCGACTATGCTATAGTATAGTGGCCCAGTATTGGAATCACTGCCTTTATTATTATTATTACTGTGCCGACTATACTATAGTATAGTGGCCCAGTATTGGAATCACTGCCTTTATTATTATAATTTTTTTAATTTTGATTTCTCCGTAGCAGGTGCCCTGGCCACACCTGTATACATTGAGGGCTGAAAATTAGCATGTAGTTGCGGAGGGATCGTCTAATTTGCACCTGGGGTTACGAATTTTTATTAAGAAATTTTTGACACATCTTTAACACCCTTCAAAATTTGTCTGGTCCATAACTCAAAATATGTTTTAATAACCCCAAAATTTTATTTCATATTTAGATTCATCTTAAAATTCTGCGTCTGATGGGAGAATAAAATTTGTTAAAATTGGTTTAATTTCTGCCATAAATGGGAGTTGAAATTCCTTTGTTTACTCACCACTTCAATTTCAATAAAACTGTGAAATCTAATTCCATTGTTTCAACTTGTAATGTTTATATTGATTTAACTTGTTAAATCTTTCACTATTGTTTCAACTTGCGATAATTAAATTGATTCAACTTATAGATTCCAGCTGGCTTCTATTTAATTGTAGTATTTCTTTACAATGGATTAAATAAAATATAATAATATAAGGAATTTGTTGACTAAACTCAAATCACCGTGGATAACATTGCTAAAATAAATAACTAATAATATAATTTATTATCAATACATAATGAATGAATGGCATTAAACTTAAGATGGTTTATGATAGAAACAAACTTCAAATTTATCTACCGTTCCTTGTGACTCGGACCAAATAACAAATGGTTTTTGACACCTTGAGGCGTTGATGACTGGGCAAAAAAAATCCAAAATTGCAGACTGTGCCGACAGCATGTTCCATTGGAGGCACTATCAATAAACAAACAACAAAATATAGTGCCACCAAAGGAACATGCGTCGGCACAGTCTGCAATTTTGGATTTTTTATTCTTCCGTAGCTCATCCACAGAACAGAGTTTGATTAACTAACAACCCAAATTTGCAGGACAGGTGTCTCATGGGTTACAGATGTGCACCTGGGGTTACGATTTTTGATTAACAAATTTTGGACACATGTTTAACACCTTTCAAAATTTGTCTGGTCCATAACTCAAAGAATGTTATACTAAACCCCCAATTTTTATTTCATCTTTGGATTCATCTTCAAATTCTGCTTCTGATGGGTAAAGAAATTTTTAGTAATGGGTTTAATTTCTGCCATAAATGGGGGTTGAAATTTATTTGTTTACTCACACTTTAATTTCAGTAAACTGTTAAATCTAATTCCATTGTTTCAACTTGTAATAATTATATTGATTAAACTTGTTAAATCTTACACTATTGTTTAAACTTGCGATAATTATATTGATTCCACTTGTGAAATCGAGTAGGCTTCTATTTTCTATTTGAAAATAAGATTTTACATTCCACAACAACGACAGATTATGTATTATATTTACTTCTGCATAGAATATTCTTGCACAATGGATACATGACATATTTAATTCTAATTAATTAGCTCTGTGTTTAATGTATAGAAATGGTTCCAACTTCCAAATAGATTATTGGGATTATCGAGTGCGCTGAATTCAAATATGATAGTGAAATTCAATTTAAGTGAATAATTATTGCAAAAGATTGAACTTAATATATTTTGATGTACATAATATTGGTGTTAAATTATTAATAGATTAATTAAATATTTATACAAATTATCTAAATTTCATTAATCTCAGAAATGATATAAGATAGAAACAAACTTTAAATTTATCAATTGGTCCTTATGGCACGTACCACCTATACAAGTGGATCTTGACACCTTAAGGTGATGATGACATCGTCAAAAAAATGTATTTTTACAATTTTGTGAATTAAATAATTCGCATGGATTGGTTGGAGTTGGGTGAACACCCAACACGCACTTTAAGAAATGCTGACTCAGCACATATTATATTCTACTGAAACTTGAATATCTCTCAAATGAAGTGAGCTAAAACGAAACTTCCAACTCACTAAGGGTCGTTGCCTTTTGAATCACTTTTCTGAAATAGTTTAACACCTTCATAGTGATGATGACATGGCGAAAAAAATCCAAAATTGCAGCCTGTGCCGACAGCATGTTCCATTGGAGGCACTATCAATAAACCACCACCAAAATATAGTGCCACCAAAGGAACATGCGTCGGCACAGCTGCAATTTTGGATTTTTATTATTCTTCCGTAGCCACTCCACAGAACAGAGTTTTATCAACTAAGAGCCCAAATTTTTAGGATGGGTGTCTCATGGGTTACAGATGTGCACCTGGGGTTACGATTTTTGATTAAATTTTTTTGGACACATCTTTAACACCTTTCAAAATTTGTCTTGTCCATAACTCAAAATATGTTTTAATAAACCCCAAAATTTTATTTAATATTTAGATTCATCTTAAAATTATGCGTCTGATGGGAGAAGAAAATTTGCTAAAATTGGTTTAATTTCTGCCATAAATGAGGGTTGAAATTCATTTGTTTACTCAACACTTCAATTTCAATAAAACTGTGAAATCTAATTCCATTGTTTTAACTTGTAATAATTATATTGATTTAACTTGTTAAATCCTACTCTATTGATTCAACTTGCGATAATTAAATTGATTCAGCTTATAAATTCCAGCTGGCTTCTATTTAATTGTAGCATTACTATACAATGGATTAAATTAAATTAATTTATATAAGGAATTTGTTGACTTTACTCAACTCACCGTGGATAACATTGCTAAAATAAATAACTAATAATTTAATTTATTATCAATAAGTAATGAATGAATGGCATTAAACTAAAGATGGTTTATGATAGAACCGTTAAGATTTTACATTCCACAACAACGACAGATTAAGTGATTATATTTATTTCGGCTAGAATATTCTTGCACAATGAATGTACTGACGTAATTACGTAATTATAATTAATTCCTTTTGTATTTACACGTAACTTATATACGGTTCCAAATGGATTATTGGGGTTATCGAGTGCGCTGAATTCAAATATGATAGTGAAATTCGATTTAAATTAATAATAAGTGCAAATAATTGATCTTTATTTATTCTGCTGTACATAATAATGGTGTTAAATTATTAATTATTAATTAATTATTTATACTAATTAGCTAAATTTCATTAATCTCAGAGATGATACAAGATAGAAACAAACTTTCAATTTATCAATTGGTCCTTATGCCACGTACCACCTATACAAGTGGGTCTTGACACCATGAGGTGATGATGACATCGTCAAAAAAAATGTATTTTTACAATTTTGTGAATTAAATAATTCGCATGGGTTGGTTGGAGTTGGGTGAATACCCAACACGCACTTTAAAAATGCTGAGTCATCACAGATTATATTCTACTGAAACTTGAATATCTCTCAAATGAAGTGAGCTAAATGGAAACTTCCACCACTCTAAGGGTCGTTGCCTACTGAAACACCTTTCTGTAATAATTTAATACCTTCATAGTGATGATGACTAGGCGAAAAAAAATCCAAAATTGCAGCTTGTGCCGACAGCATGTTCCTTTGGAGTCACTATCAATAAACCACCACCAAAATATAGTGCCACCTAAGGACATGCGTCGGCACAGGGTGCAATTTTGGATTTTTACTGTGCCGACTATACTATAGTATAGTGGCCCAGTATTGGTCTTAGTGCCTTGGTTATTATTTTCCTTCCGTATCCTCTCCACAGAACAGAGTTTAATTAACTAAGAGCCCAAATTTTCAGGATATGTGTCTCATGGGTTACAGATGTGCACCTGGGGTCACGATTTTTTATTACATTTTTTTGGACACATTTTTGCACCTGTTTAATATTGAAACTGGAACAATAAATAGTACCCGAAAATTAAATTTATATGCATTCGATAGAGAATTAAATTCTACACCTTTTCACAGTGCACGAATTTTAAAATTGTACTTAGTTTGTGCCACAATTGAGTTTCAAATTTCCTTTGTTTACTAACACTTCTGTTCAATTGAAAGTGTTAAATCTAATTCTATTGTTTCAACTCGTTATTATTATATTGATTCAACTTGTGAGATCGAGTAGGCTTCTATTTTCTAATTGAAAACTAAGATTGTACATTCCATAACAACGACAGATTGTGTGATTATATTTCCTTCTGCTAGAATATTATTGCACTATTAATAGACTGACGTAATTAATTATAATTAATTCAGTCAGTATATTACTTATATAGATGCTTCCAATTTGTTTATTAGGGGTTATCGAGAATGCGGAATTGAAATTTGATAACAAAATTAATTAATTAATTATTTATGACAAAATAATTTAACTTAATAAATATAAGTTGACATTGAAATTGGTGTTAAATTACAAATAATATAAACAATTATTTATACTAATTAATTAAATATCATAAATCTCAAAGATCATAGAAGATAGAAACAAACTTTCAATTTATCAATTGGTCCTTATGCTCTGTGCCACCTTTACAAGTGGGTCTTGACACCTTGAGGTGATGATGACATCGTTAAAAAAATGTGTTTTTACAATTTTGTTAAGTCGACATTTAAAATGGGTTAGTTGGTGTTGGGTGATGACCCAACACTCACAAAAAAATGCTGAGTCATCAGCTATTATATTCTACTCAAACTTGAATATCTTTGAAATGAAGTGAACTAAAACGAAACTTCCACCACTCTAAGGATCGATGCCTTCTGAAACACCTTTTTGAAATAATTTAACACCTTCATAGTGATGATGACATGGCGGAAAAAAAATCCAAAATTGCAGCCCGTGCCGACAGCATGTTCCTTTGGAGGCACTATCAATAAACCACCATCAAAATATAGTGCCACCAAAGGAACATGCGTCGGCACAGGCTGCAATTTTGGATTTTTATTTGTAGCAATAATAGCTGGAGCAGCAGTAGCTTTACTATTCTTATCAATACTCATTATCTTCATTGCTACGCTATGTGTATGCTGTTGTAAGAAATCTAAAGGTGAGATTGATTATTTTGTATTTTCTAATGGTATTTTCTAGAGCAGAGAAGTATCCATATAAAAGAGTATACGCAGAATTTCATTAAAATTAGACTATGTCACGCATTTTGACCAGTTTGTAATACATAAGTATGGTTTGTCACACCAATGTATTATACAACCATTTGTAATACGCTCCAAATCCTGGTCTTATCCAATGTTCATACGCCTAAATCACAAATTAATGTTATTATGGTATAGGAGAGGATTCCAAATTTTCGCGCTCCTAAATTCAAATTTTCAAAAAATCATCTCCAAAAGGAGCGTATCGCGCTCCTGGATATTTCCTTGTGTGTCACACATTGGTTACCCCTCTCCCCCTAGAAGCGTTACGTAACGTTTAATCAGTCCCGTTTTCTAAAGTTTAAAAAAGTGCTTATCCCCTTTGTAGTTCGTTTCAACAGTTACTACTGTTACAGTTTATAGAATTAGTTCTTATAGTTACACCCCGTACTATTCTCAACCAACCACTTCGTGACTATGAGGAAATAGATTAGGGACTGCCTCATTATGACTACATAGGGAGTATTAACAGCACAATAGTAAATAACAACAAAACAGAGAATTCTCCGCTTGCTGTAAGGAAATCTAACTACACTCTCATGGAACCTGTGTCCGAGGATAAAATGGTTTTACCCTCTCTTTATGAGAATGCCAAATGGTAAAAAACTTTATTAACAGTGAACTGATACTGTATCAAATTATCAATATGAATGTACATTGTAAATGTAAGGGGAACACTTGTTCGGAGTTTTGATTCTGTATAATTTGCTTTTAGATTGAACTTTGCTTTTAGATTGCAATAACTGTATGCTCCTTTTGAAAATAGTTTGAATCTTTTTAGTGGATGATAATTATTGTTATTTGATAAATATAGAGATTATATCTTATAATAATTTGGATTTTGTAAATTTGTTTGCTATTAAAATATACTATGTACAACTTTGCGATTTGTTTACTAGCTATGAAAATGTTATTGTTCTTTATTTCTTGTATTGAGTCGTCTAATTTGGAAGTTTCAAGTTTTATTAATGTGTAATGCACCCTTTAATAAACACCTTTTGATCGATATTCTACAAATATGAAATGCCTTACATACATACACAACCATCACATTTCATAATCCGTAACCTTCGATAGTGATAAATTTAGCCCTTTTACACACATATTTAATTACTCTCAACAATAGATGTTGGTATTAGAACACAGAGTATTTTTTATCTTTATACTGACACTAATACAGATTGGATATAATCAGATATCAGGTGAGTATAGCTGAGATGGAACCGGTCGGGATTTTCATGACCCGACCCGACCGGCTGGTCGACCGGTCGATCATAGCTAGCAATAATTTATAAATAATAGAATAAGAATCTACTGTAGTGTCATGTCATATAATTTAGGAATAAATATTATGGCCATAGATCATTTAATTAAGGAAGCCTCCTTTAAGACTACTAAGCTCTCAAGGGCTATTGGAGCCAGATTCAATCAAACAAATTATGATATTATGATATCGAATAGATCATATAGAGATCTCGACCGGCCGGTCAGACCCAACCGGTTCCATCTCTGGAGTATAGTCTGCAGTTTGATATATCATATGTAATATATTCTGTGGACTTCAAGCATTAACCTCGTTTTATACTGCTTATTGGCAGGTACAGTGACCATAGACCCTACCCTAGCCTGTGTGGGAGAGCAGGTAACAGTGAGATGTACCCTTGATGTCCCTAATGTTGCTAATGATGCCTTCTTCTCAATTCTAATTGACTTTATTGTTGGAGATTCTGATATTGCAATCCCCGAGGCTAGTGTAGACGGAACAGGTACCCAGGGAGGAGTAGACCTGTCTAAGCTAACGGCTACAGCTTTAGCTGGTACTACAAAGTCCGTACAGGGAAGTATAACTCTCCTGTCCTACACCACTGGAGACAATGGGACTAGGTTGGGATGTACTAATGAGTACTTCATAAACGGAGATACTAACAATAGAGCTACTGTTTTCGAGACTACTACAATTCTACAAGCTAGTAAGTGTATTAGTGGCCCGTTCTTCTACGTCTTTAACACCATCTTTTGCATTAAATTGGTGATATATATAAATTCACATTGTTAAATTTAACTATTTTATAGTCCTATTTACATGTTATATATAAGTTTTATAAATCTCAGGTGTTATATAGGAAGCGTTGATTTATATATTTAGTGTACAGTACTTACAAAACTAAATCATCCAATATTATTTCTAGCTCCTCCCTCCGCTCTCACCATTACTCCATCTCTCTCCTCTCTGTCTCCTACTGACTGCACTAACGTATTAATAAGCTGGCCATCTCCTGATAGCGACAGACCTATAGATAGATACTATGTGTTCCGTAATGGTACTTACGTAGGTAATATTCCTGCTAGTAACACTCAGTATACAGATACTGATCAGCTGATGGTTAATACTCCCTACAGCTATTCTGTTATAGCTAACAGCTGTGCTGGTAACTCCACTGCAGGAGTAGATACTGTTGTTATAACAGGTGAGAAGTATATTGTTGTGACATCACAGAAAAATCTAAAATTACTGCTGTGCTGAAAACTTTTTCTTTTGGAGGCACTATCACCCAACCACCAACATGTAGTGCCTCCAAAGGAACATGCTGTCGGCACAGCAGTAATTTTAGATTTTTGTTGTTTGGTATCCAGTGGAGGAGTAGAGAAGGTCTTAATGATTGGTTGCATTGCTGTGTCTAGGCTATCAGTTGTCAGACTCTCCTCCTTTCTTCATTAACTACACCAGCTCTGACAGTATGCTACTGGTTGATTGGGTGAGTGGGACATCTTGGTTCCGGTTCCAATATCCACTAACATTTCTTAGACCCTCAAGCCTAACCCTGGAGCTCCTATTCTCCTCCTGTACAGTCTCATTCTGCAGTACTCTCACTCCCGAGAGGGCACTAACTACTCGTTCTCTCTCACCACTCAGTTCCCCCTGCTATCCTCTGCTGGCTCTATGCACTCCGTTGCTATCACTGCGCACAACTTCAGTTCGGAGGACGGACTGCAGACTCAGGTCGCTGCCACCATTAGCATTGTAGAGCAGTGCGGGAGCTCCTTCATGGGAGCGCAGCTGTGGGCTGACTACAACACATGTAACTCATACACTTCGTACTCTTGTTGTTGTTGTTGTTGTTGTTTTCTTTTGACTGTTTTCTTTTGAGTGTTATTGTTTTCTAGCTAATCCACCTACCAGGCCTACCACCACTGCTCCTCTCACGATGCTTAATGGCACTCCTATGTCATCATCACCAACACCACCAATAATGACATCAGCACCACCAACACAAAGTGAGTTCTTTTATTAGATTCCTTAACATTAACCATAATAAGACATGTGATGCAAATCCCAATCTACTATATTACGTATTGAGTGAGGAAGTCCTAGTTCGTTATGTCTAACGGGACTAAATCCATTGAATGTTGAAACGTTATACTCAAGAACTATTCTATATGCTTTCGTCCTGTTAGGCCCTGTTGTTAACCAATCCCTAATGGCACTCGTATTAATTATCCTCCTTATACTGATAATTCTCGTACTTCTCTCTATAATACTGGTGATGGGAATATGTATTGTTTACTTGTTAAGAAAGATCAAACACCTACAGTCTCTCCCCAAAGAGCCCCCTCATCCCTACGAGTACATAGATCTAAATATAGTATCCCCCGTGTCAGCTGATATTCCCTCTCCCCCTAATGACTCTGCTTACTACTCCCATATGCAGTCTGTAGGCACTCAGAATACCAGTGATACTCACAACTACGCTAACCTTAAGTGATGATGTGTTTTTGTTGTTGTTGTTGTTGTTGTTGTTGTGATTTGTATTTATTGTTACTAGTATTGCTATTTTGAATATACAAGTTGTTTTTGAACTCTAATTGTGCATATTTGCAAGTTTTAAATTTTATTTTTAAATATACTACATCTTTTTAGCTTTTATTAATGGTGCCACGAACTAGTGATAAATTTAGCTATTTACTACTTTACCACACAATTGGAACCTTTAAAGAGTAGTTAAAGGCTTCTGATTAGTAGAGCATTCATAAAGAGGTGTTAAAAGGATTTATATGTTCATATAAATCTAAAATTACAGCTGTGCCGACAGCATTTCTTTAGGAGGCACTATTAATCAATCAACCACCAAAAAATAGTGTGTTCATAGGAACATACTGTCGGCACAGCTATAATTTTAGATTTTTAGGTATACTAGGTATACAGTTTCGATCTCTAATGCGCGTGCGCACAGATACTAATGCGCGTGCATGACAGATACTAATGCGCGTGCATGACAGATACTAATGCGCGTGCATGACAGATACTAATGCGCGTGCGCACAGATACTAATGCGCGTGCATGACAGATACTAATGCGCGTGCATGACAGATACTAATGCGCGTGCGCACAGATACTAATGCGCGTGCATGACAGATACTAATGCGCGTGCGCACAGATACTAATGCGCGTGCGCACAGATACTAATGCGCGTGCATGACAGATACTAATGCGCGCGCGCACAGATACTAATGCGCGTGCATGACAGATACTAATGCGCGTGCGCATAATACTTTTTAATACCTCGTTTTATTGGGATAAAAAGGTTTGGAAAACTTTGGTTCGGAATCTCGCATTATCC
The DNA here is from genome assembly GCA_028753945.1 of Hexactinellida sp. DTS-2022. Taxonomy (NCBI): domain Eukaryota; kingdom Metazoa; phylum Porifera; class Hexactinellida; species Hexactinellida sp. DTS-2022. The sequence continues at coordinate 16,424,431 of JAPNXP010000001.1, forward strand.
AGATTCTCATTTTATTGATTCCTCTAGAAAATCCATATACTATTAGAAAGTACTGGGCGCGCATGCATGCGCCCAGTACTTTCTAATACATCAGAAAATGTATTACTAAACTAATCGGAACACTTCTGTTCGGGTTAGCGAGGGTCTACTGCAGGGGTTTATCCAGGAGCGCGCCATACGCTTAAAGGCGTATAAATTTGGATATGTTTGCGATTAGGAGCGCGAAAACTGCCGAAAGTCCCCATAGAGTAATACAAAACTAACCTTTTAGACGTACAAAATTCATACTCTAGTGACCTTAGGACAGTTAGGAGTGTTCAATTCTACTCCTGTATAATACCCTGGTCTACTGTCATAGGCGTCGAACTTTCCAATTTTTCTGAAAATCTGGGGGGGGCAGCCAGAGAACAATTAAAAGACATTTATTTTATTTTGCAATTAATACGCAAAAATCACGTATAAATAGTAAATAAATAACGTAAGTGAGATGTAAATTTACTGAGCAAGCTTTACTATGCAACTTGAAATTTTTGGCAAATTAAAAAGCTGTTTTCCTCCACTGTTTCAACTAATTTTCAACAGAAACGCCAGCTGAGGGGACGAAATCATACTTCCCAAACCTACAGGGATTCCCTGTACAGTACAGGGATTTAAACATTTTGGCGGTTCAGTACAGGCGTACAGGGATTTTTAATTTACTAATTATGTGTCAAATAATGCCTAAAAATGTCTACAGTTATGATAGTATATTCTGCCATGCATTCTGCATTGACCACATAAAGGCACAACTGGTTTATATATATATTCAAGCGTTCAGGGATTCCCTGTACAATATATAATTCAATGCTTTCTCCTTTCCAAGTACTAATTTAGCAATGTAAGTGAATAGTAATTCCTTGGACGAGCGAGCGCAGCGAGCGAGAGATTTTTGGGAAGTGTACATGGATTTTGGCCAATGTACAGGGGAAAATTGGAGCCCTGTACAGGGACATGACTCAAATAGGTTGGCAGGTATGCGAAATCTGGGGGGGGGCGAGACCTATGCTGCCCCCCCTGCAACGACGCCTATGTCTACTGTACACATTCTTTTATAATGAACTCCAGGCTGAGATTTGCCAAAATTAAGGAAATATTTAATTAAAGAACTGTCCAGGAAATTCCTAACTGCATCTCATTTATTAATTCACTAGCATTACACTCATTATTGTCTCCTTCGAAATTTCCTGTAAGGTCACGTCCCGGAATTAGGCATGTCCCCAGTGGACTGTAATTGAATATTTTTGTTAGTTTTACTTTCTCCTAGAAAGTGGCTATTTATCCTAGTAACGAGTAATGAGCACTGGAATGTTGGCAATAAGAGACAATACAGGCTGGAAGCCTCCGACTAATCTGTACGGTGCTTCAAAGCCCGAGACCGTGGATATATTTTCATTCGACTCAAACAGATTCCACGACAAAGACCTGATTCAGCCTGAGAGAGACGCCTATATGTACGACTGGCTCTCCTCTCTCCTCGCGTTCCTGCGAGCCCCCGATCCCCAGTGGGACGAGAAGACACAGAAAGAGGTCCTAACCGTTCTGAACACATTCCCCGCTATCCCCACAGCCCTGTGCACTCACGCCCTCACAGCTGAGTGCATAAGCCTGACACACAAGGCGGGCCCCAGCTCCCAGCTGATGGTCTCCTCTCTGCAGAAGTGCGTAGACGTGCTGCGAGCTAAGCACAGCTCTGAGACGGAACAGCTGTTCCACTCGCAGAAGCTGTGCGCTATACACGTGCTCTCACAGCTCTACAGGGACCATGGACGCTCCACTGGCCCACATTCCAACGAGACACTGCAGTTGCTATTGAGAGCTCTCAAGCAGGGAGACTGCACTACTCGCTGTGCTCTGCTGGACTGTATTCAGTCCCTCGTAGTGGGACTGGGGGCTAGTCTCGCCCCTAGTTACAAGGACATACTAAAGGTATGCAGGTCACAGCTGCAAGAGAAGAGCCTGAAGGTGCGCGGCCGGTGTGCGGAGTGTCTCTCCCAGCTGCTGCCCTGCCTCTGGAGCAGTCTATCCTCCTCTGAGTCCGATCAGCTGATCGCCTCTGTCCTCAGGGCGCACGAGGGGGCGGACCACGCCCTGCGGGTGTCCCTGTCCCAGCTGATGGCTCTCTACCTGCGTCTCTCCCTGCAGGAGCAGACCGCGGAGAAGGGCCGCGGCAAGAAGCTGACCCCAGAGGAGCTGCTGTCGCTCCTGCACGCGCTGTTCCAGAAGCACCCGTCCCTCGGGGCCCGGGGCGGGCTGCTGCTGTCTCTGCTGCAGCTGGTAAGGGACATGGGGGCCCGCTGGCTGGAGCTGCATCTGCACAAGCTGCTCCGCGCCGGCGTAGGGTTCCTGCACCTCTGCAAGGCCGGCTCCCAGGAGCTGCTGCTCTCCCGCAAGCTGGTGGTGTTCCTGCTGACTCAGCTGACTGCCCAGCTCTCTAACGAGCACATGCAGTTGCGCCTAGCCAAGCACCTCTGCTCGCTGGTGCTCACGCAGGGCAAGCATAAGCCCCCGGGCAAGGAGACCGCGCTCTCCTCCGAGCAGGCTGCCACTGGTTGTCTGCTGCTTATCCTCGGTGTCGTCATAAAGCGGATATCCACCCTCTCGAGCGAGCTCATTCAGGAGACCCTGGACGGGGCTGTAGAGGTGAGCGGGTGTATGCTAACGGGCTCTGCTATCAGCGCGGTGGCGCTCGGACTGGAGAGCAGACACGGGTACTGCAGATGCGCCGCTATATGGGCCCTGCAGTGCCTTTCTCTCTCTGTGCCCACACACAACGGACTCCTCATTGACTGGGCCCTGAGCAAGCTCTCCTCGGACGCCTCCTCTCCCGACATGTGTGCCTACAGCCTGGCAGTGGCTAGTCTCGTTAGGGCCAGCACCTGCTCCGAGCTGGGCCTGCCGCTCACCAAGGCTAAGTCCGTGCTGTCTATGTCGGAGGATATGCTGATTCTGGAGAGCGTGTCTGACCTCAAGGCTAAGCTCTTCCGCGTCAGGGCCAGCTGGTACCTGCTGGGAGCCCTCATATCTCTAGGCGTCCCCTTCGTGCGTCCGATCCTCTCTAAGCTGCTGGCGCTCTGGCGCTCCTCCTTCCCGCACTCCCCCGAGGAGCTGGAGCGAGAGAAGTCGGGGTTCGACTCTCAGACCCTGCAGCTGCAGGTGGAGCATAGGATAGGCGCGCTGGTCTCGCTGCGCATATTCCTGCAGCAGTGCCACGAGCTCTGCTCCGAGGATGTCACCAAGAAGCTTAAGCTGCCCGTAGAGTCCGCTATAGCGTTCGTATCGACGCTACCGAAAATAATAAGATCGTCCGACAATAACTTGGCCCTGAGCATCCCGCAGCTGAGACTGCAGCTGTACCGCCTGCTGCTCTCCTGTCCCGACTCCTGGATGGCGGACTCCATGGGCTCTCTGCTCAGAGAGGTGGTGGCTCAGTTCGTACAGCCGGACACAATACAGCCTCTGCAGACCACACTCCCGTGGGAGCTGACTCATAGCGAGGAGCTAGTGTGTCTGGGTGTGCTGCCCGACGTCTCCACTGATTCCCAGCTGGACCCCGTCCTGAGAGCGAACTGCGTGCAGCAGCTGGGCTCCGTGGAGTTTCTGCCCGGCGCTCTCTACCAGGAACAGCTGGCCGGGGGCGATAACAGCTGTTTCCTAGACTCCCTCCCCGTCAGCAGAGCCACTGTAGATGTGTCCATACGCCTGTTCGGCAAGGTGTTCCCGCAGGCCACTGACAAGCACAAGCTACAGCTGCTAACGCACTTCAAGGATATCCTGAAGCAGTCCAAGCAGCACCGCCTCCTGCCCATGCTATTCAACCTGGTGTCTGCTCTCTCCCTGGCCTTCAGGAGCTCTGCCTCTCTCCGCAGACTCATAACCGCTCAGGACATCACACAGACGGCGCTAGGCTTCCTGCTGGCTGCTCTCAACACCTCTAACTCTCTCCTCTCCTGTCTCTCCGCCGGGGCTATTGCCCGCTTCTGCCAGTCCGTCTCTGCCCAGTCCAGCAAGCAGATTGTGTCGCAGCTGCTCAGACACTCGGAGCAGGTGTGCGCTGACGTCACGCGGGACTCCGCCGTTAAGTCTGGCTACTGTCTGTTGCTGGCTGCGCTGCACAAACACGTGGGGCTGGGGTCCCCGCAGCATCTGGCCGCCAGCTTCAAGCTGCTCTCCGAGATGGCCCTCGCGCCGCTCCCACACCTGCAGGTGTCTGCTCTGCACTCTCTGAGTCTGCTCTGCGACGCGGGGGGACCCCTGTTCCGTCCCCAGATACACCCCAGTCTCTGTCTCGTGCACGAGACGCTGTTCACAGCTCCGCCCACAGAGTACGAGCTCATTCGCACAACCGGGCAGTGTCTGGGGTCCCTCATAGACGCGCTGGGTCCCGAGATACAGGGCATGGTGCGGGCCAAGGAGCGGGTCCTGCAGTGTGTGCAGGTGCTGCGGGCACACCCACACCCAGTGGTGCAGGGCTATGCCATAACCGCCCTACAGAAGGCGCTGCTGTTCTGCCCCGACAATGTGAACCAGGCCTCTCTGCTCCCATTCCTGTACACCTGCATGTCCCCCTCTCTCCCCTTCCTCTCGCTCACCCAGGCTGCGCTCTCCTGTCTGAGACAGCTCGTGCAGAAGGACGCGGCCCCCGTGTGGGCAGCAGCCGCCACCAACGAGGTGCAGCTGCTGGACACACTCATACAGCTGCTGGACCTACACGAGTCCGACACAGTGCTCGTGAGAGACATACGGGAGGTGCTGGACTGTCTGCAGTCCTCCCTGCATGCCAGTTCCCTCTCTGTGTGGGTGACTCTGCACCAACGGGTGCTAGTGTCCGAGGGCAGAGAGAGGGAGGTTAAGCCGCCCGGACCCGAGGCGGGCTCGGGGGAGCATGACAAGTCCAATGAGGACACAGGGGATGAGGATGAGGACGCCAGGAGTCTGTCTGTGGGCGAGTCTAGCGCTAAGAGCGCGGAGTCCCACAAGTGGAGGACACAGGTTATATTCGTAGAGCTGCTGAGGAAGCTGTTCGAGTTGTGTGCCTCGGAGCCCGCGCACTTCTCTGGGAGCATGTGTAGGCGCGGGCAGGCGGGGGGCGGGGAGTATCTGGTGTCGTACCTGGGGGAGCTGGTGCGCGTGGTGTGTCTGGCTAGCACGGGCAGCATGCACGAGCTGAGACTGAGCGGGCTGATGGCGCTGCAGGATCTCATACGTCTGTTCTCCGCCACGCAGGACCCGGACCTGCCGGGCAGTCCCTTCCTAGTGCAGTTCCAGGCGCAGATAGGCGCTGCCTTCCGACCCGCGTTCCAGACGGACATGCCACCCAATGTATCTGCCCTCGCGTGCCAGGTCTGTGGGGAGTGGCTAGTTAGCGGGGTCTCCACTGGGGGCCCGGAGCTACGGAAGGTGTTTGGCCTCCTGGAGTCGAGTCTGGATAAGATCGGACACGGCTCCTCCTCCAAACACCTCTACGGAGACATTATGATAACGCTAGAGACGCTCTCTGTGCTGGCTGCCTGGGCAGAGGTGTACTACCGGAGTGTATTCCCGCAGAGCTCCTCCGATAACGACTCTCTCCTCTCCAGGAGTCTGCAGCCGCTAGTAGAGCCGCATCTCCCGCAGCTGGCCGTCTCCTGGTTCCACGCACTGTACGACTTCGCGCTGCTGAGCCTGCCGCCCTCCCAGCTGTGTCTGACGCGCGGACAGCAGTGCCACTACTTCTCTCTGGACTCCGCGGAGCAGGCCAGGGGGATATACCGACAGCACTGGACTAAGGTGCTCAAGGCATGCGCCATATGGCTATCGCAGTCTTCCCGAGATGAGACGGATAGATACATCGGCCAGCCGCTTGTTGACAAGCTGACGCTTATCCTGGGGTGTGTCTCCCAGGTGCTCTTCTTCCCTCTGTCGATAGAGAGAGAGGACATTCTCCTCTCCTGTCTCTTCGCGCTGGAGACAGTACTCAAGTCCAGCTGGATACTCAGAGTGTTCGCTAACAAGCTACAGATTCCCTCAGAGCTGCTGTCCATACTGCATAGGCTGGCTCTGGCCAAGCAGGACATGAACACACTGCACTGGGTAACTAGGATATCCATGGTACTAACCCGTGCGTTATCAGCTCCCACCTCGCCACTGCAAGAAGACTTCATTCCATACGATGACACTGTCTATGAGCTGCTACGCATTTCAGTGCTAACGCTAGGTGTACTGGTGCCTAGCGTACTGCCTAATAATAAGCACGTGGCATTCAAGACTAATGTGTCTGTGTCTGTGCAGAGAGATATCCTGGGCAGTGTGTTCAGGTCTCTGTCCCTTATCCCACTCATAATATCTCCCTCCCTCATTAACCAGGTCGTTACGCCCGTACAAATACTCCTTATCAACTTCCTAAGCCAGAAGGAATACACGGAGCTGCACACACTAGCGCTAGAAGAGCTGAAGAGACTCATTATCAACTGCAGCACTAACGGCGACACTGTGGTGTCAGGGGTAACAGAGGTAGTTAGGATCCTCAAGGAGCGTCCCACCCGCTCCATGCTAATAGCGCTCTCTATCTATATTCTGTCCCGGCCCGACTACCTGGCTGAGTACGGAGGGCTCGTTACAGAGTGCTGCTCCATATACAGCCAGGTGTTCAGGGGGAGAGACCCCTCGCTCATACTGGTCACAGTAGAGATAATGAAGAAGCTGTACACATTGCAAGACCAGAATCTGTCGAACAACTTCATATGCAACACAGCAGCCTCTCTGTTTGAACTAGTAGCTACTCCTAAATACAAGGACGTGCTAGATGCTGTTATAGCAGAGCTAGTCTCCTGTCTGGAGATACTCATAGCCCTCGCGCCCCCTAAGACCAACACAGAGCTGATACGCAACATAACGCACACGCTAGTCTCTAAGCTGTCAGACGAGACGGACAGGACGCACCAAGTAGCGCTACAGGCCCTGCAGCAGATAGGCCCCAAGTACCCGGTGCAGTTTAAAGACGTTATGAATACGGAAGCGGTTATGCGACAGCGGCTAGAGCAAGCTATTATAGCCAGCAGGAAGAGATCCGAGAGTGCTAGCGGGGAGAAAGCAAAGAAGGACATTGAGACCAAATCTAAATCCGCTATAGGGAATCCGCCCAGTATTGATTTTACTAAATTCCAACAGGCGAAATAGAGTGTGTATTGCGTTTTGAGTGTTTGTATATATTTAAGATGCTACACTGTGTACTGTAATTATACAATATACGTATGTACTTAATAGCATAGCAAGTACAGTATAGTTCATTACGAAAAGGAAAAAGTATCAGATTTAACTAAATCCCGATAATGCGTGTGTAGTATTATGGAGTTGATCAGTATATGCAGTTCCAACTGCATAATGTCTTATATTGTACGTAGGGCTGAAACGAATATTCCAAATTTAACGAACGAATATTGCATCTATTATTATTTCTCAAAGACCAGTAGAAATAATACCCAGCGATTTCTGTTTAATTTTGAATATAAATGCAATTTTGTATATTAACTAACAAAGAATACAATCAATAAATTGATAGTATACACTAAGTTGTAGAGATTGCAAGCGTCAATTAGTAATTACTTAGTAATTAAATCCATTGAGTTGAAATTCATACACGTATATCAAGTCTACTTATCTTTAGAGCAAATTACTAAGTAATTATGCTGAAACATGTTAGAAATCTATTCAAGAGCTCAGAGCATATTTATGGTAGCACCCACAGGTATAAATCTCATTTACAGATCACTACTGGACTTTACAATATATGTTCTGCTATTGACCATGAGAGGAATTTGTTCTTAGTACGCGGATTCAGATCTCAAGACAGGAGTTACTGTATCATATTCACAATAGATGGATACCTAGTGACTAAATTCGCTCTTGGCATAGATATAGAATTGATAGCTACAATGCGCTTTTCTGTTTTTTCTAGTTTTTCAGATAATCAAATGATATTTGAAATTTCTAGTCAAGAAATACATTTATATTCAGACTATGGAATGGGTGTGAGACAGTATGAAGGTGTAATATTGGATTCTGATAGAAATGGGAATGTATATATAAATCTGCATGATTATAACTTTGTAGCTATATATGATTCTCAGCTGGAGTTCAAGCGGTATTTTAGAGACAGTCATTTTTATGTGAGAAGAAATGAGTATTTTATTATAAAATCAGATCTGATTTTTTATATTGAAAAATATCGGAAGTTACGACATGAAAAATATGCGTTTATGCGCAAACCTACTAACAGCTGGTACCAGATCAACATATATTCGTTAACAACAGAAGAGTTGTTACGAACAGTGCCGATTGGCATACAGCTATGTTTCAATATGTGTTGTATTGATAGGTTTGGTAACATATTAATTGACACTGAATTGAACTGTTGTTCAGTTTGTTATATCGATGGGAAAGTTCGGTTGTATCAGTTAGAAAATGCTTTGAATGATCAGTTCAGCACTTTGGGCTACTCAATTACTAATGATTTCCAACTCATCAGGGTGTTTCAAGATGTTATTAAAGTATACAGCATGATATAATAAGTATTTTGTAAGGTATTGTATTTGTTGTTCATTTGTTTATTTATTTATTTGATACATAAATTGTGATTTACTAAATACGCTCATTTTAATTCTACTGGGACACCACTTTTCAGATACGTATAATTCATATTCCAGGTCGGCTCGAAATCGTCATTTCGTTGGCAATCGATATACTACATGACTTCAAGGTAATTTGAACATGGCATTTTTCTACTCCTAGTTTGTTTATAGTGAGGAGGAGTGCTTTGATAAATGAACGGTCCCCTCTTTGGTCCATAATGTCTAAATGGAACTCGATGTTCTTGTTTGTTACTAAAATCTGCATTAACAGCGACAGTTAATACAAACAAATTTATTTGGAATAATATACTGAAATATAGTAACTATGATAAATTAGCTACTTTATGCTATTAATTATAACTAATAAGTGTTACGAAAAACTAAGTCCTCTTCTCGAATGAGAGGTCCAGTCCCTTAGGGATTAACAACACTTCAAACGAGCTCTCTGATTCCTTTTCGAAGCGTATCCTATAGCACCTACACTGCTGAGCAGTGATCAGCTGCATCTCAGCTTCTGCCTAAATAGTAAATACATACGAGTTCCTACTCCGAACTGATTGTTTAGGAATGGGTCTATTTCTTTTCTACTTTCCCATCTCTCCGGTACAAACTCGTTCGGATCTTTCCAGTAATGCTCATCCATTTGCATTATGTACACGTTTACTAGGACTGTAGTATTATTTGGTATCGTAACTCCCCCAATAAATAAGGCAATAACGCTTCATCTGGTATGATTCGAGATAACATATAAATGGTAGGAGTCAGTCTCTTGGACTTCACACACATCTTAAAGTAGTGCAGCTTGTTGTAATGCTCTGTTGTTATAATGGGGCTATCTCCTACCATAGAGTGTACCTCTTAACACTCCTTATCCTGTACTAACGGGTTATTTGACAGGTTGAACCATAGCCATTGAGTTGATACGGAGTCGTATCGACTGAGCCTGCTAGGAGTATTAGGAAGCTATCAGAATATCAATCTCATCAAACTTAGTACGTGTATTATTTTGCAGATAGTCCAGAGTTGAGTGTACTCTGTCAGAGTCTTGAGGCGTCACATTGGATATCTTAATTTGTTTCCTAGTATACATATAGATCACCATAATCTTAAATGAGTTATTCCAAACCCTTCTTGAAAAGTATTGACTCAAGTCGTTCAATTTCTCATCAACTGTACTTTTAATTATGGTCCTTACTGCTATGATGAATTGTCTAATTTTCGGCGTTATAACTGTCTCTCTTTGTCCAGAGGGATTCGATAATCTGATTAAAACTGGAATATTGACCTTCACTAATCTCTACAAATTCATTAACTGCTTCTCCTGCGACTTTACTGAACTTTGGTATGTAGTCAATTAAAAACTTGGGTCTTAAGAATCTCTTATACTGTACAATGGATCCCTGTTTCTTTTCCATTCTATTCCATTCCCTAATAACCATTGTTTCAAGCCTGCAACCTTTTTTTAGCATTGTTGATTGCAGTTGTTAATATTCCTCGTTTAGGATATTTCCCTCATTCGCGCTTGTCTCAGTAGGGTACATATCCGAAACGAGAGATGGAACCGGTCGGGATTTTCATGACCCGACCCGACCGGCCGGTCGACCGGTCAATCATAGCTAGCAATAATTTATAAATAATAGAATAAGAATCTACTGTAGTGTCATGTCATATAATTTAGGAATAAATATTATGGCCATAGACCATTTAATTAAGGAAGCCTCCTTTAAGATTACTAAGCTCTCAAGGGCTATTGGAGCCAGATTCAATCAAAACAAATTATGATATTATGATATCGAATAGATCATATAGAGATCTCGGCCGGCCGGTCAGGGTTCGACCGGTACCCGACCCGACCTGTCGACCGGTGCCAGTCAGACCCGACCGGTTCCGTCTCTGTCCGAAACATTGTGAAGTAAGTAAGAAAATTGGATAGTAACAATATTTATATGCAACCTGGGACTATTTTATTTTCGAGTTATGAAATTGTTATATCATTGTTATTTTTTCTGAATTTCAATACTTTATAGATTACATAATACGAGCCCTTCGGTCTCGGTCGCTTTGCGACGGATCGGTACTACGCACCTCAAGTTAACGGCCGCTATGCGGCCTTAGTCCTCATTAAACCAATGTTTATAGTGGTAGTAAATATTTCTTTTAGTCCTATACATCCCTTTCTACAATTTTCCTAGTTTACCTATAACATCCGTTGAAAGCTAACATCTAGGTTATTTTGAATTTTCATTAATATGTTTATCTATTGAAATTCGAATGGAATTCGAATTCAGCATACTAGTTTACTTATTATAGAATTTGAAAGTTAGTTTATATCTCAATTAATTAACACAAATTGATATTATAATTTAATTATCACACAATTAATATACTCCAAGGTTCAATTTAAGTTAATACTATTCTGTAACAACAAAAAGATCAAATCTTATGTACTACAGCAGATAATGTCTTTGCATACTTGTTCAAAGCTCATCTTGTGATCTGTTTTATTGTTCATACAGGTTGGGAAATGCCTTTCTTCTGTATTCCTTCATGAGAGGGGCAGTTATGCTGACCAAGGCCTTACTACTATGTGTATACTTGCTTCTAAACACTGAAGTTATTATCTCTATAGCTAGTGCTATGTAAAGGATGTTCATAAAAAGATCACATATCACAAAGAGTGATAGTTCTATTGCTAAGAAATAGTTAGCCACTGTATAAACTACTTTCTGTTTATACTCCGGAATTACAATTTCACTAATCAATCCGAGTGAAATGTAGGACAGGAAACACGGATTGAAGGCGATCATATCAAGTGATATAGAAATATCCCTAAGAAATGTAGTAATCAACATTATTGTGAAAATGGCCATCGTGAACACTTGTGAAAAGAAGAAATGTTTAACTGTGTGTTTTCTTTCAGCAAACTCTTTTCTGTTCGAATTAATTCTTGATTCGTTCATTAAACCCTTGAGAATCAGGTAAAATTTGTGAGATGTAGACATGTATATTGCAATGTCGAAGACGCCAAAAGGGAGGTGTAACATCTGAGCTAGGTACCACGTTTGCATAAAATTGGCTAGACATGTCTTCACGATGAACTGTACGATAATGTATAGTATGTATTTTCTTATGTGTTTTTTATAGGGATAGTTTATATACATTCTCCTTAGAATTACAAAAAACAGTGCCATTATTATAGGCAACAGATACCCAATGATGAAACCGATACTAAGTATTCTATTAACAAGGAATGTTGATTTATCTATGAGACCAATTAAGTCGGGATCTTGGATAACACAGGAATTGGATATATTTACTGACTTTCCTGAAACAATATTCAAGTCGTATCTACCAAATCCTGCAACCGAACAAAAAACAGTTGTAACCACCTCACCTGCAACTAAAAACAGTATAAAATTGTAGACCACTGACTTGATTTTCAAATTTTTTATAACATTTTCCTCGTTTACACAAGGATTATCTGTTTTGGCTGCCTCTTTGATATCTCTGCATGTCCAATATTTCAAATATATGAAATGGGAAAAGATGAACAGAAGTGTGAGCGTATAAATGAATATCAGGAACGGTGAGATCTTTGTAACGATGTGATAGTAGGAATTCATTTGATTAGAATTTAGAAACTAGAAACACTGATGGTAATTGCTACTTTGCTCATTCAATAAATCCTATTTATAGCTGTCATAGATAGAAACATTATTTGCTTGACTACATATTAATCGAATACACGTTAATTCTTAGACCTTGTAGGATAGGAAATTACTATTACTATGTACTTTCAGCTAGTCATTAAATTTTGGCTCAATTTAGTAGGAGTCAGGAGATTATTCAACAACGACTGTTGTATGACAGTTTCACTACCATGACAGAATTACCACTTTATATTACAGTGACCATGGATGCACTAGGCCACTAGCCATGACAGTTTTACTACTTTCCATGGCAGAATCACTACCTATGACTTGAATATTAATCACGCGTTTCTTAGTTCGGAATAGTTCCATTTACACAAGTGATGTGTTTATTTCATCAAACTTGTTCTAGTTAAATTGCAGTAAATTGCAGTAAATTGCAGTTTATTTGAACAGTAGATATTTGAACAGTAGATTATCAGTCACTCTGATTGCTTGCAAAATGAGGATGTGGAGTATCGAAATTTGGTACATTTTCTTACTACCGGTGATCTCCCTATTGAACTTGCTACCTCAAAATCTAAAAGGCAATATTTCAAGAAACGTTCGTCTATTTTTCAACTGGATGGAAAAGGTCAACTATACAAGGTTTGTCTGATTCCTCTTATAAGGATGTTTTGCAAATATATTTATATTCATGCATCCCTTACCAACCTTTTCAGCTTTTGCAAATCCCTTCATTTCTGTGGATCCCCTCCCATATAGACCCTAATACCATTTTTTATCCTGTGGAACCCTATCACCGCACGTGGACCTCTTAAGGGGTGCATGGCAGAGGCGGCGCCAGGGGGGCCTCGAGCCCCCCTTTTTGGAGGGAACCTACGTGAAACTGCTTTTGCTTTTTTTGTTCGGGGAACAATTTTCACTGGGGAACTGGATCTCCTCTGACACTAGATCAACCGCTTAATTGGGTTAATTTCTGCTTATTATATTAACATTTCTCCAATATGGTTAAATATCCAAGAAATTTTTGATCAAATTTCTATTGGGTACAAAACTCTATGCTCAAGAGTTCAATCATCGTTTAATAAAAATAAATTGGGGTCACCTTGATATTCACTTCATTATTTTATGGTTTACTAAACATAGACGAAACAACCTCGTACCAAATTGACCCAATTAAGCGGAGTCAACTGGATTTATTTATTATAAAACACTTAAAAACACATATCAGATGGAAATAACTGTTTTAATACTTTGCTATCCAACCATAGGAGAGATCCCCTATATACTCCATATGTATCATGATCCTGAGCATTGCGGAATTAATAGTACTACTGAAATGATCATTAAGGAGTTTACATGGCGGGGAATGCTGAAAAGACATTCGTAAATACGTAAGTATAGCAAAAAGGGTTTCATTCTACTTCAGATTTGTAATTGAACTATTTCTATCATTTAGATTCAAAGTTGTCATCAATGTCAGATGGTAGCATCTCTTCCACCGCATTCCCAGCGTAAACTTCAACCCATAATACCTCCTAAACAACCTTGGTATCATGTGGGATGGATCTAGTCACAGATTTGTGGGAAAACTCTTTAGGATACAAACATATTATAGTTGTTGTAAGTTATCTAAGCAAATTCGTAACTGCCCGGCCTCTCTTTACAAAGACAACGAAATCTGTTCTTGAGGCACTAACAGAAATTTATCTTACTAATGGTGTTCCCAAAATTGTACAACACGATCAGGGTAAAGAGTTTACAAGCAAGGTAAGTCTGAATATCATCGACCATTATTTTTGAAGGCCCCGGCGACAGAAAAAGTGTATATTTTAAATATTCCTTATCAGGACACCGTTACTAAACTCCTAAACAATCAGTTCGGAGTAGAACCTCGTATGTGTTTAGGCAGAATACTGGCAGAAGCTGAGATGCAGCTGTGTAGGCGCTATAGGATACGCTTGGAAATGGAACCATTGAGTTCGTTTGAAGTGTTGGTAATCCCTAAGGGACTGGACCTCTCTCTCATTCGAGAAGAGGACTTAATTATTCGAATACACTTATTTGTTATTTAATAACATAAGGTTAGCTTATCTACTATATTTATTTTATTCCAGTATGCTATCCCTATAGGGATAGCATACTGGAATAAAATAAATATAGTAGATACAAACATATTAGGGCCCTAATATGTTTGTTTGCATCAACTGTCGTTGTTAATGATGATTTTAGTAACTAAGAAGAGGAGCGTGTTCCATTTATAGATTATGGACCAAAGAAGGGACCCGTTTATTTAGGAAAGGGCATACCTCTCTCACTACAGTACACGCTCGCTAATCCGAACAGGTGTTCCGAACCAAACTTGTACAAACCTTGTTAATTCGCACTAAACATCTAGTGTACTCCTTAAAATACTTGCCTGATACTTATTTTTTATACTTGCATTGCAATTTACGATTTTTTCCCACATATATTAGAAGAATATTTTCGTTTCTCCTGTTCGGATTAGCGGGGTTCGGATAACCGAGGGTGTACTGTATAAGCAAAAAATGTCATGTTTCAAATTTCTTTGAAGTCATTTAATATCGATAGCCAAAGAAATGATTAATTCGAGCCGACCTGGAATATGAATTATACGAATCTGAAAAGTGGTGTCCCAGTAGAATTAAATTAAAATAAGCGCATTTAGTAAATCACAATTTATGTATCAAATAAATAATTAAACAAATGAACAACAAATACAAAACCTTACAAAAATACTTATTATATCATGCTATATACTTTAATAACATCTTGAAACACCCTGATGAGTTGGAAATCATTAGTAATCGAGTAGCCCAAAGTGCTGAACTGATCATTCAAAGCATTTTCTAACTGATACAACCGAACTTTCCCATCGATATAACAAACAGAACAACAGTTCAATTCAGTGTCAATTAATATGTTACCAAACCTATCAATACAACACATATTGAAACATAGCTGTATGCCAATCGGCACTGTTCGTAACAACTCTTCTGTTGTTAACGAATATATGTTGATCTGGTACCAGCTGTTAGTAGGTTTGCGCATAAACGCGCATTTTTCATGTCGTAACTTCCGATATTTTTCAATATAAAAAATCAAATCTGATTTTATAATAAAATACTCATTTCTTCTCACATAAAAATGACTATCTCTAAAATATCGCTTGAACTCCAGCTGAGAATCATATATAGCTACAAAGTTATAATCATGCAGATTTATATATACATTCCCATTTCTATCAGAATCCAATATTACACCTTCATACTGTCTCACACCATTCCGTAGTCTGAATATAAATGTATTTCTTGACTAGAAATTTCAAATATCATTTGATTATCAGAAAAACTAGAAAACACAGAAAAGCGCATTGTAGCTATCAATTCTATATCTATGCCAAGAGCGAATTTAGTCACTAGGTATCCATTTATTGTGTATATGATACAGTAACTCCTGTCTTGAGATCTGAATCCGCGTACTAAGAACAAATTCCTTTCATGGTCAATAGCAGAACATATATTGTAGAGTCCAGTAGTAATCTGTATGTGAGATTTATACCTGTTGGTACTACCATAAATATGCTCTGAGCTCTTGAATAGATTTCTAACATGTTTCAGCATAATTACTTAGTAATTTGCTTTAAACGAAAGTAGACTTGATATACATCGTGAATGAATTTTAACTCAATGGATTTAATTATAAATTACTAAGTAATTACTAATTGACGCTGCAATCTCTACAACTTAGTGCATCTAATCAATTTACTGATTGTATTCTTTGTTAGTTAATATATGAATTTGCATTTATATCTATACTATTAAAACACAAACCTGTATATATATGTGTGTGTGTATATGTGTATATATTTGTTTGTATGTTACGAGTTGATTGTAGAAAGTGGACAGTTTCCAAATGTGATTTTTTGGCATATAGGGGTAACTTTTGGCACCCGCCAACAAGTTGAGGTTTCCACTCGAAATTTATCACACCTTGACAAGTTATGACGTCATTGTCACATTTCGTGGGAACCCTGAAAATTCACTTAATCGACATAATTCGCGCCCTCTAAGAGATAAAAATCTGAAAATTTAATAGAACATGCACATTAATGATGCAGACACGTTGGTCACACCAGATCACCAATATGCTTACTCATTATCGCATGATGACGTAATCATTAAAATTTCACATTGTTAAATATTACTATTTAGGCCCATTTACGCTTTATTATCAATATTAGGAGTATATAAACCACACACCAACCGCAAAGCGGTTGGTGTGTGGTTGTGTTCTGCTGCGAAGCGATCTAGCAAGCGAAGCGCGCTAGTTCAAAATTAAACCGAAATCGCTGGGTATTATTTCTACTGGTCTTTGAGAAATAATAATATTCAATAATATAATTGTTAACATACTACATACGTGTATACGTACAAACAAATTAGAGCTTGGTGACAATTGATGGAATATTCGTTCGTTACATTTCGAATATTCGTTTCAGCCCTATATGAGACATTATGTAGTAGGACCTGCATATACCGATCACCTCCATAATACACGCATTGTCGGGATTTAGTTAAATCTGATACTTTTCCTTTTCGTAATGAGGCTATTACGTACATACGTATATTGTATAATTACAGTACACAGTGTAGCATCTTAAATATATACAAACACTCAAACGCAATATCAGTACACACTCTATTTCGCCTGTTGAAATTTAGTAAAATCAATACTGGTGGCTGCCTATAACTAGAATTTACCCGGATCTTAGAAATACAATGGCTAGTTTATGTGTATTCCCAAAGTTTATAGGAAATAATATGTAACAATACGATCAGTGTTTTTTAAACCGTGCTCAAAATTATAATATGTACATTTCTGATCGCATCATAGGTGGCTTGATTAAGGGTACTGAGAAAGTAAGCAGTAATTAAATAGGTACACTTTTAATAGATCTAAACTCTTAAGAACTTTATTGATTAAATCAGTTAAAATTTTCAAGTTCACTAGAAATTACACTACTGAAAGCATAAACCACTAATTTCATTATAAAGTTTAAGGATTTTATCAAATTTATTCTAATAAAGGAGCTATTCGATTGATAAGGCGGTGATGGCAATTTAAGTACGCTTAAATATTTCATAATTTGAATCATTAATAATGAAAAAAATTGGATTCCAATTACTACATATCTTTAACTTTTAGAATATTCATTTTTAATTTGAAAATAGGGATTTATAATATACAGGGACAACATAAATTGAATTTCGAATACGACCTCATACATAGTCAGCTTCTCCAGCACTATATGAGTTTGGTATTCTAAAGCAGCTCTAGAGACTAAGAGGAGGTCGAGCGCCCCTGCCCCCCACCCTGGCGCCGCCTCTGTAGGAGATTGAATTTGCTTAAACTTTGAACCAATAAACCAGTATTAAATTTACACTCCTTAGTACTAACAACTATGTAATAGAATTAATTAACAAAACTTCAATTAATATTGACTGAAGATTAGTTACAATAATTTCTTCATAACCTGCTAGTCCCACTTAACCGAGAAGTCAGTTTGTTGAAAAATAGCTTCCTACAACAGCTGATGCTGCATCTTGGTATTAGAACAATAAACACTAGCATCCCTTCAATACGGAGTAATACACCGACAAATACAATACACCATATTGGGACTGTAGTATTCAAATAACCCAGTATGTCCTCGCAATCTGTTAAATCTCCAGCATTATTTTCTCTATACACAGATAAGGTTGAATTTAAGTGTGAAATGTTTCTTAGTCCCGTGTATTGCAATGGTATTAAAGTGATAAGACTGTTTACATTGACACAAAGTGTGTAATCAATCAAACCAGCTATGAACTGTACTTCAAGAAGAAGGTAGATACCCGTACTAATCCCAAGCATTGCATACCATAAGCCCAACAGTATAGCGTAGATAACCATTCTCTTCTCAAGCTCTGTCAACTGTGTGCCTTGTCCCGTTATCTTCTCAGATCTGAGGGATACAAACCGTAATTTGGTGAGAACAATGATTACAGCTGTCAGACAGTAGCCTGAGGTTAGAGAATGTGGCAATACTGTAATGAATATAAATACAATTAAGTTTGCAGCAAAAACCTCTTGTATAAGATAATTCACAGAAAAAGTCGAGATAGGATCCAATCCAGTCACTATAAGTAAAACACAAATAGGAAATATGATAGCTATTCCCATTTCAATGCCGAAAGTTATAATTTGTCTCTTCAATGTGGTTCTAATAAGGGAGGATAGAAAGACTAATAGAAATATATTTGTGAATCCGAAAATGGTCCATAGAGACGAAAAAAGGAACAAAAAAGTGTAAAACTGTCCCAAAATATTGACAATCAATCTAGTACCTGGATTCGAACTGACTGAAAATATGATATGAGCAATAAGATACGACTCCCCGAATTCATTGGTCCTACATACGAGACCATTTCTTCCTATGGCATCAATACAGGTGTATATGATATACAACGCCATCTTGGACAGAACTACCATGAATAGAGAAGAACGAGCTAGTTGGAAATCACAGCCTCTCTTCCCACCTCTGCACTTCACACTTGCCACTATCCAACTGATTAAGGTGCCCACACACAGTATGAGTGCTGTGGCACTTATTATGAAGTAGAGAATGTCAATAATGAAAAGTATCCCTGTATCCGATGCGTCCCAGTCACACGGTGGGTAGCAAACAGACTCTATTGGTTCATATACGAATCTATTCTCACATTGTATACTGTATATCGAATAGTTTGATAGATTAGTTAGATTGATGGGGGGTAGCCCGGGTAGTGCATTGAGAAAATTAGTGTCAGTTTCAGATGATATTGAATCGGATTCATCATATGTAACAGCAGTTTGTACAGCTACCATAAGAGCTAAAGACATCGCAACTGACCATGATAGAATAATACAAATGAAACAACAGATGATTGTTAATAGCTTGTGTATATTTCGACGATTATTCTTCAGTGATCTTTCTTGAAAATCTTTTTTATTTTTATTCCAATTATTCAATTCAATATTGTTTGGATCTTCTGCATATCTTTTGTCATTATTCCCCATTATTTCTTTTCTATTTCATTAACAAATCTTCCACTTTATATATCATTGTTATTTATATTTATTTGCTTAGATAGACTTGGACTATCATTTGGTTACTAAAAATACTAATTAGTAACAGCTAATGTAGATTCTGTGCAACTATTTGATTATTCTATTATAAGTTGCTTGTAATCTTATATCTAGCAAGGAATGATAACACTGTAGATTAATCGGTGCAGATGCACTTTGATAGTAATTTATTCGTATTTATAATCAATCCATTGAGTTTATTAAAATTCATATTACTGTATTGATACCAGATAATTGCAAAATAATCTGTCTATAGTAATGACCAATTGCTAACTGTTGAAACTCTACCATTTCCACTTCCGAGTTTTCACTTCATTCATTCATTTCTCAACTTTATTTTCCTTTGCTTTGTAATTTTGTTCAACAGTAACAAGCAATTTTTTGTATTTGTTATTTTACAAAACTAGTTTAGAATTGGAGTTTCATTGCTTTTCAAATCTTTGAAATCAATTTCTGTTTTTCCACCAATTTTGTTGCCTTTTCTGCTTTTTCTATATTACACATATTTATATTTATGAACATTAATTTTATAATCAATTTTTTGTTTTACATATTATCAATTGCAAGTTGACATCTAGATCAACTGCAATTGAATTTGAATGCAATCCCGTCTAACAAGTAACAAGTACACTTGTTCAGATCTCAAGAGTAGACAAAGTTCATTAATTGTATTATAGTTTTTGTTGGTTGTACTATTACACAAGTTTACTTTCCATTTTATATCTCTGTAGTCCAATCCAAATACATGTATAAATTTCAGGGATTTTCACGAGTCGCCGAATCATTTGACTCGTAACAAAATTCGGTGACACGCTAGTAATCCAGTCAATCAAATGCCTCGTGAAAAGCCCCGTAAAATTGAGCCCGTCTATCATCGATAGGGCCAGGGTCGTCGCACCGCATCAAAAGTGGTCCAGCCAATTGGTATCTGCTGAAGCGGCTGTGATACCTACATAATACCAAATTAGACTATAGATATTCAAATTATGCACCTTATAAATGGAAAAATATACTATTATATTTAGTACCTCATGTGTGGTATCCTTAAGGTACTCCGGAATCCTGAGACTAGATTAACGTATCCAGGGGACAGTCGAAATACACTCAATATTAGGAGTGAAATTTCCAATTTTGCCATGTTTTTAATGATAGTAGGGATGGTTAATCTATTATTATACCCAGTATTGATACCGTAACTTTCTCCGTTACCGTTACTTGTCGATGCCCGTTACCGTAACTTTTTCCGTTACTTAGTAACGGAGCACATCACTGCACTAAAGAGTGTTTATTATAATTATATTGTTTCAACTTGATTATATTGGTAGAGTAGGCTTCTATTGTCTAATTGAAAACTTTTATTCTACCTTACATAACGACAACAGATTATGTGACTACATGTATATTCCATTCTACAAGTATGCTCTTGCACTATTAATAATATACTGACGCAATTAACTTAATAAAAATAAGTTGACATTGAAAGTGGTGTTAAATTATTAGTAATATTAATTAATAAGTATTTATACTAATTAGCTAAATATCATTAATCTCAGAGATTATAGGAGATATAAACAAACTTCCAATATATAAATTGATCTTTATGCCAAGTAACACCTCTACAAATGGGTCTGACACCTTGAGGTGATGATGACGTCGTCAAAAAAATGTCTTTTTTACAATTTTCTTTTTTTATATTTCGAATGTGTTGGTTGGTGTTGGGTGAATTCCCAACACGCACATAAAAAATTCTGACTCATCACCTAATATATTCTACTGAAACTTGAATATATCTGAAATGAAGTGAGTTAAAAGGAAACTTACACCATTCTAAGGGTCGTTGCCTTCCGAAACACCTTTCTCAAATCGTTTAACACCCTTATTGTGACGATGACATTACAAAAAAATCTAAAATTACAGCTGTTCAGACAGTATTGATGATGGAAGTACTATCAATAAACTACCAAGTTGCAGTGCCTCCAAAAGAAAATGCATCGACACAGCTGTAATTTTAGATTTTGGTTATGTATTTTATTCCTAAAGTATAACATTAACTAAACTGTAATATCATATACTGTATATTGTTATTAGGGGACATAAACAGTGTATGTCCGCCCGGTTTATACTGACGAGTTTCCATTGCTATAAGTGGAACTAACACAGGATACCTCAATATTATTAGAAATTTCATTAATTTGTTTACTTATTTTGTGTAAACAACAACAACAAATATTTATATTATAAATTTAGAAACGCGAAATTCGTGTTCACCATACTTGTTTACCTATAATATCCGTTGAAAGCTAACTTCTAGGTTGATTTTGAATTTTCATTAATTTGTTTACCTATTTTGTGTAAACAACAACAATAAATATTCATACGTATAAGAAATTTATAAATGCGAAATTCGGAATCAGTATACTTGTTTACCTAATATAACATTTGAAAGTTAGTTTATATCTCATATATAAATGCGGTTTCTATTCCCCCATCACTTTTATACAATCCGGACAAACAAACAAACACACACACACACACACACAACAATTGCGCTTTTAATATACAAGCCCTTCGGTCTCGGTCGCTTCGCGCCGGATCACTCTCTCACAAAAGTCGCTTCGCGACTTTTATTCGTTCGTGTTACACACTACGCAACACAATTAATTAACGGCAGCTTCGCGGCCTCACTTTCCTCAATTATCACTCATATTATACCTGTGATTTGTAAAATAAAGGTACTCAATTCAGTATGCTGCTATTTGGGACCCAAGTATGTCAACTAATTAATTCATTAATTCATGTTATTTACTAACCCAGGATTTACTGCATAGTAAATTGTTTGATTATTATTTAATTTGCTGCATCATCAATATGTAATTTATTATGCAGAAGATATAGGTATAGTAAATAGTTGAATTACTTTGATAGTAATATTATGCATACTTATGTGATTGACGTAAACAAATAATACATCAATCACCAATAAACTGATAGAAGCCAAACTGGATTATTACACTTGCACTTTGCTATACCTGTGTTGGTACGATACACTATTTATGGTTGATTAGTGTATGGACTAATTAATTAACTGTGTCACAATCAGAATGAAAAATGGGAATTCGTGAACTGCTATCAGGTGTAGAAATTTAGTGTACGTCTAATGCTTTGAATTTTCTACAGATCGGAGCAAAATTGGGAAGCTAGTACAAAACATCTGTTTTTCGCAACTGTCACGTCATAATCCCATTATTTTGTTTCAAAAACCAATAGATCGTTGTCGCAGTACAAAATTACCCCTGTATGCAAATTTTCAGCTTTCTGGTACTCGTAGTCTTTCCAATCAATTCTGGACAAACACACAAACAAACACACAACAATTGCGCTTTTAATATAGAGATAGATATTTGATATAGTATATCACTGTTATTATAACTTATTTGCCTAGATAGACTTAAACTATCATCTGGTTACTAATTAGTTCTATATAGCTAAGGTATATTGGGTGCCACAATTTGATTATTCTATTACAAGTTATATCTTATATCTAACAAGAAGAATAACACTGTAATATTAATGGTGCAGCTGCACTTTGTTGTAGTAATTGAAAGTGTATACGTAGGTATTTATAATAGTAATTTATTCGTATTTATAATCAATCCATGAGTTGTTCAAAATTTATATTACTGTAATGATACCAGTATAAGGCCACTGTTTTTTTGGAATCTTGTTTCAGCTCCACCGCCCGAGTCAGATTTCACCCCCGCACGAATATTGTAATTATTTCCATTATATATTACACCAACATTTCAAAGTAAGTCCACTGTTCGTTGCCAATGTATGGTAGAACACACTCTAAAATAGCTATATATAGCTAGTAACAAATCAGAACCTATAACAAGCATTATTACCAACGATTGCAGATTTTATCAATAAGCACTCACAATTTGAATATTTGCTAGGATAATTATTAACTATGTCGTCATCAAATAATGAGATAATGATAATGAGATGCCGCCCGCCCGCATCTTCTGATAGACATCGTGTGGAGTGAAACAATTTTATCATTAACACTGGCCTAATCACAAAATAATCAGTCTATTGCAGTGGTTCTCAACCCTTTCAATATTACGGACCCCTGGCAGTACTAAAAAACTCTCTTACGACCCAAACATATGTATACTATTATTGTGATAGGTTTCGCGGCGGACCCCTTAAAATCATTCGCGGACCCCTTTTGCACCCCAGGTTGAGAACAACTGGTCTATTGTATTGACCAATTACGAGCTGTGGGACTCTACCATTCCCACTACGAGTTTTCACTTCACTCATTCATTTCTCCACTTTATTTTGCTTTGATTTATAATTTATATTCAACAGTAACAATTAACTTTTGCATTTGTTATTTTATAAATCAATTTATCATCCAAGTATCATTATTTTTCAATTCTTCTAAATCACTTTCTGTTTCTCCACCAATTTTTTGTTGCCTATATCTGCGAAAACAAAACCACAATATACGTATTACACATATTGATATTTATGAACATTAATTTTGTAATCAATTTTTGTTTACCTTTTATACAATTTCAAGTTACCATCCATTTCAACTACAATTGCATTTTGAATACAATCCAGTCTAACAAGTACACTTGTTCAGATTTCAAGAGTAAGACAAAGTTCATTAATTGCTTTTTGCTAGTTATCTCTTACACAGGTGTACTATCCATCTTATATCTCGATAGTCCAGTGGTTCCCTACCGGTGGTCCACGGACGGCCATAGGGAGTCCACGAGATGTATTACGGTCAATGGGAGGGGTGCACAGAATGACTATAGGGAGTCCACGGTTGGAAAAAAGGTGAGAATTCCTGCTATAGACTCAGGCCTGGGGTCAATTACTCTAAAATGTAATATATTACAATTACTATTATTTATATTTCTTCCTATTACTATTACTATTACAATTACATTATTATAATATGTAATATATTACTACGTATTACTATTACTTTTAGAGAATACTTATCCACCGATCATCGGCGTTTGTATTAAAAAACCTCGCTATTTTCTACCGATGATGTTTTTTATAAACATAAAAAAACAATCGGTAGAAAGTAGCGAGGTTTTTTAATACAAACGCCGATGATCGGTGGATAAGTATTCCCTTACTTTTATTATTACTTTTACTATTACTATTACAAATTACTTGACATTTACTAAGACTTTGCTATGATTCAGAATGTCTGAAGTTTATTATTTTAATTGATTATCCCACACAAACAAAACATATTATCTAACCTAAGCAAACAACTAATTTCAATAAAGTGACAAATTCAAAACGATAATCATCTTGCCTTAATTTTTTTTTAACAACTTCCTATTTCTTCACGAAAAATCAAATAAGCCAGTCCGAAGTTATAGAATTGTAATGGATAATTCCTATTACAATAGGTTCTATTACTATTACTATTACTATTACATCCTATTTGAATCACTATTACTTATTACTATTACTATTACTTCTAAAATGTAAACGTTACTAATACAATTACTATTACATATTACTATTACCCCAGGCCTGGCTAAGTCAATCCAAAAATACATGTATAAAATTGCGCCTATGTATCATGGATAGGACTAGGTTGTTCGCACAGCTTCCAAAAGTGATCCGGCCAAATAGTAATCTGCTGAGGACCTGAGGTTGCTCTGATACCGAAATAATACCAAATTAGACTATGGATATTCAAATAATGCACACTTGTAAATGCAGAAAATATACTATTATATTATTGTACCTCATGATGTGTGGTATGCTAAGGTATCCTGGATTCGTGAGAATAGGTTAACGTATCCAGTGGACAGTCGAAAGATAGTCTCTTGATTAAAAGTGGAATTTTTAATTTTTGCAATGCTTTTAGAAATAGTAGGGAATCTACAAGGGATGAATAATCTGTTTCGAGGTTAGGAGGAAGTTCTCGGGCTTTATGTCTCTATTGATGTAAACAGGTAAACAACAATAGTAGACAGGTAAACAACAATAGTAGACAGGTAAACAACAATAGTAAGTAGTAAACAGGTAAACAACAATAGTAGACATGTAAACAACAATAGTAAACAGGTAAACAACAATAATACATAAATAACGTAAACAGGCAGTGGAAAATAAATAGACATATAAATAAAGTAAACAAATAAACAAAGAACAACAAAAAACAACAAACAAACAAACAAACAAACAAATAAATAACAAGAACAAGAACAAGAACAACACATGTGTACTATCTTTCTATCATGGCAGAACTGTATAGCTACAACAACAACAACAACAACAACAACAACAACAACAACAACAACAACAACAACAACAACAACAACACCTGTGTACTATCTTTCTATCATGGCAGAACTGTATAGCTAGCATGATCTGTCTCATACAGTTACTGGCTTGGGACTCAGAATAATATTCCCGTTTAACAATGTCGTCAAACAGCTCTCCTCCCGTAACCAAGTCCAGTACCATGTAGAAGTGACTTCTTCCTACACACAATAATACTGTGTTAAAACTAAGGCTGAAACGAATATACCGAATATTCGTTCGAAATAATTTAACGAAAATTTGTTCTTTTCCAAACGAATATTGACAACTTTTGGACAAAAACATTACTT
The DNA here is from genome assembly GCA_028753945.1 of Hexactinellida sp. DTS-2022. Taxonomy (NCBI): domain Eukaryota; kingdom Metazoa; phylum Porifera; class Hexactinellida; species Hexactinellida sp. DTS-2022. Next base: position 16,450,582 of record JAPNXP010000001.1, read on the forward strand.
TTGTTTAGATTGGAATGATCGTAAATATAAAATTTCTACCTAAACTAGCTGAGTTATAACTAAGTTGTGTCTTGAACAATTTGTAACTATGATAAAAATATTTTAACATCTAAAATCTATTTTCCAATGCATTTTGAGCCTTGAATGATTTAATGCTCAGTCATCAAAATGAATATTCGAATAAGTATTTATCTACAAACAAAGTCAATACGAAAATATACAAAATGTGTATTATTACAGTAGAACTCGGTTATACCGTGGGCTAATTAGTACGTACTAATTTATTCACCAATTTTATAAGCAGTATTTATTTCTATTTATGCTAAATACGGTTAGTACGTAAACTCAGATAATACGTACTTATTCCATTCCCGAGGGGGTACGTTATAACCGAGTTATACTGTTTAGTATAATAAAATAAAATGGATATGGAACTTAAACAGGAACTATACCGAAAATGTCTGGTATAGAGAAACAATGTTTGGGTGTTTGAGAATTTTACAAATCCTTGATTCTCGTTCCAATTTGGACATATTTTTAGAAATCAGCTGATTAGTTTAGATTATTTTAACCGCAAATTCTTTTCCCTTCATGTCATCAACTTTCGTGCGACACTTTTTGACGACACTAAAGGCCCCTTTTTCCCAAAGTTTCCAACAAATCGAAACAATCACCAAACTTAGGAGGAATGGAATCCGTACTGGAAACAATGGGCGTGCTCATGATACCGTTTATAGATTGTAGCTAATTTTAGAAATTGTATGTTGATTAAAAGGATTGCTAGTTTGTTAGTTTGGTTGTATGTCTGTCTGTCTGTTTGTTTGTTACTGTGCCGACTATACTATAGTATAGTGGCCCAGCTCTGATATTAATGCTTTGGTATATGATTAAAATAAATACGCATCCTCTCCACAGAACAGAGTTTTATTACTAAGTGTGAATTTAGAATGCCTAACAGAGGAAGTAATATAATTGGTGGAGAGTAAATTCATGCAACCAATCAGTTATTTTTACAAAATTATAATTTGGAGGCACTATTAATCAACCAACGACCAAAATGCAGTGCCTCCAAAGGAATTGCAGTCGGCACAGCTGTAATTTTAGATTTTTTAAATCAGTTATTTTTACAACATTATAATTTGGAGGCACTATTAATCAACCAACGACCAAAATATAGTACCTCCAAAGGAGATGCTGTGGGCACAGCTGTAATTTTAGATTTTTATTTAAATCAGTTTTTTACAGCATTTTCTTTTGGAGGCACTATTAATGACCAAAGACCAAAATATAGTGCCTTAAAAGGAATTGGTGTCGGCACAGCTGTAATTTTAGATTTTTTATTGTCGTTCGTTCGTTTAATTGCTTGTCTTTTTGTTTGTTTGTTTTAAATAATAAAGTAACAGGGGAGAGCAATATAAAGTTAATTTAGAAAAATCTGATTGTACAAATTTCTCGAACTAATCACAAGACATAACAACAACCTCATATCCACAAATAATATTGTGTATGACATAAGTACACAGAACTATAAGATCACGAGCAGACAACAACAACCAATATTGGGTCACACTACCAGAGTTCATAGAAGAGGACACACGACACAAACCACTGAGACATTTGATTCTATTTCTATTAACTGTGTCGCTAAGCACTTTGCACTGAGACTAGTCATACAATAGAAACTATAAATAGGATCCATTTAGAACTGAAACTAACTAACTATACTAATCCATTCAACACAAATACAATTTCAATAAGCTGAAATGGCGACACAATTTCCTGAGCCAATCGCAGTGCCACTCGTCGACCCCGTAGCCACAGCAATAAACCAATCAATCGACAGGTTGATACTCTCTCTCGAGCAGAGAAGATTCCATCTCTTAACCCTCTTTAGGGACACCGGGAACAAATGGGACACACTCAGGTGGCTCTCCAACAGAAGGAGGAGCAGCTAGTCGAGTCCCGCCGAATGCTAGAAGGCCTAATGATACATAATGAGCTCTATTCCATGCAGGAGAGAATGGTGGCAGAATTGGAAGCCAAACGGGCAGAGCTACAAGCCAATGCGCCACCACCTAAGGAAGTGAGGTTCCTGTGCGACACATGGGACTTAGAGGGACACATCTCCCGTCTGGGAGAGATTTTCCGGCTCGAGATTCCTCCCATCCCTCCTACGCCAGCAATACCCGACTCCGCTGCATTCCAACTACCCATTGTTGCTGTTGGGAAACAAGGAACAGCTCCTGGAGAGTTAAATGATCCACGAAGTGTCTCAATCGAACTTGAATCCGGACACATTTATGTGGCAGATAGTGGCAACAATCGAATCCAAATATTCTCCCTGACAGGAGACTATCTAAACCAATTCAGGCATCAATACCTGATACATCCATGGGGCATATTAATCCACCTGGATAATATTTATGTCACGGACACACACCAATACGCTATCTTCCTATTCAAGCTGCCAGATCTCACAATGATAAAGCGAGTAGGGAAGGAAGGACCTGGAAATGAAGAGTTCAATTATCCGAGACAACTCGCCATCTCTCCCAATCAACACCTCTATGTGGCAGATACAAACAACAACAGACTCCAAATCCTGTCTGTAAATCTAGCTTTCCAAGGCTCGCTACGACACCAAACTATGACAACACCTGTTGATGTTAAATTCTCAAACATTGAAATGTTTGTTGTAATTTGTGAAGGCAATCCCTGCATACACGTGTATACTCTCTCAGGAGAGAAGTCCCGATCCCTAGTTACCAGTGGAGAGAGGAATGCAAGTTAATGAAGCATACCTCTTCTGTCTGGACGGACACAACAACTTTGTCATTAGCGACTTCTATGCTGACGATATCAAAGTATTCTCTCCAGAAGGAGACCTCCTACACACCATAGGACAACAAGGACAACAAGCTGGAATATTTCACTAGCCTACTGGCATTGCAATAAACAACAACAAACTTATTTGTTTGTCTCGTAGCAATAACTTTGGACTCCAAATATATTCTGCTTAACTGCTTTGTTTGTTTACTGCTCAATTAATTAATGCATTTTTCCAATACAATTTAATGTTACAAGTCACTCGTACAAAGTGCCATATTTAGTGACTTTAACAAACAAACAAACAAACAAACTTATTAGTGTTCATTTATTTGTTATTATTTAGTAATAACCTAAATTTTTAACAAAAAACAACTAAATTTTTCACTCAAAAATCTCTATAAATCCCAACATATAAATTAACTCTGAAAATAAGTTTTAATAGATACCTATAAGCAAACAGTAATAAACAAATAACAAACAAACAAAAATTACAGTAATGAGAGAATAAAATAACCTATTTTTAGTTCAAAGTGCAAATGGGATAAAGTGCTGAAAGTATAAAACGCAACAACACAAAAACAGTAAATATAAACCTTCAAGTCAGGCTAAAAGTAAATAAAAATAAATATTTGAAAAACGTAATATAATCAACATTGTTGACAAAATCTTCAATCAAACGGATGTGTTGCATTTAACTTAAGTAGACTGACACCAACGAGCTTTAATTCGATCACCACCTTCTTTTATAAGTGGTCTATGTGTCTGTTTTGTTGGAAACGCATGTATTATAGCCCAACATTGTTCACAAAAATAACGAAGACAATTCACATTGCCACAGAAAAATGGTGCGGCTTTTCCATTGGAATTTACCCCATTACATTCGTCACATAATTGGTCATCCATAACGTAAGGTTTTACTTCCACTTTCTTATCGATTTCCGGGAGCTTTAGTTGCACGGAGCGGGCACTAACGGCGCTTATGTAAGATCGCATCGAGGAGAATGAAACGCGCCCCGCTCCTATTGAATAGAATAAAGTAAATAGTAACAGATACATTAAGTAGTAAACACACAAATTAAGTAGCAAATACACTAACTCAGTAGTAAACAAACAAATTAAGTAGTAAACAGATTCGGTAGATAGTAAACAGACAAATTAAGTAGTAAACACACTCAGTAATTAGTAAACACGCTCAGTAAATAATTAACAAAAATATTATGTATATAAATTAGCAAATAAACAACAACTATAGTCCAGTAGAACCTCGTTATTACGAACACCATGCACCAACGGACGGTAAAAATGTGTTCGTATTAACCGGAGTAATACCCATTGAATAGCCATTGTAGGAACCTGATTTTGTGGAACTGTTTGTTCGTCTTATCCGGAAATTCGTACTAACCGTGTTCGTACTAACGAGGTTCTACTATAAACGAATATGCGAACTCAACTTATTACAAACCCTATGTAAGTTGTTAAATTAAATTGTTCACAATAAGCAGACCTGACTGTACTATCAAATAAGTATATAATATTTCTAAATTTATAAACCTACCTTTCGGGTACTTTAAATCTGGGTCGACATCAATCTCGGCATAACAAACGCTTCCAAACTTCTCTTCCATAACTTGCGCCAACTCCTGAGCTCTCAGCGGACGTGGTACTCCTCCGACAAATATAGTTTTGCGCGGGTCTATGGCCTGGGACTTGTCAGGGGTTTATCCAGGATTTTCATGGCTGGCACCTTATTATGGAGGTAGAAATTTTCCGGCACCCTAGAGGTATTAGCCATAATACAAAATCAATATAATACAATGATGCGGCACTATTTTAAGGAGGTAAACTGCTACGGTGCACAAACTGTTGTTTATCCAATCATTTCTGGATCAGAAAATCGGGCCATACACCCGGCACCTAATTAAGTGCCAACCCGGCACCTAAATCAAATCGAAAATCACGCACTTTTTGACCACAACTGATGCCTGGCCGGCACCTAAAAGTGCCGGCCAGGCACCTAGATAAATCCCTGGGACTTGTCCATAACAAAGTCGCCTCCGTGACCAACCAGGGGCGTATTTGTACCTGGAAAGGCAATTGTGTAAACATAAACAACAACAAGATAAATCTATCTGTATATTAAAAGCGGAATTGTTGTGTGTGTGTGTGTGTGTGTGTGTGTGTGTGTGTGTGTGTGCAGGAGGATGTCCTCGTATCGCAAAAACTTGTCCTCGTATCTATAGATGTGAGGACAAAAACTTGGATATGAGGACAAAAATTTGGATATGAGGACAAAAACCGGATATGAGGACATTTACCTGCGTGTGTGTGTGTGTGTGTGTGTGTGTGTGTGTGTGTGGGGATGTTTGTCCAGAATTAATTGGAAAGACTACAAGTCCCAGAAAGATGAAAATTTGCATACAGGGGTAATTTTGTACTGCGACAACGATCTATTGGTTTTTGAAACAAAATAACGGGATTATGACGTCACAGTTTCGAAAAACAGATATTTTGTACTAGCTTCCCAATTTTGCTCCGATTTGTAGAAAATTCAAAGCATTAGACGTAACTAAATTTCTACACCTGATAGCAGTTCACGAATTTCCAACTTTTCTTCTGATTGTGACACAGTTAATTAATTAGTCCCTGAACTAATCAACCATAAATAGTGTATCGTACCAACACAGGTATAGCAAAGTGCAAAATCGATTTTCAATTGTGTTCTATTGCAAACAATTCAAGTAAGAGTGATTAACGAAAGTTATTAGTTCAAATGTATCATATTATTCTTAGCACTATGTGGGTGATCTGATTTGTTTGGTTAACAAGAATGCACTCAGTAGTTAACTTCTCTAATGCATTGTTTATTTATTACACCTATATTGGCTTCCTATTAATAAGACAATTAATGGAATTACGTAATTTCGAACCTATACTGAAATTATGAAATTAATTAAGTAGTTGATTCATCAAGGATTTAGGATCTGTCTAATTATTAGATTGATATGTTTATTATTACTATCAATTAAATCAAATATTTTACAACCCTGGATTTAACCTCTGCATAATAATGGTTTAATGGTGAGAATAAGACCGCGAAGCGGTCTTATTCTCATCTTTAAACCATTATTATGCAGAGATTAAATCCAGGCTAAGTAAATTACTTTGCAATATAATATACTGAAATAAATAATTGCGTATAATTTATCAGCCACGGGTTTCAATTTATTTAAGCTAAGAAGCTAACCTTTGAATGGAGCTGAAATGAGCTACCTTAATTTAGAATTATTGAGCCAATATAATATTTTATTAACTAATAATTAATAAGTAATAAGTAATGAGAATAACATACATAACACATCATTTCCCAAACAGATTACATTAACGAATCACAACCCAGAATGAATTTAAGCGCGCGTTAAGTAGTGTGTGTAATATACTAGCCACAGGTTAACTTATTTATTATTAATATTACTGTCTTTTAGAGGAGGGAAAGGCCGCAAAGCGGCCGTTAATTGCATCGCGTAGTGTCTAACACGAACGAACAAAGGTCGCGAAGCGACCTTTGTGAGAGAGTGATCCGTCGCGAAGCGACCGAGACCGAAGGGCTCGTATTATTAAATCTCGATTGTTGTTTGTTTGTGTGTGTGTGTGTGTGTGTGTGTGTGTGTGTGTGTGTGTGTTTGTCCGGATTATATTAAAGTGATGGGGGAATAGAAACCGCAATTAATATTGGGATATAAACTAACTTTCAAATGTTATAATAGGTAAACAAGTATGCTGAACACGAATTTCGCGTTTATAAATTTATCATATTAATATTTTTTGTTGTTGTTTACACAAAATAGGTAAACAAATTAATGAAAATTCAAAATCAACCTAGAAGTTAGCTTCCAACGGGTATTATAGGTAAACAAGTATGCCGAACACGAATTTCGCGTTTATAAATTTCTCATATTAATATTTGTTGTTGTTGTTTACACAAAATAGGTAAACAAATTAATGAAAATTCAAAATCAACCTAGAAGTTAGCTTCCAACGGGTATTATAGGTAAACAAGTATGTCGAACACGAATTTCGCGTTTATAAATTTCTCATATTAATATTTGTTGCTGTTGTTTACACAAAATAGGTAAACAAATTAATGAAAATTCAAAATCAACCTAGAAGTTAGCTTCCAACGGATATTATAGGTAAACAAGTATGCTGAAGACGAATTTCGCGTTTAAATTTTCTAATATGAATATTTGTTGTTGTTGTTGTTGTTGTTTACTCAAAATAGCTAAACAATTTAATGAAAATTCAAAATCAACCTAGAAGTTAACTTTCAATAGGTATTATAAGTAAACAAGTGTGCTGAACACGAATTTCGCATTTATAAAATTCTAATATGAGTCTTTGTTGTTGTTGTTGTTTACACAAATAGGTAAACAAATTAATGAAAATCAAAATCATAACGTCCCTATCTATCATTTCCATGGTAGAAAATGTGAGGAGTAAGGCCGCATAGCGGCCGTTAACTTGAGGTGCGTAGCACCGATCTGTCGCAAAGCGACCGAGACCGAAGGGCTCGTATATACATAAACAACAACGTAAACATACACATACACATAAATAAAATTTCGTATCGTTTATTATACCATGGAGCTTAGTAGAACTGAAACTAAAACTATTAACGACAATATGGTGTATATAGTTATGAGTGTATATTATGTATAGTAAACACATATACTGTAGACTCTGTTAATTGGAACACCATGGGACCGTGTTAATGTGTTCGTATTATCCGGAATTCGTATTAACGAATTAACATAAACAAAGACAACAAAAACATAAATATAAACATACACATAGACAAAATTTCGTATCGCTATTATACCATGGACCTTAATGGTACTGAAACTAAAACTAGAGTATATTGTATTTAATTGTTTAGACGTAAGTAAGATAAATTTGTTGTACTATTATTATTGTAAACAACAAATACAATTAGACTCTCGTTAATTAATTTAACACTAAATGCTCGCTTGGGGACTGAAAATAACCTGCTAATAATAAAGCAATATTGGTATTAAAGCAATTGCTATTAGGTGATCATCACTGCAAGTAAGTAAACAACAACAACAACAACTTACTTGTTTGTTCTTGTGCGTGGGGCTGGACACGAAGTAGAATAGCTTCCCAGTCTCCTGCAGACAGGCCGCTATAAGCAGGTGAACCGAGAATTCGTGTTTGAAGAGAAGGAACGCGTAACCCTTGGGAGGGAAGTAGGTGCGAGATTGGGCTTTGTGCGGCCAATCAACTGTCAGGATGAATAATCTAGTGTTAAAGCTAGTTCAAAAGTGAACTTCTTTCTTCCCTGAATAGTATCCTAAATGAATATTAAGTAGTACCGTATATACTAGTATAATAGTAGCCCCATTGAATAATAGCCTATCCCGATTAATTGCCCCTCCAAAGTAGCAAATTAAAATTTATTATCGCTGCCGGGAGTATAATCTACAAACGGGAACATTACATTTAGTATCTCGATTAAATTGAACGTCAGGATCATTTTGCAAGTAAGTATTTTATTGTAATACCCACAATCAACCATATATAAATATACACGATTGGTTCTTGTATAATTAAAATCTAAATTTACAGCTGTGCCGATTTCATTTTCTTTTGGATCCACTATATTTGGGTTGACTGATACATAGTGGTTCCATCTTCCTGATAAAATGCTGTCAGCACGCCTGTAATTTTAGTCATCATCATTATTAAGTGGTCTCTATACACCAAACGATACCTTAGATTTATCCAAAACCCATAATTGTGGAAATGTATTTACATATTGTCCCGACTATTATATTTCATAGTGGCCCAGTATTGAAATCACTGATTAGTTTAGTTTTATGAGTGTCCTGTTGAGAGTCCTGAATTAAATATTGTAGCCAATTCTATATTAAATTAATAGTTAATGAATTGACGCGGTAATTCAATTACTTAAACAAAACAAAAGATTCTTGTTAAAACGAACCCCTTCGGAAGGTTGAAATTTGATCGTCACTTGAGTCACTTAAGTACATTTATATAAGTCAAGCAGTGATCTAAACTTGGTTTTCGTTGAACCAAAGGGGTTCGCAGAGATATTAATATAGCGTTATAAATACTTTCTGTGCTAAGTGATATGTTGTCGATAGATTTGAAGGAATGCGTTTCTGCAAGCTGCCAACAAACTCTTTGGGAGCCTTTGTACCAAAGGATTGAACCACTGGACAAGTGGGTGCGCGTCATGGGGAGAGCACCGCTAGAGAGCCTCTGTTGGAGGAAATAACAATTCGTCGTGGAAAACGTGAATAAAATCTGATAAACCATGATTTGTATCCCTGTTATTGAACTTAGCCACTGTGTCGGAAATTCCTGCGCCACTCCTGCACTGGGCCAATAGAATTAAACTTTGTACTTCTTAATTAATGGTATTATCTATATATCTCCTTTTCCGTAATCGTATTAATGAGTATTATACTAAACTTCACAAAATTTAGTAGCTACATTCCACCCAAGTGGGGGTAAAATCTAAAATTACGGCTGTTCAGACAGTTTTGTCGATGCAGCATCAATAAACTACAAAGATACAGTGCCTGCTTAAGAAGATGCTGGTGGTACAGCTGCAATTTTAGATTTTGGTTATGTATTTTATTCATAAAGTATAACATTAACTAAAACTAAAATATAATATCTTGTTATTGTTGCGCTCGTTTTGTTTGCTTGTGTCTTCTCTTCCATAACAACAACTGTTCCTTTAGTTTCACAAATTACACTTTTTATATGAAGTAGGCTGTTAAACCCGAAGATGGCTTGGAGCTAAAGGTATAAATAGAAAACCATTTCATTTTCACACTTTATAATATGGTAAACCACTTGCGTGCATGAATTTATTTTGTTTGCTTGTTTGCTTGATTGTTTGTTTGTTTGTTCTAAATTACAAGCTAAGGCTGTGGCCATGTTATTAGAGAAGCATTTATACCGATTGTGTTTATTTTGTATTTTTAAATATTTTTCTACCCTTATATTATTTAGTTACTTTATAAAAATAATCATACTTAGTCAATCCCAACTCTTAGCAGTAAGTTGATAACTTGTTAGAAGGCGCTAAAGGGGACCGAAACAGTGTATGTCCGACCGGTTTAACTGACGACTTTCCAAAATTCAAATGCTATAATTGGAACTAACACAGGATACCTCAATAATATTATTATTAATGCACGTACAAGCCTTGTTGTATTAACTAAGCTGTAACTAATTTGCTGCTAGTAGGTTAATCCCTTCTCTAAGCGAGTCTACAGATGATACCTTATTCTGGCTGCTATAGGATTGTGTGTGAAGTTACAATGTCTCTTATTAGTTATTACATATGTATGTTTAATTTTTCGAATATTGATTATAAATTTTAAATAGGGATTTCTAACATAGGGACAACATTAATGGAGTCGAATATGACCTCAAACAAGGTCAGCTTCGCCAGAATTTAGGTTGATATTCTAAAGCAACTCTAAGGGGCCTCCCTCAAAAAGAGAGGGATCGAACCCCATGGCGCCGCCTCTGTAGGAAATTAAATTTGGTTAATTCTTAAGACCAATGCATTTAATTTACACTACCATAATATTAACAACTATGTCATGGAATTATATAACAAAACTTCAAATATTAATGACCAAAGATTGGAGTAATTACAATGATTTCTTCATGACCTGCTAGTCCAGCTATATCGAGAAGTTAGTTTGTTTGAAAATAGCTTCCTACAACAGCTGATACTGCATCTTGGTATTAGAACAATGAACACTAGTATACCCTCAATACGGATTAACAAACCGACAACTACAACACACCATATTGGGACTGTAGTATTCAAATAACTCAGTATGGCATCACAATCTGTTAAATATCCAGCATAATTTCCTCTATACACAGATATGGTTGAATTGAAATTCGAAATGTTACTGGTTATTCCAGTGTATTGCAATGGTATTAAAGTTATAGGACTGTTTAAATTGACACAAAGTGTATAATCAATCAAACCAGTTATGAACTGTTCTTCAACAATAAAGTATATACCTGTAGTAAGCCCGAACATTGCATACCATAAGCCCAACAGTATAGCGTAGATAACCATTCTCTTCTCAAGCTCTGTCAACTGTGTGCCTTGTCCCGTTATCTTCTCAGATCTGAGGGATACAAACCGTAATTTCGTGAGAACAATGATTACAGCTGTCAGACAGTAGCCTGAGGTTAGAGAATATGGCAATGCTGTAATGAATATAAATACAATTAAATTTCTAGCAAACACCTCTTGTACAAGATAATTCGCAGAAAAAGTGGAGATAGGATCCAATCCAGTCACTATAAGTAAAACACAAATAGGAAATATGATAGCTATTCCCATTTCAATCCCGAAAAGTATAATTTGTCTCTTCAATGTGGTTCTAATACGGGAGGATAGAAAGACTAATAGAAATATATTTGTGAATCCGAAAATTGTCCATAGAGACGAAAAAAGGTACCAAAAAGTGTAAAACTGTCCCAAAATATTGACAATCAATCTTGTACCTGGGTTTGAACTGACTGAAAATATGACATGAGCAATAAGATACGACTCCCCGAATTCATTGGTTCTACAAACGAGACCATTTCTTCCTATGACATCAATACAAGTGTATATGATATACAACGGTATCTTAGATAGAACTACCATGAAGAGAGAAGAACGAGCTAGTTGGAAGTCACAGCCTCTCTTTCCACCTCTGCACTTCACACTTGCCACTATCCAACTGATTAAGGTGCCCACACACAGTATGAGTGCTGTGGCACTTATTATGAAGTAAACAATGTCTTTAATGAAAAGTATCCCTGTATCCGATGCGT